>CM066036.1:844461427-845061427 GCA_033557465.1 Ichthyophis bannanicus | reverse complement strand
TCCAGATTCATGTCTCGTGTGGCCTATGACTGGTTCGAGTCAGTGACTCGAGTAGCGGCGGCTGGCATCAGTGCACGCTGCCAAGCTTGGCTACAGTCATCCAACCTTGAGCAGTGGGTTCATGATAAATTGATCAATGTCCCATGCCAAGGAGAGAACCTCTTTGGCAAACTCATGACCGACAAGGCTGCCGAGCTGGAGACAGAGTTCATGAAGAGGACCGGGCTCTTTAAAAAGACCGCTTCCCCTCCCCGACAGAAGGGCTTGAGTAAAACGTCCTTCTACCCAAGGAAGGGAGCTGCTTACAGAAACTACCCATCTTATCAGGCCTTCCCAGCTCCCCAACAGGGTCAGCAAGCCAAGGGACATGGACATGGCCCACGTAAGCAGAAGGCTCCAAAACGCCAGGCACCGGCTTCGGCCCAACCAGGGGGGAGTTTTTGATTCCCTGAGCATAGCCTCTGTAGGAAATCAGCAGCCTACAGTGGGACATCTGACCCTCTATGCCCAGAGGTGGGTGACCATCACTAACGCTTCCTGGGCATTAAGGGTAGTCAGGGAGGGTTACCTCCTCCGCCTGGCTCAGACACCTCCGCCTGGCTCAGACACCTCCCCCTTATTTTCCAAGAGAGCCCCTCAGGTTTCTCCTCCACAGGGATCACCTTCTGAAGGAGTTGGCAGGTCTTCTCAAGGACAAAGCGGTGGAACCGGTGCCCCACTTCCTCAAGGTAAAGGGGTTCTACTCCAGATACTTCCTCGTGCCAAAGAGGACAGGGGGCCTAAGGCCCATCTTCGACCTGCGCAACCTCAACAAATTCCTGGTGAGGGAGAAGTTCAAGATGCTCTCCCGTGGAACATTGCTGCCATACTTCCAGCAAGGAGGCTGGCTGTGCTCCTTAGACCTCAAGGATGCTTATACCCACATCCTCATCTTCGTCCCCTGCTGCAACCAGACGTCTTCTGAGCAGTGTTCAGGCACTGGTAACCCCCCACTTCGACTTCGCCAACGTGATCCTTCATGGTCTCCCCAAGAACACACTAAATCCACTACAGTTAGCAATGAATGCCGCTGCCCGCTTCCTACACGGGGCCTCTAGAAGGGACCACATTACTCCAATCCTGAAAGATCTGCACTGGCTGCCAGTCTACTACCGACTCACCTACAAAGTAGTACTGTTAACATTCAAGGTCATCAACAAAACAACCGCTAGCTCCTTGACGAACCTTGTACACCTCACACCCACAACCAGAGCAAGAAGATCCTTTGCCACCAGCACATTGATAACCCCCAGCGAAGTAACAAAATGCACTCAGGCAACACAAACAGAGCCTTCATGTTCTACGCACATACCTGCTGGAAAAAGCTCCCAGTGACCATCCGCACGATCACTGACCTTGCACAATTCAGAAAGGTACTAAAGCATCACCTCTTTCTCCTACACTATGCCCAGGCTAAAAGCATGTCCTCGCCTGACACAACCCTACAACCTAACCGTAAATAAATTACATTCTTGCCCATAGGTCTCAGGGCAAGCCAGGTTGCAACACATAGCAACTTCCTGCCCAGACTGTAAATAACCTGTATATATTTACCCCTGTTCTGAATCCAAGTTGTATTACCCGTTCGATGTAAGTGCAGAGCAGGCTCTTCCTACTCTGTACAAAATTGTTATCTGTAAACTGCACTGATTTGAAAGAGCGTGGTATATAAAAGCATTAAATAAATAAATGTTGGCTGTCTTCCATTAAGGGGTATTGCCTTTCTTTCTACAACAAAAGTAAAGGCAGATGAATTGAAAGAATTGAAAAAAAACGGAAAAAAACGGAAAAAGAAGACCAAGACCAGCTACACTATTACCAGCTAAGTAATTTTTCAAAGAACTTTAAGTGATTTTTGAATTTAGAAGTAAGTGGAGCGGGTCGGTGGATCTTCATTGTTTTCATTGTACTAAACCCTGCATACGTTCAGGAGATTGTTTACACATTTCCTGGTGTTACGATGCTTAAGGGTGTTGTCTGAGGCTTACACAGTGACAAATAGAAATAACACTGAATAGTAATACAAAGGGTGAATAGTCGAATGAGATTTAATTTCGAGTTTATATTCCATTAAGCCATGACTATCTACATGTTCAGCAATTTTGTTAATTATGATGGTTTCTACCATTTTCCCCGGTACTGACATCAGGCTTACGGTCTGTATTTTCCCGGATCACCCCTGGAACCCTTTTTAAAAATTGGCGTTATGTTGGCCATCCTCCAATCTTCAGGTATTACAGATGATTTTAATGATAGTTCAAAGATTAATAATAGCAGGTCTGCAAGCTCATAATTCAGTTATTTCAACACCCTTGGATGTATATCATCCAGTCCAGGTGATTTGCTACTCTCCAATACGAACCACTAGAGCTGCATATAATGCCTTTATCCAGGCCACGAAGCGAGGTCCCAGCCCCATCCATTCTAAAACCTTAATCAGAAACGCCCACTCCACCCTATCAAACACTTTTTCAGCATCTACTGCTACCAGGATGGAATTCTCCCCCGTCGCTCTAGATTTCCAAATAAGATTGAGGAGTTTCCGTATGTAATCTTTAGCTTGCCTACCTAGTATATAAAACTGGACTGGTCCTCTCCCACTACCCTGCAGGTGTTTCACCAGAACTATCGTGAATATCTTGGCATCAATATTAATAAGCGAAATTGATCAGTAGGAGCCACAGACAGTGTTATCCTTACCCGGTTTAGGGATCGGTTATCCTTGCACTGTGCATATTCTCCGGTAACCATTCAGTAGTTGAGGCTTCATTAAACAGTGCATGGACCCTCTCAAGCAGCCTACCCTAAAATTTCCTATAAAATCAACTAATGTACCCATCTAACCCTGGGGTCTTCCCAGGCTTCATGCTCTGAATCGTTCACAAGGTCTCATCTCTAGTGTAATATCCACCTCCAACGCCTCAGTCTCTGTCCTGGTCAGCACCCCCATCTCACACTTCTGCAAGTAATTTTCCATTGCGCTTTCATGGACTACCTGTTTGCTGCTATACATCGTCACATGAAAGACCATATCTCTTCCTCATTGAAGCGCAGCACATTCCGCTCCTCGCTAATCTGCAAAATTTGCTGTTTGACTTGAACCTTAAGCTTGCGAGCTAGCATTTTACCTGCTTTGTTACTCTACTCAAAGTGCGTCTGGTTCACCCTTTCCATCTGAAAGCATACCTCTCGATGCAAAAGGGCTAGCAGCCTGCGCCTGCAGTCTATCTGCACTGCTCACTGTGGAGCGAACCCCCTGCCCTGCTGCAGCTCCAGTCCCCTTCAATTGATACCGAAGGTCTCTCTCCTCATCCCTACGTTGCTTATAGTAAACCGCCTCTGATATTGGGATGCCCCTTGGCACAGTCTTCTTATCATCCCATAAGTATACCTTGGCCTATTTCTCCTGTGTCATTCAGCTGGTAGAAATCCCTAACAGCTCCATCTACATTCTGAACAACCTCCTGTCTGTCTGAGTCATTGAGCTTCCAGAACCTGAGTCCCAATGGTCATTGTCCCACCCTCACCAAGAGCCCAATGGGCACATAATCGGACCAGCAATCTCCACCTTCTCAATAGCAGGCACCCAGGTGCAGTCCATTCAAAACATATTTTATTTCAATCAATTATAACTCTGAGGGGCCAAATGAAAGGCGTAGGCCTGTTTCCTTCCCTCACACACTTTCCAGCTGTCAATGAGATTCAAGGTCTCCATCATTTGCTCCAATTTGCACTGGTGCGCCATTCCACCTCCTACTCCCCCCCCCCCCCCCACCCCAGAGTTCTCCAGCCTAGGGCCTTTTGTTAGGTTAAAGTCCCCACCTAATATCAATGGGGCTGCGGAGAGGTTGAGTAATTTACAACACCTAATAAAAAAAACTGGCCCCTGAGCCTCTTTTGGGGCATAGATGTTAGCATCATCAGAGTACCATCCAACTCTACTTCAGGGAGTAGGTAACACCCCTTTGGGTCATAAATCTGATTTTTAATCTCAAGAATGTGGTCAGTGGTTACCATGATACCCTCCTCTCCCCTCCTGTGTGGTGCCATATTGGCTGTCAGAAACACAAGCAGATATCTCAGCGATTTCAGTAAATGAGCCTTGTTCTCTTCAAATGGGTCTCTTGATCACATCTGGCACCCACCTCCTCACCTCCTTTTGTAGCAGACTACTTTTTTGCCAGAACCCCCAAGCCCTTCACATTGAGCAAGACCAGCTGACACCTCCCGCATTTAAGACCACTCCCTGTTATCATCAAGCACTGGCATGGCTAGTCTGGAATAGTCTCAGCATGCTATCGCCTCCCAACCACCTCCCCTCCATCCCCCTTCCTTCTTGTCTTCCCTGCACACATCTTGGTGTCCCCCCCCCCCCCCACACCAAGCACTTTCTATCCAGAGTACTGACCAGCCCACAAAACTCTCTCCTTCACACCTTTCCCCCCTTCCAAGTTCCTTTACGGATGCTTTCCCCTGTCCACAACACTCTAGAGCCCAGGTACACCATCCATAGTCACACCGCCATCAGGAACCCCCTTTACGCATACATTCTCCCCTGTGCTTGTACACACAACCATCTAATCACATCCCTCCCAACACCCAGCCTACCATTCGCAACACACATCCACTGCAACTCGCACTAAGTTCCCCTCCCCCTTCCCATAACTAGAAACCACAAATCACAATCCCCCCTCACAAACATTAGGTCACCGGTGTCTTCAGTCTCTTATTGCTTGTGAAACCATGATGCCAAAGTCCATCGCTGCCACAACTGTACAATTGGGGATTTTTCCTGTTGGCTTCTTCCCTGAGTTTTTTATGCGCTCGGGGCAGTACCTCTTGCTACCTCACTCTTTCGGGTGGACCGTATGTTTGTTTGCTCCTCGGCCTGCTGCGGGAGTTCAACATCAGTAATATCAAGTTCTTGCAGGTCAGCCACTGCTTCCTGAGGGTCAGAACCTTTTTCTTTACCCGGTTTATAGTGAAGGCCAGACTGGTAGGGTACAGCCACTTGTAGCGGTACTGTCCTTGTTGTAGCCGTTGCATTATTGGGTCTAATTCTCGCCATCTGGGCATCATAGCTGCTGATAAATCATTGTATAAAACAAGTTCACATCCTTTCCAGGAGATCTTCCTCATCAAGGGTTCTTTTTACAGCTTATTGATGCAAACAAAGAATGTCTCATGGATGATGCTCATTAGTCCAAATGTCCAGTGGGCCCACTCTATTTTAATAGGCTCACACTCGCACTCTCCACTGGTGTCATGGAGGAGGGTGCTGCAAACCTTTTTAGCCACCGTGACCACATCTGCAGTGCTAACTGTTTCTGGAATGCTCCATATACAGATATTAGATCTATGTATCTGATTTTCCATGTCCTCTATCTTCAGAGACAGCTCCTCTTTTATCATGTGCCTGAACCATGCGACATAGCCCATCCATCTCCTCCTGCACTCCCCCGAACCTCATTTTTCTATCCTCCACTCTTAAGCCCAACTTGGCGATTTCAGTTCTTAATTCCTTAGCCAGTCCTCCAATATTGGATTGAACCTGTTGCGGTTCCTGTTTTTTCAGCTCAAGGAATCACCCCCGAAGCTCTGATGGCAAAGGTCCCAGCTCGGAGCCATCACTCTGCTCAAGTGCACTGATGTTTGCATCACCCGACAGTACCTCCCTCATGCTGCTCAGACTTCCCCTGCCTGAAAGGCAAACTCACATTTATTTAACAGATTTTGTTATACCATTTTTCTACAAGTCAAAACAGTTTACATGGAACTAGAAGAATACAATGAACATATGATACTTGTAAACTTTTGTTACTTAGTTAACGAGAGCTGGAAGAACTTTTGCACAGGTTTTGGAACTATTTACATAGCTGGGAGGGGAAGGAGAGAGGATGGGCAAGTGTATCTAGGTGGGGGCATGGGGGAAATTGTGTGCTTGTGAATGTTCATGAAGTGTGGTGCTGTGGGGATCAGTGCCAAAATGCTCTTGGAAGAGGTGGGTTTTTAGTTTCTTTTGGAAGTCCGTGGTTGAGTTGTTGATTCTTAATGTGTAGGATAATGAGTTTCATAAGGTGGGGGTGGGCGTAAGTGTGTAAGCTGTACGTCGTGTGCATTGGTTGCTCTTGCAGATCTGGGTAGGGAGGTTGAGGAGGTTTTGTGTGCTGTTTCTTCTAGGTCTGTTGGTTTTACATGGGTGGATTAGCGTTTGGAGGTGCTCAGAGGAAAGGTTGTTTAGCGCCTTGTGGATTGTGGTAAGGACCTTGTATTTTATTTTTGAATTGATGGGTAGCCAGTGTAGTAGTTTGAGGACTGGAGAGACATGAGATTTCCTGGATGCTTGGTAGATGATACGTGCTGTGGTGTTTTGGGCAAGCTGTAGTGGCAAGAGAGCTTGCTTTGGAAGGCCTTGATATATTGAGTTGCAGTAATCAAACAGTGGATTGAGTGGAATGTTTCCATGGTTAAGAGGGGACTAAGGTTTTGCAGCGTTCTAAGCTTGTAGTAGACAGACCTGGTTGTATTTTGGATTTGGGTTTGGAAATTGAGTTGTTGGTCAAGTGTAATACCTAAATATCTAATTTCTGTTTTGACCTGGAGGTCAGAGTTGCCAATCCTGATCGATGAGAGGGGAGCGTGAACGTAGGGTCTCTTGTGGCATGAAGAATTTGTTTTGTTGAGATTGTTAAATTGTGAAGGTAGAGCTATTTGACTATTTCAGTGAAGCAATCTGTGACTTTTGAGTAGTCGGGAGCAGTTGTGGAGAAAGGTGTCTAAATCATAATGTTATTGGCATAAATTAGGTAATTGACGTTTATTTAATTTTATTTATAATTACCTGTTATCCAAGTTTTGTAATCCTGTTCTATTGTAAACTCAGACACATGTATATGTTCTGAATTTTTTTTGTTCGATGTAAACCGCTCTGATGTCGAATAGTGCGGTATATAAGAAATGTAAATAAATAAATAAAATAAATAAATTTATTTAACAGGTTTTATATACTGCTTTATCATTTTAATCAAAGCGATTTACATTGAAACTTAAACTTGGTAATGTACATTAAACAGGGACATTGATAACTTCAATTTTTCTGACATTGAACTTTTGGAGAATTTTGCACAGAGGTTGAATATGGATGTTGAAAAGTAGAGAGGCAAAAGATGAGCCTTTATGTATATCTTGAGTTAGGTTGTACGGATGTGATTGCTGTGCTCCAATTTTTATTGGGAAAGGTAGGAGTAAAATCATTTGAGGGGGATGCCTTGTATTCCGATGAGATGGAGTTGGTTGAGGAGAATTTGATGAGAAACTTTATCAAATGCAGCTGAGATGTCTAGGAAAAGTAGGATGAATCTGAGAGTTTTCTGTACCGTGGATTAGTGTGTTTAGCAGGGAGGTCAGTAAGGTTTCCGTATTGTGGTGAGGGTGTAAACCATGCTGATTTTGGTCAAGTGGGACATGTTGGTTAATGTATTCCTGGAGCTCGCTCTGAACAGCCTTTTCTAGAATTTTTGCTAAGAAAGGTATGCTAGCTATAGGTCTATATGAAGCGGGTAAACTGGTGTCAAGGTTTGGCTTTTTTTAGAAGAGGTCTGATGAAAACTTGTTTGGCAAATGGCCAATGTAGTGCCAGTTTTTAAAAAGGGTTCCAGGGGTGATCCGGGAAACTACAGGCCAGTGAGCCTGACATCAGTACCAGGCAAAATGGTAAAAAGCACTATAAAGAACAAAATTACTGAACATGTAGATAGTCCATGATTTAATGGGAAAAAACCTTCATGGCTTTGGCCAAGGAGGGTCTTATCTTAATAATTTATTATATTTTTTTGAGGGGGTGAATAATTAGGTAGACAAAGGTGAGCCGGTCAATAGTGTTTCTGGATTTTCATAAAGCTTTTGACAGGGTCCCTCATGAGAGACTCTTGGCAAAGTTAAAAAAGTCATGGGATAGGAGGCGGTGTACTATTGTGGATCAGGAACTGGTTAAAAGATAGAAAGCCGAGGGTAGGGCTAAATGGCCAGTTCTCCCAATGGAGAATAGTGAAGTATCCCAGGGATCTGTGTTGGGTCTGCTGATTTTTAACATATTCGTAAATGACCTGGAAATGGGAATAATAAGTGAGATAATCAAATTTGCAGATGATACAAAATTCAAAGTTGTTAAAACCCAAGAGGATTGTGAAAAATTGCAAGAGGACCTTAACAAATTGGAAGACTGGACGTTCAAATGGCAGATGAAATTTAATGTGGACAAGTGCAAAGTTATGCACCTAGGAAAGAACAGCCCAAACTATGGTTACATGATGCAAGGTTCCACATTAGGAACCACCACCCAGGAAAAAGATTTAGTCGTCATCGTGGATAACAACATGTTCAAACCCTCCACCCAGTGTACAGTGGCGGCCAAGAAGGCAAATAAAATGCTAGAAATCATAAGAAAAGGAATGGAGAATAAAACAAAGGATACCATAATGCTTCTGTATGGTTCCATGGTGCGACCGCACCTTGAATATTGTGTGCAATTCTGGTTGCCGTATCTTAAAAAGGATATAGTGGAATTAGAAAAGGTTCAGAGAAGAGCCACCAAAATGGTAAAGGGGATGGAAAGATACCCCTATGAGGAGAGGCTTAAAAGGTTAGGGCTTTTCAACCTGGAAAAGAGATGGCTGAAGGGAGATATGATAGAGGTCTATAAATTAATGAATGGAGTGAAACGGGTAAACTTAGATTGTTTACGCCATCAAAAAGTAGAAAGAGTAGGGGACATGCAATGAAGCTACAGTGTAACCCGTTTAAGACTAATAAGAGAAAATATATTTTCACTTTAATGCGTAATCAAACTCTGGCATTAGTTACCGCAGGATGTAGTAAAAGTTGTTAGTGTAGCTGGATTTAAAAAAGGTTTGGACACGTTCCTGGAGGAAGTCTATAAACCATTATTAAAGAGGACCCACTGCTTGCCCCAATACAAGCATTATGGAAACTGTGTTGGGAAACTGCTAGGTACTTGGCCATTGTTGGAAACAGGATACAGAGCTTGATGGACCTTGGTCTGATCCAGTGTGGCATTTCTTATGTTCTTATGAGAGGGTGGGATGAATTCTTGTGCGAGGGATCTTTACAGTAGGTTTGATATGAATGGTAGAAAATGTGCTCTTGTAATTTTAACCAAGGATACAGACAGCAACTAAACCAGATATCCCCTCCAAGAAATAACCCAATCTAGAAATGCCCGCACACTGCAGTGTAGATAGATTATGTATATAGTTAACCCAGTTATCCAAGTTTGTACTCCTGTTCAATGTAAAACCTGACAGTTTGTCGTAATGGTCGTTTTGTTATGATGTAAACCGCGCTGATTCTAAATAGCGCGGTATATAAGAAACTGTAATAAATAAATAAAATAAATAAATAAATAAAGGGCAGGAATCAAGGGCAGAGGTAGTAGTGTTAATGTTGTCTATTATTTTGTCAAGCTCTTTAAGTGAAACAGTTCTAGAGGTAGTTCAAGAGTGTTCAGTAGTAATGTTTGCAATAAGTGTGGGTAGTATGATGCTGGCGAGTGTTGAGCAGTGATCTCCAGGAACAAGCAGGAATGTAGTCTTCACATATGGGTGACGTCGGCACTGACGGAGCCCGCGCGGAAACGCTCCCCAGCGTCCTATAGGAAAGCTTTTGGGAGCATCCCACTGCGTCTGCGCTGCTGCCTTCCTGTCTTTCCAACTCTCCCTCCTCAGTTTTTCATTTTCCGTGGAGCGGACAGGGAGCAATTCCTGTCACCGCAGAAAATCTTTTCTTTTTGTGGTGCGTCTGCCTTCCCATTGATGCCAGCACTGCTATCATCGGTGTACTTTTCTTCTATTTTCTTGCCTAAAAAAAAAAAAAAAAAGATTTTTCTTGGAGGGTCTTTCTCTCTAGGTGCTTAGGCACCATTTTGGGCCTTAGGCCCCTTTCTTCCTCAAAATGGAGAAACCAACTAGTGGTTTCAAAAAGTGTTCCAAATGTAGCAGTGCCATTTCTGCTACCGACACACATGACTGGTGTCTTAAATGTTTGGGACCAGACCATTCACTGTTGGAATGACTCCATTGCAGAAAGATGACAAAGAGGGGCCTGCAGAATAGAGCTGTGAAACCCGGCACCCTCTTTGCCTCGGATGCAGTGTCTGTGGCATCGACGTCGTCCATGGCTTCATCTTCCTCTCATGGATCTCAGGTAATGAAACCCAGGTGGTCTTCGAAGACTGGCGAGTCCTCAAAGGGTAGCTCTCCTTCTAAGCATCGAGATGCTTTAACTGTTGCCCTAGAGGAGAATACACTGACCAAACAGCCACGGTGGGAGGTCCTTGCCTCCAAAGCATTATCAGGGTCCCAAGATATTCCCGAGGCGTCCACCTCTGGAGAGCTCTTGGTGCCATGTTCTGGGGTCATGGCCCGCTCTTCAGGTACTGATACCCTGGCATTGGCTGGCTCCATGGATCAACATATCCTAGCCATTGAGCGGAGTCTTGTGGCATTGCTGGTGGCCTCGATACCGCTAAAACCTCTACAATCGGTTCCGCAGCCATCGGTACCGGTACCAGAGGTATTGGCATCGACCATTGCGCCGCTCTCCACGCTACCACCCTGGAATCAGTGTCCGGCACCAAGGGTCCAATACTGAGGCATTCTGATGCTGATTTTGATAGATACCGTCGTCGGGCCGGGCAGGAGCCACCTGACCTGTCGATACTTCAGGTCTTCCAATTTAGATTCTTCCAATGAATCCATCGGTACTGGAGAGGCTCTTCTGGAAGATTCTGCTCCTTCCCCACAACGCTGAATGTCTCCACCGGAGGACATGTCTTTTTAAGACTTTATAAGGGATGTGGCTCGGGGCCTCTTGATTATGGTGACCTCCGAGAAGGAACCAAAAGCTGAAGGACTTGAAATTCTTCAGTATCCGGCAGCCCCTAAGGAGGCCGCAAACTTACCCATTCATTGGATATTGCATGACGTCATGCTTAGGATGTAGAAAACACCTTTAACGGTGTCTCCATATTCACAAAGACTCGATACTTTGTACCGAGTACCACAATGTCTCCACATTCACGAAGACGCAGTTACCACAACATTCCATGGTTGTGGAATTGGCAGTGCGTCGCATTAAAAGTGCTAAGACTCATTCATCTAATCCCCCGGGCTGTGAGGCAAGAACTCTTGATGCTTTAGCCGTCGATGCTTTCAGGCCTCCATGTTGTCGGCCAGAATAAGTTCATACATACTCTACATGGGTATGTTTCTTCCAGAGGTGACCAAAGGTTTGGAACTAATGGCTACTCTTCTCCCAGACGACAAGAGGGCTGATTTCTCCAGGACCAAGCAGGAAGTCAGTCCTCACATATGGGTGACGTCGGCGCCGACGGAGCCCTCGCGGAGCAATTTCCCCAGCTTTCAAAGGAAGCCTTTGGGAATTGCAGCGCGCATGCGCGGTCCCCTTCCCGCCCAAGGGTGCCATCTTGCTCAGTCTTCTTTTTACCGCGGAGCCCTACAGACGCTGTTTGTATTCACCGCTGAAAAAGTTGATTTTCTCTCTTATTTATTCTTTTTCGGTTCGACGCCGGATTCTTTTTCCCGCCCGGACCCGCTATGCCGGTATCGGGTCCGTTTCTTTATTTTTCGTTTTTTTGTCCTTCGTGACAAGCGTTTGCGCCATTTTTTTCCTTTTCACTGGCAGCCCTGTCTTTTGACCTCGCAGGGGCCCTTTTTCCCTCGATGGCTGCCAGCGGGTTTAAGAAGTGTGATCGCTGTAAGAAACTCATGTCTCTTACCGACACACACGACTGCTGCCTCCGCTGCCTCGGACCCGATCATGACCCGATGATCTGTGGTCCGTGTGGCAAAATGTCCTCAAAAGCGTTGAGGAGTCGGCAGCATCAGCGAGAACGAATCTTCTCTGACTCCGCGTCCGGCCGGGCCCGGACCTCATCAGAGGCTTCGACGTCCCGGGACTCCGGTCCTGAGCATCATCGGAGTTCCTCTGAGCAGGGGTCTCCTACCCGGGAACATCATAGGAAGAAAAAACCCGAGAGGGCGGCGTCGGGGCTGCTGGGTCTCCTGAGCTTGGACTCAGGTTGACAGCCTTGGAGAGCAGTTTAGCTGCCTTCATGGACCAGCAGCGGGCATTGATCGCTGGCCTTGCCAATGCGTCTGCCCCGGCCACCGGGACGTCGACGTCCAAGTCGACCCCGGAGACCGAGCCGATCCTCGAGTCCATCCGAGCTCGAGTCGATCCTCGGTCGCGGTCTCCCTCGGCCTTCCGTTCGGGACCGAGGTCGTCTACGCCGACTCCTTCGGCGTCAGAGCAGAGGGCATTGGTGCCCGCCCGACCGGAGCCACTCGAATCCTCCACCGCGGAGTCCGACTGGGAATCGGAGGACGAAGAGTCCCCTGGTAGTTTTCGGACTCGGTGTGTCCCCTCGGACTCGCCCGAGTCCGAACCTCGGAGACGGTCCCCCCCGGAGGACATCCGGTTCTCGGATTTTGTGCGGGATATGGCCAAGGCCTTGGCATTCCCCGCGGATCCCGAGGAGGAGCCTCGAGCCGAGGAGCTCGATGCCCTCCAGTATGATTCTCCCCCGAAGGAGGCCTTTACTGTACCGGTTCCTCCGATGCTGGAACGACTTCTCTTCCGCATGTGGAAGAACCCGGCGTCGGCGCCGGTGTTAAGCAAGCGGGTCGATTCCATTTATCGAGTCCACAAGAGCCCCGGCTTCCAAAAGGCACAACTACCGCACCATTCCATGGTGGTGGAATTGGCCATGCATAGACTCAAGAGTCAAAAAATGCACTCCTCGGTGCCTCCCGGCAGGGAGGCCCGGAGCCTGGATGCCCTCGGTAGAAAGTGTTTCCAGGGCTCTATTCTTGCTTGTCGAGTCCAGACCTACCAGCTCTATATGGGCATGTATCTCTGAGATCTGGCAAAGGAAATTTCCGGGTTCTCGGCTGGTCTCTCCGAGGAACCTTTGCAGAGGTTCCAAGCCTTGTCCACTGGGATTCGAGAGTGCTCGAAGTTTATCTCTCGGGCAGCCTACGATGGCTTTGAAGCATCGGCTCGAGTAGCCGGAGCCGGCATCGGTGCCCGCCGACAGGCTTGGCTTCAGTCATCCGACCTCGAGCCATGGGTCCAAGACAAGTTGGTCGATGTCCCCTGCAGAGGTGAAAACCTCTTTGGCAAACCCATGGCTGAAAAGGCTGCATAAATCGAGACCGAGACTCTGACCAGAACTAGGCTGTCCAGAAAAACCTCTGCCCCTTCTCAGAAGAAGAAGGGCTCGGGGAAAAAGCCCTTTTACCCGAGGAAGGCGGCTGCCTATAAATACTACCCTCAGTATCAGGCCTCAGCAGCTCCCCAAAAGGGTCAGCAGGCCAAGGGACGGGGTAATGGGTCCCGTAGGCAGCAGGCCCCCAAGCCCACTACACCGGCCCCTGCTCAGCAGGGTGGGGTTTTTTTGACTCCATCAGCATAGCCTCTTCCCCTCAGCTGGTTTCTCTAAGCACAGGAGGCCGGCTGGTCCACTTTGCCCACAGGTGGTCAGCCATCACATCAGATACCTGGGTACTTCATATAGTTCAGAAAGGCTATCTTCTACACTTTCACCAGGTACCTCCCTCCTACTTTCCAGGGGAGCCTCCAAGACTCCCTCTGCAGAGGGACTTACTCCTTCAGGAGTTGGCAAGTCTTCTTCAGGAACAGGCTGTGGAACCGGTGCCCCACCACCTGAGAGGTCACGGCTTTTATTCCAGGTACTTTCTGATACCAAAAAGAACAGGAGACCTCAGACCCATCCTGGACTTGCGAAACCTCAACAAGTTCCTGGCAAGGGAAAAGTTCAAGATGCTTTCCCTTGGAATCCTGCTGCCCTACCTCCAGCGGGGAGACTGGCTATGCTCCTTAGATCTAAAGGATGCCTATACTCACATCCTTATTCATCCAGACCACAGGCAATATCTCAGATTTGTCGTGGGAGGAAATCATTACCAGTACAGGGTCCTGCCCTTTGGCCTATCCTCCGCCCCACGGGTTTTCACCAAATGCCTGGCAGTGGTGGCGGCCTATCTCAGACTTCAAGGCCTTTTTGTGTTTCCATACCTGGACGACTGGCTCATCCGGGCCCAGTCTTCCCAAGAAGCCACTCAAGCCACTCATCGCACTGTGTCCCTGCTCCAGCACTTGGGCTTTGTCATAAACTTCGCAAAGTCCACTTTGCTCCCCTCTCAAGATCTCGAATTCATCGGCGCAAGGTTAAGCACTCTTCAGGCGCGGGCCTTCCTGCCTCTGGACAGGGCCCACAGGCTCATGAATCTCGCCAGCCACTTTCGCAGCAATTCCCTGGTCTCTGCCATGCAATTTCTGAGACTGCTCGGCCATATGGCTTCCACGGTCCATGTGACCCCCAATGCCCGCCTGAACATGCGACCTGCCCAGTGGTGCCTTCGCACTCAATGGCATCAGGCCACGGGGAGCCTGACGGACTCAGTACAAGTCTCGGACCTGCTGGTCTCTTCTCTGCGGTGGTGGCTTCATCTGCCAAACCTAGTGCTGGGAGTGGATTTTCAATCTCCTCCTCCTTAGGTACTAACAACCGATGCTTCTCTCCTGGGATGGGGAGCACATTGCCAAGGGACATGTACTCAAGGCCTCTGGACTCCTTGGGAGTCTGCGCAGCAGATGAACTTCCTGGAGCTCAGAGCCATCCGCCTAGCTCTGAGAGCCTTCTCCCACCTCACTTCTCACCGGTCAGTACTGGTCCAGACGGACAATCAAGTAGCAATGTTCTACGTGAACAAACAAGGAGGCACAGGCTCCTTCCTTCTCTGTCAGGAGGCACGACGGCTGTGCTCTTGGGCAGTCGGCCACGGCATACTCCTCAAAGCGGTCTATCTCCCAGGTCAAGAAAATTACCTGGCAGACAAACTAAGCAGGATCCTCCAACCACACGAGTGGAGATTGGATCCATTAGTGGTTCAGCAGATCTTTCTCAAGTGGGGACTCCCCACCTTGGATCTGTTTGCCAGTCCTCTGAACCGGCAACTACCCAGATTCTTCTCTCGACAATCGCATCCTCTCAGAGTAGCGCCGGATGCTTTTCTGATTCCTTGGTCCACAGGCCTCTTGTATGCCTTTCCTCCCATGCCGCTGGTGTCTCGAACGCTCTTCAAGGTTCTCAGAGACAAAGCCTCAATGATCCTAGTGGCTCCCCGGTGGCCGAGACAACCTTGGTTCCCGCTTCTAATGCAGCTGGCGGTGGACACTCCTCTTCCTCTGGGGTTTCAACCCGATCTCCTGACACAAGACCACGGGTCTCTCCTACACCCCAACCTCCGGTCCCTTCATCTGATGGCCTGGCTGCTGAAAGGGTAGTCCTTGCTCCCCTCCTACTGCCTCGGGAGGTGGAAGAGGTTGTCTTGGCCTCCAGGCGGCCCTCCACCCGGAAGTCCTACGCTCTTAAGTGGCGTCGCTTCTCCGTGTGGTGTGCTCAGCAGTCTGAGAATCCCTTCTCCTGCTTGGTGGCGGTGGTCTTGCAATATTTGCTTTACCTCTCCAATCTGGGCCTTAAGTCCAACTCTGTCAGAGTCCACCTCAGTGCTCTCTCTGCACATCACGCACCGGTAGATGGCAGGCCTCTGTCCAACCACCCTTTGGTGGCTCGTTTTCTCCGAGGCCTCCTTCTGCTTAAGCCTCCTTTGCGTCCACCAGCCCCTGAATGGGATCTGAATGTGG
Source organism: Ichthyophis bannanicus (assembly GCA_033557465.1). Lineage (NCBI taxonomy): Eukaryota > Metazoa > Chordata > Amphibia > Gymnophiona > Ichthyophiidae > Ichthyophis > Ichthyophis bannanicus. The sequence goes on along the minus strand of CM066036.1, from coordinate 845,045,620 downwards.
TCTTGCAGCGGATTACCTGTCCACCCTTTGAACCTATGGCTACCTGCCCTCTTCGTTTTCTTTCTTGGAAAACCTTGTTCTTGGTAGCCCTTACCTCTGCTAGGCGTGTTAGTGAACTGCAGGCCCTAGTGTCTGATCCTCCTTACACTAGGTTCTACAGGAATAGGGTGGTCTTACGGACTCACCCTAAGTTTCTTCCAAAAGTGGTTTCTCCTTTTCATCTCAACCAGGAGGTGGTTCTTCCGACCTTCTTTCCCAGGCCGCACTCCAGCCGGGCTGAAATGGTCCTGCATACCCTGGACTGTAGAAGGGCCTTGTCCTTCTACCTTGACCGTACGCGGGAGCATAGGAGGGCTGTTCAGCTCTTCGTTTCTTTTGACCCCAATAACTTGGGGCTCCCTGTCTCCAAGCGTATCTTGTCCATCTGGGTTGCTGACTGTATCGCCTGGGCTTATGGGGCAGCCGGCCTCTCGTTGGAGGGTCGAGTCACGGCTCATCGTGTTAGGGCGAAGGCTGCGTCAGTGGCACACCTCCGCTCTGTTCCGTTGGCAGACATCTGCCGGGCCGCTACTTGGTCTTCAAGCCAGACTTTTGCGGCACATTACTGCCTGGAGAGGGAGTCCCGCAGGGACAGTGCTTTCGGTCAGGCAGTCCTCCATAATCTCTTTGAGGTTTAGGCAACTCCTACCCTCCGGCCCTGGTGTTGGGCTACCGGTCGGGGGCGTTTTCAGAGAAGATTCCTTCCTTCTATTCTGCTGAGCTAGAGGGAGCTCATTTTTGTGCTTGAGGTCTCCGGTAGCCTTAAGCTTGGGAGTCCCATATGTGAGGACTGACTTCCTGCTTGGTCCTGGAGAAAGAGTAGTTACTCACCTGTAACAGGTGTTCTCCAGGAGCAGCAGGAATCAGTCCTCACAACCCTCCCTCCTCCCCTTGGAGTTGCAGTCCTATCATTTCGTTTTTGCTAATTTTTTGCTGTCTTTTAGCTATGTCATCAGACTGAGCAAGATGGCACCCTTGGGCAGGAAGGGGACCGCGCATGCGCGCTGCAATTCCCAAAGGCTTTCTTTGAAAGCTGTGGAAATTGCTCCGCGAGGCCTCCGTCGGCGCCGACGTCACCCATATGTGAGGACTGATTCCTGCTGCTCCTGAAGAACACCTGTTACAGGTGAGTAACTACTCTTTCCTGACACTCGTTAAACGTTTCCAAGTTCATGAACAGAGCAACTTCCGATTGTTTTGTGTGTATTAGCAGGACTTCTGCTATTTCCATCGGTGCACATCGGATTGCTTGGTTACAAGCATCTGACTTAGAACAGTGGATGGATGCAAGATAAGCTGGGAAATATTCCTTGCACGGGAGAAAACCTCTTTGGCAAGGGTTGGCAAGATAAAGCTTTACAGCTTGAGTCCGAGAACACTACCTTAAACAGTCTCTCTAGGACCACTGCCAAGCCAGCTAAGAAAAAGACTGTTAAGAAACCCTTTTTCTTTTTTTTTAATACTTTTATTTAAGTTTTCTTGAATACAATAATAAACAACAGGAAATCATTTGCAAAAAGCATCTCAAAAAATTCAAGAACCAATAGTAATCACAACATAGATCACATCAAGGGAGAAGAACTATTGTAACCCCCCAAAAGAGGGAAAGAAAAACTGAGTAAGCAAAAAGGAGTTACTAATTAACTCCACATTAGGGAGCTGTACTATGCAACCCATCTATTTTTTCCCCGCTGATTCCCTATCAGATAAGAACTGACAATCTCCAGGAACAAGCAGGAATCAGTCTTCACATATGGGTATCGTCGGTACCGACGGAGCCTGCGCGGGAACGCTCCCCAGCGTCCAATAAGAAAGCTTTTGGGAGCATCCCACAGCGCCTGCGTGCTGCCTTCCCGCCTTTCCCAACCGCCTCTCTCCAGTTCTTCTTTTCCACGGAGCCAGCAGGTCGTGTTCCTGTCACCGCAGAAGAAGTTCTTATTTTTTCTTTATTCTTTTGTGTCGCGTCTGCCTTCTTCGACTTCGGACCGGTACCGCCGGTCTTTCTTTTCTTTCTTTCAAAAAAAAACAAAAAAACGCTTTATCTTTACTGTGCATTTTCAGTTTTTGGGCCCTAGGCCTAAAAATATTTTCCTTATGGAGAAGCCCGCTTCTGGGTTTAAAAAATGCACAAAATGTGGCGGTACTATTTCTGTCACCGACACCCATGACTGGTGTCTAAAGTGTTTGGGACCTGACCATTCCATCACGGATTGTATGTCCTGTACCATGATGTCTAAAAGAGGTTGGCAGAACCGAGCAGCCAAGCTCAGTACCCTGTTTCCCTCTGATGCAGCTTCGGTAGCATCGACGTCTTCCAGGGCTGCTTCTTCCTCCCATGGATCTCAGGTAACCAAGCATAAATCTGGCTGGTCCTCGAAGGGCAGATCTCCCTCCAAGCATCGAGATGCCTCCGGGCTTGCCCTCAAGGATTCTTCACCGGCAAAATTACCCCGGCGGGAAGCTCCAGCTTCCAAAGCATTATCTATGGGGTCACAGGTTGACATCGATGGCTCGGCCTCGACAGATCACCTGTTGCCGTGTTCTGGGGTACCGGTGGCTCCCACTGGTACTGACATCCAGGCTTTGGTGGCGTCGATGGATCAGAAGATTCTGACCATGCAGCGCACCTTAACGGCTTTCATACAGGCTGCGACGCCTCCGGTACCGCAACAATCCCCGTTGCTGGTACCGGCTCCGGTACCGGCATCGCTCCCGGTACTGGTACCGATTGCATCAACATCGGCTTCGGTGTCAACTGCAACGGTACCCTGTCCTATGTTGCCCATCGGTACCGATTACTCCCGATGTTGATCCCACTCGATACGGTTATCGGGCTTTACAGGAGCATCCAGACAGACGATACTTCGATTCCTCTGAGGACTCTGATGAGTCTGAGGGTTCTGTAGAAGCATCAGTACTTCTTCCTCAGGAGTCTTCTTCACCTAAACGAAGAATGTCTCCTCCAGAAGACTTGTCTTTTCAAGACTTTGTTAGGGAAGTGGCTAGGGGGCATCTCTATCACAGTGGCCCCAGAGCCAAGGAGTTGGATATTTTACAATATCCTAAAGCTCCTAAGGAGGCAGCTACTTTACCTGTTCATGAGATTCTGTATGATCTCATGTTGAGGATGTGGGAGACACCTCTCACCACCACTGTTCCCTCTAAGCTGTGCGCGCGCACACACCTCGCCGAGCGAGCGCACACAACTTTTAAAGGAGCGCACAAAAATTACTGATTTCAAACCTTGGGTTTTTTAAGGCTGCGGCTGCACCACCGATCTACTGCCATTCTGCGAATCTCTTCTCTGTCTGAGTTCCCTGCCCTCACTCCTCTCACATGTGACCGGACAATTGACGAATCATGGCAGGCTAGAGGGAAATAAAAGGGAGGGGCAGCCAGCAAGCCAGCCTCTTTCTGCTCTTGTGCCTGCCTGCCTGCCAGCCACGCACCTCCTTGGATCCCTCCCTCAGCTGGAGCAGGAGAAGCTTTCTGGCGTGGTGAAGAGCGTTCATCGGCGGCTGCGCAGGAATTACCGGGAAGGTAAGCGCCCGGAGGCAGCTTCTATGGCGGCGATTCCGGGCCCTGGTTATGCTGCTGCTGGGTGGGAAGCCGAGCGCGACAGGAGCGCGGTTCCGACCGAGACTCCGGAAACCTTGACGAGATGGGGGTGAGGGAACCGTGAGCAGGCGGCGGTAGCGGGAGGAACGGAAGCTGTGCCTTAGATACGTGACCCCGGGAGGGAGCGGAGCGCTGCACGGTTCCCGGTGCCTTACAAGCAGGAGGGATAGGGCCTTATGCTTTACAATTAAAGACATCAGGTCCTTCTCCATCGGCTGCTGGCTTCTGTTCCCCAGTCTGGAGATGCCACTATGTCTTTGCCGCACCTTCCCCTCTTGCCTGTGGGAATCCAATCGCCCACGGGCAGACAGAAGGAGTTTGCCATGGGAGCAGCCATTCCCTTCTGCCTGTGAGAGATGGGAAGGCCTTGGAGGGGGCTTGATGCAGAGTCAAGGCAGTCTGCGATTGTTAACTGAAAATCAAAACTTGATGTATTTTGGTGTAATTTAACAAAACTGAAAGTCAACTGTGTGCTTGTGCTTAATTATACTTCTGCTTTTCAATAATTATAAGTTTGACAGCAGGAATTGATGGCTAATGTTGGGGTTTGATTTTAGCAGGTATATTGTTTTTAACAATTGAGTTTTCAACATATGGGTTGAGTATTAATGTAAAGAAAATGGAGGTAATGGCAGCGTGTTGAAATGTGGGCTATATGCTTCTTGCCACAATTAAGTTACATGAGGCTATTCTCTTCTGTGAAATCAGAAATATTACCTAGGTATGATTTTTCAGATAGCCAGCTTAGTATGCACTCTTGTGCTAAGAAGGTTATAAAAACAGCATTTTATAAAGATTTGTATATTATGTTGAGTGTATCTTTGGATATCAATTATCAGTTTTCTGGGCTTTAGTGTATTTGTTATGACTATTGTAGTAATATTTACATTAGGCTACAGCTATCAATTTTAAAAGCATTTCAAGTTCCTGGAGGAAAGGTCCATAAACCATTATTAAGGAGTGACCGACGATATCAATGCATGACCCAGTACAAGCATTGTGGAACTTGTGTCTCTTGGGGAAACTGCTAGGTACATATGACCTAGATTGGCCACTGTTGGAAACAGAATACTGGGCTTGATGGACCTTGGTCTGACCCAGTATGGCATATCTTATGTTCTTATTTCACACGGTATTGGCGCGGTGATCACAATTTGCATCCGGAGCCCCTTCGGCACCGTTTACATTGGTCTTTATATGGTACAATTTTTAATCCTTCCTTTTTTTCCTTATGCGTTTTTATTGTATCACCATGCGCTGCTTATTTGTTTTTTGCCCCTTCATAATTTGTGATTGTTTTAAGCACTTTAGTTTGAAGTGCCTTTCTCCCCCCCCCCCCCTTTCTTGTTCTTGCCCCCTTTTTATTTCAGGTGGTTTCCCCATAGAGCTGGCGAGTACAGGCATAGGAACCCTGTGAAAGAGGGAACATGTCCTTGACTTGCCCCCACTTTTCTCTTCTTTCAACCAGAGATGATCTTTCTTTTTGCCAAATGTGCTTATCATACTTTTGTACTTATCTTCAGAGATATCTTTTAATGCCAAAAGTATTTATTATTTTTACTACGTATGGCATCCATCACCTTTTTTATTAGTGGTACTTTTTTAGTCCCATTTGTTTTCCCCCCTTTTCTTTTAAACAGATAGGGCTCTTACAATACAATGTCAGTTTCTTTTTCTTCCCCTTCCCCCCCCTTCCCTTCCCCCTTCCTCCCCCCCCCCCCCATGTTATTGATGCTTGTTATCCCTCGGTCGTCGATTTTTAGTGTTCAGCTATTTTAATGTCATTTTAATGTTTTGACCTTTTTGGTAAGTCACTATGCCATATGTTTTTTTTTTTGAGTTGCTTTACATAAAATCTTGGTGTATGTGGTTTTTATACATGTACATACCTTATAGCAGGGGTCTCAAACACGCGGCCCGCGGGCCGCATGCGGCCCGCGGGAGAAGGTTGTGCGGCCCGCGACGGCTTCTGCTGCTGCCGTTGCCGCCGTGGCAACGGCAGAATCGACGGTCAATTTTAAAAAAATAAAAAACTGGCTTCTGCTGCTCTGTCCTGCGGCCCGTTCCCCTCTGCGCGAGAGCCCTGAATGTGCTTCCTCTGCGGCGTGCTTTTCAAGCCGCGAAGGGAGTATTTCCCTCTCGCGAGGCTTGAAAAGTGAATAGGCTTAAGCCGCGCGAGAGGGAAATACTCTCTTCGCGGCTTAAAAAGCACGCCGCAGAGGAAGCACACTCAGGGCTCTCGCGCAGAGGGAAAGGGGCCGCGGGACAGCTGATTTTCTGCTGCAGCAGCAGCAGCAGAAGCCAGGGTGTTCTTTTTCTTTACCGGGGGGGAGGGGGGGTGTCGGACTGGAAATGGGCTATTGGCAGGGGGTGTAGGACTGGAAATGGGCTATTGGCAGGGGGGGTGGGTATGACTGGAAATGGGCTATTGGCAGGGGGGTGTAGGACTGGAAATGGGCTATTGGCAGGGGGGGGTGGGTATGACTGGAAATGGGCTATTGGCAGGGGGGGTGGGTATGACTGGAAATGGGCTATTGGCAGGGGGGTGTAGGACTGGAAATGGGCTATTGGCAGGGGGGGGTATGACGAAATGGGCTATTGGCGGGGGGGTTATGACTGGAAATGGGCTATTGGCGGGGGGGGTGTGGAAATGGGCTATTGGCGGGGGGGGGGGTTGTAGGACTGGAAATGGGCTATGGTGGGGGCTAGGACTGGAAATGGGCAGGTGGGGGTTAGGAAGGACTGGAGGTGGGCTGATGGGGGGAGTTAAGACTGGTAATGAGCTATGGAGGGGCTGACTGAAATGGGGTAATGGGGGTTAGGGCTGGAAGTGGGCTATTGGCAGGGGGGGTTATGACTGGTAATGGGCTATGGGGGGGGTAAGACTGAAAATGGGGTGATGGGGGGGTAAAACTGGAAGTGCGCTATGGGGAGGTTAGGACTGGTAATGGGCTATGGGGGGTCTAGGACTGGTAATGTGCTGGGGGGGTTGCTAGGACTGGAAATGGGCTGAGTGGAAGGGGGCTTGAACTGCAAATGGCTGATGGGGAGGGGGGCTGGGACTGGAAATGGGCTGTGAGGGGAGGGAGCTAGGATTGGACATGGGCTGCTGGGGGGCTAGGATTGGAAATGGGCTGATGGTGAGGCTAGGATAGGACTGGAAATGGACTGATGCAGGGACTAGAAGGGAGCGGATGCTGGGTGGGGCTGGAACTAGAAGGGAGCTGATGTTGGGGGAGGATTAGAATGGGATGGAGCTGGGAAAGTGAAATGGAGAGGGGAAAAATATTTTGTCTGGGAGAGAAGACAAATCTACAATTGGCCAGGTATTGTGAGAGTAAGTGGGGATTGAGGATGGAGGGGTAAAATTTGAGTGGATGAAATAGGAATTAGGAAAGAGAAAAAGGAGAAAGATTAGTATGTTAAAGCAGATGTAGAGAGAGAATGGAAAAAAAACTAGGAGAGAAGAAAGGGCAAATGGAAGCAGACGATGGAGAGTTAGCAGAAGACATGAAGAAACCAGAAGAAAGTGGCTGGAACAATTGCAACTGAAAAAAATGCACAAAAGGTAGAAAAATATCTCTTTATTTTGAATTTATTAACTGGAATATGTCAGCTCTGGGAAATGTGCATCATTAATGTTTGCGCTTTGTTTAGTACAAGAGGAAATTAATTTATAGTTTTATTTCTACAGTGTTGTTGTACATTCCAAGTTTGGCTTTTGGGGTTCCCAGTTTAATTATTGTCTTCTTGTTTCTAAATCTTTTAGTCTTTCTTTATCCATACTCATTAAAGAGGCATGTTTACTAAAAGTTAGTGTATGGCAACATTATGCAAATATTTATGCAAATGAGGTCCCTTATGCAAATGAGGCCCCGCGTCTTATGCGGCCCCCGGGTTACTTTACAAGTCCTCATTTGGCCCTCAAAGCAATTTGAGTTTGAGACCCCTGCCTTATAGCAATGTTCCCTCTAGTTTTCTGTAGGCTGTGGGCATTTCTTTTGAATAATAAAGCACCTGCTGTGACCACCACACCACTTTTAAAATGTCGAAACCAATAGCAATGAGAGGTGCAAAACGTAAGAGAACGGCCAGAGCTTTTAAGCCTGAATGGCTTGAAGAAATGATTGAAACGGAGACACAGAAATCTCGGGATAAAACGTGCGTTCAACTGCGTGAAATATTCACTTACGAAGAGGATGACGGAGTAGTCTGTTTATACTGCCGAGATGCAAAAACCATCGGAGAGTTTTCGAATGGCAAAATTTGGGATGATGTGTGGAAACTGGACTTTTTGAAACGACATCTGTCTAGTAAGACGCATGCTGAAAGTGTTAAGAAACTTAGAGCTAAAAATCCAAATTTAAGTGGAGGATTATTTAACTTGTTGCTTGAGAGCACCGCTGAAAAAGAGAAAAGGCAAATTAGTAATGAACGGAAGCGTTCTACACCAGAAGAAATTAAAATTCTAATTGATAGTGTTTTGCTGGCTGTTCGGATGAATATTTCCATGCTCTCTGTTCAAGATATTAATGAACACATGTCCAAGTACATAACCATACCTGAAAGCTGGAGAAGCAAAACTATTTGTTTGAATTTCTTGAAATTATAAACATGAATGTCCAAGATAAGCTCATGGCAGATGTTGCATCAGCAGCGTATCATACATTAACTATTGATGAAAGCACAGACATTTCTGTCAACAAATACTTAATACTGTACTTCAAATATCGGCCAGTAAATTCGTGTCTGTATAAAACTTCATTTGGTGGGATGCTACAGTTGGAAGCATGCGATGCTGCATCAATAGTCAGTGCACTCCGGGAATTCTATGGGAAATACAAGCTTGACCTTAACAAAATGGTCATGTTTACTTCGGATGGTGCCTCTGTCATGTCAGGCAGAATAAATTGTGTTGCTGCGCAGCTCAAACAAAATATTTCGCATTTAGTGCAGCAACATTGTGTTGCCCATCGTGAAGATTTGGGGATCTCTGAATCATGGAAGGAAGTAAAGTTGATGAAAGAAGTTGAAACTTTCATGAGAACTGTTTACACAACCTTTTGTCGATCTTCTACTAAAAGGTCACAATTTAAAGAATTAGCAGATGCTTCTGAATGCGAGTCAATTGCTTTTAGACCTCTGAACGAAGTGCGGTGGTTATCTAGACATTTTGCTCTTCAAGCAATTATTCGAAATTATGATCCATTATTAAAATACTTTGAAGAAGATAAGGATAATGATCCCATTGCAAAGTACTGTTATAAAAAGCTAAACAGCCATCAATTCCATATAACATTGCAAATTTTGAATGATGTTTTATCTGATGAACTAGCTTCATTAACAATGGCATTTCAGAAATGTGGGCTAACACCACTGGAAGCATATCATCTTGCACAGGGTAAGCTGAACAAAATCCGAATGCAATACTTGGGTGACACAGTAAAATGGACTGATAATGTTAAAAATCTTCTCAACAAGATACCTGGAGACGCTTCAGTGGATACTGGTTCCACACTTACTTTCATTAATATGCTGTGTCTGCATTTACGGGAAAGATTTCCTGAAAATGAAATTGAGGAATGGTCTGCTTTTGATTTGACAGCAATAGCACAGTGTGATTATGAATTTGGAATTGAAAACGTCCGATCACTCTGTTTAAAGTACAAACAATTTCTTATGGAGGAACATATTATTGTTCAGCAGTACAATGACTTCAAGTTTTTAGTCGCAGAAAAAATCAAAAGCAAACTGATAAACAGTTTTCCGGATATGGTGACTTTGGCGTTTCAGAATGCTCAGTTTGCAGATTTAGCGAAACTGATCGATATTGGTGGAACATTTTTGGCTTCTAGTGCAGATTGTGAGCGTGGTTTCAGCTTGATGAACAGTTTAAAAACCAAAATAAGGAATCGCTTACATTTAGAACATTTGGAAATGCTGATGCGTGTTAAGAGTCATCTTCAAGATGGCGGATCAGTAGACCTTGATAAAATTTATTCAGACTGGGTACATTTGAAAGATCGAAGAGAGAAATTTTGAGAACATAGTAAGTGACGGCAGATAATCACAGCTTTATAGGTACTTGCACAACTTAAAAGACAGGAGGTGCTCTCAGGTGAAGCTCATTACCCAAATCAGTCATACACTAAGGACCTGAGATTAATTAAGCTTCAGGTGAACAAGGTATATTAAACTTCTTAGGTACAGTTTTAGTGGTATAAATATCCATAGCACCCTTTAGTACATAAAGAACTTAAAGATCTAAACACAAACTTAAAGCTAAGATGCAGACAGCAGTCCAGCAGCGGGATGTGGGTTTTCCAGTCTTTTGCATTGAGTGTCACATGTATGATTTTCTCCCAGCTGGTGAGAGGTCTTACGTGTGCACTAGGTGCAAGGAGCTCTCTGCTCTCAGGGAACGAGTCCGTTCTCTAGAGGCTAGAGTAGCAGACTTGGAAAACATAAGACAGACAGAGAGGTACATAGACGAGACCTACAGGGATATAGTCCTGAAGTCCCACCTCCAGTCTGGCAGCATCCCTGTTGCCAGGGAGGAGAGAGGTCACGTGACAGGAGAGCATCACCCTGGTGTGGCAGGAAGTGATCCTGTAACTAGGACCTGTCCTCCAGGTGATGTAAAACCCTCTCGCACCGAGGAGGTTTCTCCAGGGCCAAGTGCCCATGAGGGAAGGGTTAGGACAGCAGTTATAGTTGGTGATTCGATCATTAGGCATGTAGATAGCTGGGTGGCTGGTGGACGTGAGGATCGCCTGGTAACATGCCTGCCTGGTGCGAAGGTAGCGGACCTCACACGCCACCTAGATAAGGTCTTAGATAGTGCTGGGGAGGAGTCTGCTGTCTTGGTACATGTTGGTACCAATGACATAGGAAGATGTGGTAGGGAGGTTCTGGAAGCTAAATTTAGGCTTTTAGGTAGGAAGTTGAAATCCAGAACTTCCAGGTTAGCGTTCTCCGAAATGCTTCCCGTTCCACGCGCAGGACCCAAAAGGCAGGCAGAGCTCCGGAGTCTCAATGCGTGGATGAGACAATGGTGCAGAGATGAGGGGTTCGGATTTGTTAGGAACTGGGGAACATTCTGGGGAAAGGAGGGGCTCTTCTGAAGGGATGGGCTTCACCTTAACCGGGATGGAACCAGGCTGCTGGCATTAACCTTTAAAAAGGAGATAGAGCAGCTTTTAAACTAGATAATAGGGGAAAGCCGACAGTCGCCCAAGAGCGCATGGTTCGGAAGAATGTATCCTTGAAGGATACTACAAAAAGCAGAGAGGTTCCAAAAAAGAGTAAAGTAGCCGAAATGCCCTCGAGTATGGAGCAGACAGAACTTAAAGATCCCAAATTACCCATGTCTACCAATAGCCAAATTAATATGAATAAAATACAGTCTCTAAAATGCTTGTATGCAAATGCTAGAAGTCTACAAAATAAGATGGGAGAGTTAGAATATATAGCACTAAACGAGAGGTTAGATATGATTGGAATATCAGAGACATGGTGGAAAGAGGACAACCAGTGGGACACTGTGATACCTGGGTACAAACTATATCGTAATGATAGAGCTGACCAAATTGGTGGAGGGGTTGCGCTCTATGTTAGAGAGGGCATTGAGTCAGAAAGGATTAAAGTTTTGCAAGAAACAAAATTTCCTGTAGAATCTCTATGGATTGAAATTCCATGTAAAAAGGGGAAGGCGATGGCAGTGGGGGTGTACTATTGTCCGCCTGGCCAGAATGAACAAATGGATGATGAAATGCTCAAAGAAATCAAGGAAGCTAGCAAAAGTTACAGTGCAGTAATAATAATGGGTGATTTCAATTACCCCAGCATCGACTGGGTCAGTGTCACAACAGGACATGCTAGGGAGATAAAGTTCCTAGATGAAATAAATGACTGCTTCTTGGAGCAGCTGGTTCATGAACCAACCAGAGGGGAAGCAATATTAGACCTAGTCCTTAGTGGAACACCAGATGTAGTGCAAAAGATAAGGGTGTTGGGGCCACTTGGCAATAGTGATAACAGCATGATCACCTTTGATTTAATTAGTGGAGGAGGGATAGTAAGGAAATCCACAGTACTACCCTTTAACTTTCGAAAGGGAGACTATGATAAAATGAGGAAAACAGTTAAGAAAAAACTAAAAGGAGCAGTTGCAAAGGTTAAAGACGTACATCAAGCTTGGGTGTTGTTGAAAAATACTATCTTGGAAGCCCAGACCAGCTGTATTCCACGCTTTAAGAAAAGTGGAAGGAAGTCCAAAAAACTGCCAGCATGGTTTAAAGGTGAGGTCAGAGAGGCTGTTGTTGCCAAAAAAGCATCTTTCAGGAAATGGAAAAAAGAGCCAAACGATGAAACCTGGAAACAGCACAAGCACTGGCAAGTCAAATGCAAGGCATTGATAAGGCATGCAAAGAGAGAATTTGAGAAGAAGCTTGCTGCGGAAGCAAAAACGCGAAATAAAGACCTTTTCAAGTACATTCGTAGCAAAAACCTGTGAGAGAGTCAGTTGGACCATTAGATGATAAAGGGGTTAAAGGAGCACTAAGAGGCGACAAGGCGATAGCGGAGAGACTGAATGAATTCTTTGCTTCGGTCTTTACTGAGGAAGATGTAGGGATGTTACCCATGACTGAAGTGGTATTTAAAGGTGTGGAAGAATTGAAGGAAATATCGATACATCGGGAAGATGTCTTACAACTATTAGATAAACTGAAGAGTAGCAAATCACCTGGGCCGGATGGTATACATCCAAGGGTGTTGAAAGAACTGAAATATGAGATTGCAGACCTGTTATCAGTAATCTGTGAACTATCATTAAAATCATCTCTAATACCTGAAGATTGGAGGATCGCCAATGTAACACCAATTTTTAAAAAGGGTTCCAGGGGTGATCCGGGAAACTACAGACCGGTGAGCTTGACGTCACTACCGGGAAAAATGGTAGAAACTATCATAAAGAATAAAATTACTCAGCATGTAGATAGTCACAACCTAATGGGAGACAGCCAACATGGCTTTAGACAAGGAAGATCTTGTCTTACTAATCTGTTATGTTTTTTTGAAGGAGTGAATAAACAGGTGGACAAAGGTGAGTCGGTTGATATTGTATATCTGGACTTTCAGAAAGCCTTTGACAAGGTCCCTCATCAGAGACTTTTGGCAAAACTAAAGAGTCATGGGATAGGAGGCAGTGTACTATTGTGGATCAGGAACTGGTTAAAAGAGGGTAGGGCTAAATGGCCAATTTTCCCAATGGAGAAAGGTGAATAGTGGTGTACCCCAGGGATCTGTGCTGGGTCCTCTGCTTTTTGACATATTCATAAATGACCTGGAAAGTGGAATAATGAGTGAGGTTATCAAATTTTCAGATGACACAAAACTATTTAAAGTTGTTAAAACCCAAGAAGATTGTGAAAAATTGCAAGAGGATCTTGATAAATTGGAAGACTGGGCATCAAAATGGCAGATGAAATTTAATGTGGACAAGTGCAAGGTTATGCACCTAGGGAAGAACAACCCAAACTATGGTTACACGATGCAAGGTTCCACATTAGGAGCCACCACCCAGGAAAAAGATTTAGGCGTCATTGTGGATACCATGTTAAAACCCTCGGCCCAGTGTGAAGCGGCGGCCAAGAGAGCAAATAGAATGCTAGGTATGATAAGGAAAGGAATGGAAAATAAAACAAAAGATATTATAATGCCTCTATATCGTTCCATGGTGAGACCGCACCTTGAATATTGTGTGCAATTCTGGTCACCGTATCTTAAAAAGGATATAGCGATTTTAGAAAAGGTACAGAGAAGAGCCACCAAAATGGTAAAGGGGATGGAAGGATACTCCTATGAAGAAAGGCTAGAAAGGTTAGGGCTCTTTAACCTGGAAAAGAGACGGCTGAGGGGAGATATGATAGAAGTCTATAAATTAATGAACGGAGTGGAACGGGTAAACGTAGATCGATTGTTCACCTTATCAGAATATAGAAAGACTAGGGGACATGCAATGAAGCTACAGGGTAAACTATTTAAGTCTAATAAAAGAAAATATTTTTTCACTCAACGTGTAATCAAACTCTGGAATTTGTTACCGGAGGACGTAGTAAAGGCTGTTAGTGTAGCTGGGTTTAAAAAAGGTTTGGACAAGTTCCTGGAGGAAAGGTCCATATACCATTATTAAGAAGTGACCGAAGATATCAATGCTTGACCCAGTACAAGCATTGTGGAACTTGTGTCTATTGGGGAAACTGCTAGGTACATATGACCTAGATTGGCCACTGTTGGAAACAGAATACTGGGCTTGATGGACCTTGGTCTGACCCAGTATGGCATATCTTATGTTCCTATGTTCTCATCCACACGGACAACCAAGTAACCATGTTCTATGTGTATAAGCAGGGAGGGACTGGCTCTCTGTCGCTTTGCAACGAAGCTTTGCGACTGTGGGCCTTCACCAGAGAGCATCAGATTCATCTTATGGCAGTATATCTTCCAGGCGTTCAAAACTCTTGGGCAGACAGACTCAGTCGAGTTCTACTTCCACACGAATGGTCCCTCCACAGGGACCAGGTAGCCAGGATTTTTCGAATTTGGGGAACCCCGGACATAAACCTATTTGCAAGTCCGTGGAATGCCAAACCTCCCCGATTCTGTTCCAGAATTCTGTGTCAGGGAGTTCAGGCCAAGGATGCCTTCCTCCTTCACTGGGGTCAAGACTTCCTTTATGCCTTTCCACCCATTCCCCTAATTTCCAAAACACTCTTCAAGCTTCAGAGAGACCGAGGTTCTATGATCCTCATAGCACCACATTGGCCACGCCAAGTGTGGTACCCTCTACTTCTGCATCTCTCTCAAGCTCCGTCCTTGGAGTTGGGCTCTGCTCCAGATCTTCTCTCCCAGGAAGACGGAATGTTGTGGCACCCAAACCCCCAGTCTCTCCATCTCAGGGCCTGGTTGCTGAAGGCCTAGACCTTCAAGTTTTCCATCTATCTCAGCAAGTCAGAGATATTATTCATGCTTCTAGAAAGCCTTCCACTAGACGTTCCTATGCTTTCAAATGGAAAAGATTTACCATTTGGTGTTCAGAGAAGGGTCTTAACCCTCTTGCAATACCTTTGAATTCTTTACTAGAGTATCTTCTGCATCTTTCCCATGCAGGCCTCAAAACGAATTCGGTAAGAGTCCATTTGAGTGCTATTGCAGCGTCCCTCAAGCCTCTCAATGGACAGCCTGTTTCCTCTCATCCTCTTATAGCAAGATTCATGAGAGGCCTTCTTTTAACTAAACTTCCCATTAGACCACCTCCAGTGGCATGAGACTTAAATCTGGTTCTTGGCCAGCTTATGAAGCCACCCTTTGAACCTTTAGCCGCTACCTCCTTGAAATTTCTTTCTTGGAAGGTTATCTTTCTCATTGCAGTCACCTCAGCACGTCGCATCAGTGAGTTGCAAGCCTTGGTGGCTAGTCCTCCTTATACAAGGTTCCATCATGATAAGGTAGTCCTCAGGACCAATCCACACTTTATGCCCAAAGTGGTCTCGCCTTTTCATCTGAACCAAGAGGTATACTTACCTGTCTTTTTTCCAGGACCTCATGCATCAAGTGCAGAGAGGAATCTTCATACTTTGGATTGTAAAAGAGCTCTCGCCTTTTACTTACAAAGGACACAGCAACATAGAAAGTCTTCTCAACTCTTTGTTGCTTTTGATCCTTCCCATTTAGGACTTCCAATTTCTAAGAGAACACTGTCCAACTGGATTGCTCAGTGTATTTCTTTAGCCTACCAGAGTAGGAACCTTTCTCTGGAAGGCCGTGTCACAGCTCACAATGTGAGGGCCATGGCAGCCTCAATGGCTCATCTAAACTCTGCGTCCATCGACCAGATCTGTCGAGCGGCCACCTGGGCCTCGGTTCATACCTTCACAGCCATTACTGTTTGGACAAGGACCCCCGCCGGGATGCCTTGTTTGGTCAGGCTGTTCTCAAACACCTGTTCCATTCCTAATCAACTCCTACCCACCTACCCTGGTTGGATGCCAGAGATCCATGGGGGGAACTGGAGCCCTTTTTAAGGACACACTACTCTGGGGTCTCTCCCTGGCATCTGCAGCTAGGGAGTCCCCATATGTGAAGACTCATTCCTGCTTGTTCCTGGAGATAGCACAATTACTTACCTGTAACAGGTGATCTCTGGGAACAGCAGGAATAAGTCTTCACAACCCACCCACCTCCCCTAGGAGTTGTATCTCTCTATCTTTCCTTCCCTCTCTCTCTCTCTTTCTCAGCTTTAAAACTCTAACTGGAGAGAGGCGGTTGGGAAAGGTGGGAAGGCAGCACGCAGGCGCTGTGGGATGCTCCCAAAAGCTTTCTTATTGGACGCTGGGGAGCGTTCCCGCGCAGGCTCCGTCGGTACCGACGATACCCATATGTGAAGACTTATTCCTGCTGTTCCCAGAGATCACCTGTTACAGGTAAGTAACTGTGCTTAATTGAGTTACATCAGTATAAATATAGTTTTGTCCTTCTAATGTTACAAGGCAATGTAGAAGCCCTTTTTCAACAAGAAGAAGTTTTATCCTTCTTACACCCATGCAGTCCACTGTCCGGTCCATGCTTCCCAGAAGGGACAGCAAAAACCGAAACAGCATAGGAAGGCTCCCGCCCCCAGAGCTCAACCAGCTCAGCAGACCCAGCCTCCACAAGGTCTTTGACTTCCTGCTAGAGAACTTTGCTATCTTACCTCTGGAAATTCCAGAGCCAATCAACATCTCAGGCAGACTGTGTCACTTTGCCAAAAGATGGCACCAGATAACATCAGAACATTGGACTCTCTCCATAGTAACAGAGGGGTACAAACTTCACTTCCAAAGTATGCCCCCTCCCTCCATTCCAAGAGAGTTCAACTCCCGGCCCCCTCTTACCACACTCTTGTGCCAGGAGATCACTTCCCTTCTTGCTCAGGGTGCGATAGAGGAAGTGCCACTTTCTCAACAGGGCCTGGGCTTCTACTTCCCCTACTTCCTAATACCACATACTTCCTTATATATCAGATTGCAGATTGCAGTCCTGCTATTGGTAATCTGTGAACTTTCATTAAAATCATCTGTAATACCTGAAGATTGGAGGGTCGCCAACGTAACACCAATTTTTAAAAAAGGTTCCAGGGGTGACCCGGGAAATTACAGACCGGTGAGCCTGACGTCAGTACCAGGGAAAATGGTAGAAACCATCATAAAGAACAAAATTACACAACATGTAGATAGTCATGGCCTAATGGGAGACAGCCAACATGGCTTTAGACAAGGAAGATCTTGTCTTACTAATCTGATATGTTTCTTTGAAGGTGTGCATAAACAGGTAGACAAAGGTGAGTCGTTTGATATAGTGTATCTGGACTTCCAGAAAGCTTTTGACAAGGTCCCCCATCAGAGACTTTTGGCAAAGCTAAAAAGTCATGGGATAGGAGGCAGTGTACTATTGTGGATCGGGAACTGGTTAAAAGATAGAAAGCAGAGGGTAGGGCTAAATGGCCAATATTCCCAATGGAAAAAAGTGAATAGTGGAGTACCCCAGGGATCTGTACTGGGTCCGCTACTTTTTGACATATTCATAAATGACCTGGAAAAGGGAATAACTAGTCAGGTTATCAAATTTGCAGATGACACAAAACTGTTTAAAGTTGTTAAAACCCAAGAGGATTGTGGAAAACTGCAGGAGGATCTGGATAAATTGGAAGACTGGGCATCCAAATGGCAGATGAAATTTAATGTGGACAAATGCAAAGTTATGCACCTAGGAAAGAACAACCCACACTATAGTTACACGATGCAAGGCTCCACATTAGAAACCACCACCCAGGAAAAGGACTTAGGAGTCATCGTGGATAACATGTTAAAACCCTCCGCCCAGTGTGCAGCGGCGGCCAAGAAAGCAAATAGAATGCTAGGTATCATAAAGAAAGGGATGGAGAATAAAACAAAGGATATTATAATGCCTCTGTATCGCTCCATGGTACGACCGCACCTTGAATATTGTGTGCAATTCTGGTCGCCGTATCTTAAAAAGGACATAGCGTTATTAGAAAAAGTACAGAGAAGAGCCACCAAATTGGTGAAGGGGATGGAAGGCTACTCCTATGAAGAGAGGCTAAAAAGGTTAGGGCTCTTTAACCTGGAAAAGAGACGGCTGAGGGGAGATATGATAGAGGTCTATAAATTAATGAATGGAGTGGAACGGATAAACGTGGATCAATTGTTTACGCTATCAGAATATAGAAAGACTAGGGGACATGTAATGAAGCTACAGGGTAAACTATTTAAGACAAATAAGAGAAAATATTTTTTCACTCAACGTGTAATCAAACTCTGGAATCTGTTACCGGAGGATGTAGTAAGGGCTGTTAGTATAGCTGGGTTTAAAAAAGGTTTGGACAAGTTCCTGGAGGAAAGGTCCATAAACCACTATTAAAAAGGGACCCAGGATATCAATGCTTGACCCAGTACAAGCATTGTGGAACCTGTGTCTTTTGGGGATATTGCTAGGTACGTAGGACCTAGATTGGCCACTGTTGGAAACAGGATACTGGGCTTGATGGACCTCGGTCTGACCCAGTATGGCATGTCTTATGTTCTTATCAGGAGGATACAGGCCCATTCGGACTTCTGAGAATTAAACAAGTATCTGTTCCAAGAAAAATTCAAAATGATCTCTCTCGGAACACTTCTTCCTTACATCCAGGGTCAGGATTGGCTATGTTCTCTAGACCTAAAGGATGCATATACACACATCCTTATCCACAAGTATCACAGGAGGTTCCTTTGGTTCCTCTTTCAGGGAAGACATTACCAGTACAGGGTTCTACCCTTTGGCCTGGCTTCTGCCCCAAGATTCTTCACAAAATGCATGGCAGTAGTAGCAGCATTTCTAAGAACTATAGGGATATTTGTTTTCCCTTACTTAGACGACTGGCTCATCCGAGCATCGTCTGCTCCAGAGGCCAGCTCTGCTCTCTCCCGCACAATGCAGGTTCTTCAACATTTGGGGTTTTTAAGAAATTTTCCAAAATCCCAACTCACCCCTTCTCAAACCTTAGACAAACAACAACCCTCTTCTAGACACGCAGCAGTCAAGGGCTTTTCTGCCACAGGTACGCTGCGCTCGAATAGTTCAATTGGCTTCTCAAGCAGTTATGAAAACCTCCCTGATGGCTCGAGAAATGCTTCAGTTGCTTGGTCATATGGCTTCCACTGTACATGGTGGTTCCCGATGCTCGTCTACACATGCGTGCAGCTCAGTGGTCCCTAGCTTCACAGTGGACTCGAGCATCAGGGCATCTGGGGGACAAAATCAGGAACTCTGCCACCATAGGAGGGACGAAACGAGGCATGCAAACAATAGAAAAGCTTCTCATAGGGTCACCTTTTCAGAAGCTACCAAACCAGTCCACCCTGATGACGGATGCGTCCAAATTGGATTGGTGAGCCCATCTGGACAATCTCTCCACTCAGGGTCTTTGGACTCAGCAGGAGGCTCAGCTTCACATAAACCTGCTAGAACTCAGAGCCATATTCAATGCTCTTGAGTGTTCCAGGACTACCTCTGCTCCAAGACAGTTTGAGTCCAGACGGACAATCGGGTTGCCATGTTCTATATGAACAAACAGGGTGGAACAGGTTCTCAAGCGTTGTGCAACAAAGCCCTACACTTATGGTCCTTTGCCATATGCCTTCAGATACACCTACTAGTGGTGTATCTTCCTGGCAATCAGAATCTCCTGGCAGACAAACTCAGTCGAGTACTACTGCCACACAAATGGTCTCTCCATTCAGAGCAGATTGCTTGAATCTTTCAAATCTGGGGAACCCTAGATATAGATCTGTTTGCAAGTCCTCAGAATGCCAAACTTCCCCACTTCTGTTCCAGAATTCCTGCTCAGAACAGTCAAGCAATGGATGCTTTCCACCTCCACTGGGGTCAGGACTTTCTATATGCCTACCCACCCATTCCCCTCATTCCCAAGACTCTGTTCAAGCTTCAGAAAGACAGGAGCCATATCATCCTCATAGCCCCACGCTGGCCACGACAGACGTGGTACCTACTGCATCTACATCTCTCTCAAGCCAAACCTCTGGCGTTGGGATGTGCTCCAGATTTTCTATCCCAGGAGAACGGGACGCTTCTGCACCCGAATCCTCAATCTTTGCACCTGATGGTGTTGCTGCTGAGAGCTTAGAACTCCAGGATATCAACCTCTCTCAACAGGTTAAAGATATCCTTCTGGCCTTGAGGAAACCTTCCAAAAGGTGTGCTTATGCTTTTAAATGGAGAAAGTTCTCAATTTGGTGTTCAAAAAAGGATCTTAATCCTTTTTCCTTTCCAGTAGAGGCGTTACTTGAGTATCTCCTCCACCTTTCATCCTCTGGACTTAAAACTAATTCAGTAAGAGTTCACCTCGGTGCCATCGCAGCTTTTCACATGCCCTTTGATGGAAAACCTATCTCCTCTCAACCGCTTGTAGCGCGTTTTCTGAGAGGTCTACTACTAACTAAGCCTCCCATTAGACCACCACCTGTGGCATGGGATCTTAATCTTGTCCTTGGATAGCCCCTAGGCACTACATCCATGAAGTTTCTTTCTTGGAAAGTCATCTTCCTAATTGCCCTCACTTCTGCCAGACACATCAGTGAGCTCCAAGCTTTAGTGGCTGACACACCTTATACACGGTTTCATCATGATAAGGTAGTCAAGACTCATCCCCACTTTATGCTGAAGGTGGTTTCTCCTTTTCATTTGAACCAATCGGTTTACCTGCCTGTTTTCTTTCCTAGGCCTCATGCCTCTAGTGCAGAAAGGAATCTACATACTCTGGATTGCAAGCATGCCTTAGCCTTTTATCTTCAGAGAACTAGGCAGCACAGAAAGGCTTCACAACTTTTCGTTGCCTATGATTCCAGTCACCTGGGTATATCAGTTTCCAGGAGCCCCTCCGTCCCCCTTCAGCCTGCCAATCAGCATCCAGCCATAACGGCTGAAAACCGCAGCTTCAGAGGCGTGCAGGAGAACAGCAGCGACACCAGAGGTGTGAGCAGGAGCCCCTCCTTCCCCCTTCAACCTGCCAATCAGCATCCAGCCATAACGGCTGAAAACCGCAGCTTCAGAGGCGTGCAGGAGAACAGCAGGAGCCCCTCCTTCCCCCTTCAGCCTGCCAATCAGCATCCAGCCATAACGGCTGAAAACCACCACTTCAGAGGCGGGCCCGCGCCTGAGGGCCTCGACAGAGGGCCCTTTGGCGTGGCCCTTAGGAGTGAGTCTGTGGTGTCTGATCTGAAGTTTATATTAAAGACGTGGACTGGATTTTCATGCTTGTATATCGTGGTAACCTGCTGTTCCCTTTCCTTCTCCTTCCCTTATCTTTTTAACTATTTCTGTTCTCTATTCTGTCCTATCTCATAAATGGCGTTCTTTTCATATTTTCTTAAATGATATAGTATTGTAAACCGCTCTAATGCTTTGGCCTGAGCAGTATATCAAATGTAATAAACCATAACCAAGAGAACACTCTCCAAGTGGATTGCAGACTGTATCTCTTTTACCTATGAGAGTAAAGGACTTTCTCTTGAAGGCATGTCACAGCACACAATGTGCGAGCTAGCAATGGCTGCCTCTATGGCAAACCTATGCTCGGTGGCGATTGATGAAATATGCAAAGCAGCAACCTGGTCATCTGTCCACACCTTTGCGGCCCATTATTGCTTGGACAAGGACGCCCGTCGGGATCTCTTGTTTGGCCAGGCTGTTCTCCAGCATCTCTTTGACTTAGAACAACTCCTACCCCCCCGCCCTGGGTTTCGATACCAGAGATCCTTGAGAGGAAACATGACACAATTCAGCCTGTGTTTCACTGCTCTCTCTGGGGTCATCTCCCTGGCATCATCTCCAAGCTAGGAAGTCCCATATGTGAAGACTACATTCCTGCTTGTTCCTGGAGATAGCGTAATTACTCTGATCTCCGGGAACAGCAGGAATTAAGTCTTCACAACCCACTCTCCTCCCCTAGGAGTTGTATCTATCTCTCTCTTTCTCTCTCTCCTTCTCTCCTTTTATCTCAGCTAGAAACCCAACTGAGGAGGGAGAGTTGGAAAGGCGGGAAGGCAGCAGCACAGGCACAGTGGGATGCTCCCAAAAGCTTTCCTATAGGACGCTGGGGAGCGTTCCCGCGCGGGCTCCGATGGTGCCGACGTCACCCATATGTGAAGACTCAATTCCTGCTGTTCTAGGAGATCACCTGTTACAGATGAGTAACTATGCTTTTTGCTTGCAGGTAGGAGGCCTTATCTTGAGGGTGCAGAGGGCTGATCTGGCGGGGATGGGTGGGATCTTTGAGTGATTTGACAAGGTCGAAGAGCTTTCGGGGTTTGTTGATGGAACGTTGAAGGAGATTGTTGTAGTATTCTTGTTTGGCCTTTATGGTAGAGCTGCAGTAGTTAGGTTGTTAAGGTAGATGATTTGGAGTTGGTGGTTCTGAGACGTTCTCCATTGGCGTTCAAGGCAATGTAAGTCATGTATTTGAGTTCTTAGTGAAGCGGAGAACCATGGTGCATGCGGTCGTCGTTTTCTGGGCAGAGTTCTTGGTGGGGCTAAAGCAGCCAAAGAGATGGTGGAGTTCCATTTCTTTATTAGTGTTTCAAAGTCAGACTGAGTTTGTAGGTCTGCTAGGGGTGGTAGGGTTTTTTTTGGAGAAAGGTTTGCTCATCAAAAGCGAGGAATTTCTGTGCTGAGGGGGTGGAGCTCTGCGGTGAGAGGATGGTGGGTGATGGGGTAAGATGAATGATAAGAGGTTATAGTTCTGCGGTGGGAGGATGGTGGGTGAGTGTTTTCTTCTGCGTAGTCATACCATATCTAGAAGGTCAATACCATTAGCTTGAACTTTACTCTAGCTACCATAGGTAGCCACTGTTCTTCATGGAGCAGTGGTGTCACATGAACACTGCAATTAAACACACCTCTTATAGGGTACAAACGGAACAAAATCCACCACCGCTCCCACAAAGAATCAAACAAATGGAACAAATGGATCACTATTAGCTCTGATAGGTTGTGACTTGTAGCGCAGAGACACCCTATACATCAAGAGATATCCCTGCATAATGCCTTCTCTGTCTTGGATAATGAGGGTGCCCAATCCGTGAAAACTGATGTGCCCTTAAATGAGAGATTCAATGCCCAATATACTAATGCACCAAATATGAAGAAAAAATCCCAAAACAGAAACCTATTACTACTTGGAGATTCTATCATAGGAGGCACCAACTCGGGAACACAGCTGAAAGGAGAGACGGTCAAATGCCTCTCAAGCTCTTCAGCTAGCAGGAATACAAACAAAATTGTTTATGCAATTAATGCAGAAAGTGAGCACTCCAAATTGATTCATACATATTCATTTTGATTATCCCACTCCATGTCCTGCCCTCCACTCTTTGCCTTTTTCCTCTTCAGCCCACACCCTCTTTTTCTTTACCCCATCTTTCCCTACTTTCTCCACATTCTGTCTCCTTTCTCTAACCAGCTCTAGTTCACCACATGACCTACTTAATCATCCCACAGTTCCCCTCCCCAGACTCCAGCTCCTCAACATCTGCCCTGCTCTGTTTTCTGCAGAGGGGAGGGGAGGGCAAGGTGAAAATAGGGCAGGAGATGGAGTCTGGAGTCAACTGTATTAGAGTTGATGGTATTTTCTTCATGGAGAAAATAAGACACTGAAAGCAAAGCCTAAAACGTTTAAATGCAACTTATCTTATACTTTAGAATTGTGGTTAAAAGAAAAATCCCGAAATTGTTTTTGTTGGAATAGATCTTATTATCTGGGTCATCTGGAAACAGGGCCATATGCATTGTACCTTATGTACTATAGATAACACGATCAAATATTACAGAGGGGAGCGGAAAGTAGATAATAATGGCCAGGGTCAAGGCCAACACACAGAAGCAATAAAGAGGAAGTAGTCAGTAGGCAATTGCTGTTCAAGTTAGGATCTGGGAGTTTAGGACGCGTGTTAAGTGCTGCAGCAGCTTGAGGACAGCACAGTTCTGATCAAGGCCAGCAGGCATTTCTGTTCAGCTGCACACAAAAAAAACCCAAACCGTAACCATTTATAGTACCCTGGGAAAGGTTTTATGGATGGGGGTCCCCCTTTTTATATTTTTTTTCAGGTTCCCCCCCCCACCCAAATTTAGTAGCCAAATGGTTAGAACAGTGGGCCAGGACAAGGGTTCAATCTCACTTCTACTCCTTGCAATCTTGGGCAAGTCACTTAACCCTCCATTGCCTCAAGTACAATCTTAGATTGTAAACCCTTCTGGGACAGGAAAAGACCTATTTACCTGAATGTAACTTGCTTTGAAACATCTGAGAAAAGGCATGAACTAAATAAAATTCCCTTTAAAATTAGGCATCTGGTAAAAACGGAATCACCTTCTAAAGTACAACATCTCTAAATTTTAAACTTTATCATATATCGTCAAACACCTTGAGAAACAAAAGTACCCAGTCTAAAGTGACAGACAAATGAGAGAAATATGCCATGAAGAACTACATGTTTTTATTTAGCCCTATATGGAAGCAAAGTGTAGAGTCTACAGGATGAGACTGAACTTTGGTGTAAACCCTCTAAATCCACTTCTATAAACATACCCTGCATTCAGAGAAACTCTCCCCCAACAACAGGTATAGAGCAACAAACTAAAATTCTAGCAGGAATCCTAATCATGAAGGGGACTACAAATTAGAAACAGAAACATGCAAAAACTGACCTGGAAGCCCCTAAAAGCCAGATTGACATGCAATGCAATACTGGAAAATTTAAGAACTGTTATATTTCCTCTTGTACTCTACAAGATATAAAGACAGAGATGCTGTGTGTTCAAATTCCTAAAGTTAACAGCAAAATTCCCAAAACTAAACCAAAAATAAAAACATTTTTCTAACTCTGTTGTACGGATATTTTGGGCTCCCACAACATACAGACTCCGTTTTTCTGCAGGGCCATTCCAGCTACCAATCCTGTACAGCAGTGGTTCTCCGGGAACAAGCAGGAAGTCAGTACTCAAATGGGTGATGTTGGAGCCGGCGCAATAAACTCTCCTCAACTTTCAAAGAAAGCCTTTGGGAGATGTACCACGCATGCATAGTCCCCTTCCCACCCAAGGGTGCCCTCTTGCCTCAATCTCCTTTTTTCCACAGCCCATTGGATGTGTGTCAGTTACCCCGGAAAAAGTTGGTGATTTTTGTCTTCCTTTTTGCATTCTCCGGTAGCATACCAGTGCCTTTTCCTACCCCCGAGCCCACTTGCCTCAGCATCAAATCCTCTGATTCTTTTTCTCCTTTTGCTTTTTACTCTTTCATTTGGCATGGGATTTGCACATTTTTCCTGGTGGTGAATTTGACCTTGCGGGGGCAGTCTTCCCTGCCATGGCCTCGGCCAGTGGCTTCAAGCTGTACGACAGCTGCACTCATATGTCGCTCACAATCTGCACGACTGCTGCCTTCAATGCCTGGGGCTGGACAATGATGCCTTGGCCTACGGTCACCGAAGGTCATCAGGAAATGTCACAGCAGTATGAGTCGATTTTTCAGAAGACAGATTCGGCTCCAGAGTCCTCTGAGAGTCCTCTTTGAGACTCCTTCCAGGACCTCGAGCACCCACAGAGACTGTGTGTGACCTTGGAGCCCCGGGACCACAGAACCTCTGGCACAGAGCTCCCACATCGAGGATCGCACCAAGAAGGGCCAGAAGACTTCAAAGGCCCCATTGGGCAATGAGTCAGGGAAAGTTGGGAAATCCCACGGGCCCCGGTCTCACAGCCCTTGACAGGAGGCTGAGGGTGACCGCAAGGAGTGTCTGTCCAAGTTACAGCACCAGGAACCATCCATGTCCTGGGATCAGTCTTGGTCCCCAAGGCCATCCTAGTCGAGGACACCCCTCAACTGAGCCAGCGCAGGGCTCAAATTCTTCAGTGCCTGCGCCAAAGGCTGCAGAGCCATCTGGTCTTGAGGCCAGGATGGTCATCACTCCCAACCACTGGGCCGTCCACTATGAGGGATTCCCCAGAGGGCGAGCCGATCCTCAAGCACCACCAGCCTCGCTGCTCAGGGCCCTCTGTTCCGAGCACTGGACCTCCACAGCCCTGAGATTCTTGGGGTTGGACCAGCACCCCAAGTCCCGGAGGACCCCCGACTCCTCCTCCTCCTCCTAGCTAGATTCTGATTGGGAGACTGAAGAGTCCCTGGATACCCATCGTCACTGCGACACACCCTTGGACCCATCCCCTCTGGAGTCGAGGCACCAGTCCCTTCCTGAGGACATGGCCTTCCTCGACTTTGTGCGGGACATGGCCAAGGTTCTGGACTTTGCCACAGAGTCGGAGGAAGACCTTCGCACGGAGGATCTTAAGATCCTCCAGTATGAGGACCCCCCCCCCCAAAAGAAGCACTCACAGCCTATTCCTCCCATCCTGGAACGGCTGCTGCTCCACATGTGGGAGACCCTTGCATCAGTGCTCATAGTTAGCAGATGGCAGGACTCTACCGGGTCTGCCAGAATCCTAGCTTCCAAAAAGCCCATCTGCCTTACAACTCCATGGTGGTGGAGTCTGCCATGCGGTGGCTCAAGAGCCAGAAAATGCATTACTCAGTGCCCCCGGGCAGGGCGGCCCGCACCATAGACACCATGGACAGAAAGCGCTTCCAGGGCTTGATGCTTGTTGGCCTTATCCAGGCTTGCCAGTTCTACATGGGCACTTGCCTTTGAGACCTGGCGAAGGAGCTCACTGGGTTCTTGGCTGGTCTCTTGGAGGAACTCTTCCAGCAGTTCCAGACCCTGGTCTTGGCAGTAAGGGAGTGCTCCAAGTTTATCACTCGAGCAGCCTACGATGACTTTGTGTCAGCGGTTAGAGTAGCTGTGGTGAGCATTAGTGCCCAGCGCCAGGCTTGGCTACAGTCCTCCAACCTGGAGCAATTATTTATTTATTTTTTATTTAACCAGTTTTATATACCACCTTTTCCTTCAATCAAAGTGGTTTACAAGTAACTAAGTTGTGTACGTTTATGGGGTAGGAGCAGGGGTGGGTACTAGAGGAGGTATATGCATCCGTAACTATTTACAATTTATTGATTGAGATCGTTGCGTGGTATTAGCGATCACGTTCATAGCTAGGCTTGTAGGCTCTGTGAGGGTCCGTAGTATTGTACAGAGTATGGTCTTGAGCATACATTTGAAATCCTTTGTCGCTCATGGCTCTCATGCTGTCAGGTAGAGTGTTCCATAGTTCAGGTGCATAGAGGGATGGTACCCTTCTGGACGTTGCCTGATTTGTTCTGTGGTATTCAGGGGGGGTGGCTATCTTGTTATCCATGTTGGTTCTCCATGGCCTCGTGCTGGTGTGTCTGGTTACTAGGTTCTGAAGGGCATTAGCTGAATGATTTTGAAAATATTTAAAGTTGCTTTTGTATCTTGTGCGTGCTTGTATGGGCAACCAGTGGAGGTTCTGGAGCACTGGAGTGATGTGCTCATTTTTTGCAGTGTTTGTGATGATCCTGCCTGCTGTGTTCTGCACCAACTGGAGAGGGTATGTGGTTTGTTTAGGGAGTCCATGATATAGTGAATTACCATAGTCTATTATAGGCGTGATGATTGCCTGACATACCATTCTGAAGTGATCTTGGCTTAGGATTGGTTTGAGTCTCCTTATGGTTTTTAATTTGTAGTATTCCTTTGCAGCAGTTTTGTTAATGTGTGAATGAAGGTTTAGCTTGCTGTCTAGGGTGATTCTGAGGTATCTTGCCTCATCCTTCACATTGATAGGTTTGTCCCGGATGCAGATTGTGGATGGTGGGTTGAAGTAAACATGGCTTCCGTCTTGTTATAGTTTATTGACAGGTTTTATTGTTTGTTTATTTCACATTTAATATACCGCCCCCCATAACATCGAGGCGGTTTACAAACAAAATCAATAGTTATAAAAAGAGAAAAAGAAATTACATTAAATGATAGAAGGGAGGAAAGTAAAGACAGAATAAGCAGACAGTTCAAAGGCAGAAAACAGGGAAAGAAAATTTAGGGGGGAAAAGCTAGGGAGAAAAGATGAGTCTTAAGAAGAGAACGGAATTTGGGATAGGATTCTTCTGTACGGAGGTTGGTGGGGAGGGAATTCCAGAGAGAGGGTCCTAAATAGAAGAATGCCGATTTCCTGGTAGATTGCAGATGAGCTTTGGAGGGTGCTGGAAGGTGAAGACGGTTAATATGAATGGACCGAAGACTGCGTGAGGGGGTATGGTAAGTCAATAAGTCCGAGAGGTAGGCAGGTGTAGAGCGATAAATGGCTTTATGAGTTAAGGTGAGGACCTTAAAGGATATCCGGAAGTCAAGTGGCAACCAATGGAGGTGATGCAGCAGAGGGGTGACATGGTCGCGAGGGGAAGCGTGGAGGATCATGCGAGCAGCTGTATTTTGAATCAATTGAAGACGGCGTTTTTGACATTGGGGGAGTCCAGCGAAAATAGTATTGCAAAAGTCTAATCTGGTGATGACCAAAGAAAGGAGAAGAGTAGTGAGGGCCTGAAGGGACGAAGGGCACGAATTTGTCGGAGACGTAGAAAAGAGCACCGAGAAATGTGAGAGATATGGTCATGAAAACTAAGGGCGCTATCAAGGAACACCCCAAGGTAGCGAAGCTTAGGGACTAAAGTGATGGCGGAACCTGCGAGAGATGGAGCAAGTGAAGGAGTAGGAGAAGTGTGCAGGAACCAAATTGCAGCAGTCTTTTTAACATTGAGCACCAGACAATTGGAGGAAAGCCAAGAAGAAATAGTGGACAGACAATCTTCTAAAGGTGATATATCAGGGTGAGTTGAGGAAGTGTGATGCAACAGGAAGATATCATCAGCATAGAAGTAGCTTGAAATCCCGGATTGCTGAATGATTAGTGCCAAGGGGGCAAGAAAGACGTTAAACAATAGGGGAGCCAAAATTGATCCCTGAGGGACACCACAGGGAAGTGGAAAGTGATCGGAGGATGAAAGGGAGGAGGAAACAGCAAAGGACCGATGACAGAGAAACAAATGAAACCAGTGATACACCGAACCACGAATACCCGCATCCCGAAGGCGAGAAAGAAGGGCGTGATCCACCAGGTCAAATGCTGCAGAAAGATCAAGTGATACCGCTAGAGTGATGTTGCCTTGGTCGTGAGAGGTATGAATTTCATTTAATACAGCAGTGATTGTGGTTGGTAAGCCATGTGATCATCTCATCCAGGCAGTTAGTTATGGAGGTGAGGTTGGGGGCCTATATATTTATTGGGGGTGTATACCATGATATTGTCCGCATAGATGTAGTAGAGCATCTTGTGTTTCTTGAGTATATTGCAGATGGGTTGGATGTACAGGTTGAAGAGGATGGAGGACAATGTGGATCCCTGGGGTAAACCTTGTGTCATGTTAAAGTGTGTTGATTTTTGGTCACCACATTTCACCTGTTGTGTTTGGTTGGTGAGATAGGATTCAAACCATTTTATTGTGTTGTTGCATAGGTCAGCTTCATATAGCCGTTGTATCATTCTGTTGTGGGAGACTGTATCGAAGGCGGCTGATATGTCCATAAAAATTAGGAGGAATCCTTTTTTGATATTGTCTATCCCCCTTATGAGGTTGTCCATTAAGGAAGTCGGCAGTGTTTCAACATTGTGGTGAGGTTTAAACCGATGTTGGTGTATATCCATAGGTGCATTCAAGTCAATGTGATCTTGTAGCTGCTTTTGGACAGATTTTTTTTATTATTTTTGATTACTGAAGGAAAGGGAGGCTGGAGATTGGGCGGTAGGATTTGGGATCTGCTTGGTTTAGAGTGATATTCTTAAGTATTGGATAAATGATGGATTGCTTGAGGTGGGTCAGCATATATCCTTGGTGGAGGGAGAGCTACACTATTTTCTGGATGTTCTGGTTTAGCTGATCCTTGGCATCTTTGATCCATGCCACTGGGCAGGGGTCCGTAGTTGAAGTTGTTGTATTCAAGGAGTTGATTATTTGTTTAATCTGGAGCACTGAGAGAGTGGTGAAGTCTTCCCAAGTTCTTTGGAGTTCTGTGGTCGTTGTATTGTTCCTGATAAGGGGGGGTGGGGCGGTTATGGCGAGGCTCCTGAGCTTGCCAATTATGGAGTCCACAGATAGTTGTGGGTCTGTGTGTTCATGGTCATGCTGTGCTGTGTCTCTGGTGAGTCTCTATACTATGTTGAAGAGCGCTCTAGGTTTGTTTACCATCTTCATAATGGTGGTGTTATGGTATTGTTGTTTGCATTTGGTGATTAGGTCATTGTATTCAAGCTGCCTAGCTCTGTATTGTAGTAGGTTATCCTGTGTCTTATTTCTTCTCCATTTCCTTTCCAGTTTTCTCAGTGCCCTCTTTGCTTCCTTGATGGTGTCGGAGTACCAGGGGGCGCTTGTCTTCTAGCATGTGTGAGTGTGGGTTTGAGTTGTCGCTGAGGAGGCTGCAGCAATCACTTTGTCCCAGTTTTCAATGATACTGTCCAAGTTTAGGTTATCTCGTTGTAGTTTAGGGGTTATTTCCTGTAGGAAGTGATCTTTTTGATAAGTTCTGAATCTCCTTTTGACATGTTCCTCCTCCTTACGGCTGGCTGGGCTTTTGATCAGCATTGCATAGTGGTCTGACCAAGGGACAGGGGTTATTGTCAAGTCCGTGAGCTGGTCATTTTCCATTATCTGCTTCAGTAAGAAGATGAGATTGGGCTTGTTCCTTGTTGATGTGTTAGAGCGTTCACAGTCTGAGTGAGCTGGAGAGATTGCATTGCTGTGAGGAACGCTCTGGCTTCTTTGGTGGGTGAGGAGCAAGAGTTGTAGTCTCTCAAGGCAATGAGTGGTTTATGCTGAGAATTGTGTGCGCAGATTGTCTCCAATACTGTTGAGAAATCTGTGAACTTAGCATTGGTGGTCTATATGTGAGGCAAATGGTTAGATAGTTGTTGGAGATGGTGATTGTGTTCATCCCAGTCATGTGAATAGATGCTGTGGTCTTGAATCTGTAGTGGGTTTTAGCCAGTATTAACGCACCTCCCCCTTTTTTATGTGTTCTTGTGCAGTTAAAAGCTGCGTATTCAGAAGATGTGATTTGATTGAGTATGACCTGGTCTGAGTCTGTGAGCCGCCATGATTCTGTGATACTTATGTCTAGCTTGTTGTCTTGTATGTAATCCAAGATAGTGTTTGGTTTGTTTCTGACAGATCTTGCATTGATTAGTGCACACTTGATTGGGGACTCGGTGATGGGGTTTATGTGTGCATGGTGTTTGAGATGTATGCATGGTGGCTGAGTTAAATTGTACTATCTTTGTGTTGAGTGCATGGTTCGTTGGTAATATAAGGTGGCGACTGGCGGTAGTTTGAGTAAGGGAGTGGGTAATGTGTGAGGCCTTATGCCTGTACATTTTAGTTTGCTGTGCTAGGATATTATAATATAGGTTAAAGCATAGCAATAGCAGGAGTGCATTTTGATGAGCTCATTGCCTTACCCAGGAGTGGAGCGAGCAAGAGGGTTTCTTCCATCTGTGTTCAACAGCAGGAGCTATCTTGTCTCAGTTGGTTGTGGTGTTTTGGCATTTCATTTGCTTGTTCCCGTTCCTCCGTGAGGGGGTTTTTGTTTTTGGGCCCTTATTCCTCGTTCCCTTCAAGTCAGGCTTGTGCCAGTTTGAGGTGTGGCTGGGTGGATCCTGTGCCGGTCCCGCTCCGGTTCCCCTCCGGCGGTCCAAGACAAATTGGTCAACGTTCCTTGCCATGGAGAGAACCTCTTCAGCAAACCCATGACAGACAAGGCCACCGAACTGGAGTCAGAGATCTTGACTAGAACCAGGCTCTCCAAGAAGACCGCTGACCCTTCCCAGAGGAAGGCTTTGAGTAGAAAGCTCATACCCAAAGAAGAGGAAGGCTTACGGAAACTACCCTCAATACCAGGCCTTCCCAGCTCCCCAACAGGGCCAGAAGGCCAAGGGAAAAGGGCATGGCCCACATAAGCCCAAGACCTCCAAACCCTCGCTCGTGTCCCTGTGCAACCTGGAGGGGAGTTTTGACTCCTTGGGCAAAGTCTCTCTTCCCCCAGGAGGCACAGCCCTGCAGCAGCAGGGGGGCATCTGGTGCTCTTTGCCCACAGGTGGCCCTCCATTACAACACTAAAAGAACTAGTGGTCAGCTTACAGAGGGTAGTTTCAGAACTACAAAATATCAAGGATATCCCTCCAATTAAATAAGCTAAATCCAACGTACCTTGATCCAAGGGTATGGAATATTTCAGGTCTTTAAGCACTTAAATAGCTATTATATAAGAACCTATGGTCTCAGACTATAACACGCACAGCTCAAAAAAACTTATAAGAGCTACGTGCCACAATAGCATCAATGACCATATCAACTTTTGATGATTTAGGTTCTTGAATCTCATACCAAACTTAAGAATTCTCTAAAATCGGACTTATCTTAGTTTTTTGATCCAGTTTCAAAGTGTGCCAATGCTGCATTTGCCCCAATGCCACCACATCGGTATCCGTTCCACGTTTCGTTTCTTCTTCAGGGGGCATGCAAATTACAAGTTAGCACTATAAACAAAGAGATGCAATTGTTACTAAACAGCCAGATTGCATGAGTCACACAGAGGCAGAAGAGAACAGTCAAACCTGAACTGGACTGGACAATTTCCAAAGCATAGGCTTATGCGACTTGCAGTGCGTTTAGTATGGCTACCTAGCCCTCTGAAAAACGCCGCGCATGCGAGTTGAAGAAACCTCCAAGGTAATTAAATACTTAGGCGAAGATGACGTCAGGCATCAGGGTAATCAAAGATTTGGTTGGATGGTATTTGTAAAACTCAACAGACAACTGAGGTTCTCCACTCTATCACATTATTAAGCCCTCCAGGACCTTTAGTGGCCCATTGTTTGCAATACGGGCATGTGTTTCAAAACCTGCGATGTTTTGGCCTGGACCGGGTGTTGAATGGTAGTTCTGGCAGATCCCGAGCACAAACCTTGGTTTTACGAGAACAAAAATGGATCTACACATTACAATCAGTTTTTCCTGGAGGGCTTAATAATGTGATAGAGTGGAGAGCCTGTCTATAATGTACACACCTCAGTTGTCTGAGTTTTACAAATACCATCCAACCAAATCTTTGATTACCCTGATGCCTGACGTCATCTTCGCCTAAGTATTTAATTACCTTGGAGGTTTCTTCAACTCGCATGCGCGGCGTTTTTCAGAGGGCTAGGTAGCCATACTAAACGCACTGCAAGTCGCATAAGCCTATGCTTTGGAAATTGTCCAGTCCAGTTCAGGTTTGACTGTTCTCTTCTGCCTCTGTGTGACTCATGCAATCTGGCTGTTTAGTAACAATTGCATCTCTTTGTTTATAGTGCTAACTTGTAATTTGCATACCCCCTGAAGAAGAAACGAAACGTGGAACGGATACCGATGTGGTGGCGTTGGGGCAAATGCAGCATTGGCACACTTTGAAACTGGATCAAAAAACTAAGATAAGTCCGATTTTAGAGAATCCTTAAGTTTGGTATGAGATTCAAGAACCTAAATCATCAAAAGATGATATGGTCATTGATGCTATTGTGGCACGTAGCTCTTATAAGTTTTTTTGAGCTGTGCGTGTTATAGTCTGAGACCATAGGTTCTTATATAATAGCTATTTAAGTGCTTAAAGACCTGAAATATCCCATACCCTTGGATCAAGGTACGTTGGATTTAGCTTATTTAATTGGAGGGATATCCTTGATATTTTATAGTCCTCCATTACAACAGACACATGGGCCTTTCAGGTGGTGAGAAAGGGTTACCTTCTCTGCCTCCACCAGACACACCCACCATTCTTCCCGGGAGAGCTTCCATGACTCTCCTCCACCAGGACCTGCTCCAGGAGGAAGTCGCAGGCCTTCTGGAGGACCAGGTGGTGGAACCCATTCCAGCCCACCTCAGGTTCACAGGGTTCTGCTTCCGCTACTTCTTGGTACTAAAAAGGACTGGAGTGTTCCGTCCCATCCTTGACCTGCTGGACCTCATCAGATTCCTTGTGAGGGAAAAGTTCAAAATGCTCTCTGGGAACATTGCTGCCATACTTCCAGCAGGGAGACTGGCTTTGCCCCTTGGACCTAAAGGATGTGTACATACACATCCTCATCAACCCTCTACACAAGCAGTACCTCCACTATGTGGTCGGGAGAGAACATTATTAATACAGATTGCTACTCTTAGCCTGGCTTCTGCCCCAAGGGTATTCACAAAGTGCCTGATGGTAGTCACAGCCCACCTCAGACTCCAGTGTGTATTTGTCTTCCCCTATCTGGATGACTAGCTCGTAAAGGGCAGCACCATCCTCTTGCTGGAGCGCTTCTGCTTCATCATAAACTGCCCAAAGTCCCATCTCCAGCCAACCCAGGACCTGGAGTTCATAGTGGCTCAGCTGGACACTGTCCAAGCCAGGGCCTTTCGCCCTTGGGACAGGGTCCTATGCCTCCAAATGCTTGCCGCAAGCACACAGCACTGTCGCTCGGTGTCTGCCCACATCATGCTCCACCTGCTGGGACATATGGCATCCACAGTGCATGTCACTCCAGAAGCCTGTGAATGCAGACAGCCCAGTGGGCCCAGGCCATGGGACAGGGTGCTAATCACCAGTCCCCTGGCTCTCTTGACTAGTGGCAAAACCTCCAGTGTCTACTGGCTAGGATGCCCTTCCAGCCCCCTGCACCCCAAAAGATCTTCACTATAGATGCCTCCAAGCTGGGGTGGGGAGCACATTGCGACAACCTCTGCACTCGGGCTCAGCTGGTCACCGATGGAGAGTCTCCAGCAAATCAGCCTCCTGGAGCTCCGAGCCCAAGCCTTAGCCCTCCAGGCTTTTCGCCACCACCTGCAGCACCAGGCGGTGCTGGTTCAGACCAACAAACAGGTGGCGATGTTCTTCATAAACAAGCAGGGGGGCACGGGTTCAGCCCTGCTCTGCTAGGAAGTGGTGAGCCTCTGCTCGTATGCCAGCAGCAATAGGATTCTCCTGCAGACAGTTTATCTCCTAGACCAGGACAAAAGCCTGGTGGACCGGCTCAGCTGGGTCCTCCAGCCGTATGAATGGAGGCTGGATCCCAGGGTGACCAACCAGCTCTTCCAGCGCTGGAGGCTCCCGAGAGTGGACCTCTGCCAGTCCTACCAATGCATAACTGCTCCTCTTCTGTTCCCAGCAGCTGTACCCCTCCTGGGTGGTGGAGGTTGCATTTCTGATCGCTTGGGCAGAGGGCCTCCTTTACGCCTTCCCGTCCACATCATTGATTGCCAATTCCCTGTTTAAGATCCAGCGCGACAGGGCCACAGTGATCCTGGTGGTTCCACAATGGGCCAGGTTGCTGTGGTTTCCCCTGCTCCTCTGCCTGGCTATATCCCCCCCTGGTTCCCCTGGGGTGCAACCCAGGCCTACTGATGCAGGAGGAGGGCGCTCTCCTGCACCCCAACCTGGGGTCTCTGACACTCATGGCCTGGCTGCTGAAAGGGTAGACCTGACCCCTTTCAGTCTCTCTATTGAAGTGGAGGAAGTGGTTCTCGATTCCTGCAGAAACTTCCATCTGTCCAGCATACACCTTCAAGTGGCGAAGGTTCTCGGTCTGCTGTGCGGAGCTTTGGGTTAACCCCTTTTTCTGCTCTGTCCAGCTAGTGCTGCAGTGCCTACTTCACCTGTCCCGAGCAAGGCTAAAGTCTAACTCTGTAAGAGTGCACCTCAGCGCTCTTGCGGCGCACCACCATTTCATTGAGGGCAGATCCCTCTCTGCTCAACCCCTAGTGTCTCGCTTCCAGAGGGGGCTCCTTCTGTTGAAGCCGCCCATCCACCTGCTGGCGGCAGAGTGGGACCTTAACGTCATGCTCTCCAAGCTCACCATGCCACCCTTTGAGCCTCTCGGCTCCTGCATCTCAAGTATCTCTCCTGGAAGGTGGTGTTACTTGTGGCGCTCACCTCTGCCCTCAGAGTCGGTGAGCTTCAGTCATTTATTTATTTATTTATTTATCAGTTTCTTCTATACCGCCCCTTCCAGAGATCAAGGGCGGTTTACATTGAACAAGTATCAATTATGTATACATGGGTATACTTTACATGGAACGGTGTTTGAACTATGTACAACAGAACTACATGGAACAGTAATACAACTATTTGCAACTATTTACAAAAACTATACACAAAAGGTCATCAGTAACAGTTTGTTTAAGGCGTTTGCAGTAAAAATAAATGGGGTTATTAGAGGTCTGGCGGTGTTAGTCATTCGTTATATCTTGTGTCATGCAGGTGGGTTTTTGTGATTGCTGGGGAGGGTGCTCTGCTGGTGGGGGATCTCAAAGTGATTCGTGAAGAGGTAGGTTTTGAGATCTCTTCTGAATTGATGAAGGTCTTTCGTTAAGCGGAGTGCTAATGGGAGTTCGTTCCACAGTGTGGGGGCGGCAAAGGAGAAGGCCCTGGCGCTTGTTGTTGACTTCATCTTTCTGATAGTTGTTTCTATGGTGAGGGAGTGCGTAGCGTTTTGTCCGCGCGTTCTTGTAACTAATGGGGTATGTAGTAGAGTAGATAGGTGTGAAGGTGAGATGTCATTGAGGAGTTTGAAGGTTGTTAGTAGGATTTTATACTTTATTCGGCTGTTAAAAGGGAGCCAATGCAGTTCTAACAGTATTGGGGTCACGTGGTCTGTTAAATTGGCTTTCATGATTAATTTAGCACATATGTTTTGGTCATTGATGGTAGAACCATTATTCACTAGGTTCTACAAGAACAGAGTCATGCTCCACACGCACCCCATGTTTCTACCCAAGGTGGTATCTCTGTCCTACCTCAATCAGCAGGTGGTGTTCCCCACCACCTTCCTGCAGCCTCCACTCCAGCAGGGTGGAGGCAGTTCTCCACACACTGGATTGTAAGTAGGCACTCATCTTTTATCTCAAGTGCACCCAGGAGCATTGCTGAGCTTCTCAGCTCTTTGTTTCCTATGACCCAAGTCAGTCAGGGGCTGCGATCTCTAAGAAGATCTTGTCTAACTGGGTCGCTGACTGCATCGTTTTTGCATATGAGCAGGCTGGTCTCTCGCTGGCGTGTTGTCGCAGTGCACAGCATCTGGGCCATGGTGGCCTCTTGCACTCTGTTCCCTTGTCAGAAATCTGCCAGGCCACCACCTGGTCCTCGGTCCACACTTTCGCAGCTCACTACTGCCTGGAGAGTGTGTCCCATCTGGACAGCGCCTTCAGCCAGGCAGTACTCTGCCATTTGTTTGGGGTATAGGCAACTCCTGCCCTCTGGCCCTTTGGTGTGTTCAGGCATTGGCTTCTCGCTGGGCACTTGGGCCACTCTAGAGTCTGTTATCTCTCAACTCATTGTTACTTCTCATGGCTCCACCCTTTTCTAGTCACCCATGAGCTTTTTACAGGTTCTTGCTAGCCTGTAGCTGGGGAGTCCTATATGTGAGGACTGACTTCCTGCATGTTCCTGGAGAAAGCGTGGTTAGTCACCTGTAATGGGTGTTCTCCAGGAACAGCAGGAATCGGTCCTCACAACCCTGCCTCCTCCCCGTGGAGTTGCTTTTTCTTTTTGCCATCTTATGTTATGATATCATACTGAGGCAAAATGGTACTCTTGGGCAAGAAGGGGACCATGCATGTGTGGTACATCTCCCAAAGGCTTTCTTTGAAAGCTGGAGAGAGATTACTGTGTGGGCTCCATTGGCGCTGACATCACCCATATGTGAGGAATGATTTCCTGCTGTCCCCGGAGAATACCTGTTACAGGTGAGTAACTACATTTTACCAACCTGTGGTCTGAAAACTCCTGGGGATCCATAAGACCATTACAAGGGATTCATAGGGCGCGGGGAAGAGTAAAAAAAAAAAAAATAGGGTAGAGGTTATTGGAGATTGGGTAGAGGAAGAGAGAGAGACTGGAGGGAACTGGGTGGAGGAAGAGAGAGAGAGATGTGTGGACTGGCTGGAGGGAGGAAGAGACCAGTGGAGATAGTAGTGGGAAGGGAGATAGAGGGCTAGTGGAGACAGGCTTTGCACTACAGGAAGTGAGTTTTGGGAAGAGTGGTGGGGATGAATGGTGGCTCCCTGAACTCTGAGTCTAATAAAGGATTCATACAACTAAAAAAAAGGTTGAAAAACCTTTCCTGTACAGCAGCAATCTAATGAAGAAATCACATTTTGTTCTTTATCACATGTGATATAGTACTGTAAAAACGGAAATCAAATACGGTCATCAAACGGAAATCAAATCAAATATGTTTCTCAGACTAATTTGCATCACTCCTCCTCTTGTCCAACTCCCTTCAGTGGTAGTGCTCCCCCCAACATCTTCTTGAAGGGGTCACCTTTTCAGATGCCTCCACTCCAGTGCACCCTAATGATGAATGCTTTCAAAACTGTACAAAGTTGCTTAGAGTTACAAGTATTTGTTTATAATTATTATCGTTTCACTGTATTTCTCACATTGTTCTCTGTATTTTGACTTATGTTCAATGTAAACCGCCACTGATCTTGGGAAATGGCGGTATATATAAAAATGTTGCAAATAAATAAATAAAATACACCCAACACACATGAGGTCATTGGAGAAAACAAACTCTTCATCCTTACTAATTCCAGTACCACTGGTGGCTTAAGACAGTAGTTCTCATCCTTGTCCTGGTGTACTGCAAAGCCAGTCAGGTTTTCAGGTTATCCACAGTGAATATGCACGAGAGATTAGGCTAGGGGATACACCTGGACAGAATTGAGAACCACTAGCCTAAGGTAGTGAGGCCCCAAGTAGTAGTTTGGTTTTTCCAACGATTTACCTAATCTCCCCAAGCCGTATTAAGATTCATGAAATATAGAATAGCCATCTTGCTTATAGGTCACATCTAGTCCCAAACTATTCTCTTGCACAAGGCCACCGCTGCTTGGTAAGTCTGGTCTGTTGGTTTATCTTTTACTATACCATTGTGTGGTGGGGGATTTTTTTTTGTTTGTTTTTATTTTTCAATAAAATGTGTTCGTGCCTTTTTGTATTTCTCACTTTCTTATTCTCATCTTCATCATTTATCATTTCTTTCTTCTGATTTCCATCTCAATTTCATCTGAA
The DNA here is from genome assembly GCA_033557465.1 of Ichthyophis bannanicus. Taxonomy (NCBI): domain Eukaryota; kingdom Metazoa; phylum Chordata; class Amphibia; order Gymnophiona; family Ichthyophiidae; genus Ichthyophis; species Ichthyophis bannanicus. Next base: position 845,006,744 of record CM066036.1, on the reverse strand, counting down.
CATAAAATATGCCATACTGGGTCAGATCAAAAGTTCTACAAGCCCAGTATCCTGTTTTCAGTGGCCAATCCAGGTCACAAGTACTTCATCCATTTTCTTCTCATTTTTCTGCATTTACTCTTCCCTCTGAATTTTATATTTTCTTCTTTTCTTATCAAGTCTAAACTGTCAGACTTTCTTCAAAATATTTTGTTCTACTCACCTGCCCCCTCTTACACAAAACATGTATCCCTCCACCTTCCTTCACTTTTTATCTCCTACATCCCTCATCTGTTTTCTCTGTCCTTCCCTTGTTTCCTTCCTCATATCTCTTATCTCACTCTCCCCTTCAGTTCTCCCTCTTCTGCGTCACTCCATTATCTTCATCTCTGCCTCAGCACAGAGAAGCTGCTTACCTGTTTGCTGCCAGTTTGGGCATATTTACCTGCCGGCCTGTGAATCCAGTGTGTCTGATATATTTATCTCCGGGGACAAGCAGGAATACAGTCTTCACATATAGGAATCGTCAGTACCAATGGATTCCAGCAGGAATGCTCCCCAGCATCCAGTAGAGAAAGCCTTTGGGAGCACTCCACTGCACCTGAACATCTGTCTTCCTGCCTTCCCAACTCCTCACCTCAGTTCTTCATTTTCTGTGAAGCCAGCAGGAAGCCAGTTCCTGTCATCGCCGAAAAGCTTCTTATATTTTGGTTTAATTCTGTGCTCTCTTTCCATTGACGCTGGTACCTCCCTGATACCAGCCCCGATATTCTTTTCTTCAAATTCTTTTTCTTTTTGGTGGTTCACCACCACTTTAGGCTTTGGCCTAAATTTTCACATCACCATGGACAAACACGTCAGTGGCTTTAAAAAATGTTCCGAGTGCTCCGGCACTCTGTCCGTCACTGATTCCCATGACTGGTGTTTTCAAATGTTTGGGCCCAGACTATAAACCAGACAATTGTTCCTTGTGCAAACAAATGACCAAACAACACTTAAAAGACAGGGCTAAGTAGTATGACTCGCTGTTTGCTCCTGATTCGATTTCAGTGGCCTTTGCATCATCGATGACATCTGCCTCTTCAGCTAGTTCCCAGGTCTCCAAAAAGTCCAAACATAAATTAAAGACTTAAGTCCTCGACATCAAAATTAGATACAGAGTATTGAGAGAAGTGCCGTACTCCATGAGATGCACCACGAGGAGCATCTGATGCTGACTGGCCTGTCAAACAGCCCCGGTAGGAGGACCAGCCCTCCAAAGCCACACAGGGGCTCTAGGATGCTCCTGAGGCATCAACCTCTGGAGAGCTACTGGTACCATGCTCTAGAACAGTGGCACATAGCCCTGTACTCAAATCCACCCAGGCATTGGTGTCATCGATCGATCGATTATTTTATTTATTTATTTAACAGTTCCTTAGCGTCCCTCCAGTCTAGTCCCAGAAACTCTGGAGTTGTGATCCTCTTCCAGCAGCTTGGAGACTGATCTTTGATGTCACTGGTATAAGGACTCAGGCACTGCCTCCTCCCTCTCCAGTTTAGATCAGTCTCCAAGCAGCAATTAAGGCTTTAATCTGTACTAAATTGGGGATTTTATTTCTTTCTTTATTTAATTTGGTTGGTTTGATTGACTGAGGAAATTGAGGGGGGTGCTCAAAAATTTTCAGGGTCTGTACCTTTAAATTTGGCTGTGAAGGGCCTCCCTCTCTTTAGCTTCTTAATCGGGGGCTAGCTTTGGCGCTCCGGTGAAGGAGGCAGTGTCCGGGTGCGAGTCTGCGGGTGCAGATGTGTGCTTGTGCTCGTCAGCCCTCTCCCGACGCCACACAGAAGTACTTGCCTGTTTGCGTCTGAGGAGTTGGGCGGGAGAAGTGTGTGAAGACGCCCTGCACAGCTGTCTGATTCTGCCGGTTCTCTGCATCGGGGAATCGGGACCGGGGGCACGAATCAGAGCACAGTGGGCATTCGAGAGCCGAGCTGCAGGGCTAAGACTTGCATCGGGCAGCAGGTAAGGCCTGAATTATTTCATAGCAGCGGGTGCCTTCCTACCGCCAGGCCGGACAGCAGGCCGCAGCGCGTGGTTATTTTCGGCGGGAAAACGCCGACAGCGGGAGCGGGGCAGCAAGCGCTTGTAGCTTGTTCCTGGAGCCTCGTTTTTAATTCTTTCTGGTGGGATTAGACTCCCATGGGGTCCTGCTTACTGGTGTGATTAAAAAAAAAAACGGCCCGTGTTTTCTGGGGGCCGTTGGAAGCACTGCTGCTGAGGCTCCTTGCAAGGGGTAGTTTGTCTTCTGGAGGGGTCCAGGCCAGGCAGCAGCCCTCTGGGTCAGAGCCTTCAATATGCCAGGAAAGGTGTTATGCCTGCTCTGTGGCGTGAAGAGGTCAGCGGTGTCAGAGGCCGGGGTGTGTAAGAGCTGTGGCCAAGCGGCCCTGGCGGATCAGAAGCTGGATGAGGAAGGGGAGGCTCCTGGGCCTCTCGAGGGTCCTCGGTCGCCGGGAGTACAGCTTGAGGATCCGGTACCGGGCCCATCCTCGAGGCCTGATGGGCCGGTGGCTCAGGCTCCTTTTCCGGGGAAGTTGGCTTCTATTTTCTCCCCGGACTTTGTGGCTCTGATCCAGAAGGCGTTTGGTGGTGCATCCCGGGAGCTGGCGTCCTCGGCGGCTGGGCTAGGGCCCGTGGCGGGGAGCCTGGGTCATAAGAGGCCTGGAACTCCGCTGTCAGTAGCAGCTTCGGCGCCCTTGCCGAAGAGAGCGCGAGGGGAGTTTGAGAAGCAGAGTCTGTCTGGATTTTCCGAGGACTTGCATATGCCAGATGAGCAGGATCCGGACCTGGAAGAGGAATTGGAGGAAGGTGAGATTGCAGAGCAGGAGGATCAGGCCAGAGTGGTGCGGATCTTTCATAGAGAGGAATTGCCTGCTCTCATCTCGGAAACGTTGAAGGCGCTGATTGTTCCGGTGTTGGGGCCAGCAGAAGAGGCGGCGTTGGAGGATCCGCTTCTGCAGGCTTTTCGGAAGACACAACGGGCTTGCCCTATGCATAGAGTAGTCAAGGAAATGATTCAAGGGGAATGGGACATGCCTGAGGCTACCCTTAGGGGTTCTAGGGTGATGTCTCGCTTGTACCCCCTGGTGGAGCAGGATAAGGAGATCTTTAAGTCACCGAGAGTGGATGCGGCGGTTTCAGCGGTGACTAAGAAGACAACCATTCCCGTTGAAGGCAGTGCGGCGCTCAAGGATACTCGGGACAGAAAGCTGGATGCCTTCTTAAGGCAGGTATTTGAGGTGAATGCTCTTTCCATTCAAGCATCTATTTGTGGGGCTTGGGTGGCAAGAGCCTGTTTGCGCTGGGCCCAACAGGTCCAGGGAGATCGAGAGCAGGAATCGCTGGATGAGGCAGCTCAGCTGGAGTCCGGTGCGGCTTACCTTGCGGATATTCATTGTGACCTTATCAGGGGGCTGTCCAACAGTATGGCCTCGGTGGTAGCAGCAAGGAGGTATCTGTGGTTGCGCAATTGGGCAGCGGATGCCTCCTCTAAGGCCAGGTTGAGTAAGCTGCCTTTTAAAGGGAAGCTTCTATTTGGAGAGGATTTGGACAAGATAGTTAAGGATTTGGGTGAGTCCAAAGGTGGTAGGCTTCCCGAGGACAAGCAGAAACCGGGAAGGTTTCCGTCCCTGTCTAGGGGCGTACAGAGAGAGTTTCGTTGTTGGTGGACGTCTCGGTTTCCTCCTCCTCAGAGGGGGCGTTTTCCTTATAGAAACCAAGGGTTTCGTGGTTTCCGGGGGGCCAACAGAATTTGCGGCCTCCTCTGCGGGTGCCAAAAATCCGCAATGAAGTCGGGGAGGCCCAGGTAGAGGTTGCCGTCGGAGGTCGTCTACAGGAATTTTATGCTGCCTGGGCCGCAATTACGACAGATCAGTGGGTATTAGAAGTAATTCGAGAGGGCTATGCGTTGGAGTTTGAGACCAGTGACCGACTCCTTTGTCCTGTCCCCTTGCAGGGCGCGGCAAAAGCGCGATGCGGTTCAACAGACGTTAAACAGGTTGTTGGAGCTTAAAGCGGTTGTGCCAGTGCCGCCAGAGCTTTGCGGCTTAGGTCGATACTTGTCATGAGGCTGGAGCTAGGGAAGAAACAGCCTTGAAAAAAACTCCTGATTTGCATAAATCTCAGAAAAGCCAGAGAGCGCAGTTCCAGTGTAGCTCAGCCAGAGGGCGCATGAACAGCTACACAGTGCCTGAACCCACGTGCTCAAGCTCTGAGCACCTTAATGATGAGTGTTTTCACCTGTCCTCAAACTCACAGCGTGCAAGCTGGAAATCCCTTTATAAGGGAAGTCAGATGAGCAGAGAGGGAGAACCGGAGAGAGAGTGGTATGGAGACCGGGAAGGGACCTCCGGTACCAGCACAGGAGAGTGGTACGGGGAACCGGAAGGAGACCAAGGGATCCGGTACAGAGACCAGAAAGGGGGCTCAAGAGATCCAGGTGTGCAGCAAGGACTGCAGCAAAGAGTCCAGCACAGAGACCGGGAGGAGAGCTCAGGTACCAGCACAGGAGTGCAGCAGAGAGACCAAGGAGTCCAGCAAAGAGAGGCACCCAGGAGGGTAGCCGACAGACCAACTGGAAGGGTACCAGCGAGGGTACCAGGAATAGTAACAGGAGAAGGAAGGAGAAGAACGGATACAGACAGAGGCAAGTCTCAGCCCTGGGATAAGGCCCAGAGAAGTAGCCTGCCTGCTAAGAGAAGTTCTCCAAGTAAAGACTGGAAATCCACATCTGGTTTTCCTAGCAGCCTTAATTGTGGAGCAGTGCACAGGACAGAGGATCAACAGGAAAAGCTACAAATCCTAGGCGTGGCACTCCACGGAAGATAAGGTATGAAAAGCCTTTTATTCTAAAAGGGACTTTCAATGAAGACAGTCTTATGCAAGTAGAATAAACCTCAGTATCAGAGAGGAAGCAAAGCTAACTGTTTAAAACCACTCTCCAAAAGGGTTCTAGCGAAGTTATATGAGAAGCCAAGGAACTTCTGTGAAGAACTAAGTAACACTGAGGATACTCTAAACATTGAAGAGTATAGTGAGCCAGAATCAATGGACTTGGATTACAGCTCCAGTGTTCCCATGCCTCACACAGAACCTATGGAATGTAACCTTTGCTTAAGATGTAGTTGCTTGCCATAATAATTGTATACTGAAGAAATGAGTCTGCAAATGGTGAAGCTGATAACCATTCTGTTCTAATTGTTTTTCTATTGTTTGGAAAATCCCTTAACCCAGCTAAACAGTCAATTGTACAGCCGACAATATTTAACTGTTTAGTCCATGGTGGAACTTTGTTATTATTTGAGGAAAGCCTTACCTCCACTTTAAGTTGTTGTCTCATTTGAACCTAGAGCATTAAGCGGGGAAATAAAGCCTTATTTACCCTCCATTTGGCGTAGTTATTCATTTCAGGGAGCACTACACTACAAGGACCACAATCCTTTGGGTCCTGCAGCTCAAATACTCCCTGATACAAATTAAATGTCAGCGGACGCCCTTACTCTACTACGCCAATAGGGGCGCCGGCCCGACATACTCCATTTATTTTGTGGTCCCGAAAAAAGAAGGGACTTATCGGCCCATTTTGGATCTGAAAAGAGTGAACAGATGTCTCCGGGTTTCCCATTTTCGTATGGAGACACTGCGGTCAGTCATCATGGCGGTCAGAAAGGGGGAGTTTCTGATGTCGCTCGATTTAGCCGAGGCGTATCTGAATATTCCGATCCGTCAGGAGCATCAATGGTTCCTTCGCTTCACGGTGCCGATGGGGCATTTTCAGTTTCGGGCATTACCATTTGGTCTCGCCACTGCGCCGCGCACTTTTACCAAGGTTATGGTGGTCATGGTGGCGGCGTTGCGGAAGGATGGCATTCTGGTTCATCCGTATCTCGACGACTGGTTGATTCGAGCGAAGTCCCGCACGGAAAGCGAGGAGGCGACGGCCAAGGTTGTCGGCTTCCTTCAGAGTTTAGGCTGGGTCGTCAATATGGCCAAGAGCAGTCTGGTTCCATCTCAGAATCTCGAATCTGGGCGCAAGGTTCGATACGGAGGCGGGGAAGGTGTTTTTGCCTCTGCTTCGAGCCGTGGCTTTACGGACATTGGTGCAGAGGTTTCTCGACAGACCTCGTCCCACGGCATGGCGTTATTTACAGCTCCTGGGAACGATGGCGGCGGCGATCGAGTTGGTGCCCTGGGCGAGGGCTCATATGAGGTCGCTGCAGCGGGTGTTGCTCCGACGGTGGTCTCACCAAAACGACCCGCTGTCTCGGCGGTTGGTCTGCCTGGAAGAGACTCGGGAAGCGTTGCAGTGGTGGTTGCGTCCGGAGTCCTTGGCGAGAGGGATGCCGTTGGAAGCACCGAATTGGATTCCACTGACAACGGATGCCAGCCTGTTCAGTTGGGGAGCGCATTTTCAGGGCAAGTTTGTGCAGGGTCAGTGGTCCATACAGGAGAGGGCCTGGTCGATAAACAGATTGGAGCTCAGGGCCGTGTTCCAGGCGCTGCTAAGTTTTCAGCGAGATCTGAGAGGGGCGGCAATCCGGGTACTGTCGGACAATGCGATGGCAGTGGCCTACATCAACCGGCAGGGGGGCACGGGCAGTGTGCCTTTAGAGGACGAAGCGGATCGCTTGTTCCGGTGGGTCAAGGAGAATCTGCAGGTGCTACCGGCGGCGCACGTGGCAGGGAGTAGACAATGTGACGGCCGACTTCTTAAATCTGGTAAAGGTAGACCCCGGAGAGTGGAGCCTTCATCCAGAGGTGTATGGCATGGTGGTGCAGCGCTGGGGGGCTCCAATAATGGATCTCATGGCCACGTTCCACTCTGCGAAGGTCAGTCGGTTCTTCAGCAGGCGTCGAGAACCAATGTCGGAAGGGCTGGATGCCCTCATCCAGGACTGGCCGGTGTGTCAGCTTCTTTACGTATTTCCGCCCTGGGTGCTAATCGCACGCGTGGTGCGTCGCATCGAACGTCACCGCAGAGTGGTGATTCTGATCGCGCCGGATTGGCCGCGGAGGCCCTGGTATGCGGATCTCCAGAGATTGTTAGTGGATGAGCCTTGGCGTCTGCCAGTCCGACAGGACCTTCTGGTGCAGGGGCCGTTGTTCATGCCTCAGGTAGCTCGGTTCTCGTTTACGGCATGGCTCTTGAAAGGGCAAGGTTAAGAGCTAAGGGCTACTCGGAGGCGGTGGTATCCACCTTGCTAGGTGCGCGTAGAAGGTCCACTTCTTTAGCGTATGTTAGAGTGTGGCGCATTTTTGAAGCTTGGTGTGGTGAGAGGCATTGTGAGGTGGTGAGAGGCATTGTGAGGCGTTGCGAGCGTCTGCCTCAGACCTTGGCATTTTTGCAGGACGGTTTTCAAAAAGGATTGGCAGCCGCTTCCTTACGGGTACAGGTGGCGGCGATTTCCTGTTACAGGGGGAAGGTTAAGGGCCAAGCGTTGGGTGTTCTCCCTGATGTGAAGAGGTTTTTGACGGCGGTGAAGCTGTTGCGGCTTCCGGGAAGGTATCTTGTGCCTACCTGGGATCTGCAATTGGTCTTGGATGGTTTCGGACAGCGGCCGTTTGAGCCTTTGGCAGAGGCAACGTTGAAAGATTTGACGTTGAAGGTGGTGTTCTTGGTGGCTATTGCGTCAGCGAGGAGAATTTCAGAGTTACAGGTGTTGTCATGTAAGGAACCTTTTTTGACCTTTTTTGAGTCGAAGGTGGTTTTGCGGCCGGTGCCGTCCTTTTGCCAAAGGTGCTGTCGCCCTTCCATCTGAATCAGGTGGTTTCTTTGCCGGTTTTCCGCGCGGATTCGCAGGGGTCCTTGGGTCGGCAGTTGCATCGCTTGGACGTCCGGAGGGCGTTGAAGAAGTATCTCAGTAGAACGGCAGAGTTCAGGCACTCGGATAGGCTGTTTGTGTTGTTCGTGGAGGCCTCGCAAAGGTGAGGCGGCGTCTAAGGCATCCATTGCCAGGTGGATAAAAGCGGCGATTGCGTCGGTGTATTTACTGAAAGGAAAGGAGGTTCCTGAGGGGTTGAGAGCTCATTCGACTAGGGCACAGGCCGCGTCTTGGGCGGAATACAAGTCTGTGCCGCCGGTGGAGATTTGTCAGGCAGCAACGTGGTCCTCCCTAAATTCGTTTGTCAAGCATTATCGTCTGGATGTGCAGGCGAGTAGGGATACCTGTTTTGGATCGGCGGTGCTTCAGGCTGGTCTGGCAAGTCCCGCCCGGTGAGTTCTTTTACTGCTCTGTTACTTCTCCAGAGTTTCCGGGACTAGACTGGAGGGACGCTAAGGAAGTGTAAATTAGACTTACCTGCTAATTGTAGTTCCTGAAGGAACTCCAGTCTAGTCCCGGACCCCGTCCCATTTCTTTGCCTGAAGTGGAGCCTGAAGCGCAAGAGGTTACAGGTAAGAGATTGCGGTGCAGGCCGCGGCTTCGCATTCCGGTGAAGGGATTGTACATAACATTTCATAGGTGGGGGCTTCCAAGGGAAGGGAAGCGAGGACCTTCACAACTGAATTTCAAGGTAGTGACTATATTAGTTTAAAATTTACAGGATTTCGTTTTAATATGGTTGGTTTTTCATGTGTTTTGTCTTATACTTAATTGTTGCTCCGGAGAGTCTGCTTTGTCAATAGGTTACTGGAGAGGGAGGAGGCGGTGCCTGAGTCCTTATACCAGTGACATCAAAGAATGATGTGGATCAGTCTCCAAGCTGCTGGAAGAGGATCACAATTCCAGAGTTTCTGGGACTAGACTGGAGTTCCTTCAGGAACTACAATTAGCAGGTAAGTCTAATTTACACTTTTTTTTTTTATACCGCTTTATCATTCCAATCAAAGCGGTTTACATTATAACTTAAACTTGGTAAACGTACATTAAACAGGGACATTGATAACTTGGATTTTTCTGAGCAATGGAGGGTTAAGAGACTTGCACAAGGCCCAAGGCCATAGCGTTTCTTAGCTATCAAGAGGACCTTGGCAGCACTCCTGGCTGCTGCGGTACCAAAGGTATCTAAAGCCCTAATGAGTCCAGCACTTCCTTCCAGTTTGGCACTGATACCTCTGGGTCCAATGCCAGCCCTGGAACCAGTATCGGCAGAACCCCTCCTTCCGATTCCTCTGCTGGAACTGGTAACCATCATCGGTACCCAACAAGTTCCCAGTTAGAGTACCAAATGAACTCAACATCAGCTTTGAGAATAGACGTCTGATCGAGACTGTCGATACTTCGATTTTCTTTCTGAATCAGAGTCGTTTTCTTCTAACTCTGAAGAGACATCAGAGGATTCCATGGCTACCCGGGATATCCACTCTGATCTTTCCTCCTCCTCATGTGAGGCGTTGATCCCCGTCAGTGGACCCTATCCTTTCAGGACTTCATCCGGGACATGGCAGTGGGTCTCCAAATCACAGTAACATCGAAAACGGAACAGAGGGCCGAGGAATTGGAAATCCTCCAATACCCCTCGATGTCCAAAGAGACGGCAGTGTTACTGGTACATTGGATCCTACAGGATCTAATGCTATGTATGTGGGAGGCCTTCCTAATGGTTCCACTTATCAGTAAACGCCTCAATACCATGTACAGAGTTTCCACCATGTCCAGGGTTTCAAAAGCCTCAACTACCACACCATTCTATGGTGGTGGAATCAGCAATGCGACACATCAAGAGTTCTAAGACTCATTCATCCACATCGCCTGGCAAAGATGCCAGGGCTCTTGATGCCTTTGGATGTCACTGCTTCCAAGCATGTATGCTTGTTTCTAGGATTACATCCTACACCCTCTACATAGGCATGTACCTCAAGGACATTGCAAGGGATCTAGGAAATTTTGCTCCTATTCCCCCAGATGACAAATGTGATGCATGCTTAACTATGGTCACACAGGCTCAGAACATGTCTAAGTTTATGACCAGGCAGCCTTAGATACCCTTGAGTCTACCAGCAGAGCTGCTGCAGTTTGTATAGGAGCTTGTAGGATGGCCTGGCTTCAGGCATCAGATCTCGAGCAGTGGGTTCAAGATAAATTGGCCAATATTCCTTGCTCTGGGGAAAATCTATTTGGTAAAGGTTGGAGAGAGAAGGCAGGAGAGCTTGAGACAGATGATCTCGCTCTCAAGAGCCTCAAAGACTTCTGACCCCTCTAGGAGGAAGGCTGCTACCAAGATGTAATTCTACACCAAAAAGAAGAGATGTTTCTTCTTACCAACCTTCTGCTGGTTTTCAACTTCAGCAGCAAAGGCCACAGAGTCTCCGTCAGCCTAAGAAGGCCAAGACTCCTAAACCCCAACCAGCTGCTCCACCACAGCCAGCACCTGCTTTTTTACTCCCTCCTAGAGAGCATAGCTATTCTGCCTCTGCAGAGTCCACAGCCCATTCACATAGCATGCAGTCTTTTTTTTTCTTATGCCCTCAAGTGTCATCTCATCACATCAGAGCAGTTGACTCTCAACATTGTCCAAAGGGGCTATCTGCTTCACTTTCAAAGCTTACCCCCAACCACCTCCACAAGAAATTGGCCTGCAAATGGTTTGCAGGATGATCTCCTGTTGTCCGATGTGGCCACCCTGTTAGCTCAGGATGCTATAAAAAAAAGTGTCTCCTGCCCAAGAAGACAAAGGCTTCTACTCTCCTTACTTTCTTATCCCAAAGAAAACAGAAGGTTTCAGACTCATTCTAGATCTGAGGGATCTCAACAAATTTCTTGTTCAAGAAAAATTCCAGATTTCCCTCTGCACCCTTCTGCCATACCTTCAGAGGAACGATGGGCTATGTTCTCTAGACCTCAAAGATGCTTACACCCATTTGCTGATACACCCTCACCACAGGCAATATCTGTGCTGCTGGATTCAGCAAATCCATTATCAGTATCGGGTACTTCCCTTCGGGCTAGCTTCCATGCCCAGAGTATTCACAAAAATCTCCAGGAACAAGCAGGAATGAGTCTTCACATATGGGGTTCGTCGGCGCCGACAGAGCCCGCACGGGAATGCTCCCCAGCATCCAATCAGAAGGCTTTTGGGAGCATCCCTCGTGCCTGCGCGGTAGCTTCCCGCCCTTCCCACTGCCTCTCCCCAGTTTTCGTTTTTCCGCAGAGCCGACAGGACGTACCTCCTGTCACCGCAGAAACATTTTTCTTCTTTTCTTCTTTTCTTGTTTCCTGTGGTCGCGGTTTTTTCCCCGCTGACTCTGACACCGCTGGTGCCCCCTTTTTCCTTATTTTTTTAAATTTTCCTTCGAGGAGCATCCTCCTCGTGTTATTCTGAGGCCTACTGGGCTTTCCAGCATGGAGCCTTCTTCCCCTAAGAAGTGCCCCCACTGTGGAGACGTTGTCTTCTTCTCCGACTCCAATGCCTGGTGTCTCTCCTGTTGGGGCCCTGACCCCTTCTCCCCCGGTTCCCCGGGCTTCAGCGTCGGGAGAAGACCCTCCCTGTTTCGAGTGTCCCTCGATGACGTCTTTCCCTCTGAGGTGCGGTCGTCGGCTTTCTCTCCTCGCCAGGATCAGGTAACCCAACAACAGTCTGTTAAGACTAACCGAGCCTTGAGGGGTGAGTCTCATGCGCCGCATGACGACGGCTCCGGCCTTCCCCTCCAGTCCCTTACACCCCGGAGGGAGTCTTCGGGCTCCAGAGCCTCCACGGGGTTTCGGGTTGTTCCTGAGGTTCGCTCCTCACAGAACATTCACGAGCCATGCCCGAGGGTGGCACCCGCTTCGAGCGGTGCAGATCCCTCGGCTTCGGCGCCAGCGTCGAGTGTTCCACTCTTCGCAGGGACTGTCAACTGGTGTCCTCGGTACCTTCGGGGCCGATCGACTCGACCCAGTCTGGCTCTACGGCATCCCGGCCCTGCGCGGGGGCGGTACCCGCTTTCGGCAGTGCCGATTCCCCGGCATTGGCGTCGGTGTCGAGTGTTCCACTCGTCACCGGGGATCGTCTGACCAACCTGACCCGGTATGGCGTGCCCACACCCCTGCCATGCGCGGAGGTGGTGACCGCTTCGAGCAGGACCAAGTCCTCTGCATCGGCATTGGAGTCGGTGGCCCCACTCCCCGCCAGGGATCGGCACCGGGTGCCCTCGGCTCCGCCAGGGCCGATCGACTCGTCCCCGGCTTCCGTGGGGGCGGTACTGGCCTTGAGCGGCTCCGCCCCTCCCGCGGCGGTCTCGGGAACAAGGGCCCCGTTCTTCGCCAGGGGTCGCCTCCGGGCTCCACCTGCGGAGCCGATCGATCTATCCCGGTCGGGCGGGTCGGTACCCACACCTTGCGCGGGGCCGGGGCCTCCCCCGGACGCCACCGACCTCCCCCGGACGCCACCGACCTCCCCCGGACGCCACCGACCTCCCCCGGACGCCACCGACCTCCCCCGGACGCCACCGACCTCCCCCGGACGCCACCGACCTCCCCCGGACGCCACCGACCTCCCGGCATCTACGCGGGCGTTGAGTGCTCCACTTGTCACTAGAGTCTGCCCGCGGGACCCGGGTCCTTCGGTCGAGTCGACCCAAAGAAGCGCCACGGCCGCGGAGCCGGGGCTGGGCGTCTCGCTCCCCGCCGGGACTCGTCGGCGGGTTACCTGGGTACCCTCGAGGCCGCGTAGTACGCCCCGTAAGGGTTTCCCGCTCAATAAAACAGGTGCGGGCAGAACCCCGGCTCCTAGAAGGGCCTCTCTCCTGGCGTTGGAGCCGACTTCGGGTGTTTCCCTCTTCGCCAAGTTTCAGCCTGGGAAGCCCTCGTTGCCCTCGGCACCGATCGTCGCGACCCCGACTCCATTCGCGGGAGTGGCAGCACCGGCGCGGCCGCCGACACCGGGGCCCCCTAAGGAGGCGTCGCTCGGTTCGATGCCCAGCCTCGAATCGATCTCCAGTCTGGAAAGCGTGGCTCCGGCGCATTTCGGATCCGACCCCGGTCTCTTCCGACGGCGCAGTGCTGCAGTCGCCTGCTCTCCAGCGGCCTCGGCACCACTCCAGCCGCCCTTGCGGATTGCCCCGGGGGCGCCTCCGCCCCCGGAATCGGGGCCGAGGCCGAGTCCCGCGGGCCCGTCGGGGACGTCACTCCCTTCGATGCCCCGCTTGGAGTCAATCCCGGGCTCTGGCGATGGAGTACCGACTGCCTCGAATTGGGACTGTCAGTACCCTCCTCTGTTTAGAGCGATTCCTCCCGTGCACCAGCACGGTGGGTCCCCTGGTGTTCAAGCGGGCCCCTCCACCTCGGCCTCCCCCGGGATAGCCCCTCTGGGAGAGCCGTCTTTTCAGGACTTCCTCCTTGACATAGCGGACTTGCTCGCCATTCCTATCCCGGGCCCTTCGCTAAGTCCGGGTACTGCGGAACAGGCAACCGTAATGCTTCCTTTACATCCTCCCTGCGGGATCTCCTGCTCGGGATTTGGCGCTCGACCTTACAGGTACCGGCGCCGCCTACAGCCATGCATGCCCGGTATCGGGTGCCCCCCCTCTCTGGGTTTCCAGACGCACCAGCTTCCCCATCATTCCATTGTGGTGGAATCGGCCCTGAGGAAGGTCGGAAGCAAGAAGAAGCACTCTTCCTGCCCCCCGAATCGTGCGTCTAAAACTCTGGACAACTTTGGGCGGCGAACCTTCCAAACGTCCATGTTGGCTTCCAGGATTCTCTGATATATTTTCTATATGAGCCTGGCGCTTCGGGAGGTCACCGAGAGGTTATCTCTTTTGTCTCCCTTTGTGTCGGCCCCTCGGGCCCCTGACTATTCCTTGCTTCTTTACCATTGCAGGAATATCTCTTGGTTTCTTTCTCGGGCTGCCGTGGACTCTTTCGAGTCAGTTAGCAGGTCCTCTGCGGTAGCCATAGGGGCGCGTCGTACAGCCTGGTTGCAGGCTTCCGACTTGTGCAGCTGGGCACAACATAATCTGGGTACTTCCCCGTGCACCGGGGAGAACCTCTTCAATGGCGAGGCTTTGCGTCAGGTTGCTCAGTGCTCCGCCGACCTGTTTGGCGCTGGCCGCCCGCGGCCCTCCCCCTCTCCCGGGGGTAGGAAATGTCCTTCCCGACCCTCCTGTCCGAAGAGGAGGAGGTTTCATCCCTCTGCCCGCCTGCCGGGTGCGCCCATGCCAGGGACGTCTCACACCGGTCGGCAGGGCCAGGGCTCGCGCCGGGCTGCCCATGCCAAGCAGCCTTAGGCTACGGTATGCGGCAGTTTGCGCTTAACTCCTCTTACCTGAAGTTACTGTCCAGTTCTACACTGGGGTTCTTTCAGTGTGATAAGCGGTTCGGCTGCTTGATTGGAGGTATGGAGCCCCCTCCCCCGGGGGGGGGGACCCTTCCCACGCTAGGTTAGCCTGGCTCCTCAGGGCCATGCTAGTCTTCTTCAGACTTACCCTCGGGTTCCCCTCTGCCTGGTTCCCCCGGATTGAGGGGATCGCGCACCGAATCTCCTTCTCCCAGTGTAGGCCTTGGCCGCTACTCTCCGAGCGTGGCCGAACCAATCCTCGACAGGGCCGGACCAACCCCCCCCCGGTCTGTGTCTCTGCTCTTGCAGAGAAATCCCTGGGTCCGTCAGGTTACGGTGGACAGGGGTCCCACTGACCCATGCCGATCCGCGGCTCCGCTCCCTGCACTCTTCGGAGCGGCGGAGGGCATTGGCCCTAACCCCGAGGGTTTTTTTTATATAGGCCGGAGATGACCCCCACGGTCACGCCATGGCTATAGGGTTTTCTATCCTCCTTCCTTCCCTGTGGCATGGAGGACACGTTTTTTGGGTGGCTGTCAGGTGGACGCCTCAGGGGCCTACGTACTCTTGATGTGCTCCTCCCCAACTGATCTGGCAGTCACGCAACCATACTGCTACTCTCGCCGATTTGCCCTGCTCCACGCACATCGGCCCATCACTTTGGATGGCCCTCCCCCCGCCACCTTCCAGGTGGGCGCCCTCCTGTGGATCAAGGGCCGGTCCGAGTTGGCAGTATCGTTCTCACTTGTGCATACCGGTTTAGTAACCTGGATGGGCGCTCCCGGGCCCACCTATAGCCCGATATACATCTATACCTGTTATTGGATATATATCGGTACAGGTGGGCGCTTTTTGGGAAACGTTATAGCGCCCTGTGTCTTACCGACTATTTCCCAATTGTCAGTACTGACGTTTTGTTATTTCTTCCGGGGTCCGGCCGGCCCGCTTGCCTGCGTTCTGCGGCTCGGGTGCTCGCACCAGTTATGCTTAAACTTGCTGTGATGTCAACAGCCCCTTGGTTTACGCCTCCTTGTCTGGAGGTTTTCAAACCCATTGTCTTCCTATCCCTTGCCGGCTAGGGTAGACAGTGTACCCCTCGGTATCCCGGGGTACACTTCTGTTCTTCTCCGGGCTGGGTTCTCCCAGATCGGTCAGTCTTCTGATTAGTCCTCTGGGGACTCTGCTCCTACTGGAGTTCTCGGCTTCTTAGAGCTCCTCGTGAAGACCTGCCATCTTTCCGGTGCCAGTTGACACCTGCGTCTCCAGCCCGCCCGGACTTTGAACTTCATCCTCTCTGCGGTGAAGTTCCCTTGAAGACTTCGCTACTGCATCCACAGTACCCGTCGCAGCTCTGCCTTCTACAGTCCAGTAGGTAAGCTCTAGATTGTGCTAGATCATTAACGGTTTAATGATAATTGACGTGGTTTGAAGACTCCCCTGTAGTCTTCGGTTGCTGTGCCTTGGCAACTCTTCTCAACTCCTACCCTCCATCCCTCCGGGGATGCCGGGGATCCAGGTTGGGCGATGCCGCCCTGTCCAAGGGCGCGCATTCTGGGATCTCCTCTGGCACCCTCAGCTAGGGAGTCCCCATATGTGAAGACTCATTCCTGCTTGTTCCTGGAGATAGCACAGTTACTTACCTGTAACAGGTGATCTCCGGAACAGCAGGAATTAGTCTTCACAACCCACCCACCTCCCCTAGGAGTTGTAACTCTCTCTCTCTCTCTCTTCCTTCCTCTCCTCTCCTTCTGTCTCAGCTATTAAACGCAACTGGGGAGAGGCAGTGGGAAGGGCGGGAAGCTACCGTGCAGGCGCGAGGGATGCTCCCAAAAGCCTTCTGATTGGATGCTGGGGAGCATTCCCGTGCGGGCTCCGTCGGCGCCGATGAACCCCATATGTGAAGACTAATTCCTGCTGTTCCGGAGATCACCTGTTACAGGTAAGTAACTGTGCTTACATGGCAGTCATCACAGCATATCTATGTACTTTGGGGATCTCTGTCTTCCCCTACTTAGACAATTGTCTGATAAGGAGAAAATCCCCAGAGGTCGTAAAATAGTCACTTTCTCACACCATCACGGTGCTCAAAAGTCTAGGCTGTGTGTTAAACCTTCCAAAATCCAGCCTGCTTCCCTCACAGCAATCGAGTTCATCGGAGCACTTCTTGATACTCATCAGGGCTGCGCTTTCCTTTCTCAGGATCACTCTGCTCATCTCATCAAGCTGATTCTCACCATACAATGTCAAAGTGCCGTGACAGCTCAAGACATACGTCTTCTAGGAAACATGGCCTCCATGGTCCATGTCGTCCCATATGCTTGTCTACACATGAGACAGGTCCGATGGACAGTCTGATCCCAGTGGAGTCAGGCAACCAGATGTTTCTCAGACTAATTTGCATCACTCCTCCTCTTGTCCAACTCCCTTCAGTGGTAGTGCTCCCCCCAACATCTTCTTGAAGGGGTCACCTTTTCAGATGCCTCCACTCCAGTGCACCCTAATGATGAATGCTTCCAAACTTGGGTGGTGAGCACATCTGAACAATCTCCATTTAAAAGGAGAAGCCACAGGCACAGGATCCTCTCTTGCTCTGCTTAGCTCCAGGAGGAGCTGAGCCATCTACCCGAGTCGAAGCCTCATCGAAGGGAGCCTGCCCTGCTCCAGAAGATCGGCGGCAAGAAAAGAGCAAGCCAGCTACAAAAGACCTTGCTGCACACAAATGAGCTCTTCGGGGAAGCTGCTTTTTGGCTCCACCCCTCCAGCAGCGTGTCTCAGAGCATCTCTACCCAATCGGGGCACAGCTCTCCATTTAAAAGGAGAACGCCACAGGCGCACCCGCGCCTTGCGGGCCCACGCCTGAGGGCCGCGCAAGAGGGCCCTTTGGCACGGCCCTTAGGCAAAGGCACCCCCAAATTCGTCACAGAAACATAACAGAAAAAACGAAGCTGAGACTACACCTCCCTCTTGGTACAGCTGAGCTCCCTCGGGGTCGAGCTCGCGTACAATCAAGGAACTGACAATCCACCAACTCACAGTGGAAACGCAGAATACCAACTCCGAAGACGCCGAACTGCCTAAAGAGCTGAAACTCTGGGGCACGTAAGTCACACTCATTTGAGTGATTTTTAAACTATCAACACTGCTTCATTACTTATATGAATTAACTGCACCCCTAACAATAGTTGAATGTATAGTTCTGTTTAAATCATCCGATTGCAGCAGCACCACTCTCTACAGCTAGGATTATCCTCCTGCCTCTCATAAAAATACTAATTTAAAGGGTAGAAATTCATGTTTGGGACTAGAATCCAAGATCAGTGTTGGGCACTCTAGTGACTAGTTCCCTCTGGATACTGTTGTTAGCTTCCAGCGTTTACAGGCCATATTAGGTATTACCATGTTTGTCCAGATCGATACTGTAAACCCAGGGATATGCCAGTGTTGTTAACTACCATCGTTTATAGGCCATATTTGGTATTACCATGTTTGTCCAGATTGATACCTTAAACCCAGAGATATGCCAGTGCTGATGCTATGTTAGAGCAATGTCATCTTTAGCTAGATAAGAACATAGGGACTTGGGATGTACCATAGTGGGTCAGACCAAGAGTTCATCAACAGATCCAGCTGCACACACACGAAACAGGCTCCCTCCACGGGACAGGCTCCCGCACCGCGACAAACCCAGCTCCACATCCACGGGACAGACCCCCGCAACAGGGCGACCACCACAGATCCGGCTCCACCTCCACGGGACAGGCTCCCTCCACGGGACAGGCTCCCGCACCGCGACAGATCCAGCGTCACATCCACGGGACAGGCCCCCGCACCAAGACGACCGCCACAGATCCAGCTCCACATCCACGGGACAGGCTCCCTCCACGGGACAGGCTCCCGCACCGCGACAGACCCAGCTCCACATCCATGGGACAGGCCCCCGCACCAAGGCGACCAACACAGATCCAGCTCCACACACACGGGACAGGCTCCCTCCACGGGACAGGCTCCCGCACCAAGGCGTCCGCCACAGATCCAGCTCCACATCCACGGGACAGGCTCCCTCCACGGGACAGGCTCCCGCACCAAGGCGTCCGCCACAGATCCAGCTCCACATCCACGGGACAGGCTCCCTCCATGGGACAGGCTCCCGCACCGCATCAGATCCAGCTCCACATCCAAGGGACAGGCTCCCTCCACGGGACAGGCTCCCGCACCGCAACAGATACAGCTTCACATCCAAGGGACAGGCTCCCTCCACGGGACAGGCTCCCGCACCGCAACAGATACAACTTCACATCCCCAGGACAAGCCCCTGCAACAAGTACAGCTCTCCTCAAAAAAGCAAACAACAGACGAAAACCTAAGGACACAGGCGTCGCCCTATCAGAACATCACAAGCTATCAACATGCACACCACATACTTCCTCCCACTATACCTACTAGTCACACAACTCCTCCCACCAACTACACACCCCCTCTACCCCCAAACAAACACACCATGGTACCCACCAACTGCACTGCCATATCTCGGTCCACAACACACACACAAAGAGACACTCGCAACCTCCCAAACAAAGAGACAAAACAGACACAAATCAAACCCCAACACCGGCCCTAAGGAAGCACACGTCGCAACAACCTCTTCCACAAAGAAAACATCAATTGAGCTCATAAACGCCAGATCCATCTGCAACAAGATACACACTCTGGTAGACCACATTGAAGAGCGACAGCCAGACATAATATGCATCACAGAGACATGGCTCAACCCTACCGACAGTGTACTACTCAACCAACTAGTACCGAACAACTACTCAGCATACAACTGCCCACGCATCCACAAGCGTGGAGGAGGAGTCCTAATAATAGCAAAAACAGAGCTCAAGTTCAAGACACTGAATCTCACAGATACAAAGCAGTGTAACACAATTAGCATCAAGAACAAGAATATTGCAATCTGCCTAACCTACAGAGCACCCCGTGCTCCACCCGACGAACTAGCCTTCATACTCGAAGAAGCCTGTGCCATAACGTCAAACAACAAACCAGCACTACTAATCGGAGACTTCAACCTCAAGTCCGCCAATACAAAAGATGCAGAGGCCTTCCTTCAGGCAATGTCATCACTTCAATTCACACAGATAGTCAATGCACCAACACACAGACTAGGATCATCCCCAGACCTCATCTTCGCATCAAACTACCTAACTTCAAGAGACCTAATCTCTACACCCACCATCACCCCAGTACCATGGTCTGACCATTACTTAATCGAGACAAATCTGCAATCACAAGAAGACTGGACAAGCGAAAGAGCGAACTTCCCACACACAAAAAGACGATTCAAGTCCTTTGACAAGGACGAATTCATCCAGGACACAATACAACACTTGAACATTGACTCAGAGGACCTGGAGGAACAAGTTTCCAACTGGAACAAGGTCCTAGCTAACGCCGCCAAACCATCCGTTGACAGGACCAAGAAACAACACCACAACAAGAGACAAAACAAACCATGGTACTCAGCAAAAATACGACAGGAAAAGAGGGAGCTCAGGAAAATTGAACGGAGATGGAGAAAAAACAAAACTACTTCCGACCAACATCTTTACCTAACAAAGCAAAAACAATACAATGAACACATCAACCAATCAAAGAGAGAATTCCACACAAACCTGATAAATTCTTCCATCAACAAACCCAGAGAACTTTTCGAAATAGTAAAAACCCTGACAAAAGAGCAAGCAGCAGAAAGAGAAATACAAGTGGATCCACAGATATTCGCCGACCACATCAAAGACAAATTTCACTCCACAGAGCGCTCAACACCCAGTAGAACCAACAGAACGAACGTCCACCCCAAAACCTGGGGCACATTCCACTCACCCTCAAAAGAGCAGATATCAGACATCATCTCCACAATCAACACAAGCACTGCTCCTACAGACCCTTGCCCAGTGTCATGGGTCAAAGCCACCAAAGCAAGCCTCATACCAAACATTCATAAAATGGTACACAACTCACTCACTCAAGGACTCATGCCACAGCAATTAAAGCTTGCCTCAGTAAGACCAATCACAAAGAAAACTTCTCTCGACAAAAAGGACCCAGCAGCATACCGACCAATCTCCAGCATACCCTTCCTCGCAAAAATAATCGAAAAGACGGTTCAACTACAACTTCAGGAACACATTGACGAACACGGAACTCTCGACGACAACCAACACGGATTTCGTCCCAACCATGGAGTCGAAACTCTCCTGATCTACCTCTTCGACAGCATCATAAGAATAATTGACGACATCAGGAATGGAATTATAATGATCTTCATCGACATCTCCTCAGCGTTCGACACAGTTGATCACAATATACTCCTGGAGAGACTGAAGAACACTGGTATACACGGTACCACTCTAAAATGGTTCCACTCGTACCTAACAGAAAGACAGCTACAGGTCAAGGTGGGACAGGACACCTCCCGGCCCATAAACGTCCAACAAGGAGTACCACAAGGATCCGCACTCTCAGCACTCCTTTTTAACATCTACATCCAACCAATATGCAACATTATGAAAGAGAACAACATCCAATACACAATATACGCAGACGATATAATGGTATACTCCCCGATATCAATCGAAAACCCGGACTTCTCTAAGATAGCAGACTGCCTTACCCAAATGGCGAAGTGGTGCCAAAACAACAATCTAGCTATAAACTACAACAAGACTGAAGCTTTAATCATCACTCGAAACCAAAGCTTCACACACCCACCAAACATAAAGATACAAAGCACCACGATACCGATAAGATCGGAGGTGAGATACCTTGGGGTTACTCTGGACAGTAAACTCAACCTCAAACCACACATAGACAAAACAATCCAAAAAGCATATTACAGGATGCGAATCATCAGGAGACTGAAACCACTCCTCGCTCCAGAACACTTCCGTACAGTCTGTCAAGCACTGATAACCCCAATACTGGACTTCTGCAATCCGATATACCTCGGACTACCAAAACAAGCTCTCAAACCACTACAGCTGGCACAAAACACTGCAGCTCGAATCATATCCGGAGCCGCAAGGCAGGAGCACATCACACCTACACTAAAGGACTTACACTGGCTCCCAATCATTGCTCGCATCAGATACAAGACTATCATAAACCTATTTAAGATAAAAGAACACACATCAGCCAACAGCCTCCACCTGCTCATACAACCGGAAA
Source organism: Ichthyophis bannanicus (assembly GCA_033557465.1). Classification (NCBI taxonomy): domain Eukaryota; kingdom Metazoa; phylum Chordata; class Amphibia; order Gymnophiona; family Ichthyophiidae; genus Ichthyophis; species Ichthyophis bannanicus. The sequence continues at coordinate 844,985,302 of CM066036.1, read as the reverse complement.
CCAGCGCACGTCCCAGAAGAAGTCAAACACGCAACCGAGTCAGCACCCCAAATGAGTACAAGCACACACGCAAGGACACAACAGACAGAGCTCTCTCCATGGCTGCTCCAACAATATGGAACAATCTACCGGACGATCTAAGGGCAACTCCAGACCTCAAAGACTTCAGAAAACAACTGAAAACCATCCTGTTCATAGAGCACTATGGTCACATCACATAACCTAAGAGAATGGATAACAGCACTCCAATCCTCCCAAACAACTGAATATATATAAAATATGATTCTAGCACCACTGTAAATAGCCCACCCTGTATATAGCTCAAACAAATCAAGCACCCAACACATCCCTCACACAACTAAGTTTTATCCTCACTGCATGTACAACACACACACTTTACCTGATTGCTTGCTGTGATACCACCTTGATTATTAAGATAAGGCGGTTTAGAAATACTGTTAAATAAATAAATAAATAAATCTCACTACACAGGGGAAATGAAAAGGATGGGATGCCAAATGCAGATCAATCTCCTTGAGCTGCTTCCTCTCATGAATCCCCTTCGGGTTTTTCAGTGCCAACTATCGGGCAAACATCTTAGTCAAGAAGGACAACCAAGTAGCCATGTTCTAGGTGACCGAGCAGGGAGGAACTGGTTCCTATCCCCTCTGCCAGGAAGCCCTTAGACTCTGGTTCACCAATATACACCACATCCATCTCCAAGTGGTGTATCTTCCAGGTGAGCTCAGTGTCCTGGCGGACACTCAGCCGCTTCCTCTATCCACACAAGTGGACTCTCAAACAAAAGATAGCATCCTGGATCTTCCACATGTGGGGAACCCCCAGAATAGATCTGTTCGCCACTCAGGAGAATACACGACTACCGCTCTTTTGCTCCAGACTTCCCTCCTGATAGTGTCAAGCAGCAGTTGCCTTTCTTCTACATTGGGGCTCAGACCTGCTTTATGCATTCCTACTGACCGGGGGGGGGGGCATAAAGCACCCCTCCCCTACCCAAAACTCTGTTCAAGCTGCAGACCGACAAGGGCTCCATGATTCTTATAACCCCATACTCGCCCCATCCAACCGTGGTTTCCTCTGCTGCTTTGTCTAGCACAGGCTCCACCTCTCAGTTTGGGTCATGCCTCCAATCTCCTCTCTCAGGATCAGGGGCTACTCCTCTATCCCAATCCACAAGCCCTCCGTCTCATGGCATGGCTGCTAAAAGCATGACCTTTGACCTGGATCTCCCTCAACTGGTCAAGAATATCTTGCTTGCATCGCATAAACCATCTACCAGATGTTCTTATGCCTTCAAATGGCAACACTTCACCCCTTTGTACACACCAAAGCAGATTGATCCATCTGGAACTTCTGCAGTATCTTAGCTTTTAGATTTGCAAAGAGCTTCTCTTCTACTTAAGTCTTCTACTTAATTTTGCAGCAGAGGTATACATTTTAAGGTTACAGGGCCCTTTGCATAGTGGACTGATATATATAGGTAAGACTTCAGCTTGAACCTTTCAGTTCCCATTGTTCTGTTTCAAGCCTGCTTCACGGAGTGTGGTTAATTCAATCAGCTCTGCAACCTGAACAAGTTACCTGATCCATTTTTGGCCATCACAGCTCTTAAAAATTCTACACAATTGCCTGTTTTTTTTAATATACGTTTTAACTTTTGGCTATAAGTTTAGGAATATTTAGATTGCCTACACTCCTTGCATAGCCTTTAAATTTGATATCTGAGTGTGCCCTCAGTTCATATAAGGTCTACTGACCAGGGACACTTAACGTCCCACCCACCCTACCCCTCACCCCATCTGCCCCAGGGTTGCATTGCCTATATAGTCATCATATACATTGACATCCGTCCTTTAATTAAGTGTTACACCCACCTTTTCTCCTTCTAGGACAGTTTTATCACAGTCTTAATCAGCATGTCGTGTATTCAATGCAATAACTGGTGTTTTCATTCTAAGAAAAATCATTTGGAACCTAAGAGCTTGCTGCCCTTTATGTCTCAAGTTATCCACTATGCATAAAGAATTGACTCCACTAAGAGAAGAATTAGTTGCAATTAAACACACACCCTCTAGGGTACAAACTGAACAAAATCCACCACCGCTCCCACAAAGAATCAAACAGCCCAGGAACAAATGGATCACAGTGGGCTCTGGTAGGTTGCAACCTGTAACACGGTGACGCCCTCTACATCAAGAGATATCCCTGCATAATTCCTTCTTTGCCTTGGATAATGAGGGTGCCCAGTCTGTGGAAACTGAGGTGCCCTTAAATGAGAGAGTTGATGCCCAATCTACTGATAATGCACCAAATATGAAGAAAAAATTACAAAACAGAAAATTACTACTACTTGGAGATTCCAAAATCAGAGGCACCAACTTGGGAACACAGTTCAAAGGAGAGAAGATGGTCAAATACCCCCAGGCTCTTCAGCCAGCAGGAATATGAACCAAATTGTTGGTATAGTTAGTGCAGAAAGTGAGCACTCCCAAATGGATGTTGTCATCTACTTGGTTACAAATGACCTGGCTAGAAACAGTGCCTCTGCAGTTCAAAGGGACTTCCATACCCTGAGAGAGAAACTCAAACCCACTGTTAACACTATTGCATTCTCAGAAGTTCTACCTCTTCTTGGTAAGGGGGCAGAAAGGCTACATCGTATATACAGCTTTAATACATGGCTCTAAACCTGGTGCAACCAAGAAGAATTTAGATATATAGGCGACTGGGGAAACAGATGTGCTGATATATCTCTGTCACAGGGAAAAGGATCCTAAGTGAATAATTCAGGCAGTATGTGGACCGGCATTTAAACCAGGTGAATAGCGGTGTACCCCAGGGATCTGTGCTGGGTCCGCTGCTTTTTGACATATTCATAAATGACCTGGAAAAGGGAATAACGAGTGAGGTTATCAGATTTGCAGATGAGACAAAACTATTTAAAGTTGTTAAAACCCAAGAGGATTGTGGAAAATTGCAAGAGGATCTTGATAAATTGAAAGACTGGGCATCAAAATGGCAGATGAAATTTAATGTGGACAAGTGCAACGTTATGCATCTAGGGAAGAACAACCCAAATTATGGTTACACGATGCAAGGTGTCACATTAGGAACCACCACCCAAGAAAAATATTTAGGCGTCATTGTGGATAACATGTTAAAACCCTCGGCCCGGTGTGCAGCGGCGGCCAAGAGAGCAAATAGAATGCTAGGTATCATAAAGAAAGGAATGGAAAATAAAACAAAAGATATTATAATACCTCTATATCGTTCCATGGTGAGACCACACCTTGAATATTGTGTGCTATTCTGGTCGTCGTATCTTAAAAAGGATATAGCGTTATTAGAAAAGGTTCAGAGAAGAGCCACCAAAATGGTAAAGGGGATGGAAGGATACTCCTATGAAGAAAGGATAAAAAGGTTAGGGCTCTTTAACCTGGAAAAGAGACAGCTGAGGGGAGATATGATAGAAGTCTATAAATTAATGAATGGAGTGGAACGTGTAAACGTAGATCGATTGTTTACGTTATCAGAATATAGAAAGACTAGGGGACATGAAATGAAGTTACAGGGTAAACTAAGACTAATAAAATATTTTTTCACTCAACGTGTAATCAAACTCTGGAATTTGTTACCGGGGGATGTAGTAAAGGCTGTTAGTGTAGCTGGGTTTAAAAAAGGTTTGGACAAGTTCCTGGAGGAAAGGTCCATAAACCATGATTAAGAAGGGACCCAGGATATCAATGCTTGACCCAGTACAAGCATTGTGGAAACTGTGTCTTTTGGGGAAACTGTTAGGTACGTATGACCTAATTGGCCATTATTGGAAACAGGATACTGGGCTTGATGGACCTTGGTCTGACCCAGTATGGCATATCTTATGTCTTATGTAAAACTGCTGAATTGCAGGGGATGTGGGGAAAAGAAGCGCTGTGTATTTTGTGGGAAAAAGGAGATAGCACTATAATCCACGCTGGTGTAGTCTACAGACCTCCAACTCAAACCAAAGAAATGGATAGAGACTTGATTATTGATATTGAAAAAGTAGCTATGAAGGGGGAAGTGATCATATTGGGTGACTTTAAACTACCCAATGTGGATTGGAGTATTCCTTCTGCAAATCTGGAAAGAAGTGAGAAAAAAATTGTGGATGCTTTCAAAGATGCATTGCTTAGGCAAATGATGATGGAACCGACTGGGGAATGTTTGATGCTGGATTTTAGTACTCGCCAACAGAGAAAGTGTGTCGAACGTCCGGATAGGTGTCCTTGTGTGCAGCAGTGATCAACACAATGTGGTTTGAGATAAAAGCCAAGGCAGAGTCCCCTCACAGCAAGCTCAACGTCCTAGATTTCAAAAATGCTGACTTCAGGAAGACGGCGAAGTGCCTAAAAGTGGAGTTGGCAGGGTGGGAGGAGGTGGGGGAGGTGGAATTGCAGTGGACTTAACTAAAGGAGGCAATAAAAGGGGCAACAGATACATATGTAAGGAAAGTAAATAAAAACAAGAGGAAAAGGAGACCTATTTGGTTTTCTAAAGGAGTGGCTACACAAATAAAGGCTAAAAACAGTTTTCACAAAATTTAGAAATTTACAAATAGAGGAATACCGAAAAGAATACAGAATAAAGCTAAAATAGACAAAACGAGAAATAAGGATAGCAAAATCAAAGGCAGAAGAAACAATGGCTAAAGATCTGAAGCATGGTGATAAAACTTTTTTCAGCTATATTTGGGAGAGGAGGAAGACCAGAGGTGAAATTGCAAGACTCAAAAGTGCTGAGAACGGATTAATGGAAAGTGACATTGAAAAAGCGAAAATGCTAAACAAATACTTCTGTTCTGTTTTTACTAAAGAAAATCTTGGAGAAGGACCACTTGTGATTGACAAATATACAAATGGAAATGGAGTAGTTACTACATCATTCACAGAAGATGGTGTGTTTGAACAGCTTGCAAAACTGAGTGGACAAAGCCATGGGACCAGATGGGATATATCCCAGGATACTGAAAGAACTCAGATGTTCTTGTAGGGCCTTTTAAAGGATGTTTTTAATAGATCCTTTGGAGACAGAGGTAGTTCCACAGGACTGGAAAAGGGCCAATGTGCTACCTCTTCACAAAAGTGGTAATAGGGAAGAAGTGGCAAACTACAGGCCAGTAAGCCTTACCTCGGTGGTGGGAAATGTAATGGAAGCACTCCTGAAAGACAGAATAATGGACCTTCTCAAAACCAACAGGTTGCATGATCCTTGACAACATGGTTTTAACAAAGGATGATCATGCCAAACAAATCTGATTCAGTTCTATTGGGTGACCAGAGAACTAGATCAAGGGCATGCGATGGATGTGATCTACCTAGATTTTAGCAAAGCCTTTGATACTGTTCCTCATAGGAGGCTTATCAATAAACTGAACTGCCTGGGGATGGGTCCCAAGGTGGTGAACTGGATCAGAAAATTGGTTGACTGACAGACAACAGAAGGTGATGGTGAACGGAACTCACTCGGATAAAAGGAAGGTGATTAGCGGCGTACCCCAGGGTTCGGTACTGGGACCGGTACTGTTGAATGTATTTGTGAGTGATATTGCTGAAGGACTGAATGGAAAAGTGTCTTTTTGCAGATAAGGCAAAAATTTGCAACAGCATGGACTCCCCTGAGAGAGTGGATAACATGAGGAAAGATCTGCAAATGCTGGAATAATGGTCTAATGCTTGGCAGTTAAGATTTAATGTGAAGTGCTGTAGTCATGCATTTGGGATGCAGAAATCCAAGGGAATTTTACAAGATAGGGGGCAATTGTTTAGTGTGTGTGCGGAGGGACAGGGGAGATATGATTCAGACCTTTAAATACTTAGAGTATTAATGAACAAATAAACCTCTTCCAAAGTTAGGGAAGCTGTAAAACTAGAGGGCATAACATGAAGCTGCAAGGGGGTAAATTGAAAGGCAATGTCAGGAAATACTTTTTCACTGAAAGGGTGATGGATGCTTGGAATGCCCTGCCGATGGACGTGGTGGGAGCAAATACAGTGACAGAATTCAAAATGGCATGGAACAGACACAATGGATCCCTTTATAGCAACACGATAAAATCTAAATAAACTTAACTATATCTTATATCTCACAAAAAGGTGCGACCTGCATAGAGCGGTGGGACACCCCTATACCAAGGCATGTGGAGGGGTGACCTGCGCAGAACAGCAGGTGCACCTACTCCTATTTATTGTTTTATTTAGCTGTATTTGTATACCGCTTTTGACCAGGTCAAAGCGGTTTCCAGAGAAGAAAACATGATACATTGAATGTATTCTTAAACAAGTGAACATTTTAACATCTGAACATTTCAACCTTTTGTTGATATAACTTTTAACATTTGATTAACATAATATATAAAATGAACATTTTAACTGATATATACATATTATTTACATATATGTGTTGTATTGGGTAGTTTGGTGATTAAGGAGAGGGGTCCAAAGTATTCTATAAATAGGTATGTGTTTAAGTGTTTGTGGAATGTAAGTAAGTTGGTAATGTTTCTTAGGGTGTAGGGAAGAGAGTTCCAAAGGGATGGAGCGTATAGTTGAAATGCCCTGTGACATGTTTGTTGATTATATTTGCGTTTGTTATGTGGTATGCTGAGATTATTAATTGTTTGTCTACGTAGTCTAGAGGCTGGCGGTTGTAGGAGTTTGAGACAAGTTTCTTATTGGAAGTGTAATGTTTTGTGAATTAGGAGTATGCATTTGTAGTTGATTCTGCTGACGAGTGGTAACCAGTGCAGTTTCTTAAGTTTTGGGGTGATATGATCATATTTTCTTGTGCCTTGTATGATATGTGCCACAGTATGTAGGGGGAAAAGTGTTGATTGGGGTAGACCTTTGTAGATGTTGCAGAAATCTGCATGAGGGAGTATAAGGGTTTGTAATGCTGATCTGAAGTCCGTTGGTTCCAGAAGAGGTCTGTTTCTGAAATCTTTGCTTTGAAATATATTGTTTTTGCTGCTGTTGCTATTTGTATTTTGAATGATAGCTGTTGGTCAATTGTGATGCCAAGGTATTTAAGTTCAGTTTTTACAGATATTGGTATGTTTTTAGATTGATGGTGGGATGAAGGAGGTGTTCCTTGTGATGGACATAGCTTCTGTCTTCTTTAAATTGATCGATAGGTTGTTGGATGAGAGAGAGCCATTGTATAACTTCCATAAAACAATCTTGGATTTGTGTATAGTCAGGGTGATTGGAGAGGAGTGGGCAGTACAACATGATATCGTCAGCATATGTGTGATGGTGAATGTTGTGATAGGGGTTGTAGGTATAAGTTAGAGGGGTGGGGAGAGGGTGAATCCTTGAGACAATCCTTGTGTTTGGTTTTATGGTTTGGACACACTGGTGCCAATTTTTCTTTGTTTCCTTTCTGTAAGGTATGATTTAAACCATTTGAGTACAGTGTGCTGGATTCCAAATAACTGTAGTCTTTGAATTAATATGTTGTGGTGGACCGTGTCTAAGGCAGAGGATATGTCGAGGAATATTAGAAGGTAGGCTCGTGTTTGGTCTTGTATTCCTTTTGTTATGGTGTCAACTAGATAGGTCAAGAAGGTTTCGACACCATGTAGTGGTCAAAATCCATGCTGTTGGGGATTCAATAGATTATTTTCATCCATGTGGTTTTGTAGTTGTATCGGAACTGTTTTTTCTATGACCTTGGCTAGAAATGGAGGCTGGCTATAGGTCAGTATGATGATGGATCAGCAGGGTATAGGTTTGGTTTCTTTAGCGTAGGACAGATGATGGAGATTTTGAGATCAGGAGGCATTATTCCTTGCTGTAGTGTTTTCTTCGCTATTGTGGCTAAAAATGAGCCAAGTTCTTCACTTGATAATTTGATCCAGTTTGGGGGACAGGGGTCTAGTGGGGAGGTGGTGGTATTTAGTTTTGTTTTTGAACTCTCTACCAAGTCGTATCAGACGCAACGGAGATCCCTTGACATTCAGGAAACAACTAAAAACCATCCTATTCCAGGAATACCTCGGACCAGAAACACACACCCATCACTGACTACCCCCAGACCCCCTAATCATACCCTCAGATCTATTTTCTAAAAGACTGATGTCCATTGTCTATGTCCTTAATATCTGTTCAGATCATTAATGTTGGCCTCCCGGTGATAGCCCCACCCTTTAATGTTAAACCGCTTTGACCTGGTGAAAAGCGGGATATAAATACAGTTAAATAAATGTTTGAAATGCTTTTGCTATCAATTGCTTCAAACATGTTCCAACTTTTCACTATGTTAGTTTTCTCGTTGCTGGTTGGATTATTGTTGACAGGGTGGGGGTGAAATTGTTTATAGTGAGCTGCAAGCTGTTTGTGAGTGAAACTGGTTATTTGATTGGGGTTTGTAGGGGTTTCCGTTAGTCGTGTGACAATGTCAAAAGGTTCCCTTGGACGGTTTATTGATGTATTGATAGGTTTTGTGTGGTATTCCTTTTTAGTTTGATCTGTAGCAGTTTGATAGTTTTGAAGTAATGCATGGTTTCACTTGGTTTGCAGCTTGTTGTGCTGTGAGGGCTCGCGTGCATCAGTGATGCTGAGAGCTAAACTATCGGTAGTTTAACTACTGGCAGGGTCTCCCAAGATGGACAGGTCTCAGCTGAGGTGCCAGACCAAGACAAACCACCCATCTGGGCAGCAGCAGAATGGGACAGTGTTGACGGCGGAGGATCACATTTTTGTGACAACGGCAACAACACCAAACTTAAACTGCGCAGAAGAAAGGCCCGGCAATCTACTTCTGTATCTTGCCATGAAAACCCAATGGATAGTTACAACAAAACAAATTGTGCTATCGTGCTGGAAGATGAGACCCCCAGGTCGGAAGGCACTCAACTAGCTACTGGGGAAAAGCTGAAGACTTTTCAGAGTAAAGCCAGCATTTATGATGTGGTTGGATCAAAGCCCTCGGGAAGTCTGACTGCTGATGTAGCTGCGCATGAAATGAGAGTCAGAAGCTGTAAAGATGTCTTACGCATTGGAACATGGAACATACGAAGCATGAACCAAGGGAAGTTGGAGGTGGTCAAGAATGAAATGGAACGTGTACAACTTGATCTGTTGGGTGTCAGCGAACTGAAATGGACTGGCATGGGGCACTTTGCGTCAGATGATCACATGGTCTACTATGCTGGAAATGAAAGACAAAGAAGAAATGGTGTTGCATTTATAATAAAGAAGAAACTTGCAAGAACTGTAATGAAATACAATGCAGTCAGCGAACGCTTAATCTCTGTTTGTCTATGAGGATTGCCTATCAACACAACTATAATTCAAGTATATGCCCCAACAACAGCTGCAGAAGAGAATGAAATTGAAGAGTTCTATGAACAAGTACAAGCTGAAATTGACAGAACATGCAAACAGGATATCCTGATAGTCATGGGTGACTGGAACGCAAAAGTTGGCAACAAAGAAGGCGGCAAAGTAGTTGGAAAATATGGACTTGGCAACAGAAATGAAGCTGGAGAAAGACTGATAGAATTCTGCAAGACCAGTGATCTATTCATCTCAAACACCTTCTTCCAGCAACACAAGCGGCGACTGTACACATGGACTTCACCCAATGGATTGTATAAAAATCAAATTGACTACATCTGTGGAAGTCAACGATGGAAAAGCTCTGTAACGTCAACAAAGACAAAACCTGGAGCTGACTGTGGTACAGATCATCAACTACTAGTATGCAAACTCAAGCTAAAGTTGAAAAAGAGCAAAGCACTCATGAATGCAGCAAAATATGACCTTGAGAATTTACCACTGGAATTTAAAGACTGCCTGCAAAATCGATTTGCTGCTTTAGATACAAATGACAGAGCTCCGGAAGAGTTATGGAATGACATCAAGAAGGTTGTGTTGGAAGAAAGCAAGAAGTCTCTACAAAAGGTGAAAAAGCAAAAACGGCCAAAATGGATGACGGAAGAAACTCTGAAAATTGCCCAGAAACGCAGAGAAGCTAAAGCCAGAGGAGAAAGAAACACAAACGCAGAACTCAAGAGAGATTTCCAACGTGCAGCAAGACAGGACAAGGAAAAGTACTACAATGACACTTGCAAGGAAATAGAAGCAGAAACTATTAGAGGAAGAACAAGATCGGTTTTCCTAAAGCTACGAGAGTCAAAGAAAATGTTCCAGCCTCGAATTGGAATGTTACAAGATGCTCAAGGTTCTATGTTGAATGATGCTGAGAAGATCAAGAAAAGGTGGAAAGAATATACAGAGTTTTTATATGATAAAGATCAAGTGGACCAACAGCCGTTTCAACCTGTACCTTATGATCGGGAACCAATGGTGATGAAAGAAGAAGTTGAAGCAGCATTGAAAGCCTTATCAAAGAACAAAGCACCAGGCATTGATAGCATTCCCATAGAAGTATTGCAGCAATCTGATGCAGCTGTTACCGTACTCACAAGGCTCTGCCAAGAAATATGGAAGACAACATCATGGCCAACTGACTGACTGGAAAAAATCTGTGTTTATACCAATACTAAAGAAAGGTGATCCAACTGACTGTGGAAATTATCGCACAATCGCTCTGATCCCACATGCCAGCAAGATTCTACTGAAGATTATTCAAAAGAGACTACAACCATACCTGGAACAAGAACTACCTGAAGTGCAAGCAGGGTTCAGGAAAGGGCGAGGAACGAGAGACATCATTGCGGATGTGAGATGGATCCTTGAAAAGACTAAAGAATACCAAAAAGATATCTATTTGTGCTTTATCGACTATAGCAAGGCTTTTGACTGTGTAAACCATGAGAAACTCTGGACCACATTAAGAAGCATGGGTATACCAGAACATCTGATCGTTCTCTTGCGCAATCTGTACATTGATCAAGAAGCAACAGTTCGAACGGAACAAGGAGAAACAGAATGGTTTAAAATAAGCAAAGGTGTAAGACAAGGCTGCATACTTTCCCCCTACCTGTTTAATTTATATGCAGAACAAATCATCAGAAGCAGGATTGTATGAAGACAACAGAGGTGTGAAGATTGGTGGAAGACTCATCAACAACCTTCGCTATGATACCGCATTACTGGCTGAAAGTGAAGATGATCTGAAACATTTGCTTCTCACAATCAAAGAACATAGTCTCAAAATGGGCCTGCACCTTAATGTAAAGAAGACAAAGATCATGACAACTGGCATAATCCAGAGGTTCATCGTTGAAGGTGAAGAAATTGAAATTGTGAACAACTTTAACCTACTTGGATCAACTATCAATAAAGAAGCAGCAAGCAGTCAAGAAATCAGACGCATTGCTCTTGGCAGAATGGCTATGAAAGACCTAGATAAGATTCTCAAGAGCAGAGATGTCTCTCTCCATACAAAGATTCAACTTGTTCAAGCCATGGTATTTTCAATAACATCATATGGATGTGAAAGCTGGACAGTGAAAAAGACAGGAAGAAAATTGATGCCTTTGAATTATGGTGCTGGCGGCGAATACTGTGTATACCATGGTCTGCCCGAAGAACAAACCAGTCGGTACTAGAGGAGATCAAACCTAAGCTTTCTTTAGAAGCTCAGATGACAAGACTTCGACTTTCATACTTTGGACACATCATGCGAAGAGAGAAATCATTAGAGAAAGACATTATGCTTGGCAAGATAGAAGGCCAACGCAAAAGAGGAAGGCCAGCAATGAGATGGATCGATACAATAACAGCAGCTACGGGTACCAGTCTGTCGTCAATGAGCCGCCTGACTGAAGACCGAACAAATCAACAATGAACTTATTCATTTTGCTAGTTGTTAGGATCTTTGCCTTCTTAACATTAAGTTGCAGACCCATTTTAAGACTATGTTCCTTGATCTTGAGAAGCAAATGTTCCAAATCAGCTTCACTTTCAGCCAGTAGTGTGGTGGTATTAGCATAGCGAAGGTTGTTGAGTCGTTCACCAATCTTCACACGTCTGTTGTCTTCATACAGTGATGATTTGTTCTACATATAAATTAAATAGGTAGGGGGAAAGTATGCAGCCTTGTCGTACGTCTTTGCTGATTTTAAACCATTCTGTTTCTCCTACTTCTGTTCAAACTGTTGCTTCTTGATCAGTGTAAAGGTTGTGCAAGAGAACGATCAGGTGTTCTGGTATATCCATGGTCCCTAATGTGGCCCAGAGTTTCTTATGGTTTACACAGTCTAAAGCCTTGCTGTAGTCAATAGAACACATATAGATATCCTTTTGATATTCTTTTGTCTTTTCAAGGATCAATCTCACATCTGCGTTAATATCTCTCGTTCCTCTCCTTTCCTGAACCCTGCTTGCACTTCAGGCAGTTCTCTTTCCAGATATGGTTATAGTTTCTGCTGAATGATCTTGAGTAGAATCTTGCTGGCATGTAGGATCAGAGCGATTGTACAATAATTTCCAGTCAGTCGGGTCACCTTTCTTCAATATGGGTATAAAAACAGATCATTTCCAGTCAATTGGCCATTAATTTGTCTTCCAAATTTCCTGGCAGAGCCTTGGAAGTATGGTAATGGCTTCATCTGCTGTAATAACTCAATAGGAATGCCATCAATGCCTGGTGCTTTTGTTCTTTGATAAGGTTTTTAGTGCTGCTTCGACTTCTTATTTCATCACCAATGGTTCCTGATCATAAGGTATAGGGTGAAACAGTTGTTGGTCCACTTGATCTTTATGGTTTAATGACTCTCTATATTCTTTCCACCTTTTCTTGATCTTCCCAGCATCATTCAACATGGATCCTTGAACATCTTGTAGCATTCCAATTCGAGGCTGGAATTTTTTCTTTAACTCTCGTAACTTTAGAAAAGCAGATCTTGTTCTTCCTTTAATAGCTTCTAATTCTATTTCTCCAGGACCAAGCAGGAAGTCAGTCCTCACTTATGGGTGACGTCGGCGCCGACGGAGCCCTCGCGGAGCAATTTTCCCCAGCTTTCAAAGAAAGCCTTTGGGAATTGCAGCGCGCATACGCGGTCCTCTTCCCGCCCAAGGGTGCCATCTTAGCCAGTCTTCTTTTTTTCCGCGGAGCCCTACAGACGTCCCCGTCTTGTCCCCGCGAAAAAGTCGATATTTCTTCATTATTTTATTCTTTTTCCTTCGGTTCGACGCCGGTCTTTTTCCCGCCCGGACTCGCGACGCCGGTCACGAGTCCTCTTCTTCTTTTCGGTTTTTCTGACTTAGTCAGTTTTCGTTTTCGGGTTTTCCCTGGCAGCCAGCCCGGTCCTTTGACCTCGCCGGGGCCCTTTTTCCCCCGATGGCTGCCAGTGGTTTCAAGCGGTGTGGTCAGTGTGACCGAAATATGTCACTAACTGACACACACGACTTTTGCCTCCGCTGCCTGGGCCCGGATCATGAAGAAATGATCTGTGGGCCCTGCGGCAAAATGTCCTCCAAAGCGTTGAGAAGTCGGCGGCATCAGCGGGATAGGATCTTCGCTGACCCCAGCCGTACCCGGACCTCGTCGGAGACCTCCGCGTCCAAAGGTTCCAGCTCAGACCGTCGCCGGAGTTCCTCCGACAGGGGCTCTCCCTCCGGGGACCATCGACGTCAGGTGAAACCCGTGAGGGCGGCGTCGGTGGACGCTCCTGGCTCCGCGAGGGCCAGGTCGCATAGCCCCGATAGCCGCCCCGGGTCCTTGGAGAAGGAGCACCTCCCGAAGCGACCTCGCCTGGAGTCGGAGCTGCCTGCTCGGGTAAGTCCTGTGGTGGTCCTGGACTCGCCTCCGCGACAGCCGACGTCGGGCCCGACGCCGTCGGGGCCCGAGTCGGGGGCTGCTGGGTCACCTGAGCTCGGACTCAGGTTGACGGCCTTGGAGAGCAGACTGTCTGCCTTCATGGACCAGCAGCGGGCACTGCTCGCTGGCTTCGCTGGCGTCGCTGCCCCGACCGCCGGGACGTCGACGTCCAAGTCGACCCCGGAGACCGAGCCGATTCTCGAGTCCATGCGAACTCGAGTCGATCCTCGGTCGAGGTCACCCTCGGCCTCCCGTTCGGGACCGAGGTCGCCGACGCCGACTCCCTCGGCGTCGGGGCGGCAGGCGCCGCGCCCTGCCCGGGCCGACCCCACCGAGTCCTCGTCGGAGTCGGTCTGGGAGTCTGAAGAGGAAGAGTCGCCTGATTCTTTCCGGACTCGGTGTGTCCCCTCGGACTCACCGGAGTCCGAACCTCGGAAGCAGTCCCCCCGGAGGATGCCCGGTTCTCGGACTTCGTCAGTGATATGGCCAAGGCTTTGGCCTTCCCTGCGGACCCCGAGGAGGAGCCTCGAGCCGAAGAGCTCGATGCCCTCCAGTATGACTCTCCCGCAAGGGAACACTTTACTGTACCGGTTCCTCCTATGCTGGAACGACTACTCTTCCGCATGTGGGAGAGTCCGGCCACCTCGCCGGTCCTGAGCAAGCGGGTCGATTCTATCTATCGAGTCCGCAAGAGCCCTGGCTTCCAAAAAGCACAGCTACCACACCATTCCATGGTAGTGGAATCGGCCATGCATCGTCTTAAGAGCCAGAAGATGCACTCCTCGGTGCCTCCTGGCAGGGAGGCCCGTAACCTGGATGGCCTTGGTAAGAAGTGTTTCCAGGGCTCTATGCTTGCATGTCGTGTCCAGACCTACCAGCTATACATGGGCATGTATCTCCGAGACCTGGCTAAAGAGCTAGCCGGATTCTCCGCTGGTTTGTCCGAGGAACCCTTGCGGAGGTTCCTGGCCTTGTCCACTGGCATTCGGGAATGCTCAAAATTCATGTCCCGAGCAGCCTATGATGGCTTTGAAGCATCGGCTCGAGTGGCCGCAGCCGGCATCGGTGCCCGCCGACAGGCTTGGCTTCAGTCGTCTGACCTTGAGCCCTGGGTGCAGGACAAGTTGGTCGATGTCCCCTGCCGAGGCGAAAACCTCTTTGGCAAGCCCATGGCTGAAAAGGCTGCACAGATTGAGACGGAGACTCTCACCAGGACCAGGCTTTCTAGGAAGACCTCCGCCCCTTCCCAGAAAAAGAAGGGCTCGGGAAAAAAGTCCTTTTACCCGAGGAAGGCGGCTGCCTTCAAACCATACCCCCATTATCAGGCCCCTGCAGCTCCCCAACAGGGCCAGCAGGCCAAGGGACGGGGTAACGGGTCCCGTAGGCAGCAAGCCCCCAAGCCTGCACCACCAGCCCCTGCTCAGCAGGGTGGGGGTTTTTGACTCCTTAAGCATAGCCTCTCCCCCCCCGCTGGTTCCTCCCAGCACCGGAGGCCGGCTAGTTCACTTCGCCCACAGGTGGTCCAGCATCACCTCAGATGCCTGGGTGCTTCAAGTCGTGCGAGAAGGCTATCTTCTCCACTTCCACCAGGTCCCTCCCTCCTATTTTCCGGGAGAACCACCTCGACCCCCTCTGCACAGGGAATTACTCCTTCAGGAGTTAGCAGGTCTTCTACAGGAACAGGCGGTGGAACCGGTGCCCCACCACCTAAAAGGTCAAGGCTTTTATTCCAGGTATTTTCTGATACCAAAGAGAACAGGAGGCCTCAGACCCATCCTGGACTTGCGCAACCTCAACAAGTTCCTTGTGCGAGAGAAGTTCAAAATGCTTACCCTTGGAATCCTTCTGCCCTACCTCCAGCAGGGAGATTGGCTATGCTCCTTGGATCTAAAGGATGCCTACACGCACATCCTCATCCACTCAAGCCACCGCCAATACCTAAGGTTTGTGGTGGCAGGAAATCATTACCAGTACAGGGTACTGCCCTTTGGCCTGTCCTCCGCACCGCGAGTCTTCACAAAATGTCTCGCGGTGGTGGCGGCCCATCTCCGGCTTCACGGCCTATATGTCTTTCCGTACCTCGACGACTGGCTCATCAGAGCAGCGTCCGCTCCGGAGGTCACCAACGCCGCACGCCGCACGGTGACTCTTCTGCAGTACTTGGGCTTTGTTATAAACTTCGCAAAGTCCACTTTGCTCCCCTCACAGGATCTCGAGTTCATCGGCGCAAGGCTGCACACTCCTCAGGCACGAGCGTACCTACCGCTCGACAGGGCTCAACGGCTCATGGACCTAGCCGACCGTTTTCGCAGCCAGCCCCTGGTCTCCGCCAGGCGCTTCCTGAGACTACTCGGCCATATGGCTTCCACCGTCCATGTGACCCCCAATGCCCGCCTGAATAAGCGGCCTGCTCAATGGTGTCTCCGCCAGCAGTGGCGACAAGCCACAGGCGGCCTAGCAGACCTAGTGCGCGTCTCCGAGCCGCTGATCTCGTCTCTCCGGTGGTGGCTTCAGCAGCCGAACCTGATCTGCGGAATGCCTTTCCAGTCACCTCAGCCGGCCCGGGTGCTGACAACAGATGCATCCCTCCTGGGCTGGGGAGCGCATTGCCAAGGGGCACGTACTCAGGGCCTCTGGACCACGTGGGAGTCTGCTCAGCAGATCAACTTCCTGGAGCTCAGGGCGATCCGCCTGGCTCTCAAGGCCTTCTCCCACCTGACTTCTCACCAGTCCGTCCTTGTCCAGACGGACAATCAATTTGCCATGTTCTACGTGAACAAGCAGGGGGGCACGGGCTCCTTCCTCCTCTGCCGGGAGGCACAGAAGCTCTGCTCTTGGGTCGTCAGTCACGGCATTCTCCTCAAGGCAGTTTATCTCCCAGGCCGAGAGAATTACCTGGCGGACAAACTCAGCAGGATCCTCCAGCCGCACGAGTGGCGTCTGGATCCCTTGGTAGTTCAGAAGCTCTTTCTAAAGTGGGGCCTCCCCACGATGGATCTCTTTGCCAGTCCTCACAACCGGCAACTTCCTCGCTTCTGCTCTCGTCAGCCACACCCCCTTCGGGTTGCGGCGGACGCTTTTCTACTCTCATGGTCGGGGAGCCTTCTGTACGCTTTCCCTCCCATCCCGCTAGTCTCTCGGACTCTCTTCAAGGTTCTCCGAGACAAAGCCTTCATGATCCTGGTGGCCCCTCGCTGGCCCAGACAGCCGTGGTTTCCGCTCCTGCTGCAATTAGCGGTGGAGGATCCATTCCCTCTGGGGTTACAACCGGATCTCCTCACTCAGGATCAGGGGTCTCTGCTACACCCCAACCTCAGGTCTCTCAACCTGATGGCCTGGCTGCTGAGAGGGTAGTCCTCGCTCCCCTTCTCCTGCCGGCAGAAGTGGAGGAGGTCGTCCTAGCTCCTCGGCGACCTTCTACCCGCAAATGCTACGCCCTCAAATGGCGTTGATTTTCCGTTTGGTGTGGCCAACAGTCTCAGGATCCCTTCTCCTGCCCGGTGTCGGTGATCCTGCAGTACTTGCTCTACCTCTCTAATCTGGGACTTAAGTCCAACTCCGTCAAAGTTCACCTCAGTGCTCTTTCAGCACATCATGTGCCGGTGGACGGCAGACCTCTTTCCAGCGACCCTCTTGTAGCGAGGTTTCTCCGAGGTCTCCTTCTACTTAAACCACCTCTGCGCCCGCCAGCGCCTGACTGGGATCTGAATGTGGTTTTACAGCGGATCACCTGTCCGCCTTTTGAACCTATGGCTACCTGTTCTCTCCGTTTTCTTTCTTGGACAACACTGTTCTTGATAGCCCTCACTTCCGCTAGACGCGTAAGTGAATTGCAGGCCCTCGTGTCTGATCCCCCTTACACTCGGTTCTACAAAAATAGGGTAGTCCTACGGACTCACCCGAAATTTCTTCCAAAAGTGGTCTCCCCTTTTCACATCAATCAGGAGGTGGTACTTCCGACCTTCTTTCCCAGACCACACTCCAGCCGAGCTGAAACGGTCCTCCATACCGTGGACTGTAGAAGGGCTTTGAACTTCTACCTTGACCGTACGCGGGAGCACCGTAAAGCTGCTCAGCTTTTTGTATCTTTTGACCCCAATAAATTGGGGCTCCCGGTCTCCAAGCGTACACTGTCCATCTGGGTTGCGGACTGTATCACTTGGGCTTATGGGGCAGCCGGACTCTCCTTGGAAGGGCGAGTCACGGCTCATTGCGTTCGGGCAAAGGCCACGTCAGTGGCTTACCTCCGCTCTGTTCCGCTGGCAGACATCTGCCGGGCCGCTACTTGGTCTTCGAGCCAGACTTTTGCGGTCCATTACTGTCTCGAGAGGGAGTCCCGCAGGGACAGTGCTTTCGGACAGGCAGTCCTCCGTAATCTCTTTGAGGTCTGAGCAACTCCTACCCTCCATCCCGGATGTGGGCTACCGGTGGGTGATAATTCAGCGAAGATTCTTTCCTTTTGTGCTGCTGAGCTAGAGGGAGCTCATTTTTGTGCTTAGGGTCTCCGGTAGCCTTAAGCTTGGGAGTCCCATAAGTGAGGACTGACTTCCTGCTTGGTCCTGGAGAAAGCGTAGTTACTCACCTGTAACAGGTGTTCTCCAGGAGCAGCAGGAATCAGTCCTCACAACCCTCCCTCCTCCCCTTGGAGTTGCAATCGTCTGCTTTACTTTTTTTGCAAATTTTTATGCTGTCTTTTTTAGCTATGTCATCTGACTGGCTAAGATGGCACCCTTGGGCGGGAAGAGGACCGCGCATGCGCGCTGCAATTCCCAAAGGCTTTCTTTGAAAGCTGGGGAAAATTGCTCCGCGAGGGCTCCGTCGGCGCCGACGTCACCCATAAGTGAGGACTGATTCCTGCTGCTCCTGGAGAACACCTGTTACAGGTGAGTAACTACGCTTTCCTTGCATGTGTCATTGTAGTACTTCTCCTTGTCTTGTCTTGCTGCATGTTGTAAATCTCTGGGTTCTGCGATTGCCTCTCTTTCTCCTCTGGCTTTTGCTTCTCTGCGTTTCTGGGTAATTTTCAGAGTTTCTTCAGTCATCCATTTTGGCCGTTTTTGCTTTTTCACCTTATGTAAAGACTTATCGCTTTCTTCCAATACAGTTTTCTTGATGTCAAACCATAACTCTTCTGGAACTCTGTCATTTGTATCTAAAGCAGCAAATCGATTTCTTAGGCAGTCTTTAAATTCCATTGGTATATTCTCAAGGTCATATTTTGCTACAATCATGAATGACTTGCTCTTTTTCAACTTTTAGCTTGAGTTTGCATTCTAGTAATTGGTGATCTGTACCACAGTCAGCTCCTGGTTTTGTATTTGTTGATGTTATCAAGCTTTTCCATCATTGTTTTCCACAGATGTAGTCAATTTGATTTCTGTACAATCCATTGGGTGAAGTCCACGTGTACAGTCGGCGCTTGTGTTGCTGGAAGAAGGTGTTTGAGATGAATAGATCATTGGTCTTGCAGAATTCTATCAGTCTTTCTCCAGCTTCGTTTCTGTTGCCGTCCATTTTTTCCAACCAATTTGCTGCCTTCTTTGTTGCCAAGTTTTGTGTTCCAGTCACCCATGACTATCAGGATATCCTGTTTGCATGTTCTGTCAATTTTATACTTGTTCATAGAACTCATCGACATCTTCCTCTTCTGCAGCTGTTATTGGGGAATATACCTGAATTATAGTTGTGTTGATGGGCTTTCCTCATAGATGAATAGAAATTAAGCGTTCACTGACTGCATTGTATTTCATTACAGTTCTTGCTGCTTAACTGTAAATGCAACACCATTTCTTCTTTGTCTTTCATTTCCAGCATAGTAAACCATATGATCATCAGATGCAGAGTGCCCAAAGCCAGTCCATTTCAGTTCACTGACACCCAACAAATCAAGTTGTACACGTTCAATTTCATTCTTGACCACCTCCAACTTCCCTTGGTTCATGCTTCGTACGTTCCAAATCCCAATATATAAGATATCTTTGCAACCTCTGACTCTTTTCATGCACAGCTACATCAGCAGATCTAACCACAATATAAATGTTGGCTTTACTCTGAGAAGTCTGATATTGCTGTAGTTTGTTCCTGACAGAACTGGCATTTAATTAGGGCACAGTGGATAATTTGGTTGTAGTATTTTCTCAGGGGATATAGAGGGCGGGTTGTATGGTTAAGATTCTTCTTGTTGTGTGTCAGTGTGTGCAATTGAGGTGAGTGGGTAGATGTGTTGTGGGTATGATAATGTAATTATAGGTTAGGTAGTGGTTGTATGGAATGAGTCTGAATTCTGGTGTATGGGGTTATTGAGTGCTAACGTAAGGGTACTGAGAGTTAGAATTGTGTATAATGAGATGTACACAGATAGCATTATTATTTATAGCGTGGCCTCTGAAGATGTTTAATTGGTTCAATATTTTCTCCAGGACCAAGCAGGAAGTCAGTCCTCACATATGGGTGACTTCGGCGCCGACGGAGCGCTCGTGCGGAGCATTTCCCCAGCTTTCAAAGAAAGACTTTGGGAATTGCAGCGCGCATGCGCGGTCCCCTTCCCGCCCAAGAGTGCCATCTTGCTCAGTCGTCTTTTTTCCGCGGAGCCCGACGGACGTAGTTCGTTTTTCGCCGAGGAAAAAGTTGATTTCCCTATTTTTTGTAGTTCTCCTTCGGATCCTTTTCCCACCTGGGCCCGGTACGCCAGTATTGAGCCCACTCTCTCCTTTTTCGTTTTTTGTCCTTCGTGACTAGCGCTCGCGCCATTTTTTCTTTTTTCACTGGCAGCCCTGCCTTTTGACCTCGCAGGGGCCCTTTTTCCCCCGATGGCTGCCAGCGGGTTTAAAAAGTGTGATCGGTGTAAGAAACTTATGTCTCTTACCGACACACGACTGCTGCCTCCGCTGCCTCGGACCCGATCATAACCCGATGATTTGTGGTCCGTGTGGCAAAATGTCCTCGAAGGCGTTGAGGAGTCGGCAGCACCAGAAGGATAGGATCTTCTCTGACTCCGCGTCCGGACGGGCCCGGACCTCGTCAGAGGCCTTAACGTCTCGGGACTCCGGCCCCGAGCAGTGTCGAGGTTCCTCTGAGCAGGGGTCTCCTTCGCGGGAACAGCGCAGGAAGAAGAAACCCGCGAGGGCGGCGTCGGTGGACGCTTCTGGTTCCTCGAGAGCCAGGTCGCATAGCCCCGGTAGCCGTCCCGGGTCTTCGGCGTCGGAGAGGCCTGCCAAGCAACCTCGTCTCGAGATGGAGTCTCCTGGACACGTGAGTGCTGTAGTCCTCATGGACTCTCCTCCAAGGGAGCCGACATCGGGCCCGACGCCGTCGGGGCCCGAGTCGGGGGCTGCTGGGTCTCCTGAGCTCGGACTCAGGTTGACGGCCTTGGAGAGCAGCCTCGCTGCCTTCATGGAACAGCAGCGCGCATTGATCGCCGGTCTCACCGGTGCATCTGCCCCGACCACCGGGACATCGACATCCAAGTCGACCCCGGAGGCCGAGCCGATCCTCGAGTCCATGCGGGCTCGAGTCGATCCTCGGCCACGGTCTCCCTCGGCCTCCCATTCGGGACCGAGGTCGTCGACGCCGGTACCCTCGGCGTCAGGGCGGAGGGCATCGGTGCCCACCCGACCGGAGCCGCTCGACACCTCCTCCGAGGAGTCGGGCTGGGAGACGGAGGACGAAGAGTCACCTGACACCTATCGGACTCGGTGTGTCCCATCGGACTCGCCGGAGTCTGAACCTCGGAGACGATCCCCACCGGAGGATACCCGGTTCTCGGACTTCGTGCGGGATATGGCCAAGGCCTTGGCCTTCCCCGCGGATCCCGAGGAGGAGCCTCGAGCCGAGGAGCTCGAAGCCCTCCAGTATGACTCTCCCCCGAAGGAGGCCTTTACTGTACCGGTTCCTCCGATGCTGGAGCGGCTGCTCTTCCGCATGTGGGAAACCCCGGCCTCGACGCCGGTGTTAAGCAAGCGGGTCGATTCCATCTATCGGGTCCGCAAGAGCCACGGGTTCCAAAAGGCACAATTATTTATTTATTTATTTTATTTAACTGCATTTATATCCCGCTTTTCACCGGGTCAAAGCGGTGTAACATGTAACATAGGGAGGGGTAATTTCTTTTAGGTAGGGGCCATCACCAGGGTCAACAATTAATGATTATGGGTGGACATGGACATGATTTACTTCTGCTAGAATCTAAGTGTGAGGTCATGGTGGTGTTTCCGTTGAAAGATGTTCACGGAATAGGATTGTCTTTAGCTGTTTCTTAAATGATGTGATGTCGTTGTTGTTCTTGATGTGGTTTGGTAGAGAGTTCCAGAGGGATGGAGCATAAAGTTCGAATGCTCTGTTGCAGGTCCGTTGTGTAGATTTGGTTCTTTTGTGGGGGACAACGATAGAGTTATTGGAGGAATGTCTGGTTGATCTGTTGTGGGATGGTCGAGGCAGTAAGGAGTGTAGTGAGGTGTTCCGTGCTTGGTGGATAGTTTTGTGGATGAGTAAGATGGCTTTGTACCTGATTCTTGCTTGCAGTGGAAGGAGGTGAAGGTCTCTTAGGATTGGGGTGATGTGCTCCCGTTTTTTTGCATTTTGAATAATCCTTGCTGTGGTGTTTAAGGCAGTACGGAGGGAGTTGGTGTGCGAGGCAGGAAGTCCATGATAGATTATGTTGCAGAAATCCAGATGAGGGAGTGTCACAGCTTGCATCACTGTCCTAAAGTCGTGAGGTTCTAGGAGGGGCCTGAGTCGTTGGATAGTTTTAGCTTTGTGGAATATCATCCCAGCGGTTTTGTTGATTTGTTGTTTGAAGGTGAGAGCTTGATCAATGATGACGCCTAGATATCTTATTTGAGGCTGGATTTGTATTTGTGTGGTTCCCATGTTGAGGTGGGTAGGTGGTTTGAAGTCAGGTTCTTTTGTTACTATTAGGGCTTCGGTTTTCTTTATGTTGATGGATAGATTGTTCTCCTGTAGCCAGTTGGCCACGTCGTTGAAGCAGGCTGATAGCTGTTCGTTCTTTGGGTTGTTGGTTGTAATTGGTGCGTAGAGCATTATGTCGTCCGCGTAGATGTGGAAGTTGATGTTGTGGGTGCGTATGATCGAGCATAGTGGACGTAGGTATATGTTAAACAACATGGCTGATAGGGTGGATCCTTGGGGTACTCCTTGAAGTTGTTTGTATGGGGGCGAAGTTGTGGAGAGGGTGCGAATCCGTTGCTGTCTGTTAGTTAAGTAGGATCTGAACCATTGGAGTACAGTGTCCTTGATTCCGATTGTTTGTAGTCTGTGTATGAGGATTTCGTGTGAGATTGTGTCGAAGGCCGCTGATATGTCTAGGAAGATCAGGATGTACCCTGAGTTTTTCTCTTGTGTTCCGATGATGAGTGTGTTCATTAGGATGGTCATGAGGGTCTCAACTCCATGTAGTGGTCGGAAACCGTGTTGCTGAGGGTCAAGTATGTCGTTGGTGTCTAGATGATCTTGGAGCTGGTGTTGGACTATCTTTTCTATTATCTTGGTGGCGAGGGGGAGGCTTGCCACCGGTCTGTAGGAGGTGGGGTCCTTGGGGTCCAGGTTGTTCTTCTTTATGGTTGGTCGGATGACTGATGTTTTGAGGGCATCTGGCATGTATCCTTGTTTAAAGGATTCGTTTACGATGTGAGTTAGTGGGGTACTTAGGTCTTCCTTGGTTTTCTTTATCCATTCGGTAGGGCAGGGGTCCAGTGGGGAGGTAGTGGTGTTCAGACAGGAGATGGTGGAGGATATTTCTTCCTTTGAGGTGTCATTGAATGTAGTCCAGTTAGCGTTTATGGTGATCCTTGGGTATGTCCTTGTGGCTGTAGCGCATTGGTAGGGTTGTTGAGGTTGCTGAAATTGCTTGTATTGTCGGGCCAAGAGATCCGAGGGGATATCTGGAGGTTGATCGGAAGTGGTTGGTGTCTTTGTCAGTTTTTTAGCGATTTGGAAGAGTTCTCGAGGTTTGTTTGCAGCGGTCGTGATGATTTTGGTGTGGTAGTTTCTCTTTGCATTGTCGGTTTCTGTGTGGTAGGCAGCGAGTTCATATAGGTATTGCTTTTTGTCTTTGTCAGTTTTGTTTTTTCTCCATTTTCTTTCTGTTCTTCTAAGATTTGTTTTCAGTTTTCGGAGATCAGGGGTGAACCAGCGGGCCTTTGAGGAGATGGGCTTGTTGCTGGTCTTGTTTACAGTTGCTCTGGATGCCGAGGAGATAGTGGTGTTCCAGTTGTCCATGAGGTCGTCAAGGTTATTTGAGTTCGTAAGTAGATTAGGTAAGGTCAGCGTCAGGAAGTCTTCTTTGTTGAATGCTTTGAATCTTCGTGTGTGTTGGGGCGTATCCTCTGTTTGTATTTGGTCGATATGCGTAGGAGAGGTGGATGATGTAATGGTCTGACCATGGGACTGGTGAGATTGTCGGACTGCTGTATGAGGTGGATGCCTGGGAGTTCAGGAATATGAGGTCCAGGGTGTTTCCTTTTTCGTGTGTTGGTTCATTTATGATCTGCGATAGGTTCATTGCTGTCATGGCGTTAAGGAATGTTTCTGTTTGTGCGTCTTGGAGGGATGGGAGATTGAAGTCTCCTAGTATAATTGGTTCCTTTGATGGGTCGATGCTTTCGGAAATCAGGTGTAGTATCCTTGGTAAGTCAGAGTTTGCAGCTGGTGTTCTGTAGACCAGGCATATTGTGAGGTTTTTGTTGGTGAGGGTGAGGATATCTGCTTCATCGGAGGTTTCAGAGGTGAGGGTGCGTAGGTGGAGGTTGTCCTTTGCGATGATGGCTACTCCTCCGCCTTTTGCGTGCGTTCGGGAACAGTGATGAAAGCTGTATCCGGTTGGTGTCAGTTGGTTCATTATTACTGTGTCCGTTTCTGTTAGCCAGGTTTCTGTTATGCATAGGATGTCGGTCTTCTCGGATATGATCAGGTCTTGGAGCATGTGATATTTGTTCCTGGTGGAGCGTGCGTTTATGAGTGTGATGGAGAGGTGCAGGTGATTGATGTGATTGGTGCTTTTGGCTGGCGTGTGGTGTGTGTGAGTTGGGTTGTTCGTGGTGTTGTAGATGCTTGTGGGTTGCAGTCCTGTGGTTCCTGTGTATGGAAGGTCAGTAGGTGTGGTGGGGCGGGAGTACAGTGTCTGTGCGGAAGGGGTTGTGCTTGTCAGTGTGTCTGTGTAAAGAGGATTGCTGAGTGTGTTTGGGTGGGGGTACAGTGTTAGCAGAGGAGTGAGAAGGTAGATGGGTGTAAGGAAGGGCGGCATGTTGTGAAAGAGTACCTGGGGTTTTGAAGCAGTGTAGTCTTTTTCTTGCCGGTTTGCTGGAGCGTTTGAATATCCTGTATTTGTCCTGTTGAGCTGTTTGCTGCGTTGGGTCTCCTCTATATCAGAGATGGTTGTCGGGTGTTGAGGCTGTTGGAGTTGATGGTGTTGCTATTTTTTCTTGGCGAGCTCAGACCCGATCAGGGGAGCTCGAGCCTTGCCCGTTGTGGAGATTTTCCGGGCCACGGTAATGGCCACTGCCTAAGGGCCACGCCAAAGGGCCCTCTGGCGAGGCCCTCAGGCGCGGGCCCGCCCGTAGGGACGCCGCGTTATGAGGCCCTTCCCGGCTCCTCTCCCACCGCCCGGATTGGGCGGGAGCAGCTCCCACTGTCCCGATTGGACAGGAGTGGAGTTGGTGGTGGTCGGGTGCTGGCTGGACTTGCGGCTCCCTCGGGGTAGGGACGCCGCGTTATGAGGCCCTTCCCGGCTCCTCTCCCACCGCCCGGATTGGGCGGGAGCAGCTCCCACTGTCCCGATTGGACAGGAGTGGAGTTGGTGGTGGTCGGGTGCTGGCTGGACTTGCGGCTCCCTCGGGGTAGGGACGCCGCGTTATGAGGCCCTTCCCGGCTCCTCTCCCACCGCCCGGATTGGGCGGGAGCAGCTCCCACTGTCCCGATTGGACAGGAGTGGAGTTGGTGGTGGTCGGGTGCTGGCTGGACTTGCGGCTCCCTCGGGGTAGGGACGCCGCGTTATGAGGCCCTTCCCGGCTCCTCTCCCACCGCCCGGATTGGGCGGGAGCAGCTCCCACTGTCCCGATTGGACAGGAGTGGAGTTGGTGGTGGTCGGGTGCTGGCTGGACTTGCGGCTCCCTCGGGGTAGGGACGCCGCGTTATGAGGCCCTTCCCGGCTCCTCTCCCACCGCCCGGATTGGGCGGGAGCAGCTCCCACTGTCCCGATTGGACAGGAGTGGAGTTGGTGGTGGTCGGGTGCTGGCTGGACTTGCGGCTCCCTCGGGGTAGGGACGCCGCGTTATGAGGCCCTTCCCGGCTCCTCTCCCACCGCCCGGATTGGGCGGGAGCAGCTCCCACTGTCCCGATTGGACAGGAGTGGAGTTGGTGGTGGTCGGGTGCTGGCTGGACTTGCGGCTCCCTCGGGGTAGGGACGCCGCGTTATGAGGCCCTTCCCGGCTCCTCTCCCACCGCCCGGATTGGGCGGGAGCAGCTCCCACTGTCCCGATTGGACAGGAGTGGAGTTGGTGGTGGTCGGGTGCTGGCTGGACTTGCGGCTCCCTCGGGGTAGGGACGCCGCGTTATGAGGCCCTTCCCGGCTCCTCTCCCACCGCCCGGATTGGGCGGGAGCAGCTCCCACTGTCCCGATTGGACAGGAGTGGAGTTGGTGGTGGTCGGGTGCTGGCTGGACTTGCGGCTCCCTCGGGGTAGGGACGCCGCGTTATGAGGCCCTTCCCGGCTCCTCTCCCACCGCCCGGATTGGGCGGGAGCAGCTCCCACTGTCCCGATTGGACAGGAGTGGAGTTGGTGGTGGTCGGGTGCTGGCTGGACAATTACCGCACCACTCCATGGTTGTGGAATCGGCCATGCATCGACTGAAAAGTCAGAAGATGCACTCCTCGATGCCTCCCGGCCGGGAGGCCTGGAACCTGGATGCCCTCGGTAAGAAGTGCTTCCAGGGCTCTATGCTTGCTTGCCATGTCCAGACATACCAGCTCTATATGGGCATGTATCTCCGAGACCTGGCAAAGGAGATTGCCGGGTTCTCTGCTGGTCTCTCCAAGGAGCCTTTGCAGAGGTTCCAGGCCTTGTCCACCAGTATTCGAGAGTGCTCGAAGTTTATCTCTCAAGCAGTCTATGATGGCTTCGAGGCTTCGGCCCGAGTAGCCGGAGCCGGCATCGGTGCCCGCCAACAGGCTTGGCTACAGTCATCCGACCTCGAGCCATGGGTACAGGACAAGTTGGTCGATGTCCCCTGCCGAGGTGAAAACCTCTTTGGCAAGTCCATGGCTGAAAAGGCTGCAGAACTTGAGACCGAGACTCTGACCAGGACTAGGCTGTCCAGAAAAACCTCTGCCCCTTCTCAGAAGAAGAAGGGCTCGGGAAAAAAGACCTTTTACCTGAGGAAGTCATCTGCCTATAAACAATACCCTCATTATCAGGCTTCTGCAGCTCCCCAACAGGGTCAGCAGGCCAAGGGGGCAGGGTCATGGGCCCCGTAGGCAGAAGGCCCCCAAGCCACCAACACCAGTCCCTGCTCAGCAAGGTGGGGTTTTTGACTCAGAAATCATAGCCTCTTCTCCTCAGCTGGCTTCTCTCAGCACAGGAGGCCGGCTGGCCCACTTTGCCCACAGGTGGTCAGCCGTCACGTCAGATACCTGGGTGCTTCATATAGTCCAAAAGGGCTATCTTCTCCATTTTCACCAGGTACCTCCCTCCTATTTTCCAGGGGAGCCTCCAAGACTCCCTCTGCACAGGGACCTACTCCTTCAGGAGTTAGCAAGTCTACTAAAGGAACAGGCTGTGGAACCGGTGCCCCACCACCTGAAAGGTCACGGCTTTTATTCCAGGTACTTTCTGGTACCAAAAAGAACAGGAGGCCTCAGACCCATCCTAGACTTGCGCAACCTCAACAAGTTCCTGGAGAGGGAAAAGTTCAAGATGCTTACCCTTGGAATCCTGCTGCCCTACCTCCAGCAGGGAGATTGGCTATGCTCCTTAGATCTAAAGGATGCTTATACTCACATCCTTATTCATCCTGACCACAGACAATATCTCAGATTTGTTGTGGGAGGAAACCACTATCAGTACAGAGTACTACCCTTTGGCCTGACCTTCGCTCCCAGGGTGTTCACCAAGTGCCTGGCAGTGGTGGCGGCCTACCTAAGGCTTCAAGGTCTTTTTGTCTTTCCGTACCTGGACGACTGGCTCATAAGGGGCCAGTCTTCCCAGGAGGCCCATCAAGCCACCCTTCGCACTGTGGCTCTGCTTCAGCACTTGGGGTTTGTCATAAACTTCGCAAAGTCCACTTTGCTCCCGTCCCAGAACTTAGAATTCATAGGAGCATGGCTGGACACTCTTCAGGCGAAGGCCTTTCTGCCAATGGACAGAGCCCACAGGCTGATGGATCTAGCCAGGCAGTTTCACAGCAATTCCCTGGTCTCTGCCAGGCAATTCCTGAGACTACTCGGCCATATGTCTTCCACGGTTCATGTAACCCCCAATGCCCGCCTGCACATGCGGCCTGCTCAGTGGAGCCTTCACACTCAGTGGCATCAGGCCACAGGGAGCCTAGCGGACTCAGTAAGAATATCCAACCTGCTAGTCTCCTCTCTGCAATGGTGGCTTCATCTTCCGAATCTGGTACTCGGAGTGGTTTTTCAATCCCCTCCGCATTCTCAAGTGCTGACGACAGATGCTTCTCTTCTAGGTTGGGGAGCACATTGCCAAGGGACATGTACTCAGGGTCTCTGGACCCCTTGGGAGGCTGCTCAACAGATAAACTTCCTGGAGCTACGGGCGATACGCCTAGCTCTGAGAGCCTTCTCCCACCTCGCCTCTCCCCAGTCTGTACTAGTCCAGACGGACAATCAAGTTGCCATGTTCTACGTGAACAAACAAGGAGGCACAGGCTCCTTCCTTCTATGTTAGGAGGCACAACGGCTGTGCTCTTGGGCCGTCAATCACGGCATCCTTCTCAAGGCTATCTACCTCCCAGGTCAAGAAAATTACCTGGCGGACAGACTGAGCAGGATCCTGCAACCATACGAATGGAGATTGAACCCGTTGATGGTTCAGCAGATCTTTCTCAGGTGGGGCCTCCCCACCATGGATCTTTTTGCCAGTCCTCTGAACCGGCAACTCCCGAGATTCTGCTCCAGACAACCGCATCCTCTCAGGGTAGCAGCGGATGCGTTTCTGATCTCGTGGTCCACAGGCCTACTGTATGCGTTTCCTCCCACGCCACTAGTGTCCAGAACGCTGTTCAAAGTCCTCAAGGACGGGGCCTCAATGATCCTGATAGCCCCCAGGTGGCCGAGGCAACCGTGGTTCCCGCTTCTGCTGCAGCTGGCGGTGGACACCCCTCTTCCTCTGGGGTTTCAGCACGATCTCCTGTCTCAGGATCAGGGGACTCTCTTGCACCCCAACCTCCAGTCCCTTCATCTGATGGCCTGGCTGCTGAAAGGGTAGTCCTGGCTCCCCTACTACTGCCTCGAGAGGTGGAAGATGTAGTCTTGGCCTCTAGACGGCAATCCACCAGGAAATCCTACGCTCTTAAGTGGCGTAGATTCTCCGCATGGTGTGCTCAGCACAGCGAGAATCCCTTCTCGTGCTTGGTAGCGGTAGTATTGCAATATTTGCTTTACCTCTCCAATCTAGGCCTTAATTCCAACTCTGTCAGGGTTCACCTCAGTGCTCTCTCAGCGCACCACTCGCCGGTGGACGGAAGGCCTCTTTCCAACCACCCTTTGGTGGCTCGTTTTCTCAGAGGCCTCCTCCTGCTTAAGCCTCCTTTACGTCCACCAGCCCCTGAGTGGGATCTGAATGTGGTCTTACAGCGGATTACTTGTCCGCCATTTGAACCTATGGCTACCTGCCCTCTCCGTTTTCTCTCCTGGAAAACCTTGTTTCTGGTAGCTCTTACCTCTGCTAGGCGAGAAAGTGAACTTCAGGCACTAGTGTCTGATCCCCCTTGCACTAGGTTCTACAGGAATAGGGTAGTCTTACGGACTTACCCGAAGTTTCTTCCTAAGGTTGTCTCCCCTTTTCACCTCAATCAGGAGGTGGTTCTTCCGATCTTCTTTCCCAGACCGCATGCCAACCGGGCTGAGATGTCCTGCATACCCTGGACTGTAGGAGGGCGTTATCCTTCTACCTTGACCGTACGTGGGAGCATCGGAGGGCTGTTCAGCTCTTTGTTTCTTTTGACCCCAATAAGTTGGGGCTACCTGTCTCCAAGCGTACTTTGTCCATATGGGTTGCTGACTGTATCGCCTGGGCTTATGGGGCAGCCGGCCTCTCGTTGGAGGGTCGAGTCACGGCTCATCGTGTCAGGGCGAAGGCTGCGTCAGTGGCTCATCTCCGCTCTGTTCCGTTGGCAGACATCTGCCGGGCCGCTACTTGGTCTTCAAGCCAGACTTTTGCGGCCCGTTACTGCCTTGAGAGGGAGTCCCGCAGGGACAGTGCTTTCGGACAGGCAGTACTCCATAATCTCTTTGGGGTTTAGGCAACTCCTACCCTCCGGCCCTGGTGTTGGGCTACCGGTTGGGGGCGTTCTCAGAGAAGATTCCTTCCTTACGTACTGACGAGCTAGAGGGAGCTCTTTTTTTTGGCTTGGGGTCTCCGGTAGCCTTAAGCTGGGGAGCCCCATATGTGAGGACTGATTTCCTGCTTGGTCCTGGAGAAAGAGTAGTTACTCACCTGTAACAGGTGTTCTCCAGGAGCAGCAGGAATCAGTCCTCACAACCCTCTCTCCTCCCCTTGGAGTTGCAGTCATATGATTTATTTTGCTAATTTTTTTTGCTGTCTTTTAGCTATGTCATCAGACTGAGCAAGGTGGCACCCTTGGGCGGGAAGGGGACCGCGCATGCGCGCTGCAATTCCCAAAGGCTTTCTTTGAAAGCTGGGGAAATGCTCCGCACAAGGGCTCCGTCGGCGCCGACGTCACCCATATGTGAGGACTGATTCCTGCTGCTCCTGGAGAACACCTGTTACAGGTGAGTAACTACTCTTTATGGTAGTGATCGTTGTATAGTTTGTGTTGTGCTGTAGGATTAGAGAGTAAAAGTTATTAACAGTGAAAAATGTTGTAATTCAATGCTGTGTTCTATTTACAGACAACACTGGTATTAAATTAACAGCAGAATAAAATATTTTTGGTTAAGAAGACATTTATAGTCCTTGTTTGTTTATTTATAGAGATGTGGTTTCTCTTTATTTTGCTACTTACAGTTGTTCTGACTTTTGTTATCACTGTGTGAAAGTGACTTTCTGTCATTCTGTTGTCAACTTGTTTGGAGTTTGTGTTGCGTTTTATTGTTGGTTCTGGTAGGGTTGAGTGGGCCCTTTTACCTCTTTTCTTCTTTGTTGCTTTGTTTAAAAAGTCAGGTGTAGGTTTTCTTGTTGCTTGCTGCTCAGTGCCCTGCTCAAGGGCCACACCTAAGGGCCCTCTGGCGAGGCCCTTAGGTGTGGGCCTGCCAGTGCTTCCTTTTAAATCTGTGCTGCTCGTGTGCAGTGAGCCGGATTGGCCTTGTGGGGGTGATCAGGGAGGGGGCTTGCCTTCCCGCTCACCTCCCTGATGTCAATCCGGTGCCTGTGGAGGAGGAGGTGGAATACCATCTTGCTGGGCAGATTAGATGGACCATGCTGGTCTTTATCAGCCATCATACTATGTTACTATCTTTTACACTTGTTCTGCACAGAGCTTAAGACTAACTTAGGCTGCAATGGCACTGAGGTGAATTCTGACAATCACAGGCCACTGGATAGGCATCCCATTTCCTGGCACCCCTTGATGCAGTGATTCATGCTTTCCAAGCCACCAATCAAACCACCTCTAGTGGCTTGGGACCTCAATGTGGTCCTAGCACAGCTTTTGAAAGCCCCATTTGAGCCCTTGGCTACCACTTCTCTAAAATTCCTATCTTGGAAGGTCATCTTACTAATTGCTCTCATTCAGTTTGTCGCATCAGAAAACTGTGCAAGCTCTGGTAGCAGATCCTCCCTACACTTGATTCCACCATGACAAGGTGATTCTCCATACCCATGCACATTTCCTTCCAGACGTGGTCTCTCCTTTTCATATCAACCAGTCTGTTATGCTACCTTTCTTCTTTCCCTGACAGCATGCCTCTAGGGCTGAGGCAGCATTGCATTCTTTGGATTGCAAGCATGCCCTTGCCTTCTACTTGGACAGGACCAAGGATTTTAGGAAATCCTCTCAATTATTTATCTCCTTTAAGCCAAGCCACTTGTGTCTTCCAGTGTCAAAACGCACCCTATCCAACTGGATTGTGGACTGCATTTTTCACCTGTGCTCAGGTCGGACTCTCCTTTGAGGGTCACGTCAACGCTCACAACGTAGATTCATGGCAACCTCAGTTGCCAACCTCTGTCTTATCTCCATAGAGGAGATCTGTCGGGCAACTACCTGGTCCTGTGTTCACATCTTCGCTGCTCAATACTGCCTTGACAGGGACTCCCGTCATGATGCCCTCTTTGGCCAGGCTATTCTTCAGCATCTCTTTGGGACTTAATCACAACTCCTACCAATTATACTTCTCTAGCACCTGACTCCTGGCTCCATGCTCTAGCCTTCTGCACTTGAATCCACTGGGCCACTTTGTGTCCATGCCCTCTTGGCTCAATTTTTTAGCCTCCAGGATTAATGCCCTGTCCTCCTGGAGGATTAATGCCCTAATGCCCGGGAGCTTGAGAGTCCCGTATGTAAAGACTGTATTCCTGCTTGTTCTTGGAGATAGCATAGTTACTCACCTGTAACAGATGATCGCTAGGAACAGCAGCAATCGGTCTTTACCACACATCCTCCTCCTTAGGAGTTGTATATACTTTTTTCATCTAAGCTACAAACTCAACTGAGGAGAGGAATTGGGAAGGTGGGAAGGCAGTTGCGCAGGCACAGTGGAGCGCTCCCATAAGATTTACGATTGGACACTGGCGAGCATTCCCACGCGGGCTCAGTCGGTACTGACAATTCCCATATGTGAAGACTGATTCCTGCTGTTCCTAGCGATCATCTGTTACAGGTGAGAAACTACACTTTATAATTGTTAGTGTGCTATTTATTTATCTGTATGTTTGTTCAATTTTCTCCATTTGTACCTGTCTCTGTATATCCTCATAACTTTTATCCCTCCTTCCCACCCCATGGCGTTCAGCCATCTTGTGTTCATTACCACGATTATTCACAGGTGCACCTAATCCCCTGTGATCTCTCTCCCACCTATCCTTATTTCTTCTGACTTCTGTTCTCCTCTCCATCTCTCTCTTTTATTGCTCCTCATCACTTTCTCTTCCTACTCCCTAATTTTCTCCCCTCCAACCAACACCTTCAGTCCCGCCCCCCCCCCCCCTTATCTCCCCTCTACTATCCTCGCTTCCCCCATCATCTGGTCCTCTACCCTAATATCAACGCTTCAGCTTCACCGCTTTCGCCATCTCCTCTCTAAAACAACTTCACCCTCGTTATCGCCATGCTGTCTCCTCTCTGCCCTGGCCCCCCCCCTAGACTTTTGGTCACACTCCCAGAACAGCTCATATCTTATTCCTATCCCTCTCCTTAACCCTTCCTCTCTCCCTTTCTTGTGTGCCTTGTGGAATGCATACTCTATCTCAAATAAACTTGCCTTTACTCATCTCTTTCTCCAGGAACAAGCAGGAAGTCAGCCCTCACATATGGGTGACACCGACGCTGACGGAGCCTGCACTGTATTCTCTCCCCAGCTTTCAAAGAGAGCCCTTGGGAGATACACCATGCATGTGTGGTCCCTTTCCCGCCTAAGGGTGCCATCTTGCCTCAGTCTCTTTTTTTTCCATGGAGCCTATTGGGCATGTGTCTGTTCCCCTCAGAAAAATTTGATAGTTTTTGTCTTACAATTTGCATTTTTCCAGTCGTGTACCAGTCCCTTTTTGCCCCCGAGTCCACTTGTTTCGGTGTCGTGTTTTCTTGGGTTCTTTTCTTTTCTTTTTTTCTAATTTTTGTTTGGTGTAGTTTGCACCTTTATCCTGGCTGGGCCAAGTGAGTTAGATCTCACAGGGGTCATCTTCCCCACCATGGCCTCGGTCAGTTGCTTCAAGCTGTGCAGTCATTGTGCACACATGATAAACATGGACCTACATGAGTGTTGCCTTCGATGCTTCAGGCTGGATCATGATCCCTTGGTCTGCAGTCTCTGTAAACAGAGGACTCCCAAGGCCCTTAAGAGCCGTTAGCAGCAGCATGAGTCCATCTTCCACAAAGTTGACCCAGCCCCAGAATCGTCCGTGAGATCTTGCTCCAAGTCTTCCTCTGGGACCTCGTATCCTTGCGGGGGGACCAAGCAGCCTCGGAGCCCAAAGGCCACAGAGCCTCCAGCTGGAGTTCTACCAATGAGGGCCACCAGAAGAGCTAAAAACATCGAAGACTGCATTGGGAGATGAGTTGGGGCAGTGGCTAAACCCCACAGGCCCATGACTCGTAGCCCTCGATGCGAGGCCAAGGGCAGTGGCCAGGAGAGGCCTTCTGCCCTGATGGGAGCCATCGACATCAAGGGATCGGCCTCTAACCCCCTGAGGCCGTCCTCATTGAGGACTCCCCCTTGACGGAGCCGGTGCTGGGCCTAAAGTCCTTGGTGCCTGTGCCAAAGGCTGCAGAGTCATCTGGTCTTGAGGCCAGGATGGGGGCCCTGGAGCGCAGTGGGCCCAGCAGTAGGCTCTGATGTCTGGTTCTTCCAGGTCATCACTCCCAACCACAGGGCCCTCCATGTCGACGGTTTCCCCGGAGGTCGAGCCGATCCTTGAGTGCCGCTGGCCTCGAGAGATCCCTCCGTGCCGGTCACGATCCCGATCCCATTCCCATTCTTCAGTACTCCTCCACCGCCTCTGAATCAGACTGGGAGACAGCAGACAATGAGTCCCTGGACACCTGCCACCTCTGGAACATACCCTCAGACCATTCTCCACGGGAGACATGGCACAGGTCCCCTCCCGAAGACATAGCCTCATCCACATATCTGCTCCCTACAGAAATCCCATTAAGAGACCTACCATATACAATCATTCAAAACCATCCTCACATACATTGATATCTCAGTCTCACTCTCCACATTCCACCAGCATAACTATAGGCCTAATAAATGCAAGATGAGTAATTATATACCTATTGCTCCACTTCAACTTACAGCTGAGGTTTGGGTGTTTAATAATGCTTCTTTACCATAAACCTTTCGTTGCCCAATATGTAGTCTCAGATTACCTAGGCACCGATAGTCACTGGATTTGATGAAAATCAGCGTGCCTTGCAAACATCAATGACTACTGGGTCTGTTACTCTTTTTGTTCTAAAGTTGCAAACTGGTTTTTTTTGTGATGCTAATAACACCCACAAAATTACTTTTTCCCTTGTGATAAAATTCTTAAGTTAATACAATATTTGTTAAATGAGCTTATCTTTTGTGATGCTTTTCAATCCACTAAAAGTTAGTGGTTGTAATTGTTCTCCTTTGTAGAATGATTTCTCTCAACGCCTCACTTAGTGCTTATGCGTTTCACTCTCTTTTGAGAGTTTCATCAGGAGATCTATATCAAAATAAAAATCACGTTAATAAGACTTGTCCGCAAAGGGTCTTGTGCTGTTTAAGAACTAACTTTAAAAATCTTAAAAATGTCTAAATGCAGCTAGTCAACTATATCAAACCTTTCTGAATGTTGAACTGCTGCCCACGTCTGTCTGTATTCTTCCTTGTAGAAAACGCCGCGCATGCGGGTCTGTGCTATGTTCCTCCCTTTTAAAGCTGTCAGCTGATTGATCGCCTGCGATGGTCATTTGCATACTTGCCATTCTATAGAGGCGTTTAAACCTAATGGTTGAACGGTGTTCAGTAGAAAAATCCAACGTTGTTCATAAAATAATAAAGTTTCATCCAGTGTTTTGCCTCGTTTTGGTTTTAAAAATTCGATCTATGCAGAAGCAGCGAAGTTGTAGAAAATCATGATTCATCTCTGCACAGTGTTGCACTAAAGGTGCCGTCATTATTTTGTTTTTCAACCGGCTCTTGTGTTCTTGTATACGGATTTTGAACATCCGGCTAGTCTTACCGATATATAATTTCTGACATGGGCATTTAATGACATATACCACTGACATTGTAGTGCACGTTGTGGTTTTTTTGAGGAGATAATTTTTTCCAGCGTGAGTAAACTCATTAATGTCTTCTGTAATCTGGCAGATAGTACATTGCCCGCAAGCAGTATGGCCCGCTCTTTGTGGTTCTTCTTGTTGTGTTAGGGGGATGGCTGTATTACGTGGTCTCAGCTGTTCTTTCAGGTTATTATTCCTTTGCCAAACACATCTAATGGTATTATCCGTTAGCCCCGGTACTATTCTCAGCATGGGTAGATTTTTTGTTACAAGCCTCTGAATTTTGTAGCTAAGAGGAGAAAACTTTGTAACAAAATTCACACTGTCTTCCGACTTTTTACGTTCAGTAGGGTGTAGCAACCAAGTTCTATCGTTATATAAAGCTCTTTTATATGCTCTAGTTATAATATGCTTAGGGTAACCTCTCTCCGTGAAGTCTTTAATCAACTGTTTGGATTTCTTTTTGTAGTCTGGCGTATCTGAACAGTTCCGTCGGAATCTCAAAAACTGAGAGAAGGGGAGGCTATTTTTCAACGTGGTTGGGTGTGCACTAGTGTAGTGCAAGAATGTGTTTCGAGTTGTGGGTTTTTTATAAACAGTGGTTTCCCATCTTCCTGATCTTCTTGTTACTACAAGATCTAAAAAGACTATTGTTTGCGAAGCTATGGTATGAGTAAATTTAATGGCAGTGTTACAGCCATTTAGCCAGGTTACAAATTCCTTCGCTGAGATTTCTGACCCTTTCCAGAGAACAAAAATATCATCTATGAAATGTGTCCATAATATAGTTTGTGGAGCCCATGGGGATGTAGATAGCCATTGATGTTCAAATTCACCCATAAATATGTTTGCTATTGACGGGGCGCAGGATGCCCCCATTGCTATCCCTGATTTTTGCAAATATATGTTGTTCTCAAACTGAAAAAAAAATTGTTCTATGACTAGTTGGGATAAGTTCATTAGAAATGAGATGTGGGTATCAGACAGATCTTCTCTGTTGCGTAATGCTTTTTCCACTACAGAGAGGGCTTCTCGTTGAGGTATACTTGTATAAAGCGCTGTGATGTCTAAAGTCATGAGCAGTATGTCTTTTTCTAACGCCCACTTGTATTGCTGTTCCAATTTTTCCAAAAAATGGGATGTGTCACATAAATATGACGGGATATCCTTTAATAAAGGTCTTAAGAAGGTGTCCAAATAAATCGAAAGTGGTCCCTTTTAGAACCACTTTCGATTTATTTGGACACCTTCTTAAGACCTTTATTAAAGGATATCCCATCATATTTACGTGACACATCCCATTTTTTGGAAAAATTGGAACAGCAATACAAGTGGGCGTTAGAAAAAGACATACTGCTCATGACTTTAGACATCACAGCGCTTTATACAAGTATACCTCAACGAGAAGCCCTCTCTGTAGTGGAAAAAGCATTACGCAACAGAGAAGATCTGTCTGATACCCACATCTCATTTCTAATGAACTTATCCCAACTAGTCATAGAAAAATTTTTTTTCAGTTTGAGAACAACATATATTTGCAAAAATCAGGGATAGCAATGGGGGCATCCTGCGCCCCGTCAATAGCAAACATATTTATGGGTGAATTTGAACATCAATGGCTATCTACATCCCCATGGGCTCCACAAACTATATTATGGACACATTTCATAGATGATATTTTTGTTCTCTGGAAAGGGTCAGAAATCTCAGTGAAGGAATTTGTAACCTGGCTAAATGGCTGTAACACTGCCATTAAATTTACTCATACCATAGCTTCGCAAACAATAGTCTTTTTAGATCTTGTAGTAACAAGAAGATCAGGAAGATGGGAAACCACTGTTTATAAAAAACCCACAACTCGAAACACATTCTTGCACTACACTAGTGCACACCCAACCACGTTGAAAAATAGCCTCCCCTTCTCTCAGTTTTTGAGATTCCGACGGAACTGTTCAGATACGCCAGACTACAAAAAGAAATCCAAACAGTTGATTAAAGACTTCACGGAGAGAGGTTACCCTAAGCATATTATAACTAGAGCATATAAAAGAGCTTTATATAACGATAGAACTTGGTTGCTACACCCTACTGAACGTAAAAAGTCGGAAGACAGTGTGAATTTTGTTACAAAGTTTTCTCCTCTTAGCTACAAAATTCAGAGGCTTATTTATTTATTTATTTATTTATTTAGCTGTATTTATATTCCGCTTTTCACCGGGTCAAAGCGGTCAATTGGGGGATACATTTAACACGAAGGGATATGACACACATACGTTAATACTTACAGGGAACATGGGCAATGGAGGGTTAAGTGGCTTGCCCAAGACCACAAGGAGTGCCTATAGGACTAGAAATCCCAGTCCCTCCGGCCTGAGATTGCTGTCCCCAGGTGGGACTTGAACCCCCGGCCCTCCGGCCTGAAGTACCTTGTCCTAACCACTAGACCACTCCTCCCTTGTAACAAAAAATCTACCCATGCTGAGAATAGTACCGGGGCTAACGGATAATACCATTAGATGTGTTTGGCAAAGGAATAATAACCTGAAAGAACAGATGAGACCACGTAATACAGCCATCCCCCTAACACAACAAGAACCACAAAGAGCGGGCCATACTGCTTGCGGGCAATGTACTATCTGCCAGATTACAGAAGACATTAATGAGTTTACTCACGCTGGAAAAAATTATCTCCTCAAAAAAATCAGAATGTGCACTACAATGTCAGTGGTATATGTCATTAAATGCCCATGTCAGAAATTATATATCGGTAAGACTAGCCGGATGTTCAAAATCCGTATACAAGAACACAAGAGCCGGTTGAAAAACAAAATAATGACGGCACCTTTAGTGCAACACTGTGCAGAGATGAATCATGATTTTCTACAACTTCGCTGCTTCTGCATAGATCGAATTTTTAAACCAAAACGAGGCAAAACACTGGATGAAACTTTATTATTTTATGAACAACGTTGGATTTTTCTACTGAACACCGTTCAACCATTAGGTTTAAAAGCCTCTATAGAATGGCAAGTATGCAAATGACCATCGCAGGCGATCAATCAGCTGACAGCTTTAAAAGGGAGGAACATAGCACAGACCCGCATGCGCGGCGTTTTCTACAAGGAAGAATACAGACAGACATGGGCAGCAGTTCAACATTCAGAAAGGTTTGATATAGTTGACTAGCTGCATTTAGACATTTTTAAGATTTTTAAAGTTAGTTCTTAAACAGCACAAGACCCTTTGCGGACAAGTCTTATTAACGTGATTTTTATTTTGATATAGATCTCCTGATGAAACTCTCAAAAGAGAGTGAAACGCATAAGCGCTAAGTGAGGCGTTGAGAGAAATCATTCTACAAAGGAGAACAATTACAACCACTAACCTTTAGTGGATTGAAAAGCATCACAAAAGATAAGCTCATTTAACAAATATTGTATTAACTTAAGAATTTTATCACAAGGGAAAAAGTAATTTTGTGGGTGTTATTAGCATCACAAAAAAAACCAGTTTGCAACTTTAGAACAAAAAGAGTAACAGACCCAGTAGTCATTGATGTTTGCAAGGCACGCTGATTTTCATCAAATCCAGTGACTATCGGTGCCTAGGTAATCTGAGACTACATATTGGGCAACGAAAGGTTTATGGTAAAGAAGCATTATTAAACACCCAAACCTCAGCTGTAAGTTGAAGTGGAGCAATAGGTATATAATTACTCATCAGGTTTACTGCTCCAAAAAGACCACACAGATTTAGTGCATTTCCCTAATAAATGCAAGATCAATATGCAACAAAACAAATACTATTACAGACCACATCCATGAAAACAACATTGACATCCTATGTATTACTGAATCATGGCTCAAGAATACAGACCAGGTGATACTAAATCAAATAACACCACCTACATTCACAGCATACAACTGTCCCCGAACCACAAACGAGGAGGCGGAGTATTAATTCTCGCCCATTCTAACCTAAGGCTCAAGACATTATCCTCTAAAAACTCTGAATACTGCGACTTCATCAGCACTGGAAATAAGCAGCTATCCATCTGCCTGATCTACAGACCCCCAAACGCCCCAGCAGAGGACACATCCTGGATATGATATATGCAGCTAACTCCCCACACAAAACTCTAATCGTTCTAGGAGACCTAAACCTCACATCTGCTCCTACAACACTCGATATGACTTTCCACAAAGCAATAGAATCCATTCAACTCAAGCAAGTCCTATTGGGCCCATCCCATCGCTCTGGCTCTGGCTGTACATCAGATCGCATATTTGTACAAACTAATACCCTAGATACTGGTCTCATGACTCCACCTAAAACTACACCAATACCATTGTCAGATCGGCACGCTATAATCGAGCTCCACCACTGCAACATGCCACAGATGGATCGTAAAATTGAGTGGAGGAGTGGCCTAGTGGTTGGGGCAAGGTACTTCAGGCCGGAAGGTCGGGGGTTCAAATCCCACTAGAGGACAGCAACCTTGGGAGGTGCTCCTTGTGGTCTTGGGCAAGCCACTTAACCCTTCATAGCCAATGTTCCCTGTAAAATAGTTATCTCCAAGTTATAATGCCCTGTTCAATGTAATTTCAGTTTGTTCAATGTAAACCGCACTGATGCAGAATAGCGCGGTATATAAGAGAATGTAAATAAATAAATAACCAACCAACCAGACGCTTCAAAGCTTTTAACAAAGAACACTTCCTCAAAGACACCGTGCAGTCCCTACCCCATGATTTCACTGACCTGGGCGAGGCCATCAATGCATGGAAGACCACCATCCTTACCGCATCTCAACTCCCACCCCGAAAGAGCTCACGCCACAACAATAACAGGCCCAGATCCACACCATGGTGTTCTAACACAATAAGAGAATCCAAAAGAAAATTACGACAACTTGAGTGCCACTGGAGACATAACAAGTCAGAAACTACATTAAAGCAGTACCAGGAGATGCAAAAAGAATACAACAATCTAATAAACAACATAAACAAAGGGCCTTGCTGGGGGTGCTCTGTTGATTGTGTCTTCCAGTCGGGCAGCTGATGTGTTGTGGATGATTTTGTGTATGGTTGTTGTGGCCTTGTGTTTTGTACTTTGGACTGTCGGTGGCCAGTGGGGGCTCTTTGGAGTTGATGTGATGTGTTGCCTATTAGTTCATCAGCAGGAGGCTACCCCATCACACTGTGTGACAATCTTTTTGTGTGTGAAGGGTGAGGTGGTAGGTGCAACTGTACAGTGGGGTGTTTTGCCAGCTGCTAGCATTGTTTTCTCTGCGTTTCCTGTAGGTGGCAACCAGAAATATGTTGGAGGGAAGCATCTGGAAGAGGAGGGAGGGTGCAAGGGGCCAGGGCTTTTACATGTTTTTGGGCTTTGCATATATGTGCCCTGCAGGGCACCCACAGCCTGTTTTAATATGCATATAGGGACAGGGCCAGGGCTTTAACTATTATACTGCTTTGTATATTTGTGCTCTGCGGGGCCCCCCACAGCCTGCCTAAAGCTATACATAGGGGCTGAGAGCCAAAATACCAGCATAGCTGCCTGCCATGTGGCTTTGCCCACATGGCATTTTTCAAACTGTATGTGTTAAAAATGTGCTAGCTCTGTGTGCAGACCTTTAATAAATGTCATCTTGACATTGAGTAAATGTCAACTGCATTGCCTGCACATGTGTGCATGTGTGGTGCCTCGTACAACGTTATGCCCCTGTTCTGTTGAGATGGTACAAACCTCTGCACCAGCAGTTGATACATTGAAAAGTCAGTCTGGGTGCATGAGATATGGGCCACTGGTGGATGGATGTGTGCATGACCAGTGGAAGCGCAGGAACATGGTGACACTGGTATAGTCTGCAAACAACCCGTTCTAGCTGTACACAGCCATGTCTGACTATGGGCACCTCCTTTAACAGTAGCCCTGTTGTAGGGGTATAGTGTGGGTAGGTGCAGTGCACAGCTGCAGAGATACAGTGGGCATCTCTAGATACTGTGTGCATGCTGGCATGGCTGTAGCAGGGCCCCCCACAGACATGTATCTTTATACCTGTGTCACATCCCTCTGTACACCCCTTGCCTTGCACCGTACAGTGGGTGGTATCTGTGTCCACAGGAGGGGATGCTCTTGCATGTGCACCTACTCCTGCCATCTTGCTGGGCTGACTAGATGGACCATACTGGTCTTTATCTGCCATCAATTACTATGTTACCACACAAACATTGTGCAAAAAGCCTGTAACAAACCTAAGGAACTATTCAACATCGTTCGGAAACTTACAAATGACCCAGCCACAAAAGATGAAAACAAGATGCGCCCTCAAACATTTGCTTATATCCAAGAACAGTCTCACCACACTGCATATGAAAATCCCTCTACTGGACACACCAGATGCAGATTCCACAATTACCAACCAATGGAAAAACTTTAGCATCCCATCAACTAAACAAGTAGAACAAACCATCACTGCTCTAAACACCACCACCTCTCCATCAGACCCCTGCCCAGTGAATTGGTTTAAATCCACCAAAGAAGATTTCAACACATACATCCAAAATATAGTAAGCACCTCTCTTATTCAGAGCTACATATATTTATTTATTGTTGTCTTATTGGTGTGCTACTTCACCTCCCCTGTTCCCTTTAGTTTTGCACTTCAGCTTCTCAGCTGTATAACTTACCTTGCCTCTCTCAACTAACTCAAAATATAATGGCCTCAAATGGCCTCAACTCTAATCTTAACAAAACTCTTCAATGGATAAAGTATGAAAAAACGCCACGCGGTTGGTGCTTTCCTGGCATTGGAAGCGGAATGAAACCGCAGTGAGTTAAAACGTGGGCAGCAGTAGCGAGTTAATTCACTGTTCCTTGGTCTTCCCAAAAATCAGGTAGTTAGGCTCCAAAGAA
This sequence comes from Ichthyophis bannanicus, assembly GCA_033557465.1. Classification (NCBI taxonomy): domain Eukaryota; kingdom Metazoa; phylum Chordata; class Amphibia; order Gymnophiona; family Ichthyophiidae; genus Ichthyophis; species Ichthyophis bannanicus. Next base: position 844,942,470 of record CM066036.1, on the reverse strand, counting down.
TACAGAATACTGCTGCGCATCTTGTCACACACTCCACTCTTCGGGATCATGTCACTCCTTTACTCTTCCGTCTTCATTGGTTGCCAGTTTCGTTTCGTTTTCAATTTAAGCTACTGACCCTGTTACACAAAGTCTATCACACCAGCACTCCGTCGTATCTGATTGATCTCCTTTCTTTTCATTCCCCTCGATATACACCCCACTCTTTCCATCTTAACCGTCTTGCCCTTCCTTCCCCTTCCCGTGCCCATCTGCAGCTCACCCGTCTTTCTGCATTTTATTTTGCTGGTCCTGCTCATTGGAATTCTCTTCCCCCTCCCTCCGTCTGGAATCACAATATGCCACTTTTAAACAAAACCTCAAAACCCATTTTTTCTCCCTAGCATTCAACCTCCCTTCTCCTTTTGTATGAGTTCACCCTTTTGTATATTTTTATTTGCCTCTTGTATCTTGTCCTGTCTTTCTTATACTCTTATCTTCTGTCCTTTATAATTTTGTACATTTCCTTTCTTTTACCGGCTTCGGCCGAAATTTTATGTATTTTATTATTGTACACCGCCTTGATTGATATAGAAAGGCGTTTTTTATCAAATGATTAAACCTTAAACCTTATCCCCTGAGGAAACTTCTTATGTGAAACGTCTCAGTGGTACCGGGGATTGACGTAGGGATCAAAAGAACGATACAGATACATCTAACCTGGGAAGTTGAATATGCATGTTTCTTCGTGTTCATACTTTGTCCATTGAAGAGTTTTGTTAAGATTAGAGTTCTGTTTTTTTATCTAAGAGGTCATTGATGTGATAAAGCATTTTTGCTATACAAAGACGTGAGTCTTAATGGCAATGCTCATTTCTAACTGAGACCTCGGAGAATATGAAATTTTCTCTAATCCAGCTATTGTTAATAGTGAACGAGTTTCTCTCAACTAACTGGCTTTTGTGTGGTAGCCAGGTTAACTGTTACTTTAAATTAAATATCTCTCCCTGCTCTGTCCCCAGAACCTGCTGCATTTTAAACTTTTTTTCCTGCTCTAGCCTACCTGAGGGACTACCCCTCCCCCCCTGCTGAGGGTACAGGACAAGGTACCTTGTAACACCCCTCTTCTTTTAATAGGTCTTATTTCCCTCCCTCCCTCCCCAACACCCACCCGCCCCTGGGGTAATTGTAGCTTTTATAGGTACTTACACATCTTAGAGGAAAGGGGCTGCTCTCAAGTGCAGCTCTTTATCCAAATCAGTCATACATTGAGGACCTGAGATTAATTAAGCTTCAGGTGAACAGGGTATATTAGAGGTATTAGATACACTTTTATTAGTATAAGCACCTACACCAACTCTTAGTGAATACAGAATTTTAAGACCTAAACACAAGCTTTAAACTAAAATGCAGACAACAGTCCAGCAGCGAGATGGGGGCTTTCCAGTCTTTTGCATTGAGTGTCACATGTATGATTTTCTCCCAGTTGGTGAGAGGTCTTACGTATGCACTAAGTGCAAGGAGCTCTTGGCTCTCAGGGAACAAGTCCGTTCTCTAGAGGCTAGAGTAGCAGACCTGGAAGACATAAGAGACAGAGAAGTACATGGACGAGACCTACAGGGATATAGTCCTGAAGTCCCACCTTCAGTCTGGCAGCATCCCTGTTGCCATGGAGGAGAGAGGTCACATGACAGGAGAGCATCACCCTGGTGTGGCAGGACATAATCCTGTAACTAGGACCTGTCCTCCAGGTGATGTAAAATCCTCTCGCACCGAGGAAGTTTCTCCAAGGCCATGTGCCCATGAGGGGAGGGTTAGGACAGCTGTTATAGTTGGTGATTCAATCATTAGGCATGTAGATAGCTGGGTGGCTGGTGGACGTGAGGGTCGCCTGGTAACATGCCTGCTTGGTGCGAAGGTAGCGGATCTCACGCACTGCCTAGATAGGATCTTAGATAGTGCTGGGGAGGAGTCTGCTGTCTTGGTACATGTCAGTACCAATGACATAGGAAAATGTGGTAGGGAAGTTCTGGAGGCTAAATTTAAGCTTTTAGGTAGTAAGTTGAAATCCAGAACTTCCAGGGTAGTGTTCTCCGAAATGCTTCCTGTTCCACGTGCAGGACCCAAAAGGCAGGCAGAGCTCCGGAGTCTCAATGCGTGGATGAGACAATGGTGCAAGGATGAGGGTTTTGGATTTGTTAGGAACTGGGGAACATTCTGGGGAAAGGAGAGGCTCTTCCGAAGGGATGGGCTTCACCTTAACCAGGATGGAACCAGACTGCTGGCATTAACCTTTAAAAAGGAGATAGAGAATCTTTTAAACCAGAAAATAGGGGAAAGCCGACAGTCGCCCAAGAGCGCATGGTTCGGAAGAAGGTATCCTTGAAGGATACTACCGAAAGCAGTGAGGTTCCAAAAAAGAGTAAAGTGGCCCAAATGCACTTGAGTATGGTGCAGACAGAGCATAAAGATTCCAAATTACCCATGCCTACCAATAGCCAGATTAATATTAATAAAATACAGTCTCTGAAATGCTTGTATGCATATACTAGAAGTCTAAACAATAAGATGTGAGAGTTAGAATATATAGCACTAAATGAGAGGTTAGATATGATTGCAATCTCAGAGACATGGTGGAAGGAGGGATAACCAGTGGGACACTGTGATACCTGGATACAAACTATATCGTAATGATAGAACTGATCAAATTGGAGGAGGGGTTGCACTCTATGTTAGAGAGGGCATTGAGTCAGAAAGGATTAAAGTTTTGCAGGAAACAAAATTTGCTGTAGAATCTCTATGGATTTTAATTTCGTGTATGAAGGGGAAGGTGATGGCAGTGGGGGTGTACTATCGACCGCCTGGCCAGAATGAACAAATAGATGATGAAATGCTTAAAGAGATCAAGGAAGCTAACAAACGTTACAGCAGAGTAGTAATAATGGGTGATTTCAGTTACCCCGGTATCGACTGGGTCAGTGTCACAGCAGGACATGCTAGGGAGGTAAAGTTTCTAGATGAAATAAATGAATGCTTCTTGGAGCAGCTGGTTCATGAACCGACCAGAGGGGAAGTCATACTGGACCTAGTCCTTAGTGGAACACCAGATCTGGTGCAAGAAATAAGGGTGTTGGTCCACTTGGCAATAGTGATCATAGCATGATCATGTTTGATTTAATTAGTGGAGGAGGGACAGTAAAGAAATCCACAATACTACCTTTTAACTTTCGAAAGGGAGACTATGATAAAATGAGGAATATAGTTAAGAAAAAACTAAAAGGAGCGGTTGCAAAGGTTAAAGATTTACATCAAGCTTGGGTGTTGTTTAAAAATACTATCCTGGAAGCCCAGACCAGCTGTATCCCACACATTAAGAAAAGTGGAAGAAAGTCCAAAAAACTGCCAGCATGGTTTAAAGGTGAGGTCAGAGAGGCTGTTGCTGCCCAAAAAGCATCTTTCAGGAAATGGAAAAAAGAGCCAAACGACAAACTGGAAACAGCACAAGCACTGGCAAGTTAAATGGAGTGGAGGAGTGGCCTAGTGGTTGGGGCAAGGTACTTCAGGCCGGAAGGTCGGGGGTTCAAATCCCACTAAAGGACAGCAACCTTGGGCCGGAAGGACTGGGGTTTCTAGTCCCACAGGTGCTCCTTGTGGTCTTGGGCAAGCCACTTAACCCTCCATAGCCCATGTTCCCTGTAAAATAGTTATCTCCAAGTTATAATGCCCTGTTCAATGTAATTTCAGTTTGTTCAATGTAAACCGCACTGATGCAGAATAGCGCGGTATATAAGAGAATGTAAATAAAAATAAATACAAAGCATTGATAAGGCAGGCAAAGCGAGAATTTGAGAAGGAACTTGCTATGGAAGCAAAAACACGAAATAAAGACTTTTTCAAGTACATTCGTAGCAAAAGGCCTGTGAGAGTATCAATTGGACCATTAGATGATAGAGGGGTAAAAGGGGCAGTAAAAGGAGACAAGGCTATAGCGGAGAGACTTAATTCTTTGCTTCAGTCTTTACTGAGGAAGATGTAGGGATCTTACCCAAGACTGTAGTGGTATTTAAAGGTGATACTGCAGAGAAATTGAGAGAAATATTGCTACACCGGGAAGATGTATTACAACTATTTGATAAACTGAATAGTAGCAAATCACCTGGACCGGATGGTATACATCCAAGAGTGTTGAAAGAACTGAAATATGAGATTGCAGACCTGCTATTAGTAATCTGTGAACTTTCATTACAATCATCTGTAATACCTGAAGATTGGAGGATCGCCAATGTAACGCCAATTTTTAAAAAGGGTTCCAGGGGTGATCCGGGAAATTACAGACCGGTGAGGCTGACATCAGTACCGGGGAAAATGGTAGAAACCATCATAAAGAACAAAATTACACAGCATGTAGATAGTCGTGGCCTAATGGGAGACAGCCAACATGGCTTTAGAGAAGGAAGATCTTGTCTTACTAATCTGATATGTTTTTTTGAAGGTGTGAATAAACAGGTAGACAAAGGTGAGTCGGTTGATATAGTGTATCTAGACTTTCAGAAAGCCTTTGACAAGGTCCCTCATGAGAGACTTTTGGCAAAACTAAAAAGTCATGGGATAAGGAGGCAGTGTACTATTGTGAACATAAGAACATAAGACATGCCATACTGGGTCAGACCGTCCATCAAGCCCAGTGTCCTGTTTCCAACAGTGGCCAATCTAGGTCATACATACCTAGCAATATCCCCAAAAGAGACAGGTTCCACAATGCTTGTACTGGGTCAAGCATTGATATCCTGGGTCCGTTTTTAATAGTGGTTTATGGACCTTTCCTCCAGGAACTTGTCCAAACCTTTTTTAAACCCAGCTATACTAACAGCCCTTACTACATCCTCCGGTAACAGATTCCAGAGTTTGATTATACGTTGAGTGAAAAAATATTTTCTCTTATTTGTCTTAAATAGTTTACCCTGTAGCTTCATTACATGTCCCCTAGTCTTTCTATACTCTGATAGCGTAAACAATTGATCCACGTTTATCCGTTCCACTCCATTCATTAATTTATAGACCTCTATCATATCTCCCCTCAGCCGTCTCTTCTCCAGGCTAAAGAGCCCTAACCTTCTTAGCCTCTCTTCATAGGAGTAGCCTTCCATCCCCTTCACCAATTTGGTGGCTCTTCTCTGTACCTTTTCTAATAACGCTATGTCCTTTTTAAGATACGGTGACCAGAATTGCACACAGTATTCAAGGTGCGGTCGTACCATGGAGCGATACAGAGGCATTATAACATCCTTTGTTTTATTCTCCATCCCTTTCCTTATGATACCTAGCATTCTATTTGCGTTCTTGGCCGCCGCTGCACACTGGGCGGAGGGTTTTAACATGTTATCCACGATGACTCCTAAATCTTTTTCCTGGGTGGTGGTTTCTAATGTGGAGCCTTGCATTGTGTAACTATAGTGTGGGTTGTTCTTTCCTAGGTGCATAACTTTGCACTTGTCCACATTAAATTTCATCTGCCATTTGGATGCCCAGTCTTCCAATTTATCCAGATCCTCCTGCAGTTTTCCACAATCCTCTTGGGTTTTAACAGCTTTAAACAGTTTTGTGTCATCTGCAAATTTGATAACCTCACTAGTTATTCCCTTTTCCAGGTCATTTATGAATATGTCAAAAAGCAGCAGACCCAGTACAGATCCCTGGGGTACTCCACTATTCACCTTTTTCCATTGGGAATATTGGCCATTTAGCCCTACCCTCTGCTTTCTATCTTTTAACCAGTTCCCGATCCACAATAGTACACTGCCTCCTATCCCATGACTTTTTAGCTTCGCCAAAAGTCTCTGATGGGGGACTTTGTCAAAAGCTTTCTGAAAGTCCAGATACACTCAGAAAGTATCGGGAACTGGTTAAAAGATAGAAAGCAGAGGGTAGGGCTAAATGGCCAATTTTCCCAATGGAAAAAGGTGAATAGTGGAGTACCCCAGGGATCTGTACTGGGTCCGCTACTTTTTGACATATGCATAAATGACCTGGAAAAGGGAATAACTAGTGAGGTTATCAAATTTACAGACGACACAAAACTGTTTAAAGTTGTTAAAACCCAAGAGGACTGTGGAAAACTGCAGGACGATCTGGATAAATTGGAAGACTGGGTATCCAAATGGCAGATGAAATTTAATGTGGACAAGTGCAAAGTTATGCACCTAGGAAAGAACAACCCACACTATGGTTACACGATGCAAGGTTCCACATTGGGAACCACCACCCAGGAAAAAGATTTAGGAGTCATCGTGGATAACATGTTAAAACCCTCTGCCCAGTATGCAGCGGCGGCCAAGAAAGCAAATAGAATGCTAGGTATCATAAGGAAAGGAATGGAGAATAAAACAAAGGATATTATAATGCCTCTGTTTCGTTCCATGGTGAGACCGCACCTTGAATATTGTGTGCAATTCTGGTCGCCGTATCTTAAAAAGAATATAGGGTTATTAGAAAAGGTACAGAGAATAGCCACCAAAATGGTAAAGGGGATGGAAGGCTACTCCTATGAAGAGAGGCTACAAAGGTTAGGGCTCTTCAACCTGGAAAAGAGACGGCTGAGGGGAGATATGATAGAGGTCTAAAAATTAATGAATGGAGTGGAACGGGTAAACGTAGATCAATTGTTTACGCTATCAGAATATAGAAAGACTAGGGGACATGTAATGAAGCTACAGGGTAAACTATCTAAGACAAATAAGAGAAAATATTTTTTCACTCAACGTGTAAGCAAACTCTGGAATTTGTTACCGGAGGATGTAGTAAGAGCTGTTAGTGTAGCTGGGTTTAAAAAATGTTTGGACAAGTTCCTGGAGGAAAGGTCCATAAACCATTATTAAAAAGGGACCCAGGATGTCACTGCTTGACCCAATACAAGCATTGTGGAACCTGTGTCTTTTGGGGATACTGCTAGGTACGTATGACCTATATTGGCCGCTATTGGAAATAGGATACTGGGCTTGATGGACCTTAGTCTGACCCAGTATGGCATATCTTATGTTCTTATGTTATGTTCTTAAGCACTCAAACAATCTACTATTCACCCTATTCGTAAAAACAACTCTACCAATAGTACCGACCCCTCAACCTACCGCCCAATATCCAGCCTCCCTTTCCTGGCAAAAATAACCGAAAAAATTGTTCAGAGACAGCTCCAGGACCATATCGATGAAAATACCCCACTAGATCCACACCAGCATGGATTCTGTCCAAACCACAGTGTTGAAACACTCCTTATACATCTATTCGATAACATAATCAAAGGAATAGACAAGATAAAGAGGGGCTTCTTATTAATTTTCATTGACATATCCGCCTTCGACACAGTTTCACATCACATCCTATTGAAGCGACTAATGGAGACTGGCCTCCAAGACACCACCATCAAATGGTTTCAATCATACCTCGAAGACAGACAGCAGAGAGTAACATCCGGTAACCTCATCTCTACACCCTTCAATACTACTCAAGGAGTACCCCAAGGCTTCTCACTATCTGCTCTTCTTTTCAACATCTGTATTCAGCCCATATGCAAAATATCAATAAATACAAGATACAATATGCCATATATTTATTTATTTAAATGTATTTCTATACTGCCTTATCCTGCAATCAAGGCGGTCTGAGCAGCAAACAATAAGATACAGTGTATAGTGTGCACATGCAGTGAGTAGTTGTATGCATGTGAGTGTGTCTGGACGTTGATTCTTGTGGTGCTATTTACAGCATGCACTATTTACAATGCTATGGATATCAGTTCCTTGCTTAATTACAATTGTAGTGACATGTGGGGGGAATTGAGGTGTCTGTTGCATGGTTTAAGTAATGTCACCGTAGTGTTCTATGAAGAGGGTTGTCTTCAGTAGTTTCCTGAATTCCTTAAGGTCTGTTGTTGAATGCAGTTCGTCGTGGAGAGTGTTCCAGATTGTTGGTGCCGCCTTTGATAAGGCTCATTTTTTGGTGTCCTTGCGTACCCTGTTGATATCTTGAGGTGTATTGACACGGTTGGATGTGCTGCTTCTTCTCGGTCTTGTGCTGTTGTCTGGTTGTATGAGTGGGTGTAGGTTGAAAGCTGATGATTGATGTTTGATTTTGAAAATGTTTATGATTGTCTTGTATCTAATGTGGGCACTGATAGGCAGCCAGTGGAGCTCTTTTAGGGTGGGTGTGATGTGTTCTTGTCTTGTGGTGCCAGCAATTATGCGTGCTACAGTATTTTGTGCCAGTTGCAATGGTCTTAGTGTCTGTTTCGTTAGACCTAGATAGATTGGGTTGCAGAAGTCTAGGATTGGGGTTATTAGTGCTTGACAAACTGTGCGGAAGTGTTCCTGAGTGAGGAGGGGCTTGAGGCGTCGTACTAGTCTCATCCTGTGGTATGCATTTTTGGTGGTTCTGCTGATGTGGGACTGAAGGTTAAGTTCTTTGTCCATTGTCACTCCGAGGTATTTCACTTCTGATTGTATGGGTATGGTTGTGGTGCCTATCTTGATGTCGCGGGGGGGGGGATGAAGTCTGAGTTTCGTGTGATGATTAGCGCCTCGTTCTTGCTGTAGTTTATGGTCATGTTGTTGTCTTGAAACCAGGTGTTCATATGTGTGAGACAGTCTGTTATCTTGGTGTGGTCTGGGTTGTCGAGGGTGATTGGTGTGTTTATCATTATGTCGTCCGCATAGATTGTGTATCTTATCCCGTGCTCTTTTATGATGATGCATATTGGTTGGATGTAGATGTTGAATAAGAGAGCTGATAGTGCGGATCCTTGGGGTACGCCTTGCATGACTTTTATGGGTCGGGATGTGTTGGGCCCAATCTTGACCTCTATCTGTCTGTCCGTTATGTAAGAGTGGAACCACCTCAGTGTGGCTCCGTGTACTCTGATGTTCTGTAGTCTTGCTAGTAGTGTTCCGTGGTCAACTGTGTCAAACGCTGATGATAGGTCAATGAAGATCATGAGTATTCCGTTCTTGCTGTTGTCTATGAGGTGTAGTATGTCGTTAAAGAGGTATAGCAGGAGTGTTTCAACTCCATGGTTGGGGCGGAAACTGTGTTGGTTGTGGTCGAGTTGTGCGTGGTTGTCTATGTGGTCTTGTAGTTGATGTTGTACCACTTTCTCAATAATCTTAGCCAGTAGGGGGATGCTTGAGATGGGTCTGTAGGCTGCTGGGTTGTTTTTGTCGAGTGCTGATTTCTTCGGGATTGGTCTTATTCTGGCGAGTTTTAGCTGGTCTGGCATGATACCTTGTGTTAGAGAACTTTTCACCATGTTGTGTATGGTGTGGATGAAGTTTGACTTTGTCGTTTTGATCCATGTGACTGGGCATGGGTCTGTTGGGGCCGTGCTTGTGTTGAGGGCGGTGATGATGTGTGAGAGCTGCTCTGTGGATGGGTTGCTGAATTTGTCCCAAGTTTTTCTTGGGGTGGTGGTTGGTTTGGTGCTTGTGTTAGTATTCCTTCTTGGAGCTGAGTGGAATTTGTTTTGGATGTGGTCTGCGAATGTTTGTGGGTCTATTTGCACTTCGCTGTCGGATTTGTTCTCCTTGGTGAGGTTTCCACAATTTCGAAGAGCTCTCTCGGTTTGTTGTTTGATTTGAGTATGAGGTTGGTATGATATTCTCTTTGTTTGGTTGATGAGATTGTTGTACTCTTTTTGTTTTGCTAAGTTTAGAGTCTGTTTGTTGGGAGACTTGGTGTGTCTCCATTGCCGTTCTAACTTCCTGAGTTCTCTTTTTTTTTTATCCGTATGGTTTTTGAGTACCAGGGTGTGTGATGTGCCCTAGTGTGGTGATCTTTCTTGAGTCTGTGTTCGGTGGCTTTGGAGGCTGCATTGATGATGCTGTTCCATTTTCTGATTTGATTGTCTAAATCCTCTTCTTCCGTATTCAGGTGCGGTATCGTGTCCTTGAGAAATTGGTCCTTCTTGAAGCTTTTAAATCTTCTTTGTGCTGTTGGTTTGTCTAGGTTTTGTCATGGTTTTGTCCTTGTGGCATGACCTTTGTTTTGATTATGTGATGGGCTGACCATGGGACGGGGGTGACATCAGATGTAGATATGTTACCATTGTCCGTTAGAAAATTGGGTGCGAATATGAGGTCTGGTGATGATTCGTGTTTGTGTGTTGGTGTGTTGATCATTTGGGTGTATTGTAAGGATCCCATAGCTTGTAGGAAGGCTTCTGCATCCTTTGTGTTGGAGGATTTTAGGTTGAAGTCTCCTAGTAGTAGCAGGGGTTTCTTGCTGGTATTGAAGGCATATATGCTGACGATATCATGGTATATACCCCTATACAACTGGATGCCCCAGACTACACCAATATATCAACCTGTATTCAAGAATTAACAACCTGGCTTACCAACAACAACTTAAACATCAACATAAAAAAATCTGAAGCTATCATCATTACAAGGGATCCCACATTCACTCCTCCTACCTCTATCAACATCTCAAATACACAGATTACAATAAAAGACGAAGTTCGATATCTTGGAGTGACTCTAGACAAACAACTTACCCTCCAGCCACATATCAACAAGATATCCAAATCAGCTTTTTTTCAAACTAGCAGTGCTCCAGAGACTAAAACCTCTGCTCAATAAAGAACAATTCCGTACAATATGCCAGGCAATCATTACACTGGTACTGGACTACTGTAACCTTCTTTACCAAGGTCTACCTAAACAATACACTCGCACCCTTCAAATAGTAAAGAACACTGTTGCCCGTATCATTGCTGGCGCCTCATCACAAGATCATATAACTCCCATACTACATGACCTGCACTGGCGAAATATAAATCAGCACTCACCATCTTTAAAATTAAAAATTAACATTTCAGCAGGCATATTACAAGAACTCATCGGAACCAAAGAAAGCAAAAGACCAGACAGAAACAGCACCAAAAACACTATACCAACCCCCAGTCTCTTCACAAGAACCAATAAATCAACATCCATGCGAGCCTTCTCTCTTGCTGCTCCTGCTATTTGGAATGTCCTCCCAGAAAATCTAAGATCAACAACTGACATAAAGGACTTCCAGAAGTTGCTTAAAACCACCCTCTTCATTGAGCAATTCAGCGAAGACCCCCAATCACAATGACCACTTCACAAACCAATCTACACAAGCAATGCCAGCTACACCACTCAACATTCCTACTACACTTATAAAGATGTACAAAAGTAGAGTTGTCTACTACAAGAGACTGCTTAAGTTCTTGAAGTCACAACAATACTGCTTATAAATGCAAGCGCTCTATGATTGTTTAATTTGCAAGTTATTTGTAAAAGTTAACATTTACATGTCAAAATTGCAAGTTCTCTGTTGTTCAAAATTGCAAGTTCTTTGTACAAGTTAAAGTTATTGTAAACCGCTTTGATTAAATGTAAAGGCGGTATATAAAAATTGTTAAATAGCCTTCCTCAACTTTGTGAGGGATATGACAAAGGCCTTTGCCTTCACCACAGAATTAGAGGAGGACTCTCATACGGAGGACCTTGAGATCCTCCAGTACGAGGCTCCGCCGAAGGAGGCACTCATGGTGCCCATTCTCCCTATTCTAGAAGAGCTGCTTCTCCGCATGTGGGAGTCACCCTTCTCAGTGCCCATCGTAAGCAGACAGTTGATGTACCGGGTCTGCTGGAGCTCTGGCTTCCAAAAAGCCCAACTGCCTGATATCTCCATGGTTGTGGAGTCATCCATGTGTAGGCTTAAAAGCCTGAAGACATACTCCTCTGTGCCCCTCCGGGTAGGGAGGCCCTTGCCATGGATGCTTTAGGCAGGAAGTCCTTCCAGGGCTCCATGCTTGTCAGCTGGATCCAGGCCTACCAGCTGTACATGGCATATACCTGCAGGACCTGGCAAAGGATCTCACTGGGCTCTCGGCTGGACTATCTGAGGAACCTCTCCAGCGGTTCTGGACCCTGTTCTCCGCAGTCAGAGAGTGCAACAAGTTTATTATTTGGGCAGCCTATCACCGCTTCGAGTCAGCAGCTGCTGTGGCTGGGGCAGGAATTAGTGCCTGATGCCAGGCCTGGCTACAGTTGTCCAACCTGTAGCAATGAGTACAGGAAGTACAGGAAGTACTCCTTCTACCATCCAACTGTTTCCCTCTGCACCCCGCCTTTTCCCTCCTGATTTTCCTTCCCTTTCTCCTAATTCCCAGGCCACCCACTGGTCCTCTGCTTTATCTGAAGCTCTCGATGCTTTGGCCCCTCTTCGACCTTGCCCCCCAACACGCCGTCCCTCCCAACCCTGGTACCACCCTGGTCTCAGATTGCTCCGCTCCCAGCTTCGTAGAGCCGAACGACAGTGGCGTAAGGTTCCTTCCCCGTCTACTCTCTCTTCGTTTAAGGCTCTCTGCTCGTACTATCATTCTCAGGTACATTCGGCCAAAAAGGATTTTTTCTCTACTGCCATCTCCAATGCCCCAAATCAGACTCGACACCTTTATAATACGCTCCGCTCACTTACCTCCCTTCTCCCTTCCACTTCTACCCCTCCTCTCCATCCATCTCCCTCCCCCTCACTCCTTGCTACCTTTTTTAGTGATAAGATCATCAATCTTAGAGCCTCCCTTCCATCCTGTCCCCCACCTATTCTCTCCCCACCCCCCATTGTTTCCCCCCCCCGCTGTCTCTTACTCACTCTCACACCTGGTTTTCTTTCTCTTTAATAACCTCAGCTGAACTCCATCAACTAATCTCCTCCTCTAATAAGACTTTTTGCTCCCTGGACCCGATTCCTTCCACTTGGTTATTGGATCCATCTTTGGGGCTTCTTCCTCCTCTCCTCTCTATGCTCAACTCTAGTCTCACTTCAGGAATCTTCCCCCGCTCCTGGAAACACGCACTAATTCGCCCCATCCTCAAAAAACCCTCTCTTGACCCTATGATTCCTTCACACTATCGCCCGGTTTCAAATCTTCCTTTCGTCTCTAAGCTCTTGGAAAAATTTGTCTTCGCTCAGCTTTCTCACCACCTGGACAATATCAATTTCCTTCACCCGCGTCAATCTGGATTTCGTCAGGGTCACAGTGTGGAAACTATTCTTCTCGCTTTCACTAACGCTCTTCACGTAGCACACGATCGTGGTGATATCTCGGTGGCGGTCGCACTTGATTTATCGGCTGCTTTTGACCTTGTTGATCACTCCCTCCTTCTCCTCCGTCTCCAAGAGGCAGGCCTCTGTCACACGGTTCTTCACTGGTTTCATTCTTTTCTCTCTTCGCGTTCCTGTTCAGTTCTTTCCTCTTCCTCCTCCGCCCCTCCCTCTGATCCTTTCCCTCTGTTATGTGGTGTTCCACAGGGTTCTGTACTTGCCCCTCTCCTTTTTAATCTTTTTCTTGCCCCTCTCACCCTTCAGATCCAACAAACCGGGATTAGTGCTTTCTACTATGCTGACGATATTGTCCTTCTTCACCACACTTCCCAATCTCATCCTGATCCTTCTCCACTCAATTCCTGTCTCACCATGGTCGCTAACTGGTTATCACAAAACTGTCTACATCTTAATCTTGCAAAAACCTCAGCTATCTGGTTCTCTCGTAATGGTTCTCTTCCCTCCCTAGCCCCTTCTTTTTCGGGTTCCCCTGTTCCACTGGTTTCTTCTTTCCGTTACCTCGGGGTTATTTTCGACTCTCACCTCTCTTTCCATGATCATATTTCCCATGTTGCCAAAACATCTTTCTTTTTCTTACGTCAAATTCGTGCTGTTCGTCCTTTTCTCACTCCTCCTGCACTTGCTACCTTACTTCTTTCTTTGGTTATGTCCCGTGTTGATTTCGCTAATTCTCTTTTTCTTGGTCTCCCTAAGTCCCAATTGCACCGTCTCCAACGTATTCAGTATACTGCTGCCCGCATCGTTACCCATTCTTCCTCTCGTGACCATGTTTCACCCCTTCTTTTCCGTCTCCACTGGTTGCCCTTACCGTTCCGCTCCCATTACAAATTGTTAACTTTGGTCCATCGAGCTTTTCATGCTAGCACCCCGCAATATCTGGCCGATCTCCTCACTTACCACACTCCTAGACGTACACCTCGATCATTCCACCTCAACCGCCTCACTCTTCCTTCCCCTTCTCTGGCGCATCTCCAATCTACCCGTTCCTCAGCCTTCTATTTCACAGCTCCTGCCCTCTGGAATTCCCTACCTCCCTCCCTTCGACTTGAACCTCACCATCTTACCTTTAAATGTAACCTTAAAACTCACCTCTTCTCCCTTGCCTTTGACCTTCCCTCCCCCTTTGTATAAGCTATTTATTGCAGTCTATGTCGTGTTCTTTAATTCCCTCTTTCCTATTAAGATTGTATTTCGCTTCTCTTTTTCTGGCTATGTTTTAAACCTGTTTTTAATTGTTTTTATTTTTGAGTGTTTTATGTGATTTTATATTGTAAACCGTTCTGATCTTTCTGGATGGGCGGTATATCAAATTTTAATAAACATAAACATAATAAACATTCCTGAAGAAGAGGAAGGCTTATGGAAACTACCCCCAGGATCTGGCCTTCCCAGCTCCCCAACAGGGCCAGCAGGCCAAGGGACGGGCATGGCCTACATAAGCCTAAGGCCCCCCCCCCCCCCCCCAAGTTCCAGACCATGCCAACAGTGCAATCTGGAGAGGGTTTTTGACTCAGCCCCTGCAGCACATGGTGGGATCGTCGGGTACATTATGCCCACAGGTGGTCAGCCATCACTACCAATGCATGGGCCCTCCAGATGGTCTGGGAGAGTTACCTTTTCCATCTGCTACAGACACCCACACCATTCTTCCTGGGAGAACTCCCAGGACTCCCCTTCACCGGGCCCTGCTCCAACAGGAACTTGCAGGCCTTCTAACATGCATGGCAGTGGAACCCGTCCCCATCCACCTCAGGTTCCTGTTGAGGAAGACGTTTAAGATGATGTTCTTTGGAACATTGCTGCCATACCTTCAGCAGGAAGACTTGCTATGCTCCTTGGACTTAAAGGATGCATACATGCACATCCTTATCCACCCCCTCCACAGGCAGTATTTTCGCTTCGTGGTGCACGGAGGTTATTACCAGTACAGAGTGCTCCCCTTCGGGCTGGCTGCTGCCCCAAGGGTATTCACCAAGTGCCTGGCTGTCATCGCAGCCCACCTCAGGCTCCAGGGGTCTTCATCTTCCCCAATCTAGATGACTGGTTGGTAAAGGGCAGCATCACCACCGAAGTACAACAGGCGATGGGCCACAGTCCTTGTCCTAGAGCACATGGGGTTCATAGTCAGCTACCCAAAGTGTCATCTCTAGCCAACTCAAAACCTGGAGTTCATAGGGGTGCAGCTGGACACAGCCCAGGTCAGGACTTTTCTTCCAAGGACAGGGCCCTGTGCCTCCAGTCCAATACATGCTCTGCCTACTGGGACACATGGCGTCCTTGGTGCACATCACTCCAGACTCCCCTTGCGGATGCGAGTGTTCCAGTGGGTACTCTGCTCTCAGTAGTCATAGGCCATGGGGTGTCTGCGGGACAGGGTGACTGTCACCAGTACCCTGGTTAACTCCCTCGGCTGGTGGCAACACCTCCCGCACCTGCTAGCAGGGTTGCCTTTCCAGACCCCCCACACCTCAGATAATCCTCAAAATTGGGGTGGGGAGCCCACTGCGGCAACCTCTGCACTCAGGGCAGTTGGTCACTGGTGGAGAGCCTCCAGCAAATCAACCTCCTGGAGCTCCGGTCTGTTGCCTTAACCCTCCGGGCTTTTTGCCACCACCTGCAGGACCAACCGGTACTGGTCCAGACCGACAATCAGGTGGTGATGTTCTACGTAAACAACAAGGGGGCATGGGGTCATCCCTCCTTTACTGGGAAGCAATGGGTATCTGCACATGCCAGCAACAACAGGATGCTCCTGTGGGCAATATACCTCTCATGCCAGGTCACTGCCCTGGCAGATAGACTCAACCAGGTCCTCCAGCCATACGAGTGGAGGATGGACCTCAGAGTTGCCCAACAGTTATTCTGGTGCTGGGGGCTCCCACAAATGGATCTCTTTGTCAACCCAGCCAATGCCCCTCTGCCACGTTTCTGGTGTGATTTACGGTGGTTGGTCATCGATATAGTTGCCAATTGGCAGGCTGGTCAAGCTGATCGTCTGGCACGTCTGGAACAGAAGTGGATTTTCTGCCTTAAGGCAGTTCAGTGGAGCGGATGTCGATTTAAAAGACTTCCCCATTTTTCATTCATTCCTTTACGTCATCTCCCTTGTAGTGTGATCACGTGCTTATTGGCGTATCTAATTGGTTGTTTTGCTTATATGCCTTTAGGTTTCTTTATACAGGGTCTCCAAGTTTGAGACCCTTGTGTTGCTTGTTGGGGGAATCATTTATTAATCTATATTGCGCCCTGAAGCAGCCTTTGAAACTTTGGCAAAACTCGAATTGACTGTGGACTGTGTATTTCCCAAGGAGACAGTGTGCAAGTCTAGGAGCTTCGGCTTCCTTTCTGTTGGGCACTATTCTTCTCCAGCTAAGTTGTTTTTCAATGCATTTAAAAATTATGATTTAGTTGGTGGCCTATGATTGAGATTGTGAAAAAATTGTGAGGTTTGCTGCATTATTTTCGCAAGTTCAGACCCCACTCCTCCTTCACTGAGGCCTGCCCAATAATCTTGGGTGGTGTATTTTCCTTGTCCCCTGTTTTCTTTGTC
The DNA here is from genome assembly GCA_033557465.1 of Ichthyophis bannanicus. Lineage (NCBI taxonomy): Eukaryota > Metazoa > Chordata > Amphibia > Gymnophiona > Ichthyophiidae > Ichthyophis > Ichthyophis bannanicus. The sequence continues at coordinate 844,925,792 of CM066036.1, read as the reverse complement.
ATTATCTTAAATTTGGTAATGTCATTCGATGTTACACTTTGGTTCTTTTTGTTTGGATAATCCGTTTCTGTTCTTGGCAGCTGCACCCTGCCAGGGTGGCAGCCGATTCCTTCCTGATCTCATGGGTAGAGAGTTTCCTTTACATCTTCCCGCCCATGCCCCTAATCACCAAGACCCTCTTAAAGGTCCACAGTGGGCCCGGCAGCCTTGGTTTCCCCTGCTTCTCCGCCTGTCCACGGCGCCCCCCCCCCCCCCCAGTTCCCCTGAGGTGTGACCCAAGCCTACTGATGCAGGAAGAGGGTGCTCTCCGGCACGCCAACCTGGGATCCTTGATGCTCACAGCTTGCGTGCTGAGCAGGTAGCCCTGGCTCCTTTCAACCTCTCTATAGAGGTGGAGGAGGTGCTCCTGGCCTCTGATAAGACCTCAAGAAACCCTCACTAGACCCTATCGATCCATCTCTCAACTTCCCTTCATTTCTAAACTACTTGAACATGTCATTGCCTTGACTTTCTCTCCTCTCAAGCCCTCCTGGATCCTTTATAATCTGGCTTTCGTCCTTTACATTCTACTGAAATAGCTCTTGCCAAAGTCTCCAGTGACTTGTTCCTGGCTAAATCCAAGGGCCTTTACTCGATTCTCACCTTTTTTGCCATTTGTGCTGCTTTTGACACTGTCATCCATAACCTTCTCCTCGATATCTTGTCCTCACTTGGTTTTAAGGGCTCTGCTATACTGGTTCTCTTCTCTCTCCCATCACATTTTTGGTGTTTATTCTGGTGGATCCTCCTCTACTACTATCCCACTCTCAGTTGGTGTGTACCCCAAGGATCTGTCTTAGGTGAACTCCTTTTCTTTCTCTATTCCTAGTCCCTTGGTGCACTCATCTCTTCCCATGGCTTTCAGTGCCATCTTTATGCTGACTCCCCCCAGATCTACCTCTCTACACCTGAAATCTCTCTGGCAAGCCAGGCCAGGATCTCTGCCTGCCTTTCTGACATTGCTGTTTGGATGTCTCATCGCCGTTTGAAATGGAACATGGCCAAAACAGAGCTTCTTATTTTTTCTCCTAAACCCTCCTCTTTCCCTCCTCCTTTCTCAGTCTCTGTGGATAACACTATTCCCTGTCTCCTCAGCTTGCAGCCTTGGGGGTCATCTTTGACTTTTCTCTCTCCTCCATACACATCCAACTGATAGCTAAAACATGCCGTTTCTTTCTCTGTAACATTAACAAAATTTGCTCATTCCTTTCTGAACACGCCACTGAAGCTCTTATCCACTCCGTAGTCACTTCCTGTCTAGACTATTGTAATCTACTGCTTGCTGGTCTCCCTCTGAATCATCCTTCTCCTCTTCAATCTGTTCAACACTCTGCTGCATGGCTAATCTTCCACCAGCCTCGTCATGCTGTTATTACCCCTCTTCTCAAGTCATTTCATTGGCTCAATATCCGTTTCTGCATCAAGGTCATACTTCTCCTACTGACCTATGTGCATTCACTGTGCACCGCCTCACTACTCACAACTCCTCACAGCTGTTCTGGCAGGTCACTTCTATCTGTGCCCTTCCCTTCTATTGCTTACTCCAGACTTTGCTGTTTTCAACTTGCTGCTCCTTAGCCTGGAACAAACTACCCGAGTTTGTACGTCAAGTGCCTTCTCTGACCCTTTTCATATTGAGGCTGAAAACTCTCTTCTTCACTGCCACTTTTGGATCTTGACTCAACTGATTTCCTTTGTGTTTCCTTACCATTCCCCCTAGATGTATCCCATGTCTACAGCTACTGTGTTGTCTATCTTGACTAGATTATAAGTTGTGATGAGCAGGAACCATCTTTTACATGTGTCTGTGCAGCGCTGTGTACGTCTTGTAGTGCTATACAAATGTTCAATAGTAGTAGTAATCTTCCCTGGCTTCACTCTCTCTCCTCCACCTTTTTCTTCCTTCTCTTTCTTCCATCCATTTCTCTTCTACCTCTCCCACCCTTTACCTCCCTGACCTCTTACCTTTTCTTGAGCATGAAGCATGGGCTTCTCTGATACCACATGCATTTGGTGCTACCTCTCTCCACAGTCTGTCCCATCTCTCTCCACAGTCTGTCCCATCTCTCTCCACAGTCTGTCCCATCTCTCTCCACAGTCCGTCCCATCCCTCGTTCCCAATGTATCATGTACTTAAGAAACAGGCTGTGGGGAGAGCCATCATTGCACCTAATCAGAGACCATGTTGCTTGAACAAGAAGTACCAGAATCAAGATAGAAGTGAGCTGCATGAAGAGGCAGTGCTCCCTGCACATGGTTGGAGATAGGGCTGGCCCAACTATTAAGCAAACTAGGTAGTTGCTTAGGGTGGAAGCTCCTTTTGAAAGTGGGGGCTTGCAAAGAGCAGGCCTTCAAGCATGCTGTGGTCACACCTCTCCTCGAGAAACCTTCACTTGACCGTAGTTGTCCATCTAATTATCATCCCATCCTCCCTCCTTCTCTTTTTTATTTATTTATTTATTTATGCTTATTTCTATACCGCTTTTTCCAAAGATCAAAGGCGGTTTACAGGTAACATTTAGTGAACATGGTTTTACATAGAACATCGTTTTTTCATAACTATGTACAGTTAACATGATAAACGATAACATGGAACATTGTTACAGAACTAAATACAGTTTAACATGGATTATTGTTACAGAACTATTTACATTTTAACATTAGCTAGTAATGCTTTGTCTATTTACATTGATTCTTTGCTAAATTAAGCTTTGTTTCTTAAATGTAGTGAGTGTTGAGGCTTGTTGAGCTGTAGTTAAGGAGGATTGTTATGGTTGTGTGGTGTGTTGGGTGGATAGGATTCATTTAAATTTGTGAAGTGTTCTTTAAATAGAAATGTCTTCAGTTCTTTTCGAAATGTTTGAAGATCTTTTATTTTGCGGAGTTCTAGCGGGAGTTTATTCCATAGGGTGGGGGGCTGCATAAGAGAAGGCTCTTGAGCTTGTGGTCTTCTTTGTTTTCCGGATGGATTTTTTTATTTCTAGTGAGTAGGTTGCGTTTTGTCTGCGGGCTCTAATTTCTTTTGGAGCTTGAATCAGAGTGGTTAAATGTGAGGGTGAGATGCCGTTTGTTATTTCTCTTCATTTCCAAACTTCTTGAATGTGCTGTCCTCCGCCGTTGTCTTGAATTTCTTTCCTCTCAAGCCCTGCTAGATCCATTTCATTCTGGATTTTGTCCCTTACACTCCACTGAAACGGCACTTGCCAAAGTCTCCAGCAACTTGGTCCTGGCTAACTCCAAGGGCCTTTACTCTATCCTCATCCTTCTTGACCGTTCTGCTGCTTTTGACACTGTTGACCACCACCTTCTCCTTGACACATTGTCCTCACTTGGTTTTAGGGACTCTGTCCTATCCTGGTTCTCTTCTTCTCTCCCATTGCTCTTTTAGCGTTTGTTCTAGTGGTTCCTCCTCTACTGCTATCCCACTCTGTTGGTGTACTCAAGGATCCGTTCTGGGTCCTCTGCTTTTCTCTATATACCCTGTCCCTTGGTGCTCTCGTCACCTTCCATGGATTTCGATATCATTTTTATGCTGACGATTCTCAAATCTATCTTTCTTCACTTGATATCTCTCCAGGCCCGCATCTCTGCCTGCCTGTCCGATATCGCCACCTGGATGTCTCACCACTATTTGAAATTAAGCATAGCCAAAACGGAACTTCTCATTTCTCCCCTCCCCCCCACAGTCCTCCCTCCCCCATTCCTCCTTTCTCTCTTTCTGAAAACACTCTTCTACTTCCTGTTTCGTCAGCCCATAACCTTGGTGTTATCTTTGACCTCCTCCCTCTCCTTTTTCTTTCTTATCCAACAGCTAAAACTCTGTCGTTTCTTTCTCTATCCATTAACAAAATTTTCCCTTTTCTTTCTGTACACTGTACACACTACTAAAACACTTATCCACTCTCTAATCACTTCCCATCTTGACTATTGCAGCCTCCTTCTTATTGGTTTCCTTCTGAGCCACCTCTCTCCCCTCCAATCTCTTCAAAACTCTGCTGTGCGACTAATCTTTCACCAGCCTCAATTTACTCATATAACCCCTCTTCTGAAATCACTTCGTTGGTTTCTCTTCCGTTTCTGTATCCAATTCAAATTTCTCCTTCTGACCTATAAATGTTTTCTTTCTACTGCTCCTCCGTACCTTTCCTCTCTCTCTACTCCTCTCATGAACTCTGCTCTTCCTCTGGCCTATTCCTCTCTATGGCGTTTTCTTCTACTGCCAACTCTAGACTTCAGCCCTTACCACCTTGTGGTTCCTTATGCCTAGAACAAACTTCGAGTCTCTAGGCCAGGTGTCCCCTCTCCCCCTCTTCAAATCCATGTTAAAGATTTACCTCTTTTGGGCTGCCTTTGTTTCCTGATCCCTTGCTTTCCCCGTGTCTCCTTACCCCCTTCCCTTTTGCATCCTTATTCTTATTTTATTCTTTTCTTTGTCTTGTCTGTCTTTTAGATTGTAAGCTCTACGAGCAGGGACTGTATTTTTTTGTGTGTTTGCACAGCCCTGCGTATGCCTTGTAACACTATATAAATAATAGTATATAGTAGTAGAAGATTCTGACAGCCGGATGGGTATAAGGCTTAGTTTGCCTAGGATGCCAACATCTTGAACTAACTCTGAGGCCAGCCCTGGTCAGAGACCCCTGTGACCCACCTTGGAAAGGAAGTGACAGATCAAGGAAGGAAAGGGGTTGTAGAGAGGGGAGATGCAACACTCCCTGCACTTTGTCAGGGAGAGGCTGCTCCAGATAGAGCAAGGAAGAGACTGTGAGAAAAGGCAGTGTTGCACCTAATCAGGGATGAGGCAGCGACACCTCAGTTGCTCTAATAAGGGCAATCAGTGGATTCTGCACCTTCAGAAAAAAAACAAAAACATTCAGACTTTCTTAGCAGTGAGAGCTGAGAAGCAACTGTGTGCATGCAGCCTGAAAAAAAGAGCAGCAATTGGCAGAGAAGTACACAGGCTTGCTGAGTATTTATCTGTGTGCTTGTGCAGTCCACGGTCTGTGCTAACATTCCAAATGCACTACGCTCTCAGTTGGCTGGCAGCCTGCCGTGTACATCACTTCATCTCATTTTTCTTCCTCCCTTGTCTCAACATGGCAGCTCGCTCCATTTCAGCAGCTCAGCTGGAATAGGGGCAGTTCATTTGAGGGAGCAATGTCTCTTCCCCCCCCCCCCCATACACCCATGTTGGGAAGTTATCTTTTCTTATTTTATACCTTACTTCACAATCCAATTACAATCCTAATCATGCTGGCAAGAGGAGAATGCCTGATCTCCTGCAGGTTCGCTGTTGCATCATGAATAGTGTTACTAAGCACTGTTTTACACTCCATACTCCACCTGGGGTCGTTATGCCCCTATTTGTGTGTATGTATGTATGTGTATATATATATATATATATATATATACAATTTTTTTTTAAAAAAGCAGACATGATCAACCAATTTACCTTTGTTTTTTTTCTTCATGCTAAATTGTTATTGATTAGCACAACTATTAGTATGTGCACTAGTAATAATGCAAAATAATTAAACCTCTAGATGTTCAATTATTTTGTCAAACAAAACCTCAGTACCATAGAGATCTGAAATATGGTTAGTGAGTATGTGTATATATCTCTATGTATTTACAAAGAAAAATCTGTTTAATAAAGTTGGGCTAACTGGGATTGAGTTTTGGATTTGATTCGCACCTTTTCCCGCAGGATCTTGAGTCGAGTTAGTTTCAGGTACAGTATCGCCCTGTTTCTGGAAGGCCTGCAATTGTTTGTACCTGAGGCAAACTTTAGGGCATCCTTGAGGTTCACATAACATTTAAAAGCTTTTGGAACCAGCTTTTAGCAAAAGCATATATCCTTGGGCTTTCATCCTGTGATAATGGTGTTTCTGCATGGTTTTTTTATTTTGAAGCAAGTATTTTGCCGTCTGCCCTCCATAGCATCACATGTATTGCATTCCCAGATTCTTCTGACCTCAAGCTTTATGGACCAATCAAATATTTAAGTGTTTGAGGTTTCATTTGTAATGTGTTTGCATTAAAGCAGACACCTGGAACCTTACTCAAAGAATTTTAAAAAATTAAGAAAAGAGATTGCTTGATTTTGGCGAAGGATTTCTGTTTACTTTTAGTATGCTGCTTTTGTGCATTTTCTTTTCACAATGATGGCACAGAGTCAGTGTTTATTAATTTGCAACAGCCTTAATTTCAATCCTTTTAGCTATAATCAGTTTTGCTGAGAAGCAGAATTAGAATGTAATGACTGTTACTTTATGCATCCATGTTCTTGATCTGAAATTAATTTGGTAAATTACCTATAGGCATAGCACATACAATTTTTTTTAAGGTTAATATCTTTTTCTCTATATCCAGGACTGAGAGCTCTGTTAAGCAAACAATGGACTGGAAAAGGCTTTGGAAGAGAACTTGATCGACTTCTGGACTTGCTGTGCTCTGGATTCTTCCAGCAAGTAGAAATGCAGGTACAGAATATAAGATAGCACTTTAACATAGCCAATCAGTAGATCATGTTTAACGGCTATGAGTGGCTGTTCAGAACTATTGACCTTGTATCAACAAAAGTATCCTTCAAGTTACTTCTCCCATGATTAACTTCATTTGCATGCACCTGGGTGCCTTCCTTCCAGTGCCACTCTGACCCTATCAGGGTGGCTACTTCAACAGAGCCAGCTGAATTTTGGCCCCAGAATCCTAGAACAGGACAGGAGGCTTCAAAGCAGGGATTCTCCTTTCCTCTGCTCAATTAGTGCCAGACTGTCACTGTGAAAACCTTTTCTAGCTTGAGGTATCCATACTGCTGCTCAGAACCATAGCACTGACTTAAAGGGGTACCAGTTTGAGTCTTGACACTGTCCTCATTAGCAGTCCTTCATAAGGCCACTGTCATTTTCAGCAAGTGGGGAAACATACAGAACATGGCTCAGAATTCTTTCCAACTGCTCGGTGTATGTGTGTGTATTTGATATTCGTATCTGTTGTATTTTCTGTGTGTGCTGTATATGTGTGATGTCGTAGGAGTTGGGGTAGCTAGCTAGCAGTGGTGGGGCATTTCTGGGGTGCATAGTTTGCAAGGGGGTGGGGCAGTTTCATGGGGGCTGTTTTTGAGGGTGGAACTGTTGAGGGATAGTTTTATGGGAGTGACGGCAATTTACAGGGTGGTGGGACAAATGCAGGGGCAGTTGACAAGGTGGTTGGACAGTTGTGGGGGTAGCTTTTGAAAGGGGGTACTTTTGCGGGATGGTGGGCAGTTGATAGAATATTTTTCATGAGTGGGAGCATTTTGTAGGTTGATGGACAGTTGGGGTATCTTTTGTGGATGGCGTTAGTTGGCATGGTAATGGGGCAGTTGTGAGGGTATGACGCAGTATGTGGGGTAGTAGTGCAGGTGTAGGAGGTTTATTGGGCTGGAACAGTTTGAAGGGTGGTGAGTCAGTTGTGTGCGGATAATTTTTTGGGGTGGAACATTTGGTAGGTTGGTAGGTCACTTGTTAGCACCTTCTAAGGGTGGTGACTGTGCAGGGTGCTAGGACAGTTGTGGAAGGCATCTTTGGGGATGGAGGTCAGTTTGGGGGGCTTTGGTAAGTAGAGAACTAGGGGGGGAGATTTTGAGAGGAGGAAATCCATAACTGATATGTTTTCACTGTATGTAAGTTTCTGTGATACAGAGAAGCTGGAACTCATTCTCTCATAGAAATGCATTGGCCATTTTGGATGGTTTGTTTTTCTGGACCCCCTAGTCTAATTTGGCCCATTTTTGAACTTGATGTGTCTCTTTACCAGTTTTACCCAGGACTGGCCCATCCTTTGTGCAAGAATGTTGTTCGCATAGGGTCCCGTGCTTCAGGGGGTCCCACGCCAACAACATCCCGCACTGAATACTGGCAGGCAGGGCGACTTTAAAGGGAGCCGGAGAGGACTTGGCTCACGTCTAACAGCTGCTGAAATGAAGAGCGTCTCTTTTCTTCACTTCGGCAGCTGTGCTATAGTTTAAAATGCTGCCGCACTGAGTGCCGGGAAACAGGAAGTTCCATTTGACCTCAGCATGGCAGCGCTGGAAATTGTGCTGGGGGGGGAAGCTAGGACTCGAAATGGGCTGAGTAGGGGGGAGCTGGGCTGAGTGGAGGGGGGGCTTGGACTGGAAATGGGCTGAGTAGGGGGGCTTGGACTGGAAATGGACTGAGTAGGGGGGGCTAGGACTGGAAATGGGCTGAGGGAGTGGCTAGGATAGGACTGGAAATGGCCTGATGGGGGGCTAGGATAGAAACAGAGAAATATGATGACAGAAAAAGACCACATGGCCTATCAAGTCTATCCTTCCATATCAACAACTACAACAGTCCCCTTTTTTCCTTTAGAGATCCTCTGTATTTGTCCCATGCTTTTTGAATTCAGTTACTGTCCTCATCTCTACCACCTCCACTGGGAGACTATTCCACGGATCCACCACTCTTTCCGTAAGGAAATATTTCCGCATATCACTCCTGAATCTATCCCCCTTCACCCTCATCCCATGTCCCCTCGTAGCAGAACTTGCTTTCAATTGAAAGAGGCTCTCTCCCTGAACATTTATGCCACGGAGGTATTTAAACATCTCAATCACCTCTATCCCGCCTTTCCTCTAAGGTGTACATATTAAGATCCTTACGTCTGTCCTCATATGCTTTTTAATGAAGACCACTAACCATTTTAGTAGCCACCCTCTGGACCAACTCCATCCTGTTCACATCCTTTTGAAGGTGCGGTCTCCAGAATTGCACACTATACACCAAATGAGGTCGCACCAAAGACTTATACAGAGGCATTATCACCTCCTTTTTTCTGCTAGCCATTCCTCTCCGTATGCACCCAAGCATTTTTCTAACTTTTGCCGTCACCTTTTCTACCTGTTCAGCTACTTTCAAGATCATCAGACACAACCACACCTAGGTCCTGCTCTTCTTTGGTGGACAAAAGTACTTCACCCCCTATACTATATTGCTCTCTTGGATTGCTGCAGCCAAAATGCATGACCTTTATATTTTTTCTAAAAAAGCTCGTAGTTGGATCTTGGGATCGAGCTGGCGGTCCGCCACGAGGCGAGCTACTGCTTGTCCCAGCCCCTGCCTCTCGGCGCCTCCCCAATGCTCTTGACTGCGTGTCTTGGGGGTCCGAAGCGTTTACTTTGAAAAAATTAGAGTGTTCAAAGCAGGCCGGTCGCCTGAATACTTCAGCTAGGAATAATGTAATAGGACTCTGGTTCTATTTTGTTGGTTTTCGGAACTGGGGCCATGATTAAGAGGGACGGCCGGGGGCATTCGTATTATGCCGCTAGAGGTGAAATTCTTGGACCGGCGCAAGACGAACCAAAGCGAAAGCATTTGCCAAGAATGTTTCAAAAGACTCAGCTGCCACACCATTCAATGGTAGTAGAGTCAGCCATGCGTAGGATGAAAAGTGCAGAGAGACATGCATCCAATCCTCCAGGTAGTGAATGCAGGACTCTTGATGCTTTTGGACGTCAAACCTTTCAGGCTTCCATGCTTTCAGCTAGGATCAGCTCATATATTTTATATATGGGAATGTTCCTCAAAGAGGTCACAGGAGATTTGGAGCTTATGAGCCCCCTTCTCCCTGAGGACAAACGACAGGACTTTCTCACTCTTGTCAAGCATGCTCAAGATGTCTCCAAGTTTGTAAACCGTGCAGTCTTTGACTGCTTTGAATGCATCAGCAGAACCTCTGCTATTGCTATTGGTGCACGTTGGATTGCCTGGCTTCAGGCATCTGACTTGGAGATTTGGGTACAGGATGAATTGGGTAACATCCCTTGCACAGGAGAAAACCTCTTTGGCAAGAATTGGCAGGAGAAGGCTAATGAGATAGATACTGACAATCTCACTTTAGACAGATTATCAAAATCTGCAGCCACTCCAGCCAAAAAGAAACTCTATAAAAAAACCCTTTTTCAGCAAAAAGAGGAAGTTTTATCCATCCTATACCCAGCAAGGGCAAGCTCAGGGTCAAGTTGCCCAGAAGGGTCAACAGCAACAATCCAGACAAAAGAAGCCAAAAGGCCCGAGAGCTCAATCAGCTCCACAGGCCCAGCCCCCTCAAGGGCTTTGACTCCTTCATAGAGAACTTAGCCTTCCTGCCTCTGAAGGGGCCAGAACCCTAAACATTCCAGGGAGGTTGTGTCATTTTGCTAACAGATGGCACCAAATAACAACAGAAAGCTGGACTCTGTCCATTGTGGGAGATGGGTACAAGCTTCATTTTCATAGTATGCCCCCTCCTACAATCGTAAGACAGTTCAATTCCCAAACCTCTACAGGCAATCTACTGGATCAAGAGGTCTCAACACTCCTTGCTCAAAGAGCAATAGAGGAGGTGCCCATTCTTCAGCAGGGTGCAGGGTTCTACTCCCCCTATTTTCTTATTCCAAAGAAAACAGGAGGACACAGACCCATTCTAGACCTCAGAGAATTGAACAAATATCTATTCTGAGAAAAGTTCAAAATGATTTCTCTGGGAACTCTTCTGCCATACCTTCAAAGTCAGGATTGGCTTTAGATCTAAAGGATGCATATACTCACATTCTGATCCATCCAGATCATAGGAAATTCTTACGATTCCTTTTTTAAGAGAAAACATTTCCAATACATCGTTCTTCCCTTTGGTCTGGCTTCGGCACCAAGAGTATTCACGAAATGCATGGCAGTAGTAGCTGCATTTATGCAAACCCTGGGGATATTCGTCTTCCCTTACTTGGACGACTAGCTCATTCGAGCCCCCACGGTTCCAGAAGCCAGATCTGCACTATCCCGCACAATGCGAATCCTTCAATACTTGGGATTGGTCATAAACCTCCCAAAATTCCAACTTGCTCCGTCTCAGTCCCTAGAGTTCATAGTAGTTTGTCTAGATACCAGACAGTCAAGGGCTTTTCTCCCACAACCCCGCTGTCTTCGTATAAATGCAGCTAGCTTCTCAAGCAGCGGTGACGTCCTCCCTAACTGCTCGAGAACTACTACAACTATTGGGATATATGGCATCCACAGTTCATATGGTTCCCTACGCTCGCCTTCATATGCGAGCAGCCCAGTGGACCCTATCCACACAGTGGACACAGGCCACAGGACGTCTGTCGGACAGGATATCAAACTCTCAATGACTGATCTTGTCCTTACAATGGTGGCAATCACTGGAAAATCTTCTAGTGGGGTCTCCTTTCCAGCAACCCCTATTCAAGGCCACCCTAACAACAGATGCATCACAGGTGGGATGGGGAGCACACCTGCATCATCTCTCTACCCAGGGTATCTGGACTCCACAGGAGGCTTGTCTTTACATAACCCTCCTGGAACTCAGAGTAATCTATCTAGTTCTTCGAGTATTCCATGCCCAGCTCAGCTACAAGACAGTCCTAGTCCAAACGGACAATCAAGTAGCTATGTTCTACGTGAACAAGCAGGGCGGAACAGGCTCTCTGTCATTATGCAACAAAGCTTTACGACTATGGGCCCTCACCAGAGAGCATCAAATTCACCACCTCGTGGTATATCTTCCAGGCATTCAAAACCTTTGGACAGACAAACTCAGCTGAGTACTGCTGCCTCACGAATGGTCTCTCCACCTAGACCAGGTGGCCAAGATATTTCAGATCTGGGGAACCCCAGACATAGACCTATTTGCAAGTCCACTGAATGCCAAACTTCCCCGGTTCTGTTCCAGGATTCCAGCTCAAAATTGCCAGGCAAGGGACGCCTTCCTTCTTCACTGGGGTCATGATTTCCTCTATGCCTTCCCACCCATTCCCCTCATTCCCAAAACACTTCAAGCTTCAAAGAGACAGAGGTCGTATGATCTTCATAGCACCACGGTGGCCATGCCAAATGTGGAATCCCCTGCTTCTACATTTCTCTCAAGCTGCACCTCTGGAGTTAGGCTATGCTCCAGATCTCCTCTCCCAAGAGAACAGGATGCTATGGCACCCGGATCCCTAGTCCCTGCATCTCAGGGTCTGGTTGCTGAAAACTTAGGCCTTCAGGATCTTAACCTTTCCCAACAGGTAAAGGATATCCTTCAGGCTTCTAGAAAACCTTCCACAAGACGCTCTTACGCCTTCAAGTGGAAACATTTTACTATATGGTGTTCACAGAAGGGGTTAACCCCCCCCCCCTTATGATACCTTTGGAATCGATACTAGAGTATCTACTTCATTTATCAAATTCTGGTCTAAAGACCAATTCAGTAAGAGTCCATCTCAGTGCAATTGCAGCTTCCTATAAGCCTCTAAATGGACAACCAATTTCCTCTCATCCACTCATAAGAAGATTTATGAGAGGTCTTCTAGTAACAAAGCCTCCCATCAGGCCACCACCGGTGGCATGGGATTTAAACCTAGTTCTCGGGCAGCTTATGAAACCGCCTTTTAAACTTTTAGCCACTACAACCCTAAAGCTTTTGTCCTGGAAAGTCATCTTTCTAATTGCAATCACCTCTGCACGTCGCATTAGTGAATTGTAAGCTTTAGTGGCTGATCCTCCTTATACTAGGTTTCACCATGATAAGTTTGTTCTTAGAACTCATCCACACTTTATGCCACAAAGATGGTTTCGCCTTTTCATTTAAATCAATCAATTTATCTTCCTGTATTCTTTCCGAGGCCTCATGCCCTTAATGCAGAAAGGAGCCTTCATACTTTGGATTGTAAAAGAGCCTTGGCTTTTTTCCTACAAAAAACACAGCAACATAGAAAGTCTTCTCAACTTTTTATTGCTTTTGATTCTAGTCATTTGGGACCTCCAGTCTCCAAGAGAACTCTGTCCAAATGGATTGCACAATGCATATCCTTTGCTTATGAGAATAAGAGTCTTCCTCTTCAAGGCCATGTCACAGCTCATAATGTGAGAGCCATGGCAGCCTCTATGGCTAACCTTCACTCTGTGTCTATTGATGACATTTGTCGAGCAGCCACCTGGGCTTCGGTACACACCTTTACAGCCCACTACTGCCTAGATAAAGCCTCCCGTCGGGATGCCTTCTTTGGCCAAGCTGTTCTTCAAAATCTCTTCCAGACCTGATTCAGCTCCTACCCACCAACCTTGGTGGGATGCCAGAGATCCATGGGAGGAAGCATGGCCCACCTTAATTGGGTGGTAGCTTCCTGGGGCTATCTCCCTGGCATCTTCAGCTAGGGAGTCCCCATATGTGAAGACTACATTCCTGCTTGTTCCTGGAGATAGCATAGTTACTCACCTGTAACAGGTGATCTCCAGGAACAGCAGGAATTTAGTCTTCACAACCCACCCACCTCCCCTAGGCGTTGTCTCTCTGTCTCTTTCCTCTCTCCCTCTATCCTTTCACTCAGCTACAAACTTAACTGAAGAGCGACAGTTGGAAATGCAGGAAGGCAGCACGTATGTGCTGAGGGATACTCCCAAAAGCGTTCATTTTGGAAACTGGGGAGCATTCCTGCGCAGGCTCCATCAGTACCGACAATACCCATATGTGAGGACTAAATTCCTGCTGTTCCCGGAGATCACCTGTTACAGGTGAGTAACTGCGCTATACTTGTACAAGAAGATATGCTGCGCTGGGGTCGTCAGGATATCATTATTCTCTGTGAACAAGCAGGAAATAAATCCTCACGTATAGGTGATGTCACAGATGGAGCCTTGCACAGCAACACTCCCAGCTTCCAAAGGAAGCCTTTGGAAGGCACACTGCGCATGTACGCCTGCCTTACCATCTGCTGTGGCGCCATCTTCTCCAGTCTTCTTTTTTCCATGGAGCCTCTAGGGACATATTCTGCATTCTGGAAAAAAGTTTTCTTCTTGGCCCTTGTGGGCCAGTTTTTTCTAAATTTCCTTGCAGCCTGTCGTCGGCTCAGTCAGTCATACACGGAGGACCTGAGATTAATTAAGCTTCAGGTACACAAGGTGTATTAGGGGTATTAGATACACTTTTATTGGTATAAGCACCTACACCAATCCTTATTATATACAGAATTTAAAAGATCTAAACACAAGCTTTAAACTAAGATGCAGACAGAAGTCCAGCAACAAGATGGGGGTTCTCCGGTCTTTTGCATTGAGTGTCACATGTATGATTTTCTCCCAGTTGGTGAGAGGTCTTACGTATGCACTAAGTGCAAAGAACTCTTTGCTCTCAGGGAACAAGTCCGTTCTCTAGAGGCTAGAGTAGCAGACCTGGAAGACATAAGAAAGACAGAGAAGTACATGGACGTGACCTACAGGGATATAGTCCTGAAGTCCCACCTCCAGTCTGGCAGCATCCCTGTTGCCATGGAGGAGAGAGGTCACGTGACATGAGAGCATCACCCTGGTGTGGCAGGAAGTGATCCTGTAACTAGGACCTGTCCTCCAGGTGATGTAAAACCCTCTCGCACCGAGGACGTTTCTCCAGGGCCATGTGCCCAAGAGGGGAGGGTCAGGACAGCTGTTATAGTTGGTGATTCAATCATTAGGAATGTAGATAGCTGGGTGGCTGGTGGACGTGAGGATCGCCTGGTAACATGCCTGCCTGGTGCGAAGGTAGCAGACCTCACGCACCGCCTAGATAGGATCGTAGATAGTGCTGGGGAGGAGTCTGCTGTCTTGGTACATGTTGGTACCAATGACATAGGAAAATGTGGTAGGGAAGTTCTGGAGGCTAAATTTAAGCTTTTAGGTAGGAAGTTGAAATCCAGAACTTCCAGGATAGCGTTCTCCGAAATGCTTACTGTTCCACGTGCAGGACCCAAAAGACAGGCAGAGCTCTGGAGTCTCAATGCGTGGATGAGACAATGGTGCAAGGATGAGGGTTTTGGATTTGTTAGGAACTGGGGAACATTCTGGGGAAAGGGGGGGCTCTTCCGAAGGGATGGGCTTCACCTTAATCAGGATGGGACCAGACTGCTGGCATTAACCTTTAAAAAACAGATAGAGAAGCTTTTAAACTAGAAAATAGGGGAGAGCCGACAGTCACCCAGGAGCGCATGGTTCGGACAAAGGTATCCTTGAAGGATACTACCAAAAGCAGTGAGGTTCCAAAAGGGAGTATAGTAGCCCAAATGCCCTTGAGTAAGGAGCAGACAGAGCATAAAGATTCCAAATTACCCATGCCTACCAATAGCCAGATTAATATTAATAAAATACAGTCTCTAAAATGCTTGTATGCCAATGCTAGAAGTCTAAACAATAAGATGGGAGAGTTAGAATATATAGCACTAAATGAGAGGTTAGATATGATTGCACTCTCAGAGACATGGTGGAAGGAGGATAACCAGTGGGACACTGTGATACCTGGATACAAACTATATCGTAATGATAGAGCTGATCAAATTGGTGGAGGGGTTGCGCTCTGTTAGAGAGGGCATTGAGTCAGAAAGGATTAAAGTTTTGCAGGGAACAAAATATGCTGTAGAATCTCTATGGATTGAAATTCCATTTATGAAGGGGAAGGTGATGGCAGTGGGAGTATACTATCGAGCGCCTGGCCAGAATGAACAAATGGATGATGAAATGCTCAAAGAAATCAAGGAAGCTAACAAAAGTCACAACAGAGTAGTAATAATGGGTGATTTCAATTACCCCGGTATCGACTGGGTCAGTGTCACGGCAGGACAAGCTAAAGAGATAAAGTTTCTAGATGGAATAAATGACTGCTTCTTGGAGCAGCTCGTTCATGAACCGACCAGAGTGGAAGCCATACTGGACCTAGTCCTTAGTGGAACGCCAGATCTGGTGCAAGAAATAAGGGTGTTGGGACCACTTGGCAATAGTGATCATAGTATGATCATGTTTGATTTAATTAGTGGAGGACAGATAGTAAAGGAATCCACAGTACTACCTTTTAACTTTCAAAAGGGAGACTATGATAGAATGAGGAATATAGTTAGGAAAAAACTAAAAGGAGCGGTTCCAAAGGTTAAAGACTTACAGCAAGCTTGGGTGTTATTTAAAAATACTATCCTCGAAGCCCAGACCAGCTGTTTCTCCAGGACCAAGCAGGAATCAGTCCTCACTTATGGGTGACGTCGGCGCCGACGGAGCCCTCGCGGAGCAATTTTCCCCAGCTTTCAAAGAAAGCCTTTGGGAATTGCAGCGCGCATGCGCGGTCCCCTTCCCGCCCAAGGGTGCCATCTTAGCCAGTCTTCTTTTTTCCGCGGAGCCCTACAGACGTACCCGTCGTGTCCCCGCGAAAAAGTTGATTTTTCTTCATAATTACTCTTTTTTCCTTCGGTTCGACGCCGGTCTTTTTCCCGCCCAGACTCGCGACGCCGGTCACGAGTCCTCTTCTTCTTTTTCGGTTTTTCTGACTTAGTCAGTTTTCGTTTCGGTTTTTCCCTGGCAGCCCGGTCCTTTGACCTCGCCGGGGCCCTTTTTCCCCCGATGGCTGCCAGTGGTTTCAAGCGGTGTGGTCAGTGTGACCGAAATATGTCACTAACTGACACACACGACAATTGCCTCCGCTGCCTGGGCCCGGATCATGAAGAAATGATCTGTGGGCCTTGTGGCAAACTTTCCTCCAAAGCGTTGAGAAGTCGGTGGCATCAGCGGGATAGAATCTTCGCTGACCCCAGCCGTACCCGGACCTCGTCGGAGGCCTCCGCGTCCAGGGGTTCCAGCTCGGACCGTCGCCGGAGTTCCTCCGACAGGGGTTCTCCCTCCGGGGACCATCGACGGAAGGTGAAACCCGCGAGGGCGGCGTCGGTGGACGCTCCTGGCTCCGCGAGGGCCAGGTCGCATAGCCCCGATAGCCGCCCCGGGTCCTTGGAGAAGGAGCACCTCACGAAGCGACCTCGCCTGGAGTCGGAGCTGCCTGCTCGGGTAAGTCCTGTGGTCCTTCTGGACTCGCCTCCGCGACAGCCGACGTCGGGCCCGACGCCGTCGGGGCCCGAGTCGGGGGC
Source organism: Ichthyophis bannanicus (assembly GCA_033557465.1). Classification (NCBI taxonomy): domain Eukaryota; kingdom Metazoa; phylum Chordata; class Amphibia; order Gymnophiona; family Ichthyophiidae; genus Ichthyophis; species Ichthyophis bannanicus. The sequence goes on along the minus strand of CM066036.1, from coordinate 844,908,841 downwards.
TGCTGGGTCACCTGAGCTCGGACTCAGGTTGACGGCCTTGGAGAGCAGACTGTCTGCCTTCATGGACCAGCAGCGGGCACTGCTCGCTGGCTTCGCTGGCGCTGCAGCCCCGACCGCCGGGACGTCGACGTCTAAGTCGTCCCCGGAGACCGAGCCGATCCTCGAGTCGATGCGAACTCGAGTCGATCCTCGGTCGAGGTCACCCTCGGACTCCCGTTCGGGACCGAGGTCGCCGACGCCGACTCCCTCGGTGTCGGGGCGGCAGGCGCCGCGCCCTGCCCGGGCCGACCCCACCGAGTCCTCGTCGGAGTCGGTCTGGGAGTCTGAAGAGGAAGAGTCGCCTGATTCTTTTCGGACTCGGTGTGTCCCCTCGGACTCACCTGAGTCCGAACCTCGGAAGCAGTCCCCCCCCGGAGGATGCCCGGTTCTCGGACTTCGTCAGGGATATGGCCAAGGCTTTGGCCTTCCCTGCGGACCCCGAGGAGGAGCCTCGAGCCGAAGAGCTCGACGCCCTCCAGTATGACTCTCCCGCCAGGGAACACTTTACTGTACCGGTTCCTCCCATGCTGGAACGACTACTCTTCCGCATGTGGGAGAGTCCGGCCACCTCGCCGGTCCTGAGCAAGCGGGTCCATTCTATCTATCGAGTCCGCAAGAGCCCTGGCTTCCAAAAAGCACAGCTACCACACCATTCCATGGTAGTGGAATCGGCCATGCATCGTCTTAAGAGCCAGAAGATGCACTCCTCGGTGCCTCCTGGCAGGGAGGCCCGTAACCTGGATGGCCTTGGTAAGAAGTGTTTCCAGGGCTCTATGCTTGCGTGTCGTGTCCAGACCTACCAGCTATACATGGGCATGTATCTCCGAGACCTGGCTAAAGAGCTAGCCGGCTTCTCCGCTGGTTTGTCCGAGGAACCCTTGCGGAGGTTCCTGGCCTTGTCCACTGGCATTCGGGAATGCTCAAAATTCATGTCCCGAGCAGCCTATGATGGCTTTGAAGCATCGGCTCGAGTGGCCGCAGCCGGCATCGGTGCCCGCCGACAGGCTTGGCTTCAGTCGTCTGACCTTGAGCCCTGGGTGCAGGACAAGTTGGTCGATGTCCCTTGCCGAGGCGAAAACCTCTTTGGCAAGCCCATGGCTGATAAGGCTTGTCAGACGGCTGCCTAGGGTGAGAACTTACACAATCTTGACGATGCATATATTCATATGATTCTTGCAAGGTATTGTGGGTATTGTAGTTCATTCACTCCCAAACACAGCTGATGACAATAATTTGAGTTGTGAAACCAAGTTTACTTCTTTTATTGATGGGGTTTAATTCACCCAGCACATGTATGCTTGATAGCACTATAAATGAGGTTACTTGCTTGCAGTGTTTAAAAATGGATAACAAAAAGTCACAAAGTAAACCAGAAAACAACCTTCAGCTTGTCAGGCAATTAGCTAATGTTTTCTTAGCAAATAATTACCAAATACAAAGGCACAAAGAAAAGAATAAACTTTGCTGGTTAGGTTAACTTCTGCTTATTTTCCACGCAGATCTCAGCAGTGATTCTCCCTTGCTCACACACACAATCAGGTGCAGCTTTAATTACTATCAACTGACCAGCTGTAAGCCTTTAGCTGGCTGGCTGCTACTGTGTGAACCCAAATCCTGCTTTAAGAGCTGTTTGCAGTGGAAATAAAGAACAAAGTTAGGTTTCTTTGTGATGGCTGATGTGTTTGCTCATAGAAAGCTAGCAATAGCATTTAGATAGAGAACAGTCCATGTAAACTGTATTTTCATCTGCTGTATCAATCAGCATATGGTCACTATCATACATTGGCACAGACGAGTCTTTCATTAAGGCACTATCATGAGAATGCTTATTCCCCTGCTGCCATTCTCTATTATAGATAGTGTCTGGATCAGTGTTCATACCTGAGCCTCTCCTGCTATCATTATTCCTCTCTGTATAGCCTGGCCAATATGTAATCCAATTCTGATGTCCAGCCTTCCAATCTTGATCCCTGGACACTGGATCTTCTCTCACATACCTTCTGGCCTTGGTCTGAAAGTCCCTTCCACATGCAGTCTTCTCTCTTCCAGGTAGCCACTGGTGATTCCTATCTCTGCCACTCCATTCCTCTGGCTGAATCCAGTCCAATGGACTCTGCTGGCTTTTGGAATACCTCCCAGTATGAGTACTGCCTTGGAATCTCCCAGACCTTCCAATGGCCTTTCTTCTCTTCCTTCCAGAGAGTTTCCTTCTCTCTCTATCTGCGTGGCTTTTGCTGAAGCTGTTCTTCCAACTGTTGCTGAAACTGTTTCCTGAAGAATAAGCTCTATTCTTATTCTGTCCTAATGTGTGCTGCTCCCTAACACAGCGCAGCTGTCTTGAATCAGGCCCTGCCCTTTGAGATGAGTGCTTAGGGATTACCTCATAGCTCTCTTGATTGCACACACATTTTCTCACTTCAGCCCCTCTCATGGCTGCTGGAAACCTGGTGCATTCTGGGACTGGTAGTCTTTTATGTGAAAACTCTGTTTTCTCACTTCTACCAGAACTGACAGGTTGCTTGTTCAGAGTCACATCATCTTTTCTATAGCTCCTACCTGAGCTATGATAAGCTTCCTTATCACAGGCTGCACAAATTGAGACGGAGACTCTCACCAGGACTAGGCTTTCTAGGAAGACCTCCGCCCCTTCCCAGAAAAAGAAGGGCTCGGGAAAGAAGTCCTTTTACCCGAGGAAGGCGGCTGCCTACAAACAGTACCCCCACTATCAGGCCCCTGCAGCTCCCCAACAGGGCCAGCAGGCCAAGGGACGGGGTAACGGGTCCCGTAGGCAGCAAGCCCCCAAGCCTGCACCACCAGCCCCTGCTCCGCAGGGTGGGGGTTTTTGACTCCTTAAGCATAGCCTCTCCCCCCCCCGCTGGTTCCTCCCAGCACCGGAGGCCGGCTGGTTCACTTCGCCCACAGGTGGTCCAGCATCACCTCAGATGCCTGGGTGCTTCAAGTCGTGCGAGAAGGCTATCTTCTCCACTTCCACCAGGTCCCTCCCTCCTATTTTCCGGGAGAACCTCCACGACCCCCTCTGCACAGGGAATTACTCCTTCAGGAGTTAGCAGGTCTTCTACAGGAACAGGCGGTGGAACCGGTGCCCCACCACCTGAAAGGTCAAGGCTTTTATTCCAGGTATTTTCTAATACCAAAAAGAACAGGAGGCCTCAGACCCATCCTGGACTTGCGCAACCTCAACAAGTTCCTCGTGCGGGAGAAGTTCAAGATGCTTACCCTTGGAATCCTTCTGCCCTACCTCCAGCAGGGAGATTGGCTATGCTCCTTGGATCTAAAGGATTCCTACACGCACATCCTCATCCACCCAAGCCACCGCCAATACCTAAGGTTTGTGGTGGCAGGAAATCATTACCAGTACAGAGTACTGCCCTTTGGCCTGTCCTCCGCACCGCGAGTCTTCACAAAATGTCTCGCGGTGGTGGCGGCCCATCTCAGGCTTCACGGCCTCTGTGTCTTTCCGTACCTCGACGACTGGCTCATCCGAGCAGCGTCCGCTCTGGAGGTCACCAACGCCACGCGCCGCACGGTGACTCTTCTGCAGTACTTGGGCTTTGTTATAAACTTCGCAAAGTCCACTTTGCTCCCCTCACAGGATCTCGAGTTCATCGGCGCAAGGCTGCACACTCCTCGGGCACGAGTGTACCTACCGCTCGACAGGGCTCAACGGCTCATAGACCTAGCCGACCGTTTTCGCAGCCAGCCCCTGGTCTCCGCCAGGCGCTTCCTGAGACTACTCGGCCATATGGCTTCCACCGTCCATGTGACCCCCAATGCCCGCCTGAATATGCGGCCTGCTCAATGGTGTCTCCGCCAGCAGTGGCGACAAGCCACAGGCGGCCTAGCAGACCTAGTGCGCGTCTCCGAGCCGCTGCTCTCGTCTCTCCGGTGGTGGCTTCAGCGGCCGAACCTGATATTCGGCATGCCTTTCCAGTCACCTCAGCCGGCCCGGGTGCTGACAACAGATGCATCCCTCCTGGGCTGGGGAGCGCATTGCCAAGGGGCAGGTACTCAGGGCCTCTGGACCACGTGGGAGTCTGCTCAGCAGATCAACTTCCTGGAGCTCAGGGCGATCCGCCTGGCTCTCAAGGCCTTCTCCCACCTGACTTCTCACCAGTCCGTCCTTGTCCAGACGGACAATCAAGTTGCCATGTTCTACGTGAACAAGCAGGGGGGCACGGGCTCCTTCCTCCTCTGCCGGGAGGCACAGAAGCTCTGCTCTTGGGCCGTCAGTCACGGCGTTCTCCTCAAGGCAGTTTATCTCCCAGGCCAAGAGAATTGCCTGGCGGACAAACTCAGCAGGATCCTCCAGCCGCACGAGTGGCGTCTGGATCCCTTGGTAGTTCAGAAGCTCTTTCTAAAGTGGGGCCTCCCCACGGTGGATCTCTTTGCCAGTCCTCACAACCGGCAACTTCCTCGCTTCTGCTCTCGTCAGCCACACCCCCTTCGGGTTGCGGCGGACGCTTTTCTACTCTCATGGTCGGGGAGCCTTGTGTACGCTTTCCCTCCCATCCCGCTAGTCTCTCGGACTCTTTTCAAGGTTCTCCGAGACAAAGCCTTCATGATCCTGGTGGCCCCTCGCTGGCCCAGACAGCCGTGGTTTCCGCTCCTGCTGCAATTAGCGGTGGAGGATCCATTCCCTCTGGGGTTACAACCGGATCTCCTCACTCAGGATCAGGGGTCTCTGCTACACCCCAACCTCAGGTCTCTCAACCTAATGGCCTGGCTGCTGAGAGGGTAGTCCTTGCTCCCCTTCTCCTGCCGGCAGAGGTGGAGGAGGTCGTCCTAGCTTCGCGACGACCTTCTACCCGCAAATGCTACGCCCTTAAATGGCGTCGTTTTTCCGTTTGGTGTACCCGACAGTCTCAGGATCCCTTCTCCTGCCCGGTGTCGGTGGTCTTGCAGTACTTGCTTTACCTCTCTAATCTGGGACTTAAGTCCAACTCCGTCAAAGTTCACCTCAGTGCTCTTTCAGCACATCATGTGCCGGTGGACGGCAGACCTCTCTCCAACGACCCTCTCGTAGCGAGGTTTCTCCGAGGTCTCCTTCTACTTAAACCACCTCTGCGCCCGCCAGCGCCTGACTGGTACCTGAATGTGGTTTTACAGCGGATCACCTGTCCGCCTTTTGAACCTATGGCTACCTGTTCTCTCCGTTTTCTTTCTTGGAAAACACTGTTCTTGATAGCCCTCACTTCCGCTAGACGCGTGAGTGAATTGCAGGCCCTCGTGTCTGATCCCCCTTACACTCGGTTCTACAAAAATAGGGTAGTCCTACGGACTCACCCAAAATTTCTTCCAAAAGTGGTCTCCCCCTTTCACATCAATCAGGAGGTGGTACTTCCAACCTTCTTTCCCAGGCCACACTCCAGCCGAGCTGAAACGGTCCTCCATACCCTGGACTGTAGAAGGGCTTTGAACTTCTACCTTGACCGTACGCGGGAGCACCGTAAAGCTGCACAGCTTTTTGTGTCTTTTGAACCCAATAAATTGGGGCTCCCGGTCTCCAAGCGTACTCTGTCCATCTGGGTTGCGGACTGTATCTCTTGGGCTTATGGGGCAGCCGGACTCTCCTTGGAAGGTCGAGTCACGGCTCATTGCGTTCGGGCAAAGGCTACGTCAGTGGCTTACCTCCGCTCTGTTCCGCTGGCAGACATCTGCCGGGCCGCTACTTGGTCTTCGAGCCAGACTTTTGCGGTCCATTACTGTCTCGAGAGGGAGTCCCGCAGGGACAGTGCTTTCGGACAGGCAGTCCTCCGTAATCTCTTCGAGGTCTGAGCAACTCCTACCCTCCATCCCGGATGTGGGCTACCGGTGGGTAATAATTCAGCGAAGATTCTTTCCTTCTGTGCTGCTGAGCTAAAGGGAGCTCATTTTTGTGCTTAGGGTCTCTGGTAGCCTTGAGCTGGGGAGTCCCATAAGTGAGGACTGACTTCCTGCTTGGTCCTGGAGAAAGCGTAGTTACTCACCTGTAACAGGTGTTCTCCAGGAGCAGCAGGAATCAGTCCTCACAACCCTCCCTCCTCCCCGTGGAGTTGCAATCATCTGCTTTAGTTTTTTTGCAAATTTTTATGCTGTCTTTTTTAGCTATGTCATCTGACTGGCTAAGATGGCACCCTTGGGCGGGAAGGGGACCGCGCATGCGCGCTGCAATTCCCAAAGGCTTTCTTTGAAAGCTGGGGAAAATTGCTCCGCGAGGGCTCCGTCGGCGCCGACGTCACCCATAAGTGAGGACTGATTCCTGCTGCTCCTGGAGAACACCTGTTACAGGTGAGTAACTACGCTATTCCACGCATTAAGAAAAGTGGAAGAAAGTCCAAAAAACTGCCAGCATGGTTTAAAGGTGAGGTCAGAGAGGCTGTTGCTGCCAAAAAAGCAACCTTCAGGAAATGGAAAAAAGAGCCAAATGATGAAAACTGGAAACAGCACAAGCACTGGCAAGTTAAATGCAAAGCATTGATAAGGCAGGCAAAGCGGGAATTTGAGAAGAAACTTGCTACAGAAGCAAAAACACGAAATAAAGACTTTTTCAAGTACATTCGTAGCAAAAGGCCTGTGAGAGAGTCAATTGGACCATTAGATGATAGAGGGGTAAAAGGGGCAGTAAGAGGAGACAAGGCTATAGCAGAGAGACTGAATGAATTCTTTGCTTCGGTCTTTACTGAGGAAGATGTAGGGATGTTACCCAAGACTGAAGTGGTATTTAAAGGTGATACTGCAGAGGAATTGAGAGAAATATCACTACACCGGGAAGATATATTACAACTATTTGATAAACTGAATAGTAGCAAATCACCTGGACCGGATGGTATACATCCCAGAGTGTTGAAAGAACTGAAATATGAGATTGCAGACCTGCTATTGGTAATCTGTGAACTTTCATTAAAATCATCTGTAATACCTGAAGATTGGATGGTCGCCAACGTAACACCAATTTTTAAAAAGGGTTCCAGGGGTGACCCAGGAAATTACAGACCGGTGAGCCTGACGTCAGTACCAGGGAAAATGGTAGAAACCATCATAAAGAACAAAATTACACAGCATGTAGATAGTCATGGCCTAATGGGAGACAGCCAACATGGCTTTAGACAAGGAAGATCTTGTCTTACTAATCTGATATGTTTTTTTTTTGAAGGTGTGCATAAACAGGTAGACAAAGGTGAGTCGGTTGATATAGTGTATCTAGACTTCCAAAAAGCTTTTGACAAGGTCCCCCATCAGAGACTTTTGGCGAAGCTAAAAAGTCATGGGATAGGAGGCAGTGTACTATTGTGGATCGGGAACTGGTTAAAAGATAGAAAGCAGAGAGTAGGGCTAAATGGCCAATATTCCCAATGGAAAAAGGTGAATAGTGGAGTACCCCAGGGATCTGTACTGGGTCCGCTACTTTTTGACATATTCATAAATGACCTGGAAAAGGGAATAACTAGTGAGGTTATCAAATTTGCAGATGACACAAAACTGTTTAAAGCTGTTAAAACCCAAGAGGATTGTGGAAAACTGCAGGAGGATCTGGATAAATTGGAAGACTGGGCATCCAAATGGCAGATGAAATTTAATGTGGACAAATGCAAAGTTATGCACCTAGGAAAGAACAACCCACACTATAGTTACACGATGCAAGGCTCCACATTAGAAACCACCACCCAGGAAAAAGATTTAGGAGTCATCGTGGATAACATGTTAAAACCCTCCGCCCAGTGTGCAGCGGCGGCCAAGAAAGCAAATAGAATGCTAGGTATCATAAGGAAAGGGATGGAGAATAAAACAAAGGATATTATAATGCCTCTGTATCGCTCCATGGTACGACTGCACCTTGAATATTGTGTGCAATTCTGGTCACCGTATCTTAAAAAGGACATAGCGTTATTAGAAAAAGTACAGAGAAGAGCCACCAAATTGGTGAAGGGGATGGAAGGCTACTCCTATGAAGAGAGGCTAAAAAGGTTAGGGCTCTTTAACCTGGAAAAGAGACGGCTGAGGGGAGATATGATAGAGGTCTATAAATTAATGAATAGAGTGGAACGGATAAACGTGGATCAATTGTTTACGCTATCAGAGTATAGAAAGACTAGGGGACATGTAATGAAGCTACAGGGTAAACTATTTAAGACAAATAAGAGAAAATATTTTTTCACTCAACGCGTAATCAAACTCTGGAATCTGTTACCGGAGGATGTAGTAAGGGCTGTTAGTATAGCTGGGTTTAAAAAAGGTTTGGACAAGTTCCTGGAGGAAAGGTCCATAAACCACTATTAAAAAGGGACTATTAAACCACTATTAAAAAGGATATCAATGCTTGACCCAGTACAAGCATTGTGGAACCTGTGTCTTTTGGGGATATTGCTAGGTACGTATGACCTAGATTGGCCACTGTTGGAAACAGGATACTGGGCTTGATGGAACTCGGTCTGACCCAGTATGGCATGTCTTATGTTCTTATGTTCTTACTGACTTACTGTAGGGTGTGGGGTTCTTGTTTTCTCGCGTTTGGCATTTTGTTTGTCCTCTTGGGGCATTTTCCCACTCACGGGTACTATTGAATTTAACTTGGCCATGGTGGTATTTTTCAATATGTCTAAGCCAGCCAGTGGCTTCAAAAAATGCACCAAGTGTGGCAAGACTATCTCGGTCACTGACCACCACAACTGGTGCTTACAATGCCTTGGGCCCTGATCATCAGCCCGCAGCCTGCACTATACTTGAAGATGATGTGATGGTGAATGAAGGGTCAGGAAAAACAGCTCATCAGATACAGCATCCTCAGCCCTGACCCTGTCGTCCACGCCTTTCAAGGTTTCTGCAGAGGCATCTATGGGGAGGGAACTCTGTGCCCAATCAGAGCCAGGGGGCCTGAGCAGCGAGATTCCGACAAGACCTCGTTGATGCCAAAGGGTGCGCACCAGGAGACAGTCCGGGTGCATAGTCATCACAGCCCTTCTCGACACAATATGGAGAGCGAGGGCTGGGAACAGGCAGTCAAACTTCCCTGATAGGAGGAGTCAACCCCCATTGCCCAGGAGGGCAGCCAGATTTCTCCTGATGTACCAGTCATCGTGGAGTCCCTGTCCGAGGTGTCTGCTGCTGCAGCATGGGCCCTCTCACAGGTGAAGATTCTGGAGGAATGCCTTCAAGCCTTCGAAGCTAACTTGGTGGCGGTTCTAGTCTTGCAAAATGCAGGCTTTGTGGCACTGATGGTATCACCGCACTTCGTCCATCCCTTGCTTGGAGATCCATGCTCTGCCCACTGAGGCAAGTGCATCGGGTGGGAGCTCGGAATAGATACTGGTTCTGTTGACTATCTCCCTCTCTAGTATGTTGGAATCTGAGGCTCAGGGCACAGACGCCCACATACAGGGCAACATGGAGGCCACCAGCGTCCACCCTCTCCCCAATCACAGAGCCAGTGGGGGGAGGAAACCCGACACTACTTCAACTTCCTTTTAGAATCAGAATGGGAGACCAAGGAGGAAACGGCATCGGACCTCTGGTCCCCTGACCTTCTATCCAACCCATCATCTCCCTCCTTCCAGGACTTGGTCAGGGACATGGCCAAGGTCATCCCTTTTTCCCTGGAATTCGAAGAGGAACCGAAGGCAGAGGAGCTGGAGCTTCTCCAGTATCCCTCTGTCCCCTGGGAAGTGGTGACAGTGCCTATGCACTATGTTCTGCAAAGGTTGCTGTTGCAACTGTGGGAAACCCTTCATGCTTCCCATTGTCAGTTGGAGACTGGATTCCTTGTACACAAGAAGGCCCCAGACTTCAAGAAGCCTCAATTACCACACTACTCCATAGTGGTTGAGTCTGCCTTGAAGTGGGCTAAGAGCACCAAGACTCCTTCTTCAGTACTCCTGGGCCATGAGGACTCCTTTGGGAGAAAATGCTATCAGGGTTCCATGCTGATTGCTAGGGTCCTGATCTACCAGACCTATATGAGCACATTTCTCAAGGACATCATTCTGGTCCTAGTGGAATTTGCTGCCCATGTCCCTGAGGACCATTATGAGGCCATTTGGGCTTTGGTGGCCCATGGCAAGGACTGCTCTAAATTCATGGTGTGTGGCGCCTATGATGCTTTTGAGTCCACAGGCAGAGTAGTGGCAGTAGGCATTGCTGCCCACTGGCTGGCATGGCTGAGTCCTCCAAACTGGAACAGTGGGCCCAGGACAAGATAGCCAATGTTCTTGCCGGGGGGAGAACCTTTTCAGGACGCCAGTGGAGGAAAAGGTGGAGGAGCTCGAGAAGGAGCATATAATCTTCTCGTAGGCTCTCCAGGAAAACCATGGATCCTGCACAGAAGAAACTCCCGAGCAAGAAGGCCTGTCAGACGGCTGCCTAGGGTGAGAACTTACACAATCTTGACGATGCATATATTCATATGATTCTTGCAAGGTATTGTGGGTATTGTAGTTCATTCACTCCCAAACACAGCTGATGACAATAATTTGAGTTGTGAAACCAAGTGGTAAGATCAATAAAATACTACTTTTATTGATGGGGTTTAATTCACCCAGCACATGTATGCTTGATAGCACTATAAATGAGGTTACTTGCTTGCAGTGTTTAAAATGGATAACAAAAAGTCACAAAGTAAACCAGAAAACAACCTTCAGCTTGTCAGGCAATTAGCTAATGTTTTCTTAGTAAGTAATTACCAAATACAAAGGCACAAAGTAAAGAATAAACTTTGCTGGTTAGGTTAACTTCTGCTTATTTTCCACGCCGATCTCAGCAGTGATTCTCCCTTGCTCACACACAATCAGGTGCAGCCCTAATTACTATCAATGGACCAGCTGAAAGCCTTTAGCTGGCTGGCTGCTACTGTGTGAGCCCAAATCCTGCTTTAAGAGCTGTTTGCAGTGGAAATAAAGAACAAAGTTAGGTTTCTTTGTGATGGCTGATGTGTTTGCTCATAGAAAGCTAGCAATAGCATTTAGATAGAGAACAGTCCATGTAAACTGTATTTTCATCTGCTGTATCAATCAGCATATGGTCACTATCATACATTGGCACAGACGAGTCTTTCATTAAGGCACTATCATGAGAATGCTTATTCCCCTGCTGCCATTCTCTATTATAGATAGTGTCTGGATCAGTGTTCATACCTGAGCCTCTCCTGCTATCATTATTCCTCTCTGTATAGCCTGGCCAATATGTAATCCAATTCTGATGTCCAGCCTTCCAATCTTGATCCCTGGACACTGGATCTTCTCTCACATACCTTCTGGCCTTGGTCTGAAAGTCCCTTCCACATGCAGTCTTCTCTCTTCCAGGTAGCCACTGGTGATTCCTATCTCTGCCACTCCATTCCTCTGGCTGAATCCAGTCCAATGGACTCTGCTGGCTTTTGGAATACCTCCCAGTATGAGTACTGCCTTGGAATCTCCCAGACCTTCCAATGGCCTTTCTTCTCTTCCTTCCAGAGAGTTTCCTTCTCTCTCTATCTGCTTGGCTTGGCTTCTGTTTCTCCAGGTGATACTGGTGCTTGTAGCCGTTGCTGTCTCTGTATCTCTTCCTCCCTCTGTAGCTGAAACTGAAGCTCTCCTTGAAGCTGGGCTGGAGCTTGTAGTAACTGTTATCTGAAGAATAAGCTCTATTCTTATTCTGTCCTAATGTGTGCTGCTCCCTAACACAGCGCAGCTGTGTTGAATCAGGCCCTGCCCTTTGAGATGAGTGCTTAGGGATTACCTCATAGCTCTCTTGATTGCACACACATTCTCTCACTTCAGCCCCTCTCATGGCTGCTGGAAACCTGGTGCATTCTGGGACTGGTAGTCTTTTATGTGAAAACTCTGTTTTCTTGCTTCTACCAGAACTGACAGGTTGCTTGTTCAGAGTCACATCATCTTTTCTATAGCTCCTACCTGAGCTATGATAAGCTTCCTTATCACAGGCCTCATACCTGTGCTCGTGCTGATATTCCCTGGCCCAGCCGCAGGTCCAGCAAAGGTGCAAGCCCCCCTGCCAGCACCAGAGGGAGAAAGCTCCGAAGGCTCAGCCTGCCCTGCATCCCAAGCTGAGGGTGGGGTTTTGACAGGTTCTTCAGGAACATAGCCAGCCAGCCACGGTCTGCCAGGGTATCCCCTCAGGTAAGGGGCGGCTCGTCCACTTTACCCACAGGTGGCTCCTCTTCACCTAGGTGTTGCAGATCATCTAAAGCAGGTATCTGTGGCACCTCATCCAGCTGCTACCTCTGTATGCCCCGGGGAAGTACCCCATGGACACCGCACACTGGAGCCTTTTGCAGGAAGAAGTCTCCGTTCTGTAGCCAATCTAGCCGCTGAGCTGGTTCCCCCAGCTCAGGTCAGATGGGACTTCTATTCCAGATACTTCCTGGTCCCCAAGAAGACCAGAGGGTACAGGCCAATCCTGGACCTGCAAAACCTAAACCAGTTCCTGGTGCATAAGAAGTTAAAAATGGTTTTGCTGGGGACACTGCTCCCATACCTTCTATAGGATGATTAGGTGTGCTCCTTGGATCTAAAGGATGCATACACGCACATCCCGATTCACCCAAATCACAGACAGTACCTACGGTTTGGGCTGGGAGACCAGAACTATCAATACAGAGTGCTTCCCTTTGGGCTGGCTTTGGCTCTGTGGGTCTTCACAAAGTGCCTGGCAATCATGGCCACCTACCTCTGGACCATGGAGGTCTTTGTCTTCTCGTACCTGGATGACGGCTCATCAAGGGTCCCACATCGGATAGTGTCCAGCAGTCTGCCGAGCTCACTATTCAGGTGCTCAGGTGCCTCGGCTTCGTAATCAATTAGCCGAAGTCCCATCTCCAGCCCACATAGCAGCTGGAGTTCCTTTGGCCCTCCTCGATACCACTTGGATGCGGGCCTTTCTACCAGAAGACTGCATGCAGCAGCTGGTAGCAGTGGTGGGCAGTGTGCAGAACCAGCACCACACAGTGGCCCGAAGGATGCTGAGGCTCCTTGACCACATGGCAGCCAAAATGCATTTCACCCCTCAAGCCCATCTCTTCATGCAGCAGGCCCAATGGATCTTAAGCACGCAATGGAAGCTGGTGACGGGCTACCCTCCAGGACAGGGTCGCAGTTACCATGCCCCTGGTGTGGTCTCTTGACTGGTGGCTCAAGCTGGTGAATCTGCTGTAAGGCTGCACATTCCAGATGTCAGTCACCCGCAAGATATTCACGACAGGCACATCCAAGCTCAGCTGGGGAGCCCACCTGGATGGCAAGCGCACACAGGGCCTGTGGTCCGAGCAGGAGAGCCTGCTCCAGATCAACTTTCTCTAGCTTCGGGTGATAGCCAATGCCCTCCACTGCTTCTGAGTGCACCTGGCCAGTCAGGTGGTCCTGATTCAAACGGACAACCAGATGGCAATATTCTGCTGGAACAAGCAAAGCGGCATAGGTTCATACCTCCTCTGCTGGAAAGCTGTTAAGTTGTGGAAGTTTGCCTTGCTCCATGTCATGGACCTCAGAGCGACTTCTACCCAGTGAGCTCAATGGCCTAGCGGACCAGCTCAGCAGAGTTCAGGTACATGAGTGGACCCTCAAAATGGCGGTGGTGAACTGAATCTTTTAGGAGTGGGGCACTCCTTTTAGGAGTGGGGCACTCCTAAACAACCCATCTGCTCAATCATCAAGAACTTCAACATACAATACACCATATACGCAGATGATATAATGATATTCACACCAATCTAAACAAACCTGACCACACCAACATAGCCAACTGTTTTGAAGAGATGACAACCTGGCTGCAAGAAAACAATCTAGCAATAATCTATAATAAAACCGAAGCACTGATCATAACAAGAGACCAAACATTCACACCCACGCCCTCCATCAATCTAAACAAGGCCACCATCCCTATAAAACAAGAAATAAAATACCTGGGAATAACCCTTGACAGAGAGCTCAACCTTCATTCCCACATCGCGAAAACCACCAGGAGTGCCTACATCAAGATGAGGACAATCAGACGACTTAAACCCATCCTTGCTCCCGAGCATTTTCGAACAGTCTGCCAGGCCATCATCAACCCCCACCCTGGACTACGGCAACCACATCTACCTAGGACTCCCAAAGAAATCCACACAACCACTTCAATTAGCACAAAACACCGCTGCAAGACTCATAACGGACAGTACAAGCCACGAACATATCACACCCATCCTATACCCACCTCCATTGGCTACCAATCAGCTCTCGAATCCGCTACAAAGTTCTCTTAACCACATTCAAAATAATAAACAAACTATCTGCAGACAGCCTACAACAGCTCATAACAGCTGACGACAGCAAAAGACCAAGAAGAAAGGGAACATCAAACAATATCAGAACTCCAAAAGACTACACCAGGACAAACCAAGCCACATCAAAAAGAGCCTTCACCCTGGCTGCCCCCGCCATATGGAACTCTCTCCCAGACCACCTCAGAGCAACAAACCACATCAAAGACTTCAGAAAACAGCTCAAAACTGAACTATTCAAAAACCATTTCAAGGACCTCATAGAATGACTTTTGCTCAACCAAGTCAGATAGCAAAGCCACCATTGTAAATATGAATCTGTAAATATGTATCATAAGCACACAATGTATATAGCTTCACATCAAATCAACCACACTCCCTCACACAGTACACTGCGACAAACCAACCACTGCATGCTACTGACAACCCCCCTTTCTTTGATTGTTTGCTGTGCCAACCGCTTTGATTTCATGAGAAAGCGGTATACCAAGTCCATTTAAATAAATAAATAAATAAATGGTAGATCTCTTTGCCACGGCACACAATGCTCAGGTCGCCTGGTTCCGCGCTCAGAAGCCAGCCAGCAATTGTCTTGCCTCGGATGTCTTCCTCCTCCATTGGGGGAAGAGATTGCTGTATGCATATCCCCCTGATACCACTCATGGTGAAAACCCTCCTGAAGCTCCAGGCCAACAAGGGCTCCATGATCCTCATCGCTCCCTATTGGTGTGGCAGCCATGGTTCCCACTACTGCGACAGCTTTTGCGGAAGGACCCTCTCCATCTGGGCTTTTGCCCTGGACCTCATCTCACAGGAGGGCAAAACCTTGCTGCCACCCCAGTGTCCGCTCACTGGCGCTCACAACATGGGTACTGAACAGGTAGTCCTCTCGGAGCTCAGTCTTCCCAAAAGTGTTGCTAACATCTTCTGGCATCCCGCAAGGACTCCACACGCAAGGCCTATGCACTAAAGTGGAAGTTTGCTGCCTGGTGTGCGGGCAGGGCACTTGACCCCTTCTCTTGCGCCATGGACCAGCTGCTGCATTACCTCCTGCACATCTCCGACTCAGGGCTGAAGTCAAATTCGGTGCAAGTTCACCTCAGTGCAATAGGGGCATACCATTGCAGCTCTGAGGGGAAGCCCATTTTGGCCCAGCCTCTTGTGGCTCACTTCATGTGGGGTCTGCTTCTCTTGAAGCCTCCCACTCAAGCCCCCTACAGTGGTTTGGGATCTCAATGTGGTACTCTCTCAGCTAATGCAGGCCCTATATGAGCCACTGAACTTGTGTCTTCTGAAATTCCTGACCTTGGAAGGTCCTCTTTTTGGTGGTGGTGGCAGCAGTGGCGTCAGCCCTATGCATCAGTGAACTCCAGGCCTTAGTAGCTCACCAACCATATACCAGATTTCACCATTACAGGGTGGTTCTCTGCACACACCCCTGCAATCTGCTGAAGGTAGTTTCTACATTACACCTCAACCAGTTGATAGTCTTGCTGACTTTCTCCCCCCCGGCTTCACGCTAACCAGGGAGAGGTGACATTGCATATCTTGGACTGCAAACAAGCTCTAGCCACCTACCTGGAGCGCACAAAGGCACACCACCAGTCCACCACCAATCCAGCTGCTTCAGCCCTTGAATTGAAGAACCATTATGCAGCCCTGGAAGTGGAGGAGGTGAAAGTATCCCAGGAAAGGGAAGAACCAGAGCTCGAGCATCCAAAAGTTGCAGAATCAGTGACCCAAGGAAGTGAAGGGTAGTGGTAGTTGGTGACGCTCTTCTGAGGGGTACTGAGGCATCCATCTGCTGACCAGACTTGATGTCCAGAGAGGTATGCTGTCTGCCAGGAGCCAAAATCCAAAATGTTACAGAGATTTTGCCGAGACTCATCAAGCCCGCTGACTATTACCTGATGCTGCTCATCCTTGTCGGAGGTATCCCTCTGAGCATATCAAAAGTGATTTCATGGCTCTGACACAGAGGGTGAAACAGATTGGTGCATAGGTGCTGTTCTCTTCAATCCTCGATGACAATCCTGTTGAGGGAAAAGGCCAAGGCAGAGAAGTTCGCATCCTGGAGATGAATGCATGACTGCGTGGATGGTGTCATCGAGAGCGTTTTGGTTTCCTGGACCATGGGATGCTGTTCCAAGGGTTGCAGAGCAGAGATAGCGTCCAACTGTTCAAGAAGGGTCAACATGTCTTCAGTAGCAGACTGGCTAACCTACTGAAAAGGGCTTTAAACTAGATTTAGTGGGGATAGGTGAAGAAAGCTCCCAGATAAGTGAAACATTAAATGCATTTATGAAAATGGGTAAAAGGAGAACATATGGAAAGCAGTATGTATAAATACCCATAGCATGGGAAATGAGACCCCAGATGTTGAGGCTTTAATGGGAGAGGCTGGCTTGGATTTAGTGGTGGTAACAGACATGGTTCATGGACAACCATGACTGGGATATAACTATACCAGGCTATACTTTATTCAGAAAGGACAGGGTAGGAAGAAGGAGAGGAGTGGTGGCACTATATGTAAAAAATAATATTAAAGCTATGGAAATTCCAGCCTTAAAAGAGAGAGAGAAGGCAGTGTGGTTATATTAGAAAGAGGGAAAGAGAAATCTATTTGCATTTGCGTGATATGCAGGGAGAAGAGGTGAACGGAGATTTAATAGAAGACATACTCAGCATTGCCAGGAAAGGGGAAGTGCTACTGATAGGGGATTTCAGTATTCCAGATGTATGTTGGCAAATTCCTGCTTGCAGTATCATCTAGAAATAAGGAGATCCTGGATTCTCTACAGGGAGAACTATTCAGGCAACTGGTAACAGAACCCACACATGAAGGGGCCATACTGGACTGGTGCTTACCAGTGGTGAAAGTATTTTTGATGTTATAGTGGGAGATCATCTCGCATGGAGTGATCATCAGATGGTGGTGTTCAGTATTAGGACTAGGGCTGATGAAATCCATTCTAAAGCGAGGGTCTTAGACTTTAGGAAAACTAACTTTACCAAGATGGGCCAGTACTTCAAGGAGTTGTTAGCAGGATGGGAACAGCTGGGGGATGTAAAAAAACAGTGGGAAAAACTGAAAAAGGGATATTTTAAGGGCAACCAACCTTTTTGTTAAAATGGTAAATAAAGGTAAAAGGAAAAGGAGACCGCTATGGCTTTCAAAAGAAGTAGCTGAAAAGGTGAAGAAAAAGAGGGAGGCCTTCATGAAATACAAGAGATCACAGAGAGAGGAAGACAGGCATCTATATTTGGACAAACTTAGAGAAGCTAGCAAAGTAGTCAGGAAAGCAAACATTCAAAAAGAGGAGGAAATAGCCAATGCAATAAAATGGGGGGGGGGGGGGGGGATAAAACATTTTTCAGATATGTTAGTGAAAAGAGGAAGGGCAAAAGTGGTATTGTCAGACTCAAGGGTGAAGGGGAGGAATATGTAGAAGCTGATGAGGATAAAGTGGAATTGCTTAACAAATATTTCTGTTCTGTGTTCACAGATGAAGAACCAGGAGCAGGACCTCAGAAAATACCCACAAACAGAAACAGAAGTGAGGGGGGCATCTTGAACGATTTTCATAAGACTGTTCGTGAGGAACTAGCTAAACTTAAAGTAGGCAAAGCGATGGGATCAGATGAGATACACCCGAGAATACTGAGGGAACTTGGGTGCATTCTAACAGCTCCACTGACCGACCTTTTCAATGCTTCTTTGGATTCAGGAGTGGTGCCAAAGGACTGAAGAGAGGCACATATTGTCCTTTTACA
This sequence comes from Ichthyophis bannanicus, assembly GCA_033557465.1. Classification (NCBI taxonomy): domain Eukaryota; kingdom Metazoa; phylum Chordata; class Amphibia; order Gymnophiona; family Ichthyophiidae; genus Ichthyophis; species Ichthyophis bannanicus. The sequence continues at coordinate 844,890,780 of CM066036.1, read as the reverse complement.
CAAAAGCAGAAATAAGGATGTGGTTGAAAACTACACGCTAGTTAGTCTAACTCTGTGGTGAGTAAATTATTGGAAATGCTGCTGAAAGAGAAAATAGTGAGGTTTCTGGAGTACAATTGATTATCGGATCCGAGGCAGCATGGATTCACTAGAGGCAGGTCTTGTCAGACAAATCTGATTTATTTCTTTGGGTGACCAGAGAGTTGAACCGAGGGAGAGCCTTAGATGTGGTGTATTTCGATTTCAGTAAAGCCTTTGATACCGTTCCACTCAGGCGACTTATAAAAAAACTGAGCACCCTAGGGCTGGACCCTAAAGTTATTGCTTAGGTTAGAAATTGGTGGAGTGGGAGGCAGCAAAGGATACAAGTAAATGGAGCTCACTCCGAGGAGAAGGAGGTTACCAATGGTGTGCCCTGGGGATATTGCAGAAGGGCTGTCGGGTAAGGTTTGCCTCTTTGCAGTTGATACAAAAATTTGCAATAGAGTAGACACCCAGGAAGGTGTAGATAACATGAGGGATCTAGCTAAGCTTGAAGAATGGTCTAGAATTTGGCAGCTGAGATTTTAAATGCTAAAAAATGCAGGGTCATGCATTTGGGCTGCAGCAATTCAAGGATGCGATATGGTATATGGGTGAAGAACCTCTGTCCACAAAAGAAGAGCAGGACCTAGGCATGTTTGTGTCTGATGATCTTAAAGTAGCTAAACAGGTAGAAAAAGCGATGTCAAAAGCTAGAAAGATGCTTGGGTGCATAGGGAGAGGAATAGCCAGCAGAAGAAAGGAGGTGATTGTGCCTCTGTATAAATCTTTGGCGCGACCTCATCTGGAGTATTGTGTTCAGTTCTGGAGACCACACCTTCAAAAAGATTTAAACAGGTTGGAGTCAGTGCAGACCACTAAAATGGTTAGTGGTCTTAGTTATAAAGCATATGAGGACAGACTTAAGGAGCTTAGATATGTATACTTTTAGAGGAAAGGCGGGATAGAGGTGGTATGATTGAGATGTTTAAATAACTTCATGGCATAAATGCACAGGAAGAGAGCCTCTTTCGATTGAAAGCAAGCTCTGCTACGAGGGGACATACGATGAGGGTGAAAGGGGATAGACTCAGGAGTAATATGCGGAAATATTTCTTTACGGAAAGAGTGGTAGATGCATGGAATAGTTTCCCAGTTGAGGTGGTAGAGATGAGGCCGTACCCAGGTTCAGGGAGGAGCGTGACAGCTGTCTGTGTTCATGATTTGCTGCCTCTCCTGCATGCATAGGTGCCGCCACTCATGTCCCCTCACCAGACCTCTGCACCTCTGCCCACTCGGCGTTCTGCGTGCAGTCAGGGCCCCCACACCTACCATGTGTCGTCCAGGCCTCCAGTTCTCTTGGTGAATCTTCCCATTTGCCTCTGCACTCCCTGGTCTGGCGTGTTATTTGCTGCTGGGCTGCTCCAACTCACACATTCGATCGCGTTTTGGTTCAGTTCCTGCTGTTTTAAGGCTGTGGTGCAGCAGGGATGCTTTGAGTTGAGGAGAAGTGTCCATCTTGCCCAGGAAACTGAACTAGAACGCGCGGCGTTTTTTGGAGCCGAGGAGCTCAACGATGAACATGCAGTCCAGCGCTGAGAAGAGTTTCTGTTGCTATTAAAATTAAGTTGTTGATGAAACTCGACCCCTGAAGAAGCACTTTTGAAGGGGAAAGTTCAAAGAGAAGCACAAAAGATAACAGCTTTGGAAATCAATTGTGAGAAGCATTAATGACAACAGCTTCGAAAATCCTGAAATTCACTGCAAGTTAAGTTCCATTTATCCATGATATTCTTAGGTATAAATATATCATTATGGATCTAGATTTCAAATAAATCAGTTTCTTTACCTGAGATAACGTACAAGCTAAGGAACGAACAAGTTAAACCATGGTCATTGATGCTGAACAAGTACAATAAGGGTTTCCAACCCATGACATGTACTAATATTTGTCTGAGACCTGGTTATTTTCTACTAGAAATATTTTTAGACAAAACAAGGAAACTATTAATTTATAAAAAAAAAATTCTTATAATAAAAATAACAAATAATAATATTTGATGTGAACAATTAAAAAGTTTATACATCATAAAGAGATAAGTTGTCCGAGACGTTAGTTTGGAGGAACGTTTATATTATTGACAAGTGATTGCATCCTCTACAAAATATACCTATATTTTTAAGTGGCAGATAAAGACCAGCATGGTCCATCTAGTCTGCCCAGCAAGATGGCAAGAGTAGGTGCACCTGTCGCTCTGTGCAGGCCACCCCTCGCCATGTCTTTGTTTAGGGGTAAACCTACCACTCCATGTAGGACACCCCTATTTGTTGAGACGTTATATGGTTCAGAAGTTAGATGGTACCGTTTATCTTGTTTTTATCCTATTGCTGTAAAGGGATCCACTGTGTTTGTCCCATGCCTTTTTGAATTCCGTCACCGTGTTTGCCCCCACCACTTCCATCGGGAGGGCATTCCAAGCATCCACCACCCTTTCAGTGAAAAAATATTTCCTGACATTGCCTTTCGATTTACCACCTTGCAGCTTCATGTTATGCCCTCTAGTTTTACAGCTTCCCCGTCTTTGGAAGAGGTTTGTTTGTTCATCATTTCTCTTTAAGTATTTAAAGGTCTGAATCATATCTCCCCTATCCCTCCTCTCCTCCAAAGTGTACATATTTAGCTCTTCAAGTCTCTTCTCATAAGGCTTCTGACACAGGCTCCAAATCATTTTGGTCGCTTTCCTCTGAACAGTTTCCAGTCTTTTTACATCTTTTGCAAGATATGCTCTCCAAAACTGAACACAGTATTCCAGGTGAGGCCTCACCAGTGACTTATACAGTGGCATAAGTACCTCTTCCTTTCTGCTGGTAATCCCTCTTTGTATGCAGCCCAACATCCTCCTGGCTTTTGCTACCGCCTTGTCGCACTGTTTTACCACGTTGAGATCATCAGAGATAATAACACCAAGGTCTTTCTCCTGAACCATGCATACCAACCTCTTGCCCCCTATCGCATACATTTCCCTTGGATTTCTGCTACCCAAGTGCATGACACTGCACTTTTTCGCATTAAATCGTAGTTGCCAAGCATTAGACCAGTCTTCCAGCTTTTGTAGATCTTTCCTCATGTTAACCACTCCTTCGGGGGAGTCCACTCTGTTGCAAATTTTTGTGTCGTCTGCAAAAAGACAGACTTTTCCATTCAGTCCTTCAGCAATATCACTCACAAATACATTGAACAGTGCTGGGCCCCGCTAATCACCTTCCTTTCGTCGGAGTGAGCTCCATGTACAAGATTCTATTGTCCCGTTTAGCTGATCTTGGTATATGCAATAAAGTTCTTTCTTGGTTTAACATAGTAAATTACTAAAAATACAACAATACTCTGTACTACAACCAGAAAGTGTCCTGCAGTCTTTTACTGACTTGTTATATATAAACAGAAAATGTTTTCTAAAGTGGCAAGAGAGGTCTCAGAAGAAACGGGCAGCCAATGACTGGTCAACGTATTGTCAAATGAATGAACTGCCCCTCACACATCAACGACCCTCTATAGGAAGCCACTTATTTGAATTTTTTAAATAGAAAAATAGGTGCTTAACTCGTAAATGTCCAGCTTCTGGCATTCCTTTCACCTCTCTTGCCACTTTAGAAAACATTTTCTGTTTATATATAATAACAAGTCAGCAAAAGACTGAAGGACACTTTCTGGTTGTAGTACAGAGTATTGTTGTATTTTTAGTATTATTGCTCTGGAAAAAGAGACCGAGATCTAATTTTGTTAACATAGTAAATGACAACAGATAAAGACCAGCATGATCCATCTAGCCTGCTCAGTAAAGTAGCTAGAGTTGCACATGCTGATCTCCAGGAACAAGCAGGAATGAGTCTTCACATATGGGTACATCGGTACCGACGGAGCCTGCGCGGGAACGCTCCCCAGCTTCCCAAAAAGGAAAGCTTTTGGGAGCATCCCACAGCGCCTGCACGCTGCCTTCCCGCCTTTTCTAACCCTCTCTCCTCAGTTCTTCTTTGCCGCGGAGCCAGCAGGTCGAGCCCTGTCACCACTGAAGAAGTTCTTTATTTTATTTCTTTGGTCGCGTGTCTGCCTTCCCCGACTCCGGACCGGTACCGCCGGTCTTTTCTTTCTTCTTTAAAAAAAAAAAAATATATATATACTTTCCTCACTTAGTGTATTTCTCTTCTAGGCCTCAGGGCCCAAAAGAAAATTTCCCTCATGGAAAAACCAGCCTCCGGCTTTAAAAAATGCACTAAGTGTAGCGGTACTATTTCTGTTACAGATACCCATGAATGGTGTCTTAAATGTTTGTGTCCTGAACTGTCCGTCCTGCTCTCTCATGTCTAAACGGGGTTTACAGAACCGAGCAGCTAAGCTCCATGTGCTGTTTCCTGCTGATGCACCGTCAGTAGCATCAACATCTTCCAGGTCGTCTTCTCCTCATGGATCTCAGGTAACCAAACATAAGTCTAGCAGGTCCTCGAAGGGTAGATCTCCCTCTAAGCATCGAGATGCCTCCGGGCTTGCCCTCGAGGATCCTGCACCAGCCAAACAACCCCGGCGGGAAGCTCCGGCTTCCAATGCTGCTCCTATGGGGTTACAGGTTGACATCGATGGCAAGGCCTCGACCGATCACCTGTTAGAATGCTCTGGGGTACTGGCACAATCTCCCGGTACCGAATTCCAGGCATTCATGGCGTCGATGGATCAGAATGTTCTGTCCATGCAGCGGGCTATTTCAGCCTTCATTCAAGCTGCGACGCCGACGGTACCGCAACAAGCTCCGTTGTCGGTATCGGCTCCGGTACCGGCACCAGCGCCAATACCGGTACCGACTGCATCGACATCGACCAGGATACCGGCAACAGCGGTTCCTTGTCCAGGGCTATTTCTCGGTACCGATCCAGTTCCGAGGACGCCCGATGTCGATACCGCTCGATATGCGTATCGAGCGTTAGAAGAGCACCCTGACAGGCGGTACTTCGATTCCTCTGGTGATTCTGATTCATCAGATGAATCTTCTGAAGTATCCATAGCCCTTCCTGAAGAGCCCTCTTCTCCGAAAAGAAGAATGTCTCCTCCAGAGGACTTGTCCTTTCAAGACTTCATAAGAGAAGTAGCTAAAGGACTTTCTATCTCAGTAACCTCTGAATCAGAGCCTAGAGCAAAAAAATTAGATATTTTAGGATACCCTAAGGCTCCTAGAGAGGCAGTCACCTTACCAATTCATGAGATTCTTTATGAACACATGATTGATTTATGGGAGACTCCTCTCAATCTCTCTCCTCATTCTCGCAGGTTGGACACTATGTATCGTGTCCCTCCCTGTCCTGGATTTCAAAAAACTCAGCTTCCTCACCATTCCATTGTGGTGCAGTCAGCTATGAAGAGGATAAAGAGTACAAAGAGACACTCTTCTGCTCCTCCAGGAAGAGAATGCAGAACCTTGGATGCTTTTGGTAGAAAAATCTTTCAGGCCAGTATGCTTATTGCCAGAATCAACTCAAATAGCCTTTACATGGGTATGTTTCTAAAAGAAGTTGCAGAAAAGCTGCATACTTTCCTCCCTTTTATTCCAGAGGATAAAAGGGAAGAATTCCGCATGTGGCTTAAGCATACTCAAGATATCTCAAAGTTTTCCAACAGGGCAGCCTTTGACTCCTTTGAAGGGGCCAGTAGAGCCTCAGGCATTGCCATAGCTGCTCGCAGAATTGCTTGGCTCCAGGCTTCTGATTTAGAACCCTGGGTTCAAGATGGCTTACGAAATCTGCCCTGTACAGGTGAAAATCTATTTGGCAAAGAGTGGCAAATAAAAGCCACTCAAATGGATGCAGAGAATTCTGCTCTGGATAGACTTTCAAAGTCCACCTCCATTCCTGCCAAGAAAAAGACTTTTAAAAAGTATTTTTTCAAAAAGGGCAGGTTTCCTTCCACTTCTGGCCAACAATCTTCTACAGGTCACTTTACCACTAAGCGTCAGCAACCTAAGCAGGCCAGGCCTAAGTCTGCAGGGGCTGCTGCAACTCAGCAGTCCCAACCTCCTCAGGGTTTTTGACTTGATGCTAGAGAACTTAGCCTTTCTGGCTTTAAAACAGCCAGAACCTCTCACCATTCCAGGAAGGTTAGCTCATTTTGCTCCCAGATGGGAGCAAATCACATCAGAGCAGTGGACCCTCTCCATCATAAGAGAGGGCTACAAGCTTCATTTCTCAGACCTTCCTCCCCACACCATGGTGAGACATTTCAATTCCCCCTCATCTCTTTTCGACCCTTTAGGTCAGGAAGTGACTAACCTTCTTGCCCAAGGGGCAATAGAAGAAGTTCCTCTTCTTCAACAAGGGTCAGGGATCTACTCCCCCTATTTTCTCATTCCAAAGAAAACAGGGGGATACAGACCCATCTTAGATCTCAGGGAATTGAACAAATTTCTATGCAAGGAGAAGTTCAAGATGCTTTCTCTGGGCACTCTCCTTCCATACCTTCAAAGTCAGGATTGGCTTTGTTCGCTAGATCTCAAGGATGCGTACACAAATGTCCTCATCCATCCATCTCACAGAAAATTCCTACGTTTTTCTTTTCCAAGGAAAACATTACCAATACAGAGTGCTCCCTTTCGGTCTGGCCTCTGCCCCAAGAGTGTTTACCAAATGCATGGCAGTAGTTGCTGCATTTCTACGCACTCTGGGAATATTTGTCTTCCCATACCTGGACGACAGGCTCATCCGAGCCCCATCTCAGTCAGAGGCCCAGATTTCTTTGGACCGCACAAGGCGCATTCTGCAGTATCTGGGACTTGTGGTAAACCTCCCAAAGTCTCAGCTCACCCCTACTCAGTCCCTAGAATTCATAGGGGCTTGGTTGGATACCACCACTGCAAGGGCCTACCTTCCTCAGGCCTGTTGCCAGCATCTAGTGCTGTTAGCCTCCCAGATTCAGTCAAAGAGCCACTTAACTGCCCGGGAGATGCTGCAACTGCTAGGCCACATGGCTTCCACAGTACATGTGGTACCCTATGCTCGCCTACACATGAGAGCAGCTCAATGGACCTTGTCCACCCAGTGGACTCAAGCATCAGGAGCTCTCTCAGACCAAATAGCAACCTCAAAACGTCTCTTTTGGTCTCTCCAATGGTGGATGTCCACTCAAAATCTGTTGCTGGGGTCCCCCTTCCAACAGTTGTTGCCCCAAGCAACCCTCACAACAGATGCCTCCCAAACAGGTTGGGGAGCTCATCTACAGGACCTCTCCACTCAAGGTACTTAATATATCAACCACTTGGAGCTTCGAGCAGTTTTTCTAGCTCTCAATGTCTTCCATACCCTCCTCAGCTACAAGACAGTCCTCATTCATACGCAGGGCCGGCCCGTCCATTGAGCAAGAATGTTTTTTGCACAGGGCCCCGCGTTTCAGGGGTCCCCGCGCAAAGAACATTCTGCTTTTTTTTTTTTAAATTACATTTTTAAAAAAAACCTGTCTCTGGCTGCTGCCGCTGCTGCCGCGTCCGTCGCAGCAGCGGCAGAATGGAGTGTCCCGCGGGGCCCCTTCTCCTCGTTGAGCCCTCTGCAAGGGCTTTCAGATTCGCGAAGGGAGAGTGCTCCCTCGCGTCTCTGTAAAGCCCGCAGGGGCTAATGGGAAATTTCCCATCTGCCCCTTTAGACGCGAGGGGCTGATGGGAAATTTCCCATTAGCCCCTGCGGGCTTTACAGAGACGCGAGGGAGCACTCTCCCTTCGCGAATCTGAAAGCCCTTGCAGAGGGCTCAACGAGGAGAGGGGGCCCCGCGGGACACTCCATTCTGCCGCTGCTGCGACGGACGCGGCAGCGGCAGCAGCTAGAGCCAGGTTTTTTTTTTATATTTGCCGGAAGGGAAGGGGAGGGGGGGTTAAGACTGGTAATGGGCTGGGGGGCTGATGGAGGCTGTCTGGAAATGGGGTGATGGGGTGTTAGGACTGGAAATGGGCTGGGGGGGGTGTTAGGACTGGAAATGGGCTAGGGGGGGTTAAGACTGCTAATGGGCTGGGGCTGATGGAGGCTGTCTGGAAATGGGGTGATGGGGGGGATAGGACTGGAAATGGGCTGGGGGGGTAGGACTGGAAATGGGCTGGGGGGGGTTAAGACTGGTACTGGGCTGGGGGCTGATGGAGGCTGTCTGGAAATGGGGTGATGGGGGGGTTAGGACTGGAAATGGGGTGATGGGGGGTTAGGACTGGAGATGGGCTGGGGGGGTTAGGACTGGAAATGGGCTGGGGGTTGAGGGAGGCTGACTGGAAATGGGGTGATGGGGGGTTAGGACTGGAAATGGGCTGGGGGGGGTTGAGACTGGTGATGGGCTGGGGCTGATGGGGGCTGTCTGGAAATAGGGTGATGGGGGGTTAGGATTGCTAATGGGCTATGGGGGGGTTAGGACTGCTAATGGGCTATGGGGGCGCTAGGACAGGAAATGGGCTGATGGGGAGGGGTTAGGACTTGAGGTGGGCTGATGTGGTTAGGACTGGTAATGGGCTGTGGGCTGATGGGGGGGGGTTAGGACTGGCAATGGGCTATGGGGGCTGACTGGAAATGGGCTGATGGGGTTAAGACTGGAAGTGGGCTGATGGGGGGTTAGGACTGGTAATGGGTTATAGGGGGGGCTTAAACTGAAAATGGGTTGATGGGGGCTAGGACTGGTCATGGGTTGGGTGGTTGCTATGACTGGAAATGGACTGAGTGGACGGGGAGGCTTGAACTGCAAATAGCTGATGGGGAGGGAGCTTGGAATGGAAATGGGCTGTGAGGGAAGGGAGCTAGGACTGAAAATGTGCTGATGGAGCAGCTAGGATAGGACTGGAAATGGGCTGTTGGGGGGAGCTAAGATTGGAAATGGGCTGTGGTGGGGGCTTGAATTGAAATGGACTCATGGAGGGGCTAGAACTGGAAGAAGGCTCATGGGGGGGGGCTTGGACTGGAATTGGGCTGAGTGGAGGGGAGCTAGGATTTGACATGGGCTGATGGTGGGGCTAGGAAATGACTAGAAATGGGCTGATGGGGGGCTAGGATTGGAAATGAGCTGATGAAGGGACTCAGACTGAAAGTGGATGGGGGAGCTAGGACTGGAAATGGGTTGATGGGGGGCTAGGACTGGAAATGGGCTGATGCAGGGACTAGAAGGGAATGGATGCTGGGTGAGACTGGAACTAGAAGGGAGCTGATGTTGGGGGAGGATTAGAATGGGATGGGGCTGGGAGAGTAAAATGGAGAGGGGAAAAATATTTTGTGTGGGAGGGATGAAAAATCTACAATTGGCCGGGTATTGGGAGAGTAAGTGGGGATTGAGGATGGAGGGGTAAAATTTGTGTGGATGAAAGAAGAATGAGGAAAGAGCAAAAGGAGAAAGATTAGTATGTTAAAGCAGATGTAGAGAGAGAGGATGGAAAGAAAACTAGAAGAGAGAAGAAAGGACAAATGGACAGCAGACGATGGAGAGTTAGCAGAAAACATGAAGAACCCAGAAGAAAGTGGCTGGAGCAATTGCAACTGAAAAAAAATGCACAAAAGGTAGAAATATCTCTTTATTTTGAATTTATTAACTGGAATATGAAAGCTCTGGGAAATGTGCATCATTAACGTTTGCGCTTTGTTTGGTACAAGAGGAAATTGATTTATAGTTTTATTTCTACAGTGTTGTTGTACATTCCAAGTTTGGCTTTTGGGGTTCCCAGTTTAATTATTGCCTTCCTGTTTCTAAATTGCGATTCCTTGTTTGGTGATGGTCTATGTTCTGCATGTGTAACTGAGCTGAGGTATTCTGTTTATGTAATTCCTATTTGACATTGCCACTTGTTCTCTTTCCCCAGTATTCTCTGAAATGTACTGGTTTAATATTTGCAGTGTTTCCTTTTGATAGGTAGGGTCTGGTGCTTTGTGAGTCCTGGTAATGCTGTCAGGATACAGCGGGTTTGCTATGGGTTCTAAATGGGCAGCGTTTGTAGTAGTTCCTAATGTGCCTGGCGGTTGGCACTGGATTATAGTAATGTAGAAATCTTTTAGTCTTTCTTTATCCATACACTCATTAAGAGACATGTTTACTAAAAGTTAGTGTTTGGTAACATTATGCAAATATGTATGCAAATAAGGCCACTTATGCAAATGAGGCCCCGCACCGAGTCTCCGCACATGGCCCCGCACCCCCCTTGGGCCGCCCCTGTTCATACGGACAATCAAGTAGCTATGTTTTACATAAACAAGCAAGGAGGAACTGGCTCTCTGTCGCTTTGCAACGAAGCTCTAAGATTGTGGGCCTTCGCCAGAGAGCATCAAATCCATCTCCTGGCAGTATACCTCCCAGGAGTCCAAAACTCTTGGGCAGACCGACTCAGTCGAGTTCTGCTTCCACACGAATGGTCCCTGCACATGGATCAGGTACTCAGAATCTTCCAAGAATGGGGAACCCCGGACATAGACCTCTTTGCAAGTCCGTGGAATGCCAAACTTCCCCGGTTCTGTTCCAGAATTCCGTGTCAGGGAGTTCAGGCCAAGGATGCCTTCCTCCTTCATTGGGGTCAGGGCTTCCTGTATGCCTTTCCACCCATTCCCTTAATTCCCAAGACTCTGTTCAAACTCCAGAGGGATCAAGGATCTATGATCCTCAACGCTGGCCACGCCAAGTGTGGTACCCTCTACTTCTGCATCTCTCCCAAGCCCCCTCCCTGGACTTGGGAGCTGCTCCAGACCTTCTGTCCCAGGAGGAAGGGACTTTGTGGCACCCAAACCCCATGTCCCTTCACCTCAGAGCTTGGTTACTGAAGGCCTAGACCTTCAAGGCTTGAATCTTTCTCAGCAAGTGAAGGATATTCTCCATGCTTCCAGAAAACCTTCCACCAGGCGTTCCTATGCTTTTAAATGGAAAAGATTTTCCATTTGGTGTGCTGAAAAAGGGTCTTGACCCTCTAGCACTACCTTTAAATTCTCTGTTAGACTATCTCCTGCATCTTTCCGATGCAGGACTTAAGACAAATTCAGTTAGAGTCCATTTGAGTGCTATTGCAGCATCCCTTAAGCCCATCAATGGACAACCTATTTCCTCTCATCCTCTCATTGCAAGATTCATTAGAGGCCTAACTTTAACTAAACCTCCCATTAGGCCTCCTCCGGTGGCATGGGACTTAAATTTGGTTCTTGGCCAGCTTATGAAGCCACCTTTTGAACCCTTAGCCACTACTTCCTTGAAATTTATTTCCTGGAAGGTTATTTTCCTCATTGCAGTCACTTCAGCTCGCCGCATCAGTGAACTGCAGGCCTTAGTGGCTAATCCACCTTATACAAGGTTCCATCATGATAAGGTAGTCCTTAGGACAAATCCACACTTTATGCCTAAAGTGGTCTCCCCTTTTCATCTTAATCAAGAGGTATATTTACCTGTCTTTTTTCCAGCTCCTCATGCATCCAATGCAGAGAAGAATCTTCATACTCTGGATTGTAAAAGAGCTCTTGCTTTTTACTTACAAAGGACACAGCAACATAGAAAGTCTTCCCAGCTTTTTGTTGCTTTTGATCCTTCTCATTTGGAACTTCCAGTCTCCAAAAGAACACTGTCCAACTGGATTGCTCAGTGTATTTCTTTCGCCTACCAGAGCAAGAACCTTTCTCTGGAAAGCCATGTCACAGCTCATAATGTGAGGGCCATGGCCACCTCTATGGCTCATCTAAATTCTGTGTACATCGACCAGATCTGTAGAGCAGCCACCTGGGCCTCGGTTCATACCTTCACAGCCCATTACTGCTTGGACAAGGACTCCCGCCGGGATGCCTTGTTTGGTCAGGCTGTCCTCAAACACCTGTCCTCAAACACCTGTCCTCAAACACCATTCTTAAACAACTCCTCCCCTCCTTCCCTGGATGGATGCCTGAGATCCATAGGAGGAAGTAGACCCCTTCCCAGGGTCTCATATCCTTGGGGATCTCCCAGGCATCTTAGCTAGGGAGTCCCCATATGTGAAGACTCATTCCTGCTTGTTCCTGGAGATAGCACAGTTACTTACCTGTAACAGGTGATCTCTGGGAACAGCAGGAATAAGTCTTCACAACCCTCCCACCTCCCCTAGGAGTTGTATCTCTTTTCTATTTTTCCTTCCTCTCTCTCTCTCTATTGTCTCAGCTTTAAACTTGAACTGAGGAGAGAGGGTTAGAAAAGGCGGGAAGGCAGCGTGCAGGCGCTGTGGGATGCTCCCAAAAGCTTTCCTTTTTGGGAAGCTGGGGAGCTTTCCCGCGCAGGTTCCGTCGGTACCGACGTACCCATATGTGAAGACTTATTCCTGCTGTTCCCAGAGATCACCTGTTACAGGTAAGTAACTGTGCTTTCTGGACAGTTTACTCCCCCTCTGTCTTTGCTTAAGGTTGTTATGCTGCTTCTAGGCAGGTTACTCCTCTCTATTTAAAACATTATTTACATTTGCTTTGATTCTATCCTCTTGCTTTGTAGTGATCCTCTGTGTCTGTCCCATGGCTTTTTGAATTTCATCACTGTTTTTGCTCCCACCACCTCCTTCAGGAGGACATTTCAGGCATCCACCACCCTTTCCTTGAAAAAGTATTTCCAGATGTTGCTTTTAAGTTTACCTCCTTGCAGCTTTATTTTATGCCCTTTAGTTTTAGTTTCCTTCTCTCTGAAGAAGGTTGGTTTGTTCATCAATACCCTTTAAATATTTAAAGGTCTGTATCATCCCCTCCCTGCCTCTCCTCTCCTTTAGGGTATACATATTTAGGTCTTCGAGTCTGTTCTCATACTTCTTCAGGCGCAGGCCCCAAATCATTTTGGTCACCTTCACCTGAACCATTTCAAGTTCCTTTATATCCTTTGTAAGGTACAGTCTCCAAAACTGAACATAATACTCCAAGTGAGGCCTCACCAATGACTTGTACAGAGTACTAATACCATCCTCCTGCTGGTTCTTCCTCCCTGTATGCAGCCTAACATCTTTCTGGCTTTGGCCATCGCCATATCAGACTATTTTGCCACCTTGAGATCCTCACACTATCATGCTGAAACCCTTCTCCTGGTCCATACACACCAGCCTCTCATCCCCTATCACTATGCATTTCTTTTCATTAAATCTCAGTTGCCAAGCATTTGGCCGTTTTAAGTTTTGTAGATCTTTTCTCATGCTGTCTACTCCCTCTGAAGTGTCCACTCTGTTTACATCTATCTCCAGGACCAAGCAGGAATGAGTCTTCACATATGGGTACGTTGCTACCGACGGAGCCTGCGCGGGAACGCTCCTCATCATCCAGGAAGAAAGCCTTTGGAAGCATCCCACATGCATGCACGCTGCCTTCCTGCCTATTCACTTCCCTCAGTTTTCCGCGGAGCCGACAGGACGTATCCCTGTCACCGCATAAAATTCTTCTTTTTTTATTCTTATTTTTTGTGGTCATGCCTGCCTTCATTCGACGCCCACCCATACCGCTGGTGCTTTTCTTTCTTTTCTTGAAAAATCTTTTCTTTTTTCTAGGAAATATTTTCCTGTTTAGTGCCTGACGGCTTTTTTTTTTTGGCCACTAGGCCTCTATCCTTTTCATTATGGAAAAGCCAGCCACTATCCTTAAGAAATGCCCAAAGTGTGGCGGTACAAATATATTTTTAGACACTCATACTTGGTGTCTAAAATGTTTAGGTCCTGACCATTGCCCTTCGGAGTGTCTCTCCTGCAGGATTTTAGATGGAAGAAGTCTTCAAAATCGAGCACAACCCGATACCCGGTTCACATCGGACTCGATGTCACCAGCTAGAATATCTTCTTCCTTCCAGGATCAGGTAACCAAACAAAAGTCTGCTAAGACTAGCCAGTCCTCGAGTGGTAGATCTCCTTCTAAGTATCGAGATGCCTCTGGCGTTGCCCTCGAGGACATTTTGGCACCAAAGCCCCGGTGGGAGTCTTCAGGCTCCAAAGCATTAACGGGGCTCCAGGTTGTTCCCGAGGTTCTTACCTCCATGGACGTACCTGGGCCATGCTCGGTGGTTCTGGCCGCTTCGGGCAGTACCGACACCTCGGCATCGGCTATGGTGATGGATGAAACACTCCTCACCGATGAACGTAGTCTAGTGCTCTCAGCTACTTCGGTACCGCTAGAGTCGCTGCAGACCGTTCCCCGAGTATCGGTATCAGTGTTGGTACTGTAGATGTTTTCTTTGACAGACTCACTTCCTTCGATGCCGAAGCCTGGAATCGCTCTCTAGCATGGAGGATTTGGTACCGACTCGTCTCGGAACCGGCCTCGAGCGGTACCGAAGACATCTCTTTAAAGAAAATCCCATGCTTCATCCTTTCGAGTCTTCCGATCCTGATGACTGGGATGAATCCATCAGTACCAAGGCTGAACTTCCAACAGTTCCAGCTTTTACCCCTCATTTCAGAGGGTCTTCCTCAGGAGAGATTTCTTTTCAAGCTTTTCTGCTTGATATGGCAAAGTTACTTGCCATTTCTATACCTGGTAAAGAATCTATATACCAGGGAATTTAGAAACCCTGCAATTCCCCTGGATTCCAAAGGAGGTGATCACGCTTCCTTTGCATCAGATCTTATAGGATCTATTATTAAGAATGTGGGAAACTCCCTTAACTGTACCCCCACATTCTAAAACACTTCACACTATGTACAAGGTGCTTCTCCAGGGTTTCAAAAGACTCAACGTCCTCATCATTCTATTGTTGTAGAATCAGCAGTGAGGCGTATTAAGAGTGCAAAGAAGCACTCCTCTTATCCGCCAGGTCGTGAGTCTAAGACTTTAGATGCCTTTGGACGTCGATGCTTCCAGGCATCCATGCTTTCAGCAAGAATTCTCTCATATATATTCTATATGGGATTCTCTCTTGAAGTCACAAAGAACTTAAAGCTTTTGAACCCTTTTCTTCAAGAGCATATAAGAGCAAACTATTTCTTATTAGTCAATCATGCTCAAGATATCTCTAAGTTCCTTAATCGTGCTTCCCTGGACTGTTTTGAGTCTATTAGCAGAACTTCTGCTATAGCCATAGGAGCACGACGCATGGCCTGGCTCCAAGCTTCAGACTTGGACAAATGGGTACAAGAAAGGCTGGGAAATACTCCTTGTACTGGTGAGAATCTCTTTAACAAGGGTGCTTTATTTCAAGCTAATCAGTTAACCACTGATAATGTTACTTTCAGAGGATTGTCAAAACTTTCCTCTATCCCAGCTAATAAAAAATCTCCTAAGAAGCTTTATCCCCCTAGGGGAAAGAAGTTTTATCTATCTTCTACCCATCATACAGATGTTTCCCAAAAAGGGCAACATCAAACCAGGCTAAGAAAATCAAACCCTCAACAGACTCAGCAAACCCAGCAGTCGCAGGGTTTCTGATTTTTTTTTCTTTACTAAATCTTTCTTTCCTGTTTGAGTTTTACAACCTGTAGATCTACTTCTTATCAACAGAAGCATCTACAGTTCATCTCATCCATGCTGAGATATCAGTGATTCTCCAGGACCAAGCAGGAAGTCAGTCCTCACATATGGGTGACGTCTGCGCCGACGGAGCCCCTGTGCGGAGCATTTCCCCAGCTTTCAAAGAAAGCCTTTGGGAATGCAGTGCGCATGTGTGGTTCCCTTCCCGCCCAAGGGTGCCATCTTGCTCAGTCTTCTTTTTTCCGCGGAGCCCGACGGACGTGTTTTGTTTTCACCCGAGGAAAAAGTGGATTTTGTTCTGTGTTTGACCCGTTTCTTCGGTTCGACACCGGTTTCCCTTTCCCGCCTGGGCCCGATACATCGGTATCGAACCCGGTCTTCTTTTTCGGTTTTTGTCCTTAGTGACTAGCATTCGCGCCATTTTTCTTTTTTCCCTGGCAGCCCTGTCTTTTGACCTCGCAGGGGCCCTTTTTCCCCCGATGACTGCCAGCGGGTTTAAAAAGTGTTATCGGTGTAAGAAGCTTATGTCTCTCACCGACACACATGACTGCTGCCTCCGGTGCCTCGGACCCGATATTGACCCAATGATCTGTGGTCCATGTGGGAAGATGTCCTCGAAGGCGTTGAGTAGTCGGCAGCACCAAAAGGAAAGAATCTTCTCTGACTCCGCGTCTGGACGGGCCCGGACTTCGTCAGAGGCCTCGACGTCTCGGGACTCTGGCCCCGAGCAGCGCCAAGGTTCCTCTGAGAGGGGGTCTCCCTCGCGGGAGCATCGCAGGAAGAAAAAACCCACGAGGGCGGCGTCGGTGGACGCACTTGGCTCCTGGAGGGCCAAATTGCATAGCCCCGAGCGCCATCCCGGGTCTTCTTGGTCCGGAGAGGCCTGCAAAACAACCTCGTGTGGAGATGGAGTCCCCGGGTCACGTGAGTACTGTAGTCCTCGTGGACTCTCCTCCAGGTGAGCTGACGTCGGGCCCGACGCTGTCGGGGCACGAGTCGGGGGCTGCTGAGTTTCCTGAGCTCGGACTCAGGTTGATGGCCTTGGAGAGCAGCTTGGCTGTCTTCATGGAACAGCAGCGGGCACTGATCACCAGTCTCACCGGTGCATCTGCCCCGACCACCGGGACATCGATGTCCAAGTCAACCCCGGAGGCCGAGCCGATCCTCAAGTCCTTGCGCGCACAAGTCGATCCTCGGCCATGGTCCCCCTCGGCCTCCCGTTCGGGACCGAGGTCGTCGACGCCGGTACCCTTGGCGTCGGGGCGGATGGCATCGGTGCCTGTCCGACCGGAGCTGCTTGATTCCTCTTCCGAGGAGTCCGGCTGGGAAACGGAGGATGAGGAGTCACCCGACACCTTTCGGACTCGGTGTGTCCCATCGGACTCACCAGAGTCCGAGCCTCGGAGACGGTCCCCACCGGAGAATACCCGGTTCTTGGACTTCGTGCGGGATATAGCCAAGGCCTTGGCCTTCCCCGCGGATCCCGAGGAGGAGCCTTGAGCCGAGGAGCTCGAGGCCCTGCAATATGACTCTCCCCCAAAGGAGGCCTTTACTGTACTGGTTCCTCCAATGCTGGAACGGCTGCTCTTCCGCATGTGGGAGGCGCCTGCCTTGACACCGGTTTTGAGCAAGCGGGTCGATTCCATCTATCGAGTCCGCAAGAGCCCCGGGTTCCAAAAGGCACAATTACCACACCATTCCATGGTTGTGGAATCGACCATGCATCATCTGAAGAGTCAGAAGATACACTCCTCGGTGCCTCCTGGCTGGGAGGCCCAGAACCTGGATGCCCTCGGTAAGAAGTGCTTCCAGGGCTCTATGCTTGCTTGCCATGTCCAGACCTACCAGCTGTACATGGGCATGTACCTTCAAGACCTGGCAAAGGAGATTGCCGGGTTCTCTCCTGGTCTCTCCGAGGAACCTTTGCAGAGGTTCAGTGCTCTGTCCTCGGGTATTCGTGAGTGCTCGAAGCTTATCTCTCGAGCAGCCTATGATGGCTTCGAGGCTTCGGCCCGGGTAGCCGCGGCTGGTATCAGTGCACACCGTCAGGCCTGGCTACAGTCATCGGACCTTGAGCCATGGGTGCAGGACAAGTTGGTCGATGTCCCCTGCTGAGGTGAAAACCTCTTTGGCAAGCCCATGGCTGACAAGGCTGCAGAACACGAGACCGAGACTCTTACCCGGACAAGGCTGTCCAGAAAAACCTCTGCCCCTTCTCAGAAGAAGAAGGGCTCGGGGAAAAAGACCTTTTACCCGAGGAAGTCATCTGCCTATAAAAAGTACCCTCATTTTCAGGCCTCTGTGGCTCCCCAACAGGGTCAGCAGGCCAAGGGGCTGGGATATGGGCCCCATAGGCAGAAAGCCCCCAAGCCACCAGCTCCGGCTCCTGCACAGCAGGGAGCGGGGTTTTGACTCCAGTGGCATAGCCTCTCCTCCTCAGCTGGCCCCTATCAGCACTGGAGGCCGGCTGGCCCTGTACGCCCACAGGTGGTCAGCCGTCACAAGGGATACCTGGGTACTGTGGTGGCGAGGCCACGGAGGAGCAGGAGGAAAGGGAAAAAAACAGGCATTTTCCCCTAAAAATGCAGTTAGCTCCAGGACGTCAGGGGTTAAAACTTCAGAGTTAGAAAAAAACTCCCTGCACAGAGTCAGTGGTAGAAAGACACGCCCTAGCTCTATGGCAACCAGCATTGATAATGAGGAACAGCTGGGGGTGGAGCTAGGAAAGGAAAGGGAGATTCACCAATATAAGGTGGAGGAAATTAGAGACAGGAAGAGCCTGGGAGACAGGAGGAGCCTGGGAGACAGGAGGAACCAGGGAAGCCTGAGGAGAGGAGGAGCAAACAGAGCTACAGGAGAAGCAGGAAGTGACGAGGCAAGCTGAGAAGGCACTGCAAGTGGCCAGCCTTGCTGGCACGTGGAGCCTAGGCAGCCCAGGAGGCAGCAACAGGAGGAACACGATGCAAGGCCTGTTTGCAGAGTAAGGCAAGAGCCCAAGGAGTCCTGCAAGAGGTATGGAAATAATCCTGTGAAGAGGGAAAGCTTATGAGAGAGAGGAAGTAAGCTATAGAAATGGCCGAGAGTTGTCTCCACCTGAGTGTATGGAAATTGAGCCTGTGGTACTAAACTCTGAGGAGAGTTTGTTTCCCCACAGCAAGGTGAGCACTGTAAAAGCTTCTCATAGTTTCCTGAGAGATAAGACGTCTCCTAATTTTCCCAAGAGTCCCCAGCAGAGAGAAGAAGCCATTTGGCAGAAAGTTTTAAAGGTTTTAGAAAGATTAAAGCCTGTTACTTCTGACCCAAAGTCTGACCATTTACCCTCTGATTCTGAAGGGGAAAGTATGGATTTGGGAGAATCTGTGTTGGAAGATTTACCTTCAGATCAGGAGATGGATTGTTCTTTAGTCTATGCCCGAACTGACAAGCCATGAGGTTTTAAAAAGTGAAGAAACCTGGAGGCTTGCATTTCAGTTGAGCAGTGCTGAGAAGATTATGCTAATGAGCTGCTGAGCTCCGTGGTTTGTCTCAGACTTGTTAAAAGACTGTGTTACAAGTGAATGCCAGAGTTGTTAACTCAGCCTCTAAGAAACGTTTGTGAAGGGAAGAAGAATAGCTGCAGAAAAAGGGCTATTGGTTTAACTAACTGGAAGAATGTAAAGTTTGTAACCAACCTGGAAGCTGTTTGGCTTAAAGAGTACTGGCTATTTTCTACCTGAAGATACACTGACTGCCTAGTATTGTATATAAGCTGAATGAAGAAGCAAGTTTCTGTTTTTGTTTCACTGGAGAAAGTATCCACCAATTTTTATGTTCTGATATTTCTTTGAACTGCCAAGTTCATCTTGCCTGGAGAAAAAATAAAAATCCTGTGTGCCTTGAAAAACAAAACCTCTCGGCTGAATTACTTTTCACACCTACTTTGCATAGAGGCTAAAAGAAGGGACATAAAAAAATAAATAAGTTCCGTCTCCTACCACTAGGCTACCGCCTGGCCACTAGGGGGGCGCGACAGTACTAAGTATAGTCCAGAAGGGCTATCTCCTCAACTTCTACCAGGTACCCCCTCCTATTTTCCAGGGGAGCCTCCCAGACGTCCTCTGCACAGGGACTTACTCCTGCAGGAGTTGGCAAGTCTTGTAAAGGAACAGGCAGTGGAACCGGTGCCCCACCACCTGAGAGGTCAAGGCTTCTATTCCAGGTACGTCCTGGTACCAAAAAGAACAGGAGGCCTCGGGCCCATCCTAGACTTGCGGAATCTGAACAAGTTCCTGGAGAGGGAAAAGTTCCAAGATGCTTACCCTTGGAATCCTGCTGCCCTACCTCCAGCAGGGAGATTGACTATGCTTCTTAGACCTAAAGGATGCTTATACTCACATCCTCATTCATCCAGACCACAGACAATATCTCAGATTTGTAGTGGGAGGAAACCACTATCAGTACAGAGTACTGCCTTTTGGCCTTACATCCGCCCCCAGGGTATTCACCAAGTGCCTGGCGGTGGTGGCAGCCTACCTCAGGATTCAAAGCCTCTTTGTCTTCCCATACCTGGACGATTGGCTCATCAGGGGTCAATCCCCGCAAGAGGCCATTCAAGCCACCCTTCGCACTGTCGCTCTGCTTCAACACCTGGGGTTTGTTATAAACTTCGCAAAGTCCACTTTGCACCCCTCACAGAACATGGAGTTCATAGGAGCAAGGCTGGACACCTTTCAGGCAAAGGCCTTTCTACCAGTGGGCAGGGCCCACAGATTGATGGATCTAGCCAGGTAGTTCCACAGCAATTCTCTGGTCTCCGCCAGACAATTCCTGAGACTCTTAGGCCACATGGCATCCACGGTCCATGTAACTCCAAATGCCCATCTACACATGAGGCCAGCTCAATGGGGCCTCAGGACTCAGTGGCACCAAGCCACAGGAAGCCGCACAGACAAGTGAGGGTGTCCAACCTACTAGAGTCTTCTCTGCAGTGGTGGCTTCATCTTCCAAATCTGGTGCAAGGGGTGCCTTTTCAAGCACCTCTGCACTCTCAGGTGCTGACAACCGATGCTTCTCTTCAAGGTTGGGGTGCACATTGCCAAGGAGCATGTACTCAAGGCCTGTGGTCTCCTTGGGAGGCCGCACAGCAGATCAATCTCTTAGAACTGAGAACTATCCGCTTAGCCCTGAGAACTTTCTCCCTACTCATCTCTCGCCAGTCCGTCTTGGTTCAGACGGACAATCAAGTTGCTATGTTCTATGTGAACAAACAAGGGGGCACAGGGTCCCGCCTTCTATGTCAGGAAGCACAGAAACTGTGCTCCTGGGCAGTCAATCACGGCATTCTTCTCAAAGCGGTCTATCTCCCAGGTCAGGAAAATTACATGGCGGACAGATTGAGCAGAATCCTGCAGCCACACGAGTGGCAGTTGAATCCTGTAGTGGTTCAACAGATCTTCCTGAGATGGGGTCTTCCAACCATGGATCTCTTTGCCAGTCCTCTGAACCGTCAACTTCCCAGGTTCTGCTCCAGGCAACCGCATCCTCTCAGAGTTGCAGCGGATGCGTTTCTCATTCCATGGTCTACAGGCCTTCTATATGTGTTTCCTCCCACGCCTCTAGTGTCCAAGACACTATTCAAGGTGATCAGGGACAAGGCCTCGCTGATCCTGGTGGCCCCAGGTGGCCAAGGCAACCCTGGTTCCCACTTCTTTTGCAACTAGCAGTGGACACTCCTCTTCCTCTGGGGATGCAACCCGATCTCCTGTCTCAGGAGCAGGGATCTCTCTTACACCCCAATCTCCAGTCCCTCAATTTGATAGCCTGACTGCTGAAAGGGTAGTTCTAGCGCCTTTACTATTGCCTAGGGAAGTGGAGGATGTGGTCTTGGCCTCTAGGAGGCAGTCCACCAGAAAGTCTTATGTCCTTAAGTGGCGTAGATTCTCTACCTGGTGTACTCAACACAACGAGAACCCTTTCTCGTGTCTGGTACCAGTGGTGCTGCAATATTTGCTTCACCTGTCCAACCTAGACCTTAAGTCCAATTCTGTGAGAGTTCATCTTAGTGCTCTTTCGGCACACCACTCCCCAGTGGAGGGGCAATCTCTCTCAAGCCATCCTTTGGTGGCTCGCTTCCTCAGAGGCCTGCTTTTGCTTAAGCCTCCAGTGCGTCCACCTGCCCCTGAATGGGATCTAAATGTGGTTTTGCAACGGCTTACTTGCCCACCATTTGGACTTATGGCTACTTGCCCTCTGCGTTTTCTCTCCTGGAAAGCGTTGTTTCTGGTAGCCCTTACCTCAGCGAGGCGAGTGAGTAAGCTTCAGGCCCTAGTATCAGATGCGCCTTATACTAGGTTCTATAGGAACAGAGTAGTCTTACGGACTCACCCTAAGTTCCTTCCTAAGGTTGTCTCCTCCTTCCACCTCAATCAGGAGGTGGTTCTTACGACTTTCTTTTCCAGGCCACATGCTAGCCGGGCTGAGATGGTCTTGCATACCCTGGACTGTAGGAGGGCGTTGTCCTTCTACCTTGACCGTTCGCGGGAGCACCGGAGGGCTGTTCAGCTCTTCGTCTCTTTTGACCCCAATAAGTTGGGGTTGGCTGTCTCCAAGCGTACTTTGTCCATTTGGGTAGCCGACTGTATCGCCTGGGCTTACAGGGCAGCCGGCCTCTCATTACAGGGTGAGTTACGGCTCACCCTGTCAGGGCGAAGACTGCGTCAGTGGCTCATCTCCGCTCTGTTCCGTTGGCAGACATCTGCCGGGCCGCTACTTGGTCTTCAAGCTAGACTTTTGCGGCCCACTACTGCCTTGAGAGGGAGTCCCGCAGGGATAGTGCTTTCGGGCAGGCGGTACTCCATAATCTCTTTGGGGTTTAGGCAACTCCTACCCTCCGGCCCTGGTGTTGGGCTACCGTTCAGGGGCGTTATCAGAGAAGATTCTTTTCTTGCATGCTGAGGCTCTAGAGGAAGCTCATTTTTCAGCTTTGGGTCTCCGGTAGCCTTAAGCTGGGGAGTCCCATATGTGAGGACTGAGTTCCTGCTTGGTCCTGGAGAAAGAGTAGTTACTCACCTGTAACAGGTGTTCTCCAGGAGCAGCAGGAATCAGTCCTCACAACCCTCCCTCCTCACCTTGGAGTTGCAGTCCTATAATTTATTTTGTTATTTTTGCTGTCTTTTAGCTATGTCATCAGACTGAGCAAGATGGCACCCTTGGGCGGGAAGGGGACCGCGCATGCGTGCTGCATTCCCACAGCCTTTCTTTGAAAGCTGAGGAAATGCTCCGCACGGGGGCTCCGTTGGCGCCGATGTCACCCATATGTGAGGACTGATTCCTGCTGCTCCTAGAGAACACCTGTTACAGTTGAGTAACTACTCTTACACGGAATCAATCCTAGGCATGAATCTCTTGCCACAAGAGAAATCCACTCTTCTGGCTCCAAGAGTTATTGAGGACAATCATGCCCTAAAGGTAGCAGGTTTCTCCTCTCCTTTTTGAAGGAAAAAGAGGAGTAACAACTAACAGCAAGGTGAGCTATGCCCTTCAACTTGACAATCTCCTGTACGAGGATATCTCATAATTTGACTGCAAGGGGGTTCTCCCTTTTGCGATCTTCTTTTCTGCATTATTACAAAATACAGAAGAGCATTCTAGAAATCCTTACCAGATTTATTCTGTTTATTTGAGTATAGTCAGCTCAAACACTTACGAAACCTATTAAAAAAAAAAACCAACCCAAAATGTGGGTTATATGAGCTCGCTTAAGCATATAGCTCACCAGGTTTCTGCCTAATCTACGCTGCTTGCGTATCTTCCAGCTGACTTTCTCAAATACTTCTTTTAAGACAGCTTATCAGACAGAAATTGAGTATTACCACTCCTAATTATGTCTGTCGATCCTTTTCCAATCTATAGGATCTAACTTTTCTGCTGCCTTAATAACAGATTAACTCCAAGAAAGGTTCCAGAACCCACTTGGACAACTTATCATTGCAGGGCAACAGGCCTGTCTACTATTCTTAGCCATCTTCAATTCTTTTGGCTCCAGCAGAATAGATTAGGTTGCACTCTGGCAATCAAACAGGCAGATCTCACCTAAGCAACCTATAACATGCTCTCTGCAACTATACAATAAAGCTCTGCAACTAAGGGCCTTTGGCAGAGAGCGTCAGAGCCACCCCTAGTAGGTAGCTCCCAGATGGTTAAAAAGGCTTCAGATGGTAGACTCTGCCCAGTCATGCTCCCACCTTACTGGTTCTCCTATTCTTAGCATCTTCCTTAAATTTTTCCTTTAAGGAAAGGAAACCAGTGCTTAGACCACGTGAAAGTTTAAGGAATTGCACAATTCCCTAGGTTGTTCCACATCTTCCAGTGGAACTCTTACAAAAGGAATGCATTCCTTTTTTCACTGCAGTCGGTCCTTATGTTGTGTATTCCTTCTAATTCCAAATACTTCAGTGAAGCTTATAATGAACAAAGAACGCATGATACCCATATTGCCCTCATAAAGAGGCAAGTATGGTATCACCTTATATTGCGTCTCTTTCTTCAGCTACTACACTGAAGTTATAGAAGGATCCAGACTTGCTGTCTTAAGACTAAGGATCTCCTCTGCACTCCTTCACGTACGTCTCAAGACCTGGTTATTCAAGGGCTAGGGTTTTTTAAAGAAACCTAGACTTCCCGTTATCAGTAAAGTACATCCTACCGGTTTCCATGAAACTATGGTTCTTTCACTTTAACCAGAAAGAGATTCTCCATCAATATTCTTAAGTAGGTCTTAACCCTTCTTGTTATTAGATGAATCTCTTTTTAATGTCTGACTCTGAAAGATTTGTTACTGTCCATATTAATGCTGTTACAGCATACCATAAGGTTTAAATGGACAATGTCCCTTGTTGAATTTCCCCGTTCATTGTAAACTCAGTTACCTGTATGCATTGTAGTATGTTCTTGTTCAATGTACACCGCACTGATTGTAATAGCGCGGTATAAAAGAAATGTTAAATAAAATAAATAAATAAATAAACCAATTTCTATGGTATATTAGGAAATACCTTCTTTTACCGTAACCTTTCTGGTTACGTCACATCTAAAGCTTTACATGTAAAGTCATTATCCTAAGTGACATCACTTATGAAAGACATTATTGAGCTTCAGAAATTGGAGGCTACTTCGCCTAGTACAAATTTTTCATTTTGGATAAAAGGGTCCTAAAGACCCATCCTTTTTTCTGCAAAAGGTATCTCTACCTTTTCATCCAAATCAGTCAGATTTCTCTCTTTTCTTTCCTAGGGCCTTATTCTGCTCCAAGGAAAAAGAGTTTTAAACTTTGGGCTTTACAGAAGCTTTAGCTTTTTCTCCAAAGTCCAACCTCATTTGAGCTCCCCCAGTTTTTTCTCCTGGGATTGGTTTTAGCCATTAAGGCTTCTCATCTCTACCTGTATTGCAGAAATTATTTTCCTGTACTTCACAGTAAAGGAATTTCTTTGAGGATACTGTAATGGCTCTTAACAACAGACCCATATTAACCTCAACAAATACTTGCAATACTTCTGAGTAAAGTCCACGTTAGAATTAATACTCATTTTTCACTTATTAACAATTATGGTCTACACAAGGACTCCCCTCTGGATACCTTGTTTAGTCAAGCTGTTTCACAGCACCCCCTTTTTTCTTTCTTTCTTTTAATTCAACTCCTACCTTCCATCCCTGGGATGCCTGAGGTTCTGGGAAGTAGCATAGCCCATCTATCAGATTTGCAACATGCTGGGACCTCCTCCAGGCATTTCTAGCTTGGGAGTCCCCATATGTGAAGACTCATTCCTGCTTCTTCCTGGAGATAGCACAGTTACTTACCTGTAACAGGTGATCTCTGGGAACAGCAGGAATAAGTCTTCACAACCCACCCACCTCCCCTAGAAGTTGTTCTCTCTCTCTCTCTTTCTAATTTGTCTACTTCCCTACTTCGGTCTCAGCTACAAACCCAACTGATGAGAGGGAAGTGAATAGGCGGGAAGGCAGCGCGCATGCATGTGGGATGCTCCCAAAGGCTTTCTTCCTGGATGCTGGGGAGCGTTCCCACACAGGCTCCGTCTGTACCGACGTACCCATATGTGAAGACTTATTCCTGCTGTTCCCAGAGATCACCTGTTACAGGTAAGTAACTGTGCTTTCCTTTCTAATCAATCATAGGCTCTCTTTCTTTCTCATTCACTGACTTTGCAGTGTTCCACTGTTTAGGGACACAGATCGGTGCCTATTCTCCAGGACCAAGCAGGAAGTCAGTCCTCACATATGGGTGACGTCGGCGCCGACGGAGCCCTCGCGGAGCAATTTCCCCAGCTTTCAAAGAAAGCCTTTGGGAATTGCAGCGCGCATGCGCGGTCCCCTTCCCGCCCAAGGGTGCCATCTTGCTCAGTCTTCTTTTTTCCACGGAGCCCTACAGACGCTGTTTGTGATCGCCGCTGAAAAGTTGATTTTCTTTTTTATTTCTTATTCTTTCTCGGTTCGACGCCGGATCCTTTTCCCGCCCGGACCCGCTACGCCGGTATCGGGTCCGTTCTTTATTTTTCGTTTTTTTGTCCTTCGTGACAAGCGTTCGCGCCATTTTTTTATTTTTCACTGGCAGCCCTGTCTTTTGACCTCGCAGGGGCCCTTTTTCCCTCGATGGCTGCCAGCGGGTTTAAAAAGTGTGTTCGGTGTAAGAAACTTATGTCTCTTACCGACACACACGACTGCTGCCTCCGCTGCCTCGGACCCGATCATGACCCGATGATCTGTGGTCCGTGTAGCAAGATGTCTTCAAAAGTGTTGAGGAGTCGGCAGCATCAAAGGGAACGAATCTTCTCTGACTCTGCATCCGGCCGGGCCCGGACCTCGTCAGAGACTTCGACTTCCCGGGACTCCGGTCCTGAGCATTGTCAGAGTTCCTCTGAGCGGGGGTCTCCTACCCAGGAACATCATAGAAAGAAAAAACCCGCGAGGGCGGCGTCAGTGGACGCTCCTGGTTCCTCGAGGGCCAGGTCGCATAGCCCCGATAGCCGTCCCGGGTCCTCGAAGTCGGAGAGGCCTTCGAAACATCCTCGTCTCAAAATGGAGTCGCCTGGACACGTGAGTACTGTAGTCCTCATGGACTCGCCTCCGAAGGAGCCGACGCCGTCGGGGCCCGAGTCGGGGGCTGCTGGGTCTCCTGAGCTTGGACTCAGGTTGACGGCCTTGGAGAGCAGTTTGGCTGCCTTCATGGACCAGCAGCGGGCATTGATCGCTGGCCTCGCCAATGCATCTGCCTTGGCCACCGGGACGTCGACGTCCAAGTCGACCCCGGAGACCGAGCTGATCCTCGAGTCCATGCGAGTTCGAGTCGATCCTCGGTCGCGGTCTCCCTCGGCCTCCCGTTTGGGACCAAGGTCGTCGACGCCGACATCCTCGGCGTCGGGGCGGAGGGCATCGGTGCCCGCCCGACCGGAGCCGCTCGATTCCTCCTCCGAGGAGTCAGACTGGGAAACGGAGGACGAAGAGTCACCTGGTACTTTTCGGACTCGGTGTGTCCCATCGGACTCACCCGAGTCCGAACCTCGGAGACGGTCCCCCCCGGAGGACACCCGGTTCTCGGACTTCGTGCGGGATATGGCCAATGCCTTGGCATTCCCCGCGGATCCCGAGGAGGAGCCGAAGAGCTCGATGCCCTCCAGTATGACTCTCCCCCGAAGGAGGCCTTTACTGTACTGGTTCCTCCGATGCTGGAACGACTTCTCTTCCGCATGTGGGAGAGCCCGGCGTCGGCGCCGGTGTTAAGCAAGCGGGTCGATTCCATTTATCGAGTTCGCAAGAGCCCCGGGTTCCAAAAGGCACAACTACCGCACCATTCCATGGTGGTGGAATCAGCCATGCATCGACTCAAGAGTCAGAAGATGCACTCCTCGGTGCCTCCCGGCTGGGAGGCCCGGAGCCTGGATGCCCTCAGTAGAAAGTGCTTCCAGGGCTCTATGCTTGCTTGTCGAGTCCAGACCTACCAGCTCTATATGGGCATGTATCTCTGAGATCTGGCAAAAGAAATTGCCGGGTTCTCTGCTGGTCTCTCCGAGGAACCTTTGCAGAGGTTCCAAGCCTTGTCCACTGGTATTCGAGAGTGCTCGAAGTTTATCTCTCGAGCAGCCTACGATGGCTTCGAAGCATCGGCTCGAGTAGCCGGGGCCGGCATCGGTGCCCGCCGACAGGCTTGGCTTCAGTCATCCGACCTCGAGCCATGGGTCCAGGACAAGTTGGTCGATGTCCCCTGCAGAGATGAAAACCTCTTTGGCAAACCCATGGCTGAAAAGGCTGCACAAATCGAGACCGAGACTCTGACCAGAACTAGGCTGTCCAGAAAAACCTCTGCCCCTTCTCAGAAGAAGAAGGGCTCGGGGAAAAAGCCCTTTTACCCGAGGAAGGCGGCTGCCTATAAACACTACCCTCAGTATCAGGCCTCAGCAGCTCCCCAAAAGGGTCAGCAGGCTAAGGGACGGGGTAATGGGTCCCATAGGCAGCAGGCCCCCAAGCCCACAACACCGGCCCCTGCTCAGCAGGGTGGGGGTTTTTGACTCCATCAGCATAGCCTCTTCCCCTCAGCTGGTTTCTCTTAGCACAGGAGGCCGGCTGGTCCACTTTGCCCACAGGTGGTCAGCCATCACCTCAGATACCTGGGTGTGCTTCATATAGTTCAGAAAGGCTATCTTCTACACTTTCACCAGGTACCTCCCTCCTACTTTCCAGGGGAGCCTCCAAGACTCCCTCTGCACAGGGACTTACTCCTTCAGGAGTTAGCAGGTCTTCTTCAGGAACAGGCTGTGGAACCGGTGCCCCACCACTTGAGAGGTCACGGCTTTTATTCCAGGTACTTTCTGATACCAAAAAGAACAGGAGGCCTCAGACCCATCCTGGACTTGCGAAACCTCAACAAGTTCCTGGCAAGGGAAAAGTTCAAGATGCTTACCCTTGGAATCCTGCTGCCCTACCTCCAGCAGGGAGACTGGCTATGCTCCTTAGATCTCAAGGATGCCTATACTCACATCCTTATTCATCCAGACCACAGACAATATCTCAGGTTTGTTGTGGGAGGAAATCATTACCAGTACAGAGTACTGCCCTTTGGCCTATCCTCCGCCCCCAGGGTGTTCACCAAATGCCTAGCAGTGGTGGCGGCCTATCTAAGACTTCAAGGCCTTTTTGTGTTTCCATACCTGGATGACTGGCTCATCAGGGCCCAGTCTCCCCAAGAGGCCACTCAGGCCACTCATCGCACTGTGTCTCTGCTCCAGCACTTGGGCTTTGTCATAAACTTCGCAAAGTCCACTTTGCTCCCCTCTCAAGATCTCGAATTCATCGGCGCAAGTTTGAGCACACTTTAGGCGCGGGCCTTCCTGCCTCTAGACAGAGCACACAGGCTCATGGATCTCGCCAGCCACTTTCACAGCAATTCCCTGGTCTCTGCCAGGCAATTTCTGAGACTGCTCGGCCATATGGCTTCCACGGTCCATGTGACCCCCAATGCCCGCCTGAACATGCGACCTGCTCAGTGGTGCCTTCGCACTCAATGGCATCAGGCCACGGGGAGCCTAACGGACTCAGTGCAGGTCTCCGACCTGCTGGTCTCTTCTCTGCGGTGGTGGCTTCATCTGCCAAACCTGCTACTGGGAGTGGATTTTCAATTTCCTCTGCCTTCTCAGGTACTAACAACCAGTGCTTCTCTCCTGGGTTGGGGAGCACATTGCCAAGGGACATGTACTCAAGGTCTCTGGACTCCTTGGGAGTCTGCGCAGCAGATAAACTTCCTGGAGCTCAGAGCCATCCGCCTAGCTCTGAGAGCCTTCTCCCACCTCACTTCTCACCAGTCTGTGCTGATCCAGACGGACAATCAAGTTGCAATGTTCTACGTGAACAAACAAGGAGGCACAGGCTCCTTCCTTCTCTGCCAGGAGGCACGAAGACTGTGCTCTTGGGCCGTCCACCACGGCATCCTCCTCAAAGCGGTCTATCTTCCAGGTCAGGAAAATTACCTGGCAGACAAGCTAAGCAGGATCCTCCAACCACACGAGTGGAGATTGGATCCATTAGTGGTTCAGCGGATCTTTCTCAGGTGGGGACTCCCCACCATGGATCTGTTTGCCAGTCCTCTGAACCGGCAACTTCCCAGATTCTGCTCTCGACAACCGCATCCTCTCCGAGTAGCGGCGGATGCTTTTCTGATTCCATGGTCCACAGGCCTCTTGTATGCCTTTCCTCCCATGCCGCTGGTGTCTCGAACACTCTTCAAAGTTCTCAGAGACAAAGCCTCGCTGATCCTAGTGGCTCCCCGGTGGCCGAGACAACCTTGGTTCCCGCATCTAATGCAGCTGGCGGTGAACACTCCTCTTCCTCTGTGGTTTCAGCCCGATCTCCTGACACAGGATCAAGGGTCTCTCCTACACCCCAACCTCCGGTCCCTTCATCTGATGGCCTGGCTGCTGAAAGGGTAGTCCTTGCTCCCCTCCAGCTGCCTCGGGAGGTGGAAGAGGTTGTCTTGGCCTTGAGGAGGCCTTCCACCCAGAAGTCCTACGCTCTTAAGTGGCGTCGGTTCTCCATTTGGTGTGCTCAGCAGTCTGAGAATCCCTTCTCCTGCTTGGTAGCAGTGGTCTTGCAATACTTGCTTAACCTCTCTAATCTGGGCCTTAAGTCCAACTCTGTCAGAGTCCACCTCAGTGCTCTCTCTGCACATCACGCACCGGTGGATGGCAGGCCTCTTTCCCACCACCTTTTGGTGGCTCGTTTTCTCCGAGGCCTTCTTCTCCTTAAGCCTCCTTTACGCCCCACCAGCCCCTGACTGGGATCTGAATGTGGTCTTGCAGCGGATTACCTGTCCGCCCTTTGAACCTATGGCTACCTGCCCTCTTCGTTTTCTTTCTTGGAAAACCTTGTTCTTGGTAGCCCTTACCTCTGCTAGGCGCATTAGTGAACTGCAAGCCCTAGTGTCTGATCCTCCTTACACTAGGTTCTACAGGAATAGGGTAGTCTTACGAACTCACCCTAAGTTTCTTCCAAAGGTGGTTTCTCCTTTTCACCTCAACCAGGAGGTGGTTCTTCTGACCTTCTTGCCCAGGCTGCATGCTAGTCGGGCTGAGATGGTCCTGCATACCCTGGACTGTAGGAGGGCCTTGTCCTTCTACCTTGACCGTACGCGAGAGCATCGGAGGGCTGTTCAGCTCTTCGTGTCTTTTGACCCCAATAAATTGGGGCTACCTGTCTCCAAGCATACTTTGTCCATTTGGGTAGCTGACTGTATCGCCTGGGCTTATGGGGCAGCCGGCCTCTCGTTGGAGGGTCGAGTCACAGCTCATCGTGTTAGGGCGAAGGCTGCGTCAGTGGCTCATCTCCACTCTGTTCCGTTGGCAGACATCTGCCGGGCCGCTACTTGGTCTTCAAGCCAGACTTTTGCGGCCCATTACTGCCTGGAGAGGGAGTCCCGCAGGGACAGTGCTTTCGGACAGGCAGTCCTCCATAATCTCTTTGAGGTTTAGGCAACTCCTACCCTCCGGCCCTGGTGTTGGGCTACCGGTCAGTGGCGTTTTCAGAGAAGATTCCTTCCTTCGGTGCTTCTGAGCTAGAGGGAGCTCATTTTTGTGCTTGAGGTCTCCGGTAGCCTTAAGCTTGGGAGTCCCATATGTGAGGACTGACTTCCTGCTTGGTCCTGGAGAAAGAGTAGTTACTCACCTGTAACAGGTGTTCTCCAGGAGCAGCAGGAATCAGTCCTCACAACCCTCCCTCCTCCCCTTGGAGTTGCAGTCCTATCATTTCATTTTTGCTAATTTTTTGCTGTCTTTTAGCTATGTCATCAGACTGAGCAAGATGGCACCCTTGGGCGGGAAGGGGACCACGCTGACCGCGCATGCGTGCTGCAATTCCCAAAGGCTTTCTTTGAAAGCTGGAGAAATTGCTCCGCGAGGGCTCCGTCGGCGCCGACGTCACCCATATGTGAGGACTGATTCCTGCTGCTCCTGGAGAACACCTGTTACAGGTGAGTAACTACTCTTTATGCGCATGATATACTTTTATTAGCTAGCACAGATTCACTATTTCCCCATCTCTCAAACATTAATCAGTGTCTTCAGGTTACATCTGGACTTGGCAGAATCATCTGAAACTCAGTATTACTAAAACTTCAGCTGTCTGGCTTTCTGGATGGATGGCTCCTCCCACTCTCACTCCTACAGAATAAACCTTTGCAACTTCAACCTTTTTTCAAGTACTTAGGTTGGAATTTAAATAGACACCCTTTTGAAAAAGAGAATAATACTGTCTGTAAAAACACTTCTTTGTTCTCTAGCAGCTTTGCACTTTTCAGCCATTTGTTGATCTTTCTGCATTAAAAATCCTTGCTTTGTTTTATCATCTTGCAGCATGATTGTAATGTTATCAATGCAGGTCTTCCAGTTTCAGAAATAAAACATTTGCAAACTATACAGAAATCTGCTGTTCATATTCTCTGCCATGGCAGCAGAATTGATCACATAATGCCATCGACAATATTGACTACCAATCTCATATCATATCCATTTCAGAATTGTAGTCCTGACTCATAAAGCTCTTTATTTGGATACTCCTTCATATTTGGCCTCTCATAGCTTTGCATACTTCCAGCTAGAGTTTTCCATTGTCTTCATGGAAATTGTTTACATATCCATCTGTTTTGCAAACTGGATTACAAAGTATACGCTGTCAGACGGCTGCCTGGGTGAGAATCTTCACAGTCTTGGCAAGTGCATATCTCTATATGATTTGCAAGGGATTGTGGGCAATGTAGTTCATTCACACCAGACACAGCTGCTGACAATAATTTAGTTGTGCTCTTGGGTAAAGCCAATAAGATATTTATTTATGGGGTTATTTCTCCCAACACAGATATGCTTGGTAGCACATAAATCAGGTTACTTGCTTTCAGTGTTAACTTGGAAAAACAAAGTCAAAATCAGGAAAACAACAAATGAAAAGCCACAAAGCAAGAAACAAACTATTCTTTTCAGGTTAACTTCTGATTACTTCCCACATAGATTCAGAAGTGATTCTCTCCTAGCTCACAAGCAATTAGGTAAGGCTTAATTGCTAGCAGTTATCCAGCTGAAACCCCTTAGCTGGCTTGCTTTCTACTGTGTGGGTCAAATCCTGCTTCAGGAGCTTTTCTGAGTAGATTAAAGAACAAATTTGTATTTCTTTGTGATGGTTGCTGTACTTTATAACAGAAAGTTACCAACGGAGTTTAGATAGAGAGCAGTCCATATAAACAGGATCTTCATCTGCTATTATTCCCCCTTGTTCAACAAGCATGGGTTCAATATCATGGATTGGCACAGATGAATCTCTCAATGGAGCACTTTCAGGAGAATACTTGTTTCCCTGCTGTCTTTCAAGGTTATAGCTAGGGCATAGATCAGTGTTCATACCTGAGCTTCCATTGCTGTTAGAGTTCCTCTCTATATAGCCTGGCCAGTATGTAGTCCAGTTCTTATGTCCAGCCTTCCAATCCAGATCCCTGGACACTGGATCTCTCTTCACATACCTTCTGGCACGGGTCTTAGGGTCCCTTCCACGTGCAGCCGTCTCCCTCACAGGTAGAGTCTGGAGATTCCTAGCTCTGCAGCACCATTCCTCTGGTTTTCCCCAGTCCAATGGTGTATACTGGCCCTTGGGATACCTCCCAGTATATGTACTGCTTTGGACTCTTCTAGACCTCTCAAAGGCTTTTCTCCTCTTTCTTCCAGAGGGTTTCTTTTTCTCTCTGTCCGTCCGGTTTGGCTTCTGCCTCTGATGATCCTTCAGATGAAACTGATGATCCTTCTCTGGATATCCAAGGTGATCATGAAGATGGTCATCTGTAGAATAAACTCTACTCTTATTCTGCTTAGATGAGTGCTCCTCCCTAACACAGCGCAGCTGTGCTGAATCAGGCCCTGCCCTTTGAGATTAGTGCTTAGGGATTACCTCATAGCCCTCCTGATTGAACACACGTTTTCCCACTTCAGCTCCTCTAATGGCTGTTGGAAACCTGGTGCATTCTGGGACTGGTAGTCTTTTATGGCAAAATTCTGTTTTC
Source organism: Ichthyophis bannanicus (assembly GCA_033557465.1). NCBI lineage: Eukaryota > Metazoa > Chordata > Amphibia > Gymnophiona > Ichthyophiidae > Ichthyophis > Ichthyophis bannanicus. Next base: position 844,857,266 of record CM066036.1, on the reverse strand, counting down.
TTATTTCTACCAGAACTGACAGGTTGCTTGTTCATAGTCACTTCACCTTTTCTATAGCTCCTTCCTGAGCTATGATAAGCTTCCTTATCACAACGCGGTCTGCTTTTTTTTCTTCGTAGTTGCTAGTCTGTAGTACACCTTACTCCTTAACCTCCGACTTGAACCCTCATATAAAGTTTTCAAGTTGAACCTGAAAATCCACTTGTTCAGAGCGCAGTGATATCACTTGGCAGGCTACGGCGCAGGTTTATATCTGAAGCCATTTTAATTTTATTTCTCCCTTTTTATTTAATTGTAATTTTATTTGATTTCATGTAGCCTATACTTTTGCTCTCTTTTTTTGTGCTCTGTCTTTCTTGTCTATTTATTGTAGCTTCTTTTTTTTCTTCTTAGTTATGTGTTATTATATACTGCCTTGCTCTTCACATTAAAGGTGGCATAGTCGAGATTACCTGCTGTTTCCTGCACCTGGAGGATCTGTGCGGTGGTTGGTGGAGGAGGAGACCGGGAGACCCCGCCCCCCTTCGGGCCGCTATTTCATCTGCGGCTCCCCGCGGCTCCGGTGAGATTACCTGCTGTTTCCTGCACCTGGAGGATCTGTGCGGTGGTTGGTGGAAGAGGAGACCGTGTGACCCCGCCCCCCTTCGGGTTGCTATTTCATCGGTGGCTCCCCGCGGCTCCGGTGAGATTACCTGCTGTTTCCTGCACCTGGAGGATCTGTGCGGTGGTTGGTGGAAGAGGAGACGGGAGACCCCGCCCCCCTTCAGGCCGCTATTTCATCGGCGGCTCCCCGCGGAACGCGACCCGTGGGCGCGTGCCCGAAGGGGCGTGACCAAAGGGGCAGGTCCTGCCCCTTTGGAGACCCTTCGGAGCTTGAGGAGCCTGTGACATGGACTTATGGGCAGACGAAGGAAGAAGATGTTTCCATCGGTTCCTGCTAAGATTGGAAAAACTGTCGGCCCAATGGATCATCATCTTGTGGGCGCTGGAACTTCCCCTTCTTCGGGAAACCCTCTGGGAGAGTCCGTGAGTACTGTGTCTGAGTCCTCTATTGCGCTTGGGGATGCCCAACCCGGGAAGGAAGAAGCGTTGGAGAGTATTCCTGCCCGAGAAGTCTCTCTCGGCGGACTACCTCATTGTGTTCAGGAAGCTTCATCTTTATTGTCATTGAGGGGACAGTATGCTAAGATGCCTTCTCCTGTTATGTTTTCCTCTGAGGTTTTGAAGATATCTGTACTGGCTGAGGTTTCATTGAAAGATGTTTGGGAGCTGGTGGCGCGAATGGAAGGGTCCCTTCGAACCTCCCTCTCCCAAGTAGAACGTTTTTCTGCTGAGGTAGTACAGAAATTTTCAGACCAAGATGTTTTGCTTTCTGACTCTAAGAAATCACTGTCTAAATTGGAAGGTCGCTTCACTGTTTTGGAGGCCACTGTATTTTCTTCTATTAAGGATAGTGTTTTGGTACATCATCAGCTGGAGGTTCTGGAGAATAGTAACCGCTTAAAAAATCTCCGTTTTTTTTAATTTTCCTTGTACTCATTACCTCTCACCGTTAATTTTGGTACAAAAATATTTTAAGGAAATCTTGCTGATTGATAAGGTGGATTCTATTAGGTTTTCCTCATTATATTACATTCCTAAACCCTCTGCAGTGAAGGCTTCCTCTCCGGTTGAGTTACGAGAAGGGAAACCCAATGATGCTGAGTCCTTGGATCTTTCAAATTTTTTGGAATCTTCTGTTGATTTGATCCCGCAGCGTGCAACTTTGATTGCTTCATTTGTTTCATTACAGGATAAAAATATGATCTTTAACTTATATTTTAAAAAGAAAAATTTGTTTTTTTGTGGTGAACCTATACAAATCTTTCCTGATGTGAGTAGGAGTACTCAGACACCTCGGAAAGCTTTTCTAGCTTTGAAAGACCGGACTCTTGCCATTGGGGCATCCTTCTTTTTGAAATATCTGTGTAAATGTATAGTGGAATTGGAAGGCATTAAGTATGTTTTTCTCGATGTCGATCAATTTGAGGCCTTCTTGGTTAGTAAGGAGTCCTTTTGAATGTTGTTTCTTTCTTTCCATGTAAATTTGGGCTTAGTAGAGTTTGATCCTTGTTATCTTTAAATTTTCTTATAGTGTTTGGTTGGCAGTCTCCTAGATGTGGACTTTACTTTTGTAATCTTGTTTTATCTTTTGAATAAAGAATGTTTGAAAAAAAAATAGGTGGCATAGTAAATAAATTGTAAACCATAATGTCTTTTGGTGCGTTTATTCTCTGCTTACTGAGCTCCCGATGTGCAGGCTCCATTTTTATAGCCTAACTCTGAGTAAACCATTGCAGATCTTCCAGCCTGTCCGTAATATTGTTGACCCAGTACAACTCTTCAGCTTGCTTTTCAAGAGAAAGCAGTGCATTAGCTTAGCCATTCATCCAAACCACCAGCCCAACTCTGCAGTATCAACCTTCTGGTCTGTATCAAACATGGCGATCTTTGCCCAAACAATTACTAGATCGATTTTAATTTTTAGGAACCGTTGTTTGAGCTGTTCAAAGGCTGATTGCTGTAACTCATCCACTGAAATCAGGATTGCTAGTCTTGTGCTGGGCCAGGGTCTATTTCACAGCAGGAGCAGACACCATGCTGTGTCCCTGCTAGCATGCTTGCCTGCTTCTGTAGTAAGAGAACTCATTCAAATCAAATGCCTTTTTCTTGGTGGTTATCTCTTTAGCCACAGCAATTCTTGCAACTCAAGGGGTAAGCCAATGTGGGGTTTTTTTTTAAGTTCAAGCGACGCGATTATTTTAGCTGATTTAATACAGAGCCTTAGGAGCCCAGAATTATGTCCCCGTTTGGCTCAGTGATGTCACTTTCTCCTGATGGGTTTTACAGTTTAACCACAGCATGCCACAATCTCATGGCAGCAGGTTTTGCTCTGCTTCAATACTAGAAGCCCCTATGTTACAAAGTACATAGCAGTCATTAAGAAAACTATGTGACTGTCATTACCTTTCACAGTAGAATTTACAGCAAAGAAAATTATATGTACTTCTGAATCATTAAGAGATAGTCTAGTTGGGTAAGTGGGATGCATGGTGGGGAAAGTATGCAGAGCTTCATGAAATAATTTCCAGATATATCTGTGCTTCTGTGTCTGGTTCTGTGTATGTCTGTGACCAGTTGGGGAGAGAAATGCATTTGAAAATAGGCCAAATTGGATCGGGAGTTCCAGAGAAATAAAATCTCCCAAACAGATGAACTCTTTTCCGTTTTTTTTTTTTTTCATTTGTCTAATTTGATCCTAGTCAATTGTTTTAAATAAGTTTTCAGAGAATTATATTGTCTCTCCATCTGTCTAGAAGCATTTTGGATGCCTTTATGAATAATTTTCCAATATTTCATTGGTTGGAAAGAATAAATATTAAACATCAAGCCTGTCATTCTCTTAAAATGCTAGAGCAGTCAGGATAGCAAGTATATTATACATTACTTATATATTTCTTACTGTCTGGTTTTAGAAACTACATCAAGCAGCATGTGTAATTCAAGCAGTCTGGAAGGGGTTTCGGACCAGGAAGAGAATGAAGAAACTTCCAAAAGCTGTGACATCTTTGCAGAGAGGTTTTAGGTAAAGTTGCCTGGTCTCTAACATTAAAAAAGATTAGGAGGAGATTGAGAGCTGGAAGTGTAGATTTAAGCATTTCTGAACCCCAAAGGAACTAATTTATGATCTTGATTCACAAAGAGTGTGCAGTATGTCGATGCAGACTCCTTGCTAGGAGAGAATTTTAATAGCATGCAGGTTTACCTTAAATTCAAAACTATGCTCCAGAATAGTTATCAGGAAACAAAAAACATTTGCCCTCTGCTCTTCCCTGACCCTGCTGCTTGCTTTCACTCCCATCCCACTGGCCACAACACTCCATTACCTTGGTGTCACTTTGACTTTGCCTTGTCCTTCAACAAACCTATCTCGTCTTTCATTGTTCCTTCTATTCCCTATGCCAGATCTGCGCTGTTTGCCCTTTCCTCACTCTCCCCTCTCTGACCACATTCCTTCTTTCTTTAGTCTCTTAAATGACTTGATTATTATAATGTGTCCCTGGCAGGTCTGCTGCAGTATCAGCTTCAGAAACTCCAATTATTGCAGAATATCGTAGCCCGCATTCTTGCTCATACCTCCCGTTCCAGTCGCATCTCCCTCCACTCCTTGGTCTTCACTGGCTCCCCATCAAGTACAGAATTCAATACAAAATCCTCACTCTTGTTCACAGGACCATCCAATCTCCAGAAACAAGCAGGAATGCAGTCTTCATTTATGGGTGAACATCACCAACGGAGCCCGCATGGGGACGCTCTCTTGCATTCATTAGGAAAGCCTTTGGAAGCAGTCCACTGCACCTATGTGTCAGCCTTCCAAACTCCTCTACTCAGTTCTTCGTTTTCCGCAAAGCCAGTAGGATGCTTCATCCTGTCACAGCTGAAAAAATTTATCTTTTTTGTGCCCTTCAGGGTACATCATGCTTCTGCCTTTCTGTCGACACAGGTTTTGTCGAATTAGACACCGGTCCCGATAATTTTATTTTTCACTTTTTCAGTTTTCTTTCTTCTGATTCCCAAGTAGTTCTCACCTCCAAACTAGGACTCTACAGCCAATCTTGAAGAAAACTTTTAAGGCATGGAAAAACCAGTCAGTGGTTTAAAAAAAGATGTACTAAGTATGCCAATACCATTTCTGCCACTGATAAACATGACTGGTGTCTAAAATGTTTCGGTCCTGAACATGAACCCACAGTTTGTCCTTTGTGCCAACAAATGACAAAAAGAGGCCTGAAGAACCGAGCCAGACAGTTTGGATCATTGTTTGCCTTGGACTCTGTATCAGAGGCTTCCACTTCAAGGGCATTGATTTCTTCTCAGGCTTCTTCAAAGTCCAAACACAAGAGTAAGTCAAAGTCTGGAGTTGTTTCCAAATCTTTGGCATCAAAGATCGATTTTCAAGCCAGAAAAGCGTTCCAGCATAAGTATCGAGACTCCCTAGGCAGAAACTCCGGCCTCACCGTGCTACCCTCCCCAACTGCCACTGCCACCCCTCCTCTCCAGCTGCTGCCGATTCAGTCTCAGGAGGGGGAGGTGGGCAGCAGCAGTATTTCCAAAAATGGTGACTTTTTGCTGCCACTTCTGGAAAATACTGCTGCTGCCCACCTCCCCCCCCCCAAACAGAATCTGTGGCAGCTGAGGGGGGGGGGGTGACGCAGCCACCCATTTGTGCCGCTGTCTCCACCCCCCACCCAGGACAGCGACCCTCTAGTTCGTCTAATGGATGGGCCAGCCTTGCCTAGAGGTTCTTCCGATGCAGACTGGTCAGCCAAACAGCCCCAGCAGAAGGATTTGTCCTCCAAAGCACAAGTGGGATTTCTGGACGCTTCCGAGGCATCGACCTCCAGAGAGCTATTGTTTCCATGTTCTAGGGCAGTAGCTCAGAGCCCCGTACATGATTCCATCCAGACATCAGACATCTCCCTAGACCAGTGCATGCTGGCTCTCGAGAAGAATTTGCAGCCTTCCTTGGCAGCCTCAGTACCAATAATATCAAGAACTTCAGGAGTGCAGGCTTTGGCACCGAGCCTACAGCCAGGCATATCGGGCCTGATGCCGGCCCTCGAACGGGCATAGTCTGAGTACCTGAGGCAGATTCCTCCATTGGACTTGCTTGATAACCGTGGTATCCAACAGACTTGGGCTCCCATGCCTCTGTTCCAATACCTCGGAGTATCAGTATCTGCATCGACTTCCTCGAAGTACCAAGGTCGAACACAAAACCGCTGATACTGTGATTTCTTGCCAGACTCTAATTCAGCTTCATCAGAATCTGTTGGAGGGTCACTCGATTCCTGAGAACTTTCCCGACATCCCTTCGGAACCTCAGGAATGGTGTCGGTCCCCACCAGAAGAATGTCCTTTCAGGACTTCATACATAGTAACATATAATAATACCTGTAGATCGCAGAGGGGTCAGAGGTAGATCGCCAGCCCCACTTGGCTCCATCTCTCCAGCAGCTCACCCCGTCGCTAGGAGAGAGCTGGTGCCGGCAGGTCGTCTGCCGAGGGCTTGCTGCTGCTGCTGAACCTTTGCCTGTCTTTTTTTCCCTGCCTGCAGGAATCTTGCCTGAGGGTGTATTGGGGGCACTTGTTTTCGTGCCAATAGTTTGTGGGTACCCCAAGGGCCGCCGCCCGCGCCCCGCAACGAGACGCCACAGGCCCGGCGTCATACCTGGTCTCCTGCCTCTCAGAATCACCCATTCCTGCCTCCTCCCCAACACCCCTTAGAAGTGTGTTATATACCAGGCGATATCCATTCGCCCGAGCTTTACCTGAATTCACTTACCGTATTAGTTGTGTTGTGTGCTGGTCATTGGTCGCTTTATAGTTCACTTTCATTAAACGTTTTCGGGCAGACACAACAAAGTATCAAGAATTTGGTGATTTTGGCGGGCTTTTCCAATTTTGTTCTAACTTGCCTATGCTTTGCCTTCGAATTGGTTCAAACCACTGTGACCTTTGCTTGCCTCTGCAATTTTATTTTGCCTAGCCTTTGCATTGATTCTACACTGCAGTTTTATTTCGCCTTGCCTTTGCTTTGATTCTACACTGTGTGCAGAATTTATTAAAATGCGTGTTGTGGTATTTGAACTTGTTTGGCGGTATTTGATTTTATCTGGTTTGCTGGATAGGTGTGAGTTTTTTTGATGATTGGTGGTGATTATTGGTGCCAGTATGATGAATTCTTATTTTTACTTTTAGAACTGCATGTGTGGTTTTGGCATCTCCAGTCCTTGCATTGCACATCATCCAGAGGTCTTCAGTTCCTGTTGATCTTTAATACTTTGGGACAGTGACATTTTTGGACCAGATTCAGCCAGTGTTTATACTAACTTAGCAGATTTGGCCTTCTTACATCCAGCCACCCCAGTATAACGAAGATGAGTGATCAAAGAAGAGCAAAACCTACTACTTTCATGATGAATAGGAAATGGACTACTTCTTCATCATGGTGAAAATGTTTATTTTATTTAATGGTATTTATATACCGCCTTATCATTCAATCAAAGCGGTTTCCACGGCAATCAATCAAAGGGGCAAATGTTTTCATGCAGTGTACAGGGTGGTGTGTATGTGTTGGCGGGGATGTGATTAGATTTGGTTTATCTACATAGTGCGCTATTATACATCATGAGCTATTATACAGTCTTATATACAGTCGTGGGGGGGGGGTTGATGATCTGACTTGTATGCTGGTTCAGGGGGTATGTCCATAGTAATCGATGAACAGGGTTGTCTTCAGCTGTTTTCGGAAGTCCTTGATTTCTGTGGTTAGTCTCAGATCATCTGGGAGGGAGTTCCATATGGATGGAGCAGCCAGGGAGATTGCTCGTTGTGCGGTGTCTTTGCGGGTCTTGGTGAAGTCTTTTGGGGTGTTAACCCGATTGGAGGTGCCTCTTCTTCTTGGCCGTGTGCTTGTGTCGGGTTGTATGAGTGTGTGTAGGCTTATAGCGGAGGAGTGTTTGATCTTGAATATGTTTATGATAGTCTTGTATTTGATGCGTGAGATGATTGGGAGCCAGTGCAGTTCTTTCAGTATGGGTGTGATGTGATCGTTGCTTGTAGAACCGGCTATTATGCGGGCAGCTGTGTTTTGGGCCAGTTGTAGTGGTCTGAGGGTCTGCTTTGGTAGCCCGGTGTATATTGGATTGCAGAAGTCTAGTAGAGGGGTTATCAGCGCCTAGCAAACGGTGCGAAAGTGCTCTGGGTCGAGGAGGGGCTTGAGTCTTCTGATGAGTCGCATTCTTTGGTACGCACTTTTGGTTGCTCTGCCTATGTGGTGTTGTCTAATTTGTAATGCCCCAGTATCCTTGCCCAAAAAGGGTAATCTGGAATGTCATTATAAGGCTCTGCATAGCAATAAGTTTGATGCTGATTTTCCACCCAAAAGTGAAATTCGTAAACTGAAGCTCAAAGAACTTAAATCGAAATTGGCTACTCAGCAACAGTTGATGGCAAAGCCAAGGTCACATTCGGTCAATGCAACCATAGCACCCTTCAAGGTCAGCAACCTGATAGCAAAGAAATGCAGACCTTTCACTGAAGGGGAATTTGTAAATGATTGTTTTCTTGAAGCAGCTGACAATCTTTTTCTTAAAAATAAGAAAGAGATCATAGCTGCTATTCAAGATATACAATTGTCAAGAAACACCGTTGTGCAGCAAATAGAAAAGATGTGTGAAGACACAACTGAACAATTGTTGGAGGATGTTTCAAATTGTGTTGCTTTCTCACTCCAACTGGATGAATCTACAGACATAAGAGACATAGCCCAGTTACTAGTCTTTATCCGGATGGTTTTTGAAGACTTCAGTGTTAAAGAAGAACTACTTGGAATGATTTCTTTAAAAGGGAGAACTACCGGTCAGGAAATATTCAGTTCTTTCCATTCTTTTGTGACAAAGTGTAATCTTCCATTGCATAGACTTGTTTCCAACACTACTGATGGAGCAAGAGCAATGACAGGTGAGATTAACGGTTTCATAGCCCTCTGTAGACAGCATGTCGACTTCCCAGATTTCCTTTCTTACCACTGCATCATTCACCAGCAAGTTTTGGCAAGCAAGAGACTCAATACAAAGACTGTCATGGACATCACTTTCAAAATTGTAAATTCAGTTCATGGAAGATCACTTCAAAGACGGCTTTTCAATCTTACTCTTGATGAAGGGGCAGCGGAAATCATTTTGCACACAGATGTAAGGTGGCTAAGTAGGCACAAATTTCTGCAAAGAGTTTGTGATTTGCTGAATGAAATAAGAAGTTTTTTGAAGGAGAGGGGAGATGACCAAGCAGAGTTGGAAGATGAGGAGTGGTTATGTGATCTGGCATTTCTCGCTGACTTTACAGGCGAACTAAGTGATATGAACCTTGAACTACAAGGTAAAAACAAGTGCATTGGCGAGATGAGTACAGTTTCATCCTACAAATTTGAGCTAATGATGACTGACCTTGCAAACAACACTTTTGATCATTCTCCTAATACGCAGGACCATCTGGGACAATATCCAAATTTTGTTTTTCAGAAAGAGAAGTATGTGACAGAAATCTGTCCTGTTATCCAGCAATTCGAAAATAGATTCTATGACTTCCAAAAAATTGGAACAGTTGTGGAGTATTTGTCATACCCATTCAAAGTAGATGTGGACATTAAAGAAACTGCAGCTGCTATCAGTAAAAATTACTCATTGAACAAGCCATCTCATGAAAATGAAATATTAACCCTTAAAAAAGACATATTTCTCAAGACCCGTGGAAGCTAGTGCCTAGAGACAAATTTCCCAACTTCAGAAGATGCAGTGAAGCCGTACACTCCTGTTTCGGTTCTACTTATTTGTGTGAATCTGTGTTTTCCCATCTGAAAATGACAGAGTACACAACATTCCAACATGACAGATGAACATCTCCAGGATTCCCTGAGACTGGCCCTCACGCAATATTCACCCAACTTCAAAAAGCTGGTGGATGAAATGCAGGCTCAGACGTCTCACTAATGAGCAAGAGCGAAATATTAAAGATTGTGCAAGATCAATACTCGACCTAATTTAACACAAATTACTCAATCAAACTTTAAGAAAAAATGTACTTTCCATTTCCCCTCGCAGTTCTTATTGGATCTTCGTCTCTGTTTTGTTTTTGCTTAATTTGCTTAACAGCTGATCACATCCAAGTAAATGACAGAAGGTTCATTAATGGGGGGAGGGGGAGAATCCTCCAACTTTATTGGGTTAAAATTTAATTTGAAACTAATTTGAAACTTAATTTTCATGGTGGTAGATCACCAGCATTTTCGACCGGAAAAAGTAGATCACGACCTGTTCGAAGTTGGACATGCCTGACATAGTATATGACGGCAGATAAAGACCAGAATGGTCCATCTAGTCAGCCCTGCAAGGCCTCAAGAGTAGGTGCACCTGCTGCTCTGTGTAGGTCACCCCTCCCCCTGCCTTTGTTTAGGGTTATCTCCAGGAACAAGCAGGAATGAGTCTTCACATATTTGGTATCATCGGTACCGACGGAGCCTGCGCGGGAACGCTCCCTAGCGTCCAGTAAGAAAGCTTTTGGGAGCATCCCATAGCGCCTGCGCGCTGCCTTCCCGCCTTTCCCAACCGCCTCTCTCAAGTTCTTCTTTTCCGCGGAGCCAGCAGGTCGTGTTCCTGTCACCGCAGAAGAAGTTCTTTATTTTTTTCTTTATTTTTCTGTGTCGCGTCTGCCTTCGACGTCAGACCGGTACCGCCGGTCTTTTCTTTTCTTTCTTCTTTAAAAAAAAAACAAAACAACCTTTTCTTTATTCAGCTGTGCATTTTCATTTTGGGCCTTAGGCCTAAATATTTTCTCCTCATGGAGAAGCCCGCTTCCGGGTTCAAAAAGTGCACAAAATGTGGCGGTACTATTTCTGTCACCGACACCCATGATTGGTGTCTGAAATGTTTGGGTCCTGACCATTCCATCACGGATTGTGTGTCTTGCACCATGATGTCTAAAAGAGGTCGGCAGAACCGAACAGCCAAGCTCAGTACCCTGTTTCCCTCTGATGCAGCCTCGGTGGCATCGACGTCTTCCAGGGCTGCTTCTTCCTCCCATGGATCTCAGGTAACCAAACATAAATCTAGCCGGTCCTCGAAGGGCAAATCTCCCTCTAAGTATCAAGATGCCTCCGGGCTTGTCCTCGAGGATTCCGCTCCGGCAAAATTACCCCGGCGGGTACAGCATTGTCTATGGGGTCACAGGTTGACATCGATGGCTCGGCCTCGACCGATCACCTGTTGCCGTGTTCTGGGGTACCGGTGGCCTCCACTGGTACCGACATCCAGACTTTGGTGGCGTCGATGGATCAGAAAATTCTGTCCATGCGGCACACCCTTACGGCGTTTATGCAGGCTTCGACGCCTCCGGTACCGCAACAATCTCCATTGCCGGTACCGACCCCGGCACCGGCACCGTTCCCGGTGCCGGTACCGATTGCATCGACATTGGCTTCGGTGTCGACTGCAACGGTACCCTATCCTATGATGTCCATCGGTACCGAACCGGTACCGCTTACTCCTGATGTCGATCCCACTCGGTACGCGTATCGGGCTTTACAGGAGCATCCAGACAGGCGATACTTGGATTCCTCCGAAGACTCTGAGTCAGAGGCTTCTGTCGATGCACCGGTACTTCTTCCTCAGGAGTCTGCTTCTCCAAAATGAAGAATGTCTCCTCCAGAGGACTTGTCTTTTCAAGACTTCATTAGGGAACTGGCTAGAGGCCTCTCCATCTCAGTGGCCTCTGAGTCAGAGCCTAGAACCAAGCAATTAGATATTTTGCAATATCCTAAGGCTCCTAAGGAAGCAGCTACCTTACCTATTCATGAGATTCTTTATGATGTCATGTTGGGCATGTGGGAGACTCCTCTCACCACCTCTCCTCATTCTCGTAGGTTAGACACCATGTACCGTGTCCCTCCCTGTCCTGGTTTTCGTAAGACTCAGCTTCCTCACCACTCTATTGTGGTTGAGTCTGCTATGAAGAAAATAGAGTGCAAAGAGACACTCATCTAACCCTCCAGGACGTGAATGTAGGACTCTAGATGCTTTTGGCCGAAGGATTTTCCAGGCCAATATGCTTGCTGCCAGAATCAACTCCTATAGTTTCTATATGGGGATGTTTCTAAAAGAAGTCACAGATCATCTGCAGACTTTAGCTCCTTTTATTTCAGAAGATAAAAGGCAGGAATTTCTCACTTGGCTCAAACATGCCCAAGATGTTTCCAAATTCTCCAACCGTGCAGCCTTTGACTCTTTTGAGTGTGTAAGCAGAGCCACGGCTGTTGCCATAGGTGCACGCAGAATTGCTTGGTTACAAGCCTCTGATTTGGAACTCTGGGTCCAAGATGAGTTGGGAAACCTTCCTTGTACAGGTGAAAACCTGTTTGGCAGGGATTGGCAAGCAAAGGCCACTCAGATGGATGCTGAGAACTCTGCTTTGGATCGACTTTCAAAGTATACCTCTGCCCCTGTTAAGAAAAGATTGTTCAAAAAGACATCTTTTTCTAAAAATGGAAGATATTATCCTGCTCATGGGCAGACATCTTCTGCAGGTCGTTTTGCTGCAAAGCGTCAGCAACCACCTAAACAGGCCAAGTCAAAGGCTGCCAGGCCTACCACAGCCCAGCAGCCTCAACCTCCTCAGGGCCTTTGACTTGCAACTAGAGAACTTAGCCTTTCTAGCTCTGGAAAAACCAGAGCCCCTCACCATTCCAGGAAGGTTGACTTACTTTGCTCCTAGATGGGAGCAAATCACAGCAGAGCAATGGACCCTCTCCATCATAAAGGAAGGGTACAAGCTTCATTTCTTAAGCCTTCCTCCTCATACCATGGTGAAACAGTTCAATTCTCCAACATCTCTCCTCAACCGTCTAGGTCAGGAGATTGCTACCCTTCTTGCCCGAGGGGCAAAAAAAGAAGTACCCCTTCTTCAACAGGGCTCAGGGTTCTACTCCACTTATTTTTTTATCCCAAAGAAAACAGGGGGCTACAGACCCATATTAGATCTCAGAGAATTGAACAAGTTTCTATTCAAGGAGAAATTCAAAATGATTTCTCTAGGGGCTCTGCTTCCATACCTTCAGAGTCAGGACAGGCTTTGTTCTCTAGATCTTAAGGATGCGTACACCCATGTCCTCATCCATCCAACACACAGAAGGTTCCTTCGGTTCCTTTTTCAAGGAAAGCACTACCAATACAGGGTGCTTCCTTTCGGTCTGACCTCTGCACCAAGGGTGTTCACGAAATGCATGGCAGTAGTAGCTGCATATCTCCAGGAACAAGCAGGAATGAGTCTTTACATATGGGTACGTCGGTACCGACGGAGCCTGCGCGGGAACGCTCCCCAGCTTCCCAAAACGGAAAGCTTTTGGGAGCATCCCACAGCGCCTGCGCGCTGCCTTCCCGCCTTTCCAACCGCCTCTCTCCAGTTCTTCTTTTCCGCGGAGCCAGCAGGTCGTGTTCCTGTCACCGCTGAAGAAGTTTTTTGTTTTATTTTATTTCTTTGGTCGCGCGTCTGCCTTCTCTGACGTCGGACCGGTACCGCCGGTCTTTCTTTCTTTTCTTAAAAAAAAAAAAAAGAACAAATTTTTCCCTCACTTAGTGTGTTTTTCCTTTTTGGGCCTTAGGCCTCACGAAAAATTTTCCTCATGGAAAAACCAGCTTCCGGGTTTAAAAAATGCACTAAGTGCAGCGGTACTATTTCTGTTACCGACACCCATGAATGGTGTCTCAAATGTTTGGGTCCTTACCACTCCATTTTGGATTGTTCGTCCTGCTCCTTGATGTCCAAACGAGGTTTACCGAACCGAGCAGCCAAGCTCCATGTTCTGTTTCCCTCTGATGCAGCTTCAGTGGCATCGATGTCTTCCAGGGCTTCTTCTTCCTCCCATGGATCTCAGGTAACCAAACATAAAACCAGCTGATCCTCGAAGGGTAGATCTCCTTCCAAGCTTCGAGATGCCTCCGGGCTTGCCCTCGAGGATCCTGCACCGGCAAAATTACCCCAGCGGGAAGCTCCGGCTTCCAAAGCTCCACCTATGGGGTTACAGGTTGACATCGATGGCACGGCCTCGACCGATCACCTGTTAGAATGCTCTGGGGTACCGGCACAACCTTCCGGTACCGAATTCCAGGCATTCATGGCGTCGATGGATCAGAATGTTCTATCCATGCAGCAGGCTATCACGGCCTTCATTCAAGCTGCGACGCCGCTGATACCACAACAAACTCTGTTGTCGGTATCGGCCCAGGTACCGGCACCAATGCCGGTACCAGTACCGACTGCATCGACATCAGCCATGGTGTTGACTGCAGCGGTTCCCTGCCTAGGGATGCCCATCGGTACCGAACCGGTACCGATAACGCCCGATGTCGATACGGCTCGGTACGCGTATCGAGCTTTGAAAGAGCACCCTGACAGTCGATACTTTGATTCCTCCGAAGATTCTGATGCATCGGAGGCGTCTGCTGAAGTATCCGTAGCCCTTCCTGAAGAGCCGCCTTCTCCAAAAAGAAGAATGTCTCCTCCAGAAGACTTGTCCTTTCAAGACTTCATAAGAGAAGTGGCTAAAGGGCTTTCTATTCAGTAACCTCTGAATCAGAGCCTAGAGCTAAAAAAATTAGATATTTTAGGTTATCCCAAGGCTCCTAAGGAGGCAGTCACCTTGCCAATTCATGTGATTCTTTATGATCACATGATTGACTTATGGGAGACTCCTCTCACTATCTCTCCTCATTCTCGTAGGTTGGACACCATGTACCGTGTCCCTCCTTGTCCTGGTTTTCATAAAACATAGCTTCCTCACCATTCTATTGTGGTGGAGTCAGCTATGAAAAAGATAAAGAGTGCAAAAAGACACTCCTCTGCTCCTCCAGGAAGAGAATGCAGGACCTTGGATGCTTTTGGTAGGAAAATCTTCCAAGCCAGTATGCTCATTGCCAGAATCAACTCCTATAGTCTCTTATATGGGGATGTTTCTGAAAGAAGTTGCAGATAAGCTGCACACTTTCCTCCCTTTTCTTCCAGAGGATAAAAGGGAAGAATTTCTTATTTGGCTTAAGCATACTCAAGATATTTCAAAGTTTTCCAACCGTGCAGCTTTTGACTCCTTTGAGGGTGCCAACAGAGCTTCGGCCATTGCCATAGCTGCACGCAGAATTGCTTGGCTCCAAGCTTCTGATCTAGAATCTTGGGTCCAGGATGGCTTGGGAAATCTTCCTTGTACAGGAGAAAACCTGTTTGGCAAAGATTGGCAAATAAAAGCCACTCAAATGGATGCAGAAAATTCTGCTTTGGATAGACTTTCAAAGTCAACCTCCATTCCTGCCAAGAAAAAACCTTTCAAGAAGTCTTTTTTCCTCAAGAAAGGCAGATTCCATCCTGCTTCTGGCCAGAAATCATCTACAGGTCGTTTTGCTGCTAAGCGTCAGCAACCTAAGCAAGCCAGGCCTAAGCCTACAGGGGCTGCTGCAACTCAGCAGACCCAACCTCCTCAGGGCTTTTGACTTGATGCTAGAGAACGTAGCCTTTCTGGCTCTGAAACAATCAGAGCCTCTCACCATTCCAGGAAGGTTAGCTCACTTTGCTCCCAGATGGGAGCAAATTACAACAGAGCAGTGGACCCTCTCCATCATAAGGGAGGGGTACAAACTTCATTTCTCAAACCTTCCTCCTCACACCATGGTGAGACATTTCAATTCTCCAACATCTCTCCTCGACCTTCTAGGTCAGGAGGTGGCAGCCCTTCTTGCCCAAGGGGCAATAGAAGAAGTACCTCTTCTTCAACAAGGGTCAGGGTTTTACTCCCCCTACTTTCTGATCCCAAAGAAAACAGGGGGCTACAGACCCATATTGGATCTCAGAGAATTGAACAAATTTCTATGCAAGGAGACATTCAAGATGCTTTCTCTGGGCACTCTCCTACCATACCTTCAGAGTCAGGATTGGCTTTGTTCTCTAGATCTCAAGGATGCGTACACCCATGTCCTCATCCATCCATCTCACAAAAGGTTCCTCCGTTTCCTTTTCCAAGGGAAGCATTACCAATACAGGGTGCTTCCTTTCGGTCTGGCCTCTGCTCCAAGAGTGTTCACCAAATGCATGGCAGTAGTAGCTGCATTTCTACGCACTCTGGGAATATTTGTATTCCCATACCTGGACGACTGGCTCATCCGAGCTCCATCTCAGTCAGAGGCCCAGACTTCCCTGGACTGCACAAGGCGCATTCTGCACTATCTGGGACTTGTGGTAAACCTCCCAAAGTCCCAGCTCACCCCTACTCAGTCCCTAGAGTTCATAGGGGCCTAGCTAGATATTACTACTGCAAGGGCCTATCTTCCTCAGGCCCTTTGCCTACGCCTAGTGCAGTTAGCCTCCCAGATTCAGTCAAAGAGCCATTTAACTGCCCGGGAGATGCTACAACTGCTAGGCCACATGGCATCCACAGTGCATGTGGTCCCCTATGCTCGCCTTCACATGAGAGCAGCTCAATGGACTTTGTCCACCCAGTGGACTCAAGCATCAGGGGGTCTGTCAGACAAAATAGCAACCTCCAGTCGCCTCTTTTGGTCTCTCCAGTGGTGGAAGTCCACCCAAAATCTGTTGCTGGGGTCCTCCTTCCAACAGTTGTTGTCCCAAGCAACCCTCACAACAGATGCCTCCCCAACAGGTTGGGGAGCTCATCTACAAGACCTATCCACTCAGGGCACTTGTTCTCCACAGGAGACCTCTCTACATATCAACCACTTGGAGCTCCGAGCAGTTTTTCTAGCTCTCAAGGTCTTCCATACCCTGCTCAGCTACAAAACAGTCCTCATTCATACGGACAATCAGGTAGCCATGTTTTACATAAACAAGCAAGGAGGAACTGGCTCTCTGTCGCTTTGCAACGAAGCTTTAAGATTGTAGGCCTTCGCCAGAGAGCATCAAATCCATCTCCTGGCCATATACCTTCCAGGAATCCAAAACTCTTGGGCAGACAGACTCAGTCGAGTTCTGCTTCCACACGAATGGTCCCTGCACATGGACCAGGTACTCAGAATCTTTCAAGAGTGGGGAACCCCGGACATAGACCTCTTTGCAAGTCCGTGGAATGCCAAACTTCCCCGGTTCTGTTCCAGAATTCCGTGTCAGGGAGTTCAGGCCAAGGATGCCTTCCTCCTTCACTGGGGTCAAGACTTCCTGTATGCCTTTCCACCCATTCCCTTAATTCCCAAGACTCTGTTCAAGCTCCAGAGGGATCAAGGATCTATGATACTCATAGCTCCATGCTGGCCACGCCAAGTGTGGTACCTTCTACTTCTGCATCTCTCTCAAGCTCCCTCCCTAGACTTGGGAGCTGCTCCAGACCTCCTGTCCCAGGAGGAGGGAACTTTGTGGCACCCAAACCCCAAGTCCCTTCACCTCAGGGCTTGGTTGCTGAAGGCTTAGACTTTCAAGGTTGGAATCTTTCTCAGTAGGTGAAGGATATCCTCCATGCTTCCAGAAAACTTTCTACTAGACGTTCCTATGCTTTTAAATGGAAAAGGTTTTCCATTTGGTGTGCTGAGAAGGGTCTTGACCCTCTAGCACTACCTTTGAATTCTCTATTGGAATATCTCCTGCATCTCTCCAATGCAGGCCTTAAGACAAATTCAGTAAGAGTCCGTTTGAGTGCTATTGCAGCATCCCTTAAGCCTCTCAATGGACAGCCTATTTCCTCTCATCCTCTTATTGCAAGATTCATGAGAGGCTTAACTTTAACTAAACCTCCCATTAGGCCTCCTCCGGTGGCATGGGACTTAAATCTGGTTCTTGGTCAGCTTATGAAGCCACCTTTTGAACCCTTAGCCACCACCTCCTTGAAATTTCTTTCCTGGAAGGTTATTTTCCTCATTGCAGTCACATCAGCTCGCCGCATCAGTGAGCTTACAGGCCTTGGTGGCTAATCCACCTTATACAAGGTTTCATCATGATAAGGTAGTCCTCGGGACCAATCCACACTTTATGCCTAAAGTGGTCTCACCTTTTCATCTGAACCAAGAGGTATATTTACCTGTCTTCTTTCCAGGTCCTCATGCATCAAATGCAGAAAGGAATCTTCATACCCTGGATTGTAAAAGGGCTCTTGCCTTTTACTTACAAAGGACTCAGCAACATAGAAGGTCTTCCCAACTCTTTGTTGCTTTTGATCCTTCTCATTTAGGACTTCCAGTGTATTTCTTTCGCCTACCAGAGTAAGAACCTTTCTCTGGAGGGCCATGTCACAGCTCACTATGTGAGGGCCATGGCAACTTCTATGGCTCATCTAAATTCTGTGTCCATCGACCACATCTGTCGAGCAGCCACATGGGCCTCGGTTCATACCTTCACGGCCCATTATTGTTTGGACAAGGACTCCCGCCGGGATGCCTTGTTTGGTCAGGCTGTCCTAAAACACCTGTTCCATACTTGAGCAACTTCTACCCTCCATCCGTGTTTAGATGCCTGAGATCCAAGGGGGAGGTAGGGCCCTTCTCAGGGTCTACAACGCTGGGGATCTCCCCGGCATCTCTAGCTGGGGAGTCCCCATATGTGAAGACTCATTCCTGCTTGTTCCTGGAGATATGCACAGTTACTTACCTGTAACAGGTGATCTCTGGGAACAGCAGGAATAAGTCTTCACAACCCAGCCACCTCCCCAAGGAGTTGTATCTTCTATCTTTCTTTCCTTTCCTCTCTCTCTCTCTTTGTCTCAGCTCTGAAACTCGAACTGGAGAGAGGCGGTTGGAAAGGCGGGAAGGCAGCACGCAGGCGCTGTGGGATGCTCCCAAAAGCTTTCCTTTTTGGGAAGCTGGGGAGTGTTCCCGCGCAGGCTCCGTCGGTACCGACGTACCCATATATGAAGACTTATTCCTGCTGTTCCCAGAGATCACCTGTTACAGGTAAGTAACTGTGCTTTCTCTGCACTCTAGGAATATTCGTATTCCCGTATCTGGACGATTGGCTCATTCGAGCCCCATCCCAGTCAGAGGCCCAGACTTGCCTAACCTGCACAATGCATATCCTTCAGTATTTGGGACTAGTAATAAACATCTCAAAATCCAATCTCACCCCTACTCAGTCTCTGGAGTTCATAGGGGCCTTGCTGGATGCCACAACTGCAAGGGCCTATCTTCCCCAGGCCCGTTGCCTACGTCTAGTGCAGTTAGCCTCCCAGATTCAGTTAAAGTCCCACTTAACTGCTCGAGAGATGTTAAAACTATTAGGCCACATGGAATCCACCGTGCATGTGGTTCCATATGCTCGCCTTCACATGAAGGCAGCTCAATGGACTTTGTCCACCCAATGGACTCAGGCATCAGGTTGCCTATCAGACAAAATAGCAAACTCCAGTCGCCTTTTTTGGTCTCTCCAGTGGTGGAAGTCCTCTCAAAACCTGTTGCTGGGGTCCCCGTTTCAGCAACCACTACCCCAAGCATCTCTCATAACAGATGCTTCTCCAAAGGGTTGGGGAGCTCATCTACAAGATCTCTCCACCCAGGGCATCTGGTCTCCACAGGAGACTTCTCTGCATATCAATCTGTTGGAACTCAGAGCAATATTCTTAGCTCTCAGAGTGTTCCATAGCCTGCTCAGCTACAGGACAGTCCTCATCCATACGGACAACCAAGTAGCCATGTTCTGTGTGAACAAGAAGGGCGGGACTGGCTCTCTGTCGCTTTGCAACGAAGCTTTGCGACTGTGGGTCTTCGCCAGAGAGCATCACATCCATCTTCTGGCAGTATATCTTCCAGGCGTTCAAAACTCTTGGGCGGACAGACTCAGTCGAGTTCTGCTTCCACACGAATGGTCCCTCCACATGGACCAAGTAGCCAGGATTTTTCGAATTTGGGGAACCCCGGACATAGACCTCTTTGCAAGTCCGTGAAATGCCAAACTTCCCCGGTTCTGTTCCAGAATTCCGTGTCAGGGAGTTCAGGCCAAGGATGCCTTCCTCCTTCACTGGGGTCAAGACTTCCTTTATGCGTTTCCACCAATTCCCCTAATTCCCAAAACACTATTCAAGCTTCAGAGAGATAGAGGGACCATGATCCTCATAGCACCACATTGGCCACACCAAGTGTGGTACCCTCTACATCTGCATCTCTCTCAAGCTCCCTCCCTGGACTTGGGCTCTGCACCAGACCTTCTATTCCAGGAAGAGGGAACATTATGGCACCCAAACCCCCAATCGCTCCATCTCAGGGCTTGGTTGCTGAGGGCTTTGACCTTCAAGATTTTCATCTCTCTCAGCAAGTCAGAGATGTTATTCATGCCTCTAGAAAGCCTTCTACTAGACGTTCCTATGCTTTCAAATGGAAAAGATTTACCAAACCCTCTTGCAATACCTCTGAATTCTCTACTAGAGTATCTCCTGCATCTATCCCATGCAGGTCTGAAAACGAATTCAGTAAGAGTCCATTTGAGTGCTATTGCAGCGTCCCTCAAGCCTCTCAATGGACAACCTATTTCCTCTCATCCTCTTATAGCAAGATTCATGAGAGGCCTTCTTTTAACTAAACCTCCCATTAGACCACCTCCAGTGGAATGGGACTTAAACCTGGTTCTTGGCCAGCTCATGAAGCCACCCTTTGAACCTTTAGCCACCACCTCCTTGAAATTTCTTTTTGGAAGGTTATTTTTCTCATTGCAGTCACCTCAGCACGCCGCATCAGTGAGTTGCAAGCTTTGGTGGCTAATCCACCTTATACAAGGTTCCATCATGATAAGGTAGTCCTCAGGACCAATCCACACTTTATGCCTAAAGTGGTCTCGCCTTTTCATCTGAACCAAGAGGTATATTTACCTGTCTTTTTTTTCCAGGACCTCATGCATCAAGTGCAGAGAGGAATCTTCATACCTTGGATTGTAAGAGAGCTCTTGCTTTTTACTTACAAAGAACACAGCAACATAGAAAGTCTTCTCAACTCTTTGTTGCTTTTGATCCTTCTCATTTAGGACTTGCAGTCTCTAAGAGAACACTGTCCAACTGGATTGCTCAGTGTATTTCTTTCGCCTACCAGAATAGAAACCTTTCTCTGGAGGGCCATGTCGCAGCTCACAATGTGAGAGCCATGGCAGCCTCAATGGCTCATCTAAATTCTGTGTCCATCGACCAAATCTGTCGAGCAGCCACCTGGGCCTCGGTTCATATCTTCACAGCCCATTACTGCTTGGACAAGGACTCCCGCCGGGATGCCTTGTTTGGTCAGGCTGTTCTCAAACACCTGTTCCGTTCCTAATCAACTCCTACCCACCTACCCTGGTTGGATGCCAGAGATCCATGGGAGGAGGTAGAGTCCTTTTTAAGGACACACAACCTGGGGTTCTTCCCTGGCATCTGCAGCTAGGGAGTCCCCATATGTGAAGACTCGTTCCTGCTTGTTCCTGGAGATAGCACAGTTACTTACCTGTAACAGGTGATCTCTGGGAAAAGCAGGAATAAGTCTTCACAACCCACCCACTTCCCCTAGGAGTTGTATCTCTCTATCTATCTTTCTTTCCTTTCCTTTCCTTTCCTCTCTCTCTCTTTGTCTCAGCTTTAAAACTCGAACTGGAGAGAGGCGGTTGGGAAAGACGGGAAGGCAGCGCGCAGGCGCTGTGGGATGCTCCCAAAAGCTTTCTTACTGGATGCTGGGGAGCGTTCCCGCGCAGGCTCCGTCGGTACCGACGATACCCCATATGTGAAGACTTATTCCTGCTGTTCCCAGAGATCACCTGTTACAGGTAAGTAACTGTGCTTTACCCACCGCTCCATGTAGGTCACCCCTATTTGCTGAGATATAAGAGAAAGTTATGTTTTGATTTTATCCTGTTGCTATAAAGGGATCCACTGTGTTTGAATTCTGTCACTGTATTTGCCCCCACCACTTCCATTGGAAGGGCATTCCAAGCATCCACCACCCTTTCAGTGAAAAAGTATTTCCTGACGTTGCCTTTCAGTTTACCCCCTTGCAGCTTCATGTTATTTTCTCTAGTTTTACAGCTTCCCCATCTTTGGAAGAGGTTTGTTTGTTCATCAATACTCTTTAAGTATTTAAAGGTCTGAATCATATGTGTCCCCTGTCCCTCCTCTCCTCCAGAGTGTACATATTTAGGTCTTCATGTCTCTTCTCATAAGTCTTCTGACGCAGGCTGCAAATCATTTTGGTCGCCTTCCTCTGAACTGTTTCCAGCCTTTTTATGTCCTTTGCAAGATATGTTCTCCAAAACTGAACACAATATTCCGAGTGAGGCCTCACCAGCGACTTGTACAGTGACATTACCTCTTCCTTTCTGTTTATAATTCCTCTCTGTATGCAACTCGGCATCCTTCAGGCTTTTACCACCGCCTTGTCACACTGTATCTCCAGGAACAAGCAGGAATGAGTCTTCACATATGGGTACATCGGTACCGACGGAGTCTGCGCAGGAACGCTCCCCAGCGTCCAATCAGTACGCTTTTGGAAGCATCCCAACACGCCTGCGTGCTGCCTTCCCGCCTTTCCCAACTGTCACTCCTCAGTTTTCGTTTTTCCGCGGAGCCGGCAGGACGTCGTCCTGTCACCGCAGAAAATTCTTCCTTTATTTTTGTTTTTTCTTGTGGTCGCGTCTACCTTCCCTCGACGCACCGGTACCACCGGTGTTTCTTTTTCTTTTTTTCTGCAAATTTTTCCTCTTGTGGGAACTTTTGTTCCTGTTAGTGCCTGGCAGTTTTCGGCCTGCTAGGCCTCTTCACTTTCCCTCAGGGAAATGCTAGCCACTAGAATGTGTATTAATTGTGGCACTTACAAATTAGTTTTAGACACCCACAATTGGTGCCTTCAATGTTTGGGACCTGAACACCATCTGCTGGAGTGTCCCTCCTGCAATTTTATTTCTACAAGAAGTTTTCAGCATCGAGCTCAACTCGATACACCGTTCCCCTTAGACCTGAGGGTACCAGCTACATCTTCTTTTTCGCAGGATCAGGTAACCAAACAAAAGTCTGTACAGACTAGCCAGTCCTCGGGTGGTAGATCTCAAGTACTTCATAGAGATGCCTTTGGGCTTGCCCCCGAGGACATTTTGGCTTTAAAACCCCGGCGGGAGGCTTCTACCTCCAAAGCACTAACGGGGTTTCAGGCTGTTCCCAGGGTTTTCACCTCGGTGAACATGCCTGAGCCATGCCCGGTGGTGGTATCCGCTTTGAGCGGTGTCAGTACCCCGGCATCGGCAATGGTGCTGGATGAAACATTCCACACAGATGACCGCAGTCGAGCGTCCTCGGTATCCTCAGTGCCGTTAGAGCCGCTACCGACCGGTCTTCCCACATCGGTCCCGGTACCGATGCTGGTATCCACGTCGGTACCCTCCAGGTATGCATCGATAGACTCGCTTCTTTCGATGCCGAGTCTAGAATCGATCTCTAGTCTGGATGATTGGGTACTGACCCATCTTGGTACCGACTGCAGACGGTACCGTAGACATTCCACCGATGATCAACGTCTGCCACATTCGGTTTCCACGGTACCGATAGTGCCATTACAGAGTGATCTTCATATATCGGTGTCACCGACGGTACCAATCCCGGTACCGGTATCGACATCAACATCGGTGTCGGTACCTCCCATGCTCCTTTCAGCCAGCTCGCTTCCCTCCATACTGAGTTTGGAATCGATCCCTAGCATGGACGATTTGCTACCGACCAGTTGCGGTACCGCTTTTCAGCGGTACCAACAACTATCTTTCAAAGATAATCCGATGCTCCACCCCTCCAGATCTTCTATTATACAGAATCTGAAGAAACCGGTGGATGCTAGAACTAGTTCTTCAACAGATCTAGTTCTTCCTCCTCTTCCTCGAGAACTCCCCTCTGGGGAGATTTCTTTTCAAGCTTTCCTGCTTGATATGGCCAAGTCTCTGGCCATTTCCATACCTGGTCAAGACCCTGCACCAGGGGATCCACAACCTACACAGATCCCCTGTAATCCACAGGAAGTCATTATGTTTCCTTTGCATCAAACCTTGCAGGATCTTTTATTTAGAACGTGGGAAACTCCTCTAATGGTATCCCCACCTTCTAGGGCAACTGATCTCCTATACAGGGTGCCCCCTTCTCCAGGTTTTCAAAAGCCTCAGCTCCCTCATCGTTCTCTTGTTGTAGAATCAGCAATGAAGTGTGTTAAGAGTACTAAGAAGCACTCTTCTTATCCGCCAGGTTGTGAGGCTAAGACTTTAGATGCCTTTGGACGTCAAACTTTCCAGGCATCTATGCTTTCAGCAAGAATCCTTTCATATATTTTCTATATGGGGTTATCTCTTGAGGAGGTCACAAAATATTTATTGCTTTTGACCCCTTTCCTCCAAGAGCCTAAAAGAGCAGATTTTTCTATGTTAGTCAATCATGCTCAAAATATTTCTAAGTTCCTTACTTGTGCTTCCCTAGACTCTTTCGAGTCTGTTAGCAGAACTTCTGCTATAGCCATAGGAGCACGACGTAGAGCCTGGCTTCAAGCTTCAGACTTGGACAAATCTGTACAAGATAAACTGGGAAATGCTCCTTGCACTGGAGAGAATCTCTTTAATAAAGAGACTTTACTCCAGGCTGCTCAGTTAACCACTGACACTATTGCTTTCAGAGGCTTGTCTATGCCTTCCTTTATCCCAGTTTGTAGAAAGTCTACTAATAAGCTTTGTTCCCTTAATGGGAGAAGGTTTTATCCATCTTCTACCCATCATGCAGATCCTCCCAGGCAAGGGAAACAATCAACCAGGCTCAGGAAATCACAACCTCAACGGGTTCAGCAAACCCAGCAGCTGCAGGGTTGCTAATAGACTCTTCCCTGAATCCTTTTTCCTGTTTGAGGTTTGGATCCTGTAGTTTGCTTCCTACCACTACAAGCATCTACATCAATTCCATCCTAACTTTACATATGTCCCTTTTAGGGGGACATCCTAACTATCAGCTCCATGAGCTTCTTAAGTTGATTATGCTTTACAGATTATACAGTTACTCCTCATCCTCTGGACTACTCAGAGGAGTAACAACTGTCAATAAGGTTGCCTTTACCTTTGACTTTTTCTCCTGTATCCGCATATCTCATATATTACTTCAAAGATTTACTCCACCGTAAGTCTTCTTTTCAACTCTGCCACTCATACTAAGACATTTCGTCTGTAAAAGTGATACCACTTGAATGAGGGCTTCTCCTTAAGCCCTAGGTTTTCTTTCAAAGTTGTCTCCCCCATGCATTCTTAATTTTTCTGGCAGCTCTCAGACAATAGTGGAGTCTTACCACTCCTACTTATGTCTGTATTTCTTTCCCAATGTTGGGACATAAGATTTCTACTGCTGCCCTATCAATAGTTAGAACTGCAAGGGTTCTTACTGGCTAGACCACTGACTTGCTGACCAAGCCACCAGGGCTTGTTCTCCAATTTCAATGGTTCTGGCCTTACCTCTAGGTCCCAGAAGGTTTTAAAACCTTTTCTGGCTATTGTTGCAGACACATTACCTTATCTTCTATCCTTAGCCTTCCCCAATCCTTGGGCTTGGCGGAATGGTTCATGATACCTACTGGCTCTTAAACACCAGTTTTTCTTCTAATTAACCTGCAACATGCTCTCTGCATCTCTTCGGAGCAGCTCTACACTGTGGAGCCTTGTTAAAGAGCACATGATGTCAGATGGTTAGAAAGGGCTTTACCTAGTCATGCCTGCTGGGTTCTCCCTGCCCTTACCATTTTCCATTAAAGACTTTTTAAATAAACACAAGCCTTTAATTAAGAGAATACCTAAAGAATTATCCAATTCCCTGGGTTGCTTCACATCTCCAGGGGACCCCTTCACCAGGGATGGGTTTTTCTATCAGTATAGACAATCCTTGTCTTGTCTTTTCCTTCCATCCTCAACTCTTCATGGCGTAATCCATGTTGAGCACAAGAATGCACCTTTCCCCTTTTTTCCGTCATCAGGGTACATATGGTATTTTTATTGCATCTTTTCTCCAGCTACCTGCTGGAGTTATGGAAGGATTCAGACTTACTATCTGCAGATTTACAACATCCTCTGCATTTTCCAGGTAGGTCTCCATTCCTGGTTGTACCTGAACTAGAGTTCTTAGAGGACTTTAGACTTCTCTTGCCAGTGAGAGAACTCCCTGGGCTTCCTATCCATACCCAGGAAGTACAGATTCTCTAACTATCTTCCCAAGCAGGTACCTCCCTTCTTGTGGTTAGATAAATCTTTCCCTCTCCACATACCCTATGTGCGGACATGGGTATATATATATAGATAATAGATATAGAGATATATAATTTTTTTTTTTGCATGTATATCGACATCTGCATGTCTATGCTCATAGATATCTATATATATATATTTTTTTATATACATATATGAGGGATGTAGCTCTATTTCCCTATCTATATATATATATATATATATATATATATATATATATATATATATATATATGCTTCGCAATATATGATAGTGGGTAGATATATCTCTATATACTATTTCCATCTGTCTGCCCATATATATATATATATATATATAGATAGATAGATAGATAGATAGATAGATATAGATATATATACTTATACATATATATATATATATATATATATATATATATATTCCCCTACGGACTCGACAGATACTCTCTATCCCTTTCCATGCTGTCCCAGCATACTTAGGGTTCTCCATAATCAACCACTTCCTTTAGTAGTTGAGGAGTTTTTTGTATCATGCCTTTCAGTTTAGGTACACCTGAAGCCCTCCATATACTTCCTTTCCAATTAGGAGGGACTTTCTGACTCTTCAGAAGATGAGAACATAAGACATGCCATACTGGGTCAGACCGAGGTCCATCAAGCCCAGTATCCTGTTTCCAACAGTGGCCAATCTAGGTCATACGTACCTAGCAATATCTCCAAAAGACACAGGTTCCACAATGCTTGTACTGGGTCAAGCATTGATATCCTGGGTCCCTTTTTAATAGTGGTTTATGGACCTTTCCTCCAGGAACTTGTCCAAACCTTTTTTAAACCCAGCTATACTAACAGCCCTTACTACATCCTCCGGTAACAGATTCCAGAGTTTGATTACACGTTGAGTGAAAAAATATTTTCTCTTATTTGTCTTAAATAGTTTACCCTGTAGCTTCATTACATGTCCCCTAGTCTTTCTATACTCTGATAGCGTAAACAATTGATCCACGTTTATCCGTTCCACTCTATTCATTAATTTATAGACCTCTATCATATCTCCCCTCTGCCGTCTCTTCTCCAGGCTAAAGAGCCCTAACCTTCTTAGCCTCTCTTCATAGGAGTAGCCTTCCATCCCCTTCACCAATTTGGTGGCTCTTCTCTGTACTTTTTCTAATAACGCTATGTCCTTTTTAAGATACGGTGACCAGAATTGCACACAATATTCAAGGTGCGGTCGTACCATGGAGCGATACAGAGGCATTATAACATCCTTTGTTTTATTCTCCATCCCTTTCCTTATGATACCTAGCATTCTATTTGCTTTCTTGGCCGCCGCTGCACACTGGGCGGAGGGTTTTAACATGTTATCCACGATGACTCCTAAATCTTTTTCCTGGGTGGTGGTTTCTAATGTGGAGCCTTGCATCGTGTAACTATAGTGTGGGTTGTTCTTTCCTAGGTGCATAACTTTGCACTTGTCCACATTAAATTTCATCTGCCATTTGGATGCCCAGTCTTCCAATTTATCCAGATCCTCCTGCAGTTTTCCACAATCCTCTTGGGTTTTAACAACTTTAAACAGTTTTGTGTCATCTGCAAATTTGATAACCTCACTAGTTATTCCCTTTTCCAGGTCATTTATGAATATGTCAGAAAGCAGCAGACCCAGTACAGATCCCTGGGGTACTCCACTATTCACCTTTTTCCATTGGGAATATTGGCCATTTAGCCCTACCCTCTGCTTTCTATCTTTTAACCAGTTCCTGATCCACAATAGTACACTGCCTCCTATCCCATGACTTTTTAGCTTCGCCAAAAGTCTCTGATGGGGGACTTTGTCAAAAGCTTTCTGAAAGTCCAGATACACTATATCAACCGACTCACCTTTGTCTACCTGTTTATGCACACCTTCAAAAAAACATATCAGATTAGTAAGACAAGATCTTCCTTGTCTAAAGCCATGTTGGCTGTCTCCCATTAGGCCATGACTATCTACATGCTGTGTAATTTTGTTCTTTATGATGGTTTCTACCATTTTCCCTGGTACTGACGTCAGGCTCACCGGTCTGTAATTTCCTGGGTCACCCCTGGAACCCTTTTTAAAAATTGGTGTTATGTTGGCGACCCTCCAATCTTCAGGTATTACAGATGATTTTAATGAAAGTTCACAGATTACCAATAGCAGGTCTGCAATCTCATATTTCAGTTCTTTCAACACTCTGGGATGTATACCATCTGGTCCAGGTGATTTGCTACTATTCAGTTTATCAAATAGTTGTAATATATCTTCCCGGTGTAGCGATATTTCTCTCAATTCCTCTGCAGTATCACCTTTAAATACCACTTCAGTCTTGGGTAACATCCCTACATCTTCCTCAGTAAAGACCGAAGCAAAGAATTCATTCAGTCTCTCTGCTATAGCCTTGTTTCCTCTTACTGCCCCTTTTACCCCTCTATCATCTAATGGTCCAGTTGACTCTCTCACAGGCCTTTTGCTACGAATGTACTTGAAAAAGTCTTTATTTCGTGTTTTTGCTTCCGTAGCAAGTTTCTTCTCAAATTCCCGCTTTGCCTGCCTTATCAATGCTTTGCATTTAACTTGCCAGTGCTTGTGCTGTTTCCAGTTTTCATCATTTGACTCTTTTTTCCATTTCCTGAAGGTTGCTTTTTGGCAGCAACAGCCTCTCTGACCTCACCTTTAAACCATGCTGGCAGTTTTTTGGACTTTCTTCCACTTTTCCTAATGCGTGGAATACAGCTGGTCTGGGCTTCGAGGATAGTATTTTTAAATGACACCCAAGCTTGCTGTAAGTCTTTAACTTTTGGAACCGCTCCTTTTAGTTTTTTCCTAACTATATTCCTCATTCTATCATAGTCTCCCTTTTGAAAGTTAAAAGGTAGTACTGTGGATGCCTTTACTATCTGTCCTCCACTAATTAAATCAAATATGATCATACTATGATCACTATTGCCAAGTGGTCCCAACACCCTTATTTCTTGCACCAGATCTGGCGTTCCACTAAGGACTAGGTCCAGTATGGCTTCCACTCTGGTCGGTTCATGAACCAGCTGCTCCAAGAAGCAGTCATTTATTCCATCTAGAAACTTTATCTCTTTAGCTTGTCCTGCCATGACACTGACCCAGTCGATACCGGGGTAATTGAAATCACCCATTATTACTACTCTGTTGTGACTTTTGTTAGCTTCCTTGATTTCTTTGAGCATTTCATCATCCATTTGTTCATTCTGGCCAGGCGGTCGATAGTATACTCCAACTGCCATCACCTTCCCCTTCATAAATGGAATTTCAATCCATAGAGATTCTACAGCAAATTTTGTTCCCTGCAAAACTTTAATCCTTTCTGACTCAATGCCCTCTCTAACATAGAGCGCAACCCCTCCACCAATTTGATCAGCTCTATCATTACGATATAGTGTGTATCCAGGTATCACAGTGTCCCACTGGTTATCCTCCTTCCACCATGTCTCTGAGAGTGCAATCATATCTAACCTCTCATTTAGTGCTATATATTCTAACTCTCCCATCTTATTGTTTAGACTTCTAGCATTGGCATACAAGCATTTTAGAGACTGTATTTTATTCATATTAATCTGGCTATTGGTAGGCAGGGGTATTTTGGAATCTTTATGCTCTGTCTGCTCCTTCCTCAAGGGCATTTGGGCTACTATAGTCCCTTTTGGAACCTCACTGCTTTTGGTAGTATCCTTCAAGGATACCTTTGTCCGAACCATGCACTCCTGGGTGACTGTCGGCTTTCCCCTAATTTCTAGTTTAAAAGCTTCTCTATCTCTTTTTTAAACGTTAATGCCAGCAGTCTGGTCCCATCCTGATTAAGGTGAAGCCCATCCCTTCGGAAGAGCCCCCCCTTTCCCCAGAATGTTCCCCATTTCCTAACAAATCCAAAACCCTCATCCTTGCACCATTCTCTCATCCACGCATTGAGACTCCGGAGCTCTGCCTGTCTTTTGGGTCCTGCACGTGGAACAGGAAGCATTTCGGAGAACGCTATCCTGGAAGTTCTGGATTTCAACTTCCTACCTAAAAGCTTAAATTTAGCCTCCAGAACTTCCCTACCACATTTTCCTATGTCATTGGTACCAACATGTACCAAGACAGCAGACTACACTGCCTCATTACTCCTCTTTGTTATCGGATATAGGGATTTTTAAAGCTCCCTTCTCCTATGAGAACTTTGTCCCTTTAAAGTCAAAAGAGCTTCAGTTTTTATCTAATAGGGACTTCCGTGTTTTCCGCAAAGTCCTACCTCATTAAACTACCCCAGTTCCACTGGGTTTGTTTCTTCTCACCCTAAGGGTTCTAACCTCAACCTGCTTTTTTGTACAGTTATCTACCTCTCCTTGCATTGAGGTACTCCCTGGGGATATTCTGTTGGTTCATATCCACAAATCCACATGAACCTCCATATACCCCTTTACAATATTACCAGGTGAGGTCCAGGTTGGTTTATTGCTCCCAATATTACCACTAAGTATCACCTGCACAGAGACTCCTATCTAGGCATCCTGTTTGGTCCTGCTGTTCCACAGCACATCTTTTTAGTTCAACTCCTACCCTCCATCCTTAGGATGCCTGGGGTTTCGTTAAAATAGCATGGCTCTCAAATTCGCAACATGCTGGGACTCTTCCAGGCATCTCAGCTTGGGAGTCCCCATATGTGAAGACTCATTCCTGCTTGTTCCTGGAGATAGCACAGTTACTTACCTGTAACAGGTGATCTCTGGGAACAGCAGGAATAAGTCTTCACAACCCACCCACCTCCCCTAGGAGATGAATTTTTCTATCTCTATCTTTCCCTTTCTCTCTATCTCTCTTTGTCTCAGCTTTAAAACTTAACTGAGGAGAGACAGTTGGGAAAGGCGGGAAGGTAGCACGCAGGCGTGTTGGGATGCTTCCAAAAGCGTTCTGATTGGACGCTGGGGAGCGTTCCCACACAGACTCCGTCAGTACCGACGCACCCATATGTGAAGACTTATTCCTGCTGTTCCCAGAGATCACCTGTTACAGGTAGGTAACTGCTTTCACCACCTTGAGATCCTCAGAAACAATCACTCCGAATTTCTTCTCCTGGTCCGTGCACACCAACCTCTCGCCTCCTATTGCCTACAATTCTCTTGGATTTCTGCTTCCCAAGTGCATGACACTGCACTTCTTCACATTAAATCTTAACTGCCAAGCATTAGACCATTCTTCCCGCTTTTGTAGATCTTTCCTCATGTTATCCACTCCCTCAGGGGAGTCCAGTCTGTTGCAAATTTTCGTGTCATGTGCAAAAAGACAGATTTTTCCATTCAGTCCTTCAGCAATATCACTCACAAATACATTGAACCAGTCCCAGGACCAAACCCTGGGGCACATTGCTAATCACCTTCCTTTCTTCTGAGAGTTCCATTTACCGTCACCTTCTGTTGTCTGTCATTCAACCAATTTCTGATCTAGTTCACCACCTTGGGACCCACCTCCAAACTGTTGAGTTTGATAAGCTTTCTATGTGGAACAATATCAAAGGCTTTGCTGAAATCTAGGTAGATCACATCCATTGCATGCCCTTGATCTAGTTCTCTGGTCACCCAGTCAAAGAACTCAATCAGATTTGTTTGGCAAGATCGTCCTTTGGTAAAACCATATTGCCTCGGATCATGCAACCTGTTAGTTTCGAGGAAGTCCATTATTTGCTCTTTCAAGAGCGCCTCCATTACTTTTTCTGCCACTGAAGTAAGGCTTACTGGCTTGTAGTCTGTCACTTCTTCCCTACTGCCACTTTTGTGAAGAGATACCACATCAGCCCTTCTCCAGTCCTGTGGAACTTCTCCTGCCTCCAAGGATCTATTAAAAACATCTTTAACAGCCCTCCAAGAACCTCTCTGAGCTCATTCAGTATCCTGGGATGTATACCATCCAGTCCCATGGCCTTGTCTACTTTCAATTTTGCAAGTTGCTCTAACACATCTTCTGTGAATGATGTGGTATCTACTCCATTCCCATTTGTAAATTTGTCAATCACTGGTGGTATTTCTACAGGATTTTCTCTAGTAAAAACAGAGCAGAAGTATTTGTTTAGCATTTTTGCTTTTTCAATGTCACTTTTCACAAGTCCATTCCGAACACTTTTGAGTCCTGCAATTCCAACTCTGATTTCCCTCCTCTTCCGAGTATACTTGAAAAAGGTTTTGCCACCACACCACATTTTTAGCCATCTTTTCTTCTGCCTTTGATTGTGCTATCCTTATTTCTCTTTTTGTCTCTTTTAAGTTGGTCCTGTATTCTTTTCTGTGTTCCTCTGCTTGCGAACTTTTAAATTTTATGAAAGCTGTATTTTTTGCCTTTATTTGTGCAGCCACTTCTTTGGAGAACCAAATATGTTTCCTTTTCCTCTTGTATTTATTTACTTTCCTTACATATGTATCTATTTCCCTTTTATTGCCTCCTTTAGTTTAACCCATTGCAATTACACTTCCCTAATCTCCTCCCACCCTGTCAACTCCTCCTTACTGAAATCAATGTTTTTAAAGTCTATGACTTTGAGCTTGCTGTGATTGGATTCTACCTTGGCTTTTATCTCAAACTACTCCGTGTGATGATTACTGCTGCTCACATGGGCACCCACCCAGATATTCGACACGCTATCTTCGTTGGTGAGCATTAAATCCAGCACTGAGCTCTCCCTGGTTGGTTCCATCACCATTTGTCTAAGTAATGCATTTTGGAAGGCATCCACAGATTTTTATACTACTTTCGAGATTTGAGAAGGAATACTCCAATCCACATCGGGTAGATTAAATTCACCCAGTATGTTCACTTCCCCCTTCATGGCTCTCTTTGCAGTATCAGCAATCAATTCGCTATTCATTTCTTCAGTTTGAGTTGGAAGCCTGTAGACTACACCAGTATGGATGACAATGCCATCTCCTCTTACCAACACAATACACAGCGCTTCTTCTTTTCCCCAAATCCCCTGCATTTCAGCAGCTTTAATATTGCTTTTCACATATAGGGCTACTCATCTTCCTTTTCTGTCTTAACTATCTCTTCTAAATAGATTTTAGCCAGCTATGGCTGTATCCCATTCATGCGACTTGTTAAACCATGTTTCTATAATGGCCACAATGTCCAGGTCCATTTCCACCATTAGGGCTTCCAGATCAGGAACTTTGTTGGCTAGGCTTTGAGCATTTGTGCTCATTGCTTTCCAGCATTTGTTGACTGGCTTACCTGTGTTTTGCGTGGATTTTTGTTCTACACACCCCTTCCCACTTGCTGTTGATGTGTGGTTTAAAAGTCTGGCTGTTTCAAATGTCATATTGCTTTTGCTGGGAGTGACGTCCTGAACTAGTCCTTCATCTACCACCCCCTTTCCCTAGTTTAAATGCTTGTCCCCATACTGCTTGAATTTTTCACTTAGAATCCTTTTCCCTGCATTGGAGAGATGTAGTCCATCAGCACAGTATAGCCTCTTCCCCCAGTCGCCTATACATATAAATCCTTCTTGTTTGCACTAGGTTTGGAGCCATGTATTAAAGTTGTTCATGCGATGCAGCCTTTCTGCCCCATTACCATGAACAGGTAGAACTTCTGAGAATGCTATAGTGTTAACAATGGGCTTGAGTTTCTCTCCCAGACTCTGGAAGTCCCTTTGAACTACAGAGGCACTGTTTCAAGCCTGGTCATTTGTATCCAAGTGGATGACAACATCAGATTTAGAGTGCTCACTTTTCTGCACTAATTATACCAACAATTTGGTTCATATTCCTGCTGGCTGAAGAGCCTGGGAGGCATTTGACCATCTCTCCTTTGAACTGTGTTCTCAAGTTGATGCCTCTGATGATAGAATCTCCAAGTAGTAGTAGTTTTCTGTTTTGTGATTTTTTTTCCTATTTGGTGCATTATCAGTAGATTTGGCATTGGGCTTTTCATTCAAGGGCACTTTAGTTTCCACAAATTGAGCACCCTCATTATCCAAGGCAGAGAAGGCATTATGCAGGGATATCACTTGATGTATGGGGTGTCTGTGTTACAGGTCACAACCTACCAGAGTCCACTGTGATCCATTTGTTCCTGGTCTATTTGATTCTTTATAGGAGCGGTGGTGGATTTTGTTCAGTTTGTAGCCTAGAGGGGTGTGTTTAATTGCCACTAATTCTTCTCTTAGTATAGTCAATTCTTTATGCATAGCAGATAACTTGAGGCATATACGGCAAGCTCTTAGGTTCCAAATGATTCTTCTCAGAATGAAAGCACCACAGTTATTTCCTTGAATACACAACATGCTGATTTAGTTGTCCCAGGAGGAGAAAAGGAGAAAAAGTGGGTGTAACACCTAATTAAAGGACAGATGTCAATTGTGACACCCTAACTTGGGCCCGAAGGCTTACAAGCATAGAGCGGCCTTATAGTGTCCCTTTAAATAAAGCTTCCCTTGTTTGTCACCAGAGGGATTCTGGGACTTGTAGTTGGCTTACTTATATAAGGACAAAGGTAGTTGTGAGACCGGTGGTTTAAGACAGCAAGAAAATTTATTTTTTTGCGGGATTCCCAGGCATTAATGCTCAAAACACAAAAGCCAAAGGATGCTTCTCCAACATAAGAGTAAATCAGGTTAACAGAGGAAAATGCAACAAAAAACAACTATCACTGGGCAGCAGCTTTCATCCAAATAAACTTTCACAGAGCACAGCTTCTTGTGGTCATTCCACGTAACAGGTAAACTTTTTAACAGCTGCTGTTTTCTTTTTCAAAACCAAACTTTTACTAAAGGCAGCTTCTTGGCTTCAGAAGCTCACATACTTAGTAGAACACAGTCTTGTTTTTTTCCAACTCTTGGCAGTCACAGAAATTAGTCACTATATTGTTTCACAGTCTTTCAACCCTGTTCAACAATGCTCAGTTCTCCTTTAGACAAAAAGAGCAATCCATTGGTGACAATTCTGACTCAGCTTCTGGCATACAAGAATCCACCTGCATCTCTTCTATGGACACCGGGTACTTCTTATTTCCACCAATTTTATAAACTTGCCCAGCCTTCCTGTCTTCTAAAAACTCTTGGAACTGCTTCAACAGCAAATCACCCTGAGCAGGCACACTTGTATTGGGAGGGTAAAGCTTCCTCTCTGCAAACAGTTTTCTTAATGCTTCTAGTGTTAAAAGCTCAGTTTCTCTGCTCTTATCTGGGTTTCGGTTCTCTTCATGCATAAAACTATCCACCCACCTCTTAGCAGACGTTAGGTCTGGCTCCTGGACACTAGTGGAAGCAAACTGTTTCTCTGCAAGGTGTTCAGGTTTACATGTACTGGCTTTACCTTGGGGCGGGTCTCTCAGACAGCTACTGATTCCTTTCCTCCTGATATCTTTCAGGCTATGGAACTCAGCCTTCTGGTGCCTTTCTCCACTCCTTCCCAGATAGCCACTCTCTTGAAAGTTTCCTTGGAACCTTTCTCCCTTTCCAGGATCTCTGAGTTTCTCCTTCGTGTGCCTCTGTTGCTCTGGCTGCATATCTATTCCTTTCCAGCTTCTCCTGGACCTGCTGGCTCTGCTCTCTCTGCTGCGTCTCCTGTGTGTGTGTGTCTCCCTTCTCTCCTGTGTGTCCTTTCTTTGCTCTGAGTGTGTTTTTAAAAACCGTTTGCTGCCGGGCACTCCCTTGCCTCTGCACAGGTGTGACCAATCATTGAGCAAGCTTGGCTCTACATCTG
Organism: Ichthyophis bannanicus; assembly: GCA_033557465.1. Lineage (NCBI taxonomy): Eukaryota > Metazoa > Chordata > Amphibia > Gymnophiona > Ichthyophiidae > Ichthyophis > Ichthyophis bannanicus. The sequence goes on along the minus strand of CM066036.1, from coordinate 844,821,738 downwards.
AACTAGGGCGTGGCCTGGCCTCAGCAGAGAGCTGAGTTTTTTCCTTGCCTGCCTTGCAAACACTGTGCACAACTGAACTGTCATTTGTTTTAAAGGGAAAAACAGGGTTTTCTTCCACTTCCATCTCTTCCTGGGAGCTCTCCTCACCACACAATGTATATGATGACTATATAGTCAATGCAACCCTGGGGTGGGTGGGAACGTGTCCTTGGCCAGTAGACCTTATATAACTGAGGGCACACTCAGATATCTGATTTAAAGGCTTTGCAAAGAATGTAGACAGTCTGAATATTCTTAAAAACCTATATCCAACAGTTAAAATTTATATTAAAAACAGACAATTGTGAAGTCTGAAAGTCTTAGCTGAGTATGTAGTCTCTTGAAGTTGTGATGAGCAGACTGGTTCTGGTACTTGGTCAGTTGTAGAGTTGATTTAATTAACCCCACCCTATGAATTAGGCTTGTAACAGACAATGTAAACTGAAATATTCAAACTGAAATCTTACTACCATGTATCTGCCCACTATGCAAAGTTCCCTGTAATCTTAAAATTCTTAACATATCCAACAGTTAAAATTTATATTAAAATCAAGCAATTGTAAAGTCTGAAAGCCTTAGCTTTCATATGGGACATGGTAGCAGGACTTTCTATCACAGTAGCCTTGGAGAAGGAACAGAGGGTGGAGGAATTGGAAATACTCCAATACCCTCCCACACCCAAAGTGGCGACTACCTTACCAATGCATCATATCCTACAGGATCTTATGCTCCGCATGTGGGAGGGCCCTGCTTATGGTTCCGCCTGTCTGCAAAAGATGTCGATACCATGTACCGAGTCACAGAGTGCCCAGACTTCCAGAACCTCAGCTCCCCCATCACTCAATGGTGGTGGAATCAGTGATGCAATGAATAAAGAGCTCAAAGAACCATTCATCCATGCCTTCCGGCAGAGACCTGAGGACACTCGATGCTTTTGGATGTTGGTGTTTCCAGGCTTGCATGTTGGCCTCCAGAATCAGCTCTTAAACCTCAACCAGCTGCACAGGCACATCCTGCATCTGTTTTTTGAGTTTTTCTTAGAGAGCATTGCCATCCTGCCCCTGGAGGGCCACCTGCCCCTCCACATAGCAGGCAGACTTTGTCACTAGGCCCATAGGTGGCACCTCATAATGTCTGAACAGTGGATGCTCCAGATTGCCCAAAGGGGTTATCAGCTTCACTTTGAAACCTTACCTTATACAACACAACCCTTTCAAAGTACTCTCTTAAAAGGTGACCACCCTGTTGTCCCAGGATGCCATAGAAAGAGTTCCTCCTCCTAAAGAAAAGTTAGAGTTCTACTCTTCATACTTTCTCATTCCAAAGAAAACAGGAGGCTTCAGGCCCATCTTGGATCTCAGAGACCTAAACAAACTCATGATCTGAGAGAAATTCAAAATGATTTCACTAAGAACTCTTCTATCATACCTCCAGAGACACGATTGGTTATGCTCTCTAGACCTCATATGTGTACATGCATATACTGATCCATCCCTTGCACAGACTACATCTGTGCTTCGTGTTTCAAGGCAGGGGTGGCTCTATAATGAGGCGGAGTAAGACTGTTGCCTCAGGTGGCAAATTTTGAAGGCGCACTCCGCCTTCAAAAATTTAAAAAAGGAAAAACAAGCGCACAAGTTGCTTCCACTCCCAAGTCCCCTTCTCGGCAGCAGCAGATTCACCCTCTCTTTTCTCTGGTGGCCGCGGCTGTGCTAGTGATCTTCAGTTTAAATAAAAATGAAACCAGTGCAGAGCCTTCCCATTTCAGTGAAGAAACCCGTGCAGCTGCGTCCCGCCCCAAAGGAAGTTACAGACTCTGACTTTTTGCAGTTTCAGTTTAATTTTTATCTACATATGATTATTATTAAGTTATGGTCACTTATTCAGGACTTTGGTGAGGGTCTATGTTCTGTGTTTGTGGCCAAGGCCAGGGTGTCCTGTTAACATGGAGTTTGTACATAGCGATCTGTACTGTAGTAACCTGACTTGTTCAGCTTTTCAAATAGGTGTTTGGATGTTCCAGGCCCCCCTGCAGTATTTACAGTGGTGTTATTTTTGGGTAGGCTCCTTATGTGAGTTTTGGAAGTTGAGCTGGTGTGGTAGGTTTGCTCTACAGATCCTCAGTAACTTTGTTGTAGGGTTTTGTATTAGTTCACAATATGCCTGGAACTGGAGAATGAATGTTGTTAGTCCCATCATGCATACCTTCAGTAACCCTGGTAACCCGGAGGCACTCCTCGCCTCCTTTAGCCAACCTTCCCATCTGACACCTACGTTCCCCCATTTTCACCCACAGAACACCCTGGAGACTATATCATGGTACAACTCTGGTCGCAGCTTTATTTAACACATGTAATAATAACCATAACCGGCCCAACATGGGCCTACATATTCAACATCCCCAACATAACCCCGCCCCACCCCGGCACCGGACAATACCCCCACCCGCCATCTTAGTAGCAAGGCGGAGCATTCTCCTCCCCCGAACCCCGCCGCCTGCCTCGCCATGCTAGTAGCAAAGGCCGGCCCCCACACCCCTAAACCGGGCCGAGACCCCCAACCGGGTTGTCTCGCCCCACCCCGGGGAGCCCTTCGCTCCCCCCACTGCTCCTAAATCAGTTAAAGCCCTGCCGCCTCGGTGAGCGTGGGCTCTCTACCCTGCCACCCCACCCAGCTGCAACAAACCCCCAACCACAACCACCATGGGAGGGTGGGCGGGAACGCTGCCGACCCTGCCGAGGAGCCACACCGAAAGGACTGGCCACGCGGCTCCTCGGCATACCAGCCCCCGCCCACCAACGCCACAGCCAATAGGACCGCTCCACCACCACCGTGGAGCGATCCCATCACCACCGCTACGCACTCCTCCCCCCTCCCCCCCGACACCCCCTTCACGTGCCGGAGGCCAGGCCCGGGCCCGGGCCCAGGTTACTGGCGGCCACGGGACCCGGCCCACAGTCTCGCACATTAACCCTGGTAACCCGGAGGCCCTCCTCGCCTCCTTTAGCCAGCCTTCCCACCTGACACCTACGTTCCCCCATTTTCACCCACAAAACACCCTGGAGACTATATCATGGTGCAACTATGGTTGCAGCTTTATTTAACACATGTAATAATAACCATAACCGGCCCAACATGGGCCAACAAATTCAACATCCCCAACATAACCCCGCCCCACACGCCATCTTAGTAGCAAGGCAGAGCATTCTCCTCCCCCGAACCCCGCTGCCTGCCTCGCCATGCTAGTAGCAAAGGCCGGCCACCACACCCCTAAACCGGGCCGAGACCCCCAATCGGGTTGTCTCGCCCCACCCCGGGGAGCCCTTCGCTCCCCCCACTGCTCCTAAGTGAGTTAAAGCCCCGCCGCCTCGGCGAGCGTGGGCTCTCTACCCCGCCACCGGCGCGAGGTAGTTTATCTATCCTCTCACCGCCCCACCCCCCCAAAGCTGCGACCAGCCCACATCTCCAGTGCCTCCTGCCAATTGTTTAATAACATATCCTGACCCACCGGTGATAAGTGCACCCCATCCCCACGGTACAGCCCTGCACACTTCGGGTCCGCCCAAGGGTGCTGCACCTGCCATCCGCCCGCTTGCTGCAACCAACGCCCAATCTGTCGGTTGACTTTCACCAGGCCTCGCGACCACCGCCGCTGAGACTGACAGGCCGGCCGTGGAATAATGTCTGACCATACAATCGCCACACCTGGCCAGTCATCCTGCAGCGCTTTAATGTCCCGCAGCACCACTTGAATGAGCTGTCTAAAAGTCCAATTGGATAGGTCGTTACCACCTAAATCCAGCAACACCCCCACTGGCCGCTACCGCCGTTCCGCCTGCCGCCGCACCCAAGGAAGAAGCTGCCACTAATGCATGCTGCGCTCCCCCATCCACAGCAACCGAATGTTGCGGGTTGCCAGGCCCAGATGCAGTCCCAGCGGGCGCAGCACGGCTCTCCTCTCTGCCCAATACACAAAGGAGTGCCCGATCATCCACCACTCGCCCGCCGGGCCCGCTCCCGCACCTCCGATTTGTGGGTCTGCACCCGGTTGCCAGCCTGAAACATGAAACAGCATTAATACCCCCCCCCCACACCCCACCACCCCCCCCCCCCACAGGCGCCTTCACACTTGGTCCAGGCGGACATAACCCTCATAAGCTCCAGACCGCCATCTCCTGATCCTTCGAATCACCTCACCCTCCAGCCCTGCTGCCGCCGCGCTGGTCGCCACCCCAATCCTGAAGGAATGGGACGCATACTGCCGCTCCTCACAGCCCAACCGCCGTAGAGCCAAGCGCATCACCGCCGTAAATTGAAACTGTGTAACAGGTTTCCCGTCTGCATGACAAAACAGGTAACCCGCCATCTCAGGCCGCCGATGCACGTACGCCAACAAATTGCGCACCGGGCATGAACAGAGCCCCGGAATCGCTCTCAACAACACCTCTCTGCCCACCCCTCGCTGATCCGTCTTAGAGCATGCCAGATGACTCCGTTCCGACGTCTCCTGCAGGTCCACATGCTGGACCTCTAACCCAGCCCAGTCTCCCCTCCTGCTGGACTTAGGGACCAACTCACTAACGCGAAACGCCCCGAAAAAGGCAGTAACAAATAGCGCACGAAACAACACTGTCTCATAAGCTGACGCCGCCACCTCCGGCAATACACCCCAGATAAGCGACAGCAATTCATGAGATACTGGGCGACGTTCTTTCGCCCACCCCGCCAAAAGTCGCTTCACCAAAAACGACGTGCTAGGACTGCCCCAGCCCGCCGCAGATCAACCTGCTAGAACTACGAGCACTGACAAATGCTCTTCGGATTTTTCAACCCCAACTATTGGGGCAACCTGTTCTAGTCAGAACAGACAACCAAGTTGCCATGTTCTACGTAAGCAGGGGGGAACAGGGTATGGTCCTTTGCCATCTCTCACTGCATTCACCTCAGCATTGTACCTCCGGGGCAAGCTCAATGTCCTAGCAGACTCGGCCACTCAACCTAGAATGTGTGCCGACCTCCTATCTCAGGATCATGGGATGCTGCTCCATCTCAGTCTTCCCTCCCTATGCCTAACATGGCTGCTGAAGGGCTAGTGCTTGCCAACCTTGACCTACCACGGGTGGTCAAGGATGTCCTTGCATCTCCACCAGGCAATCTTTTGCCCTCAAATGACGTAGGTTTGTCATCTGGTGTTCCCAAAAGGACATTGACCCCTTTTCTTGCTAAGTGGAGACGCTTTTACAATCTCTAGGAACAAGCAGGAATGTAGTCTTCACATATGGGTATCGTCGGTACCAATGGAGCCCGCGTGGGAACGCTCCCCAGCGTCCAATAGGAAAGCTTTTGGGAGCATCCCACAGCGCATGCGTGCTGCCTTCCCGCCTCTGTACCTCTCTCACTTCAGTTCTTTGTTTTCCGCGGAGCCGACAGGACATGGTACTCTGTCACCGCAGAAAATCTACCTTTATTTCTTGTTTTTTTGTGGTCGCGTCTGCCTTCATTTGACGCCTACCGGTACCGCCGGTTCTTTTTCTTCTTTCTTTTAAAAAAAAACAAATCATATTTTTCTTCAGGGATCTTTCCCTGTTTCTTGTGCTAGGCGCCATTTTGGACACTAGGCCCATTTTCCTTCAAGCATGGAGAAACCAACTAGTGGTTTCAAAAAATGCTTAAAATGTGGCGGTACCATCTCCGTCACCGACACCCATGATTGGTGTCTAAAATGTTTGGGTCCTGAACATTGTCCAGCGGAGTGTCTCTCCTGAACGAGGATGACCAAGAGGGGCCAGCAGAATAGAGCTGCAAAACCCGGTACCCTTTTTGCCTCAGACACGATGTCAATTGCATCAACGTCTTCCAGGGCTTCATCTTCCTTCCATGGATCTCAGGTAACCAAAAGTAAAACTAGCCAGTCCTCGAAGGGAAAATCTCCTTCAAAGTATCGAGATGCCTCCAGCGTTTCCCTCGAGGATACTTCACTGGCAAAACAGCCCTGGTGGGAGTCTTCAAGCTCCAAAGCATTAACGGAGCTCCAGGATGTTCCAGAGCCCTCGACCTCTGCAGAACTACTGGTGCCATGCTCTGGGGTCGTGGCCGCATCCACCGGTATCGGCACCCAGGTATCTGCAGGAGTGATGGATCACAAAATCCTCGCTATCAAACGCACTCTAGTGGCCATCTTAGCAGCTTCGGTACCGCTAAGACTGCAACAGACGGTTCCACAGGTATCTGTACCGACATCGGTACCGGTACCAACAGTACTTGCTTCAACAGGAATGCTTCCCCCCCATGCCGATGTCCGGTATCTGGGATCAGGAACCGAGACATTTCGGTACCGACTTTGAGCGGTACCTATACCATGCATCACAGGAGCACCCGGTGCTTGAGCCTTCCGATTCCGATGACTCTGACCATTCTACCAGTACCAGAGTGAATCTATTAGAAGATTCAACTCCCTCTCCACAATGCAGGATGTCTCCTCCAGAGGATATGTCCTTCTAGGACTTAATACGTGATTTAGCAAAGGGTCTTGCAATCACTGTGGCTCCAGAAAAAGAACCTAGGGCAGAGAAATTAAGAATTCTACAATACCCTATGGCTCCCAAGGAAGCAGCTATGCTTCCCATTCACAAGATCTTACATGATCTGATGTTGAGAATGTGGGAAACTCCTTTAACGATATCTTCACATTCCCGACGCCTTGACACTATGTACCGAGTGCCAAGTTGTCCTGGTTTTCTAAAAATTCAGTTACCACACCATTCAATGGTAGTGGAATCGGCCATGCGAAGAATCAAGAGTACAAAAACACACTCTTCTAATCCTCCAGGCCGTGAATCCAGAACACTTGATGCCTTTGTCCGTCGATGTTTTCAATCCTCCATGCTGGGAGCCAGGATCAGTTCCTACATTCTGTATATGGGAATGTTCCTGGAAGAAGTCACAAAAGACTTAGAGCTCATTAGTCCTTCTGTCTCAGAGGATAAGAGAGCAGACTACCTTATTCTGGTCAAACATGCCCAGAATGTCTCTAAATTCATGAACCGTGCTACCTTTGATTGTTTTGAATGTCTTAGCAGAACCTCTGCTATATCCATAGGAGCATGTCGTATTGCTTGGCTTCAAGCATCAGACTTAGAACAGTGAATGCAAGAAAAGCTGGGAAACATTCCTTGCACAGGAGAAAATCTCTTTGGCAAGGACTGGCAGGACAAGGCTAATCAGCTTGAATCTGACAATACTACTTTGAACAGATTGTCAAAGGCTACAGCCAACCCAGCAAAAAAGAAAACATTCAAGAATCCCTTTTTCAGTAAGAGAAAGAAGTCTTACCAATCTTACACCCATCAAACTCACTGTCCGCTTCATGTTTCCCAAAAGGGACAACAACAGAACAGACAGCAGAGAAAGCCACAAGCTCAAAAAGCTCAACCGGCTCAACAGACTCGGGCCCCCTCAGGGTCTTTGACTTCCAGCTAGAGAACCCTTGACCATTCCAGGCAGACTATGCCATTTTGCTAAAAGATGGCAACAAATAACATCAGAAAATTGGACTCTGTCCATTGTAAGAGTGGGGTACAAGCTTAATTTCCTCAGCTTGTCCCCCACCCACATTTCTGAAACAGTTCAATTCTCAGGGCCCTGCCACCAACCTTTTGTGGCAGGATGTCACGTCACTTCTAGTTCAAGGAGCAATCAAAGAAGTGCCCATACCCCAACGGGGGACAGGGTTCTACTCCCCCTATTTTCTTATTCCAAAGAAGACAGGGGAGACAGGCCTATACTAGATCTCAGAGAATTAAACAAGTATTTGTTCCGAGAAAAGTTCAAGATGATCTCCCTCGGAACATTTTTACCATACCTTCAAAGTCAGGATTCGTTATGTTCTCTAGATCTAAGAGATGCGTACACGCATATTCTCATCCACTCAGATCACAGGAAGTTCCTTAGATTCCTGATCCAAGGAAGTTCCTTAGATTCCTGATCCAAGGAAGACACTTCCAGTACAGAGTTCTTCCTTTCGGACTAGCCTCTGCTCCAAGAGTCTTCACAAAATGCATGGCAGTGGTAGCAGTATTTATGAGGACTCTGGGAATATTCGTCTTCCCTTACTTAGACGATTGGCTCATTCAAGCATTGACAGTTCGAGGCCAGCTTCGCTCTCTCTCGAGCAATGAGAATTCTTCAATACTTGGGGCTGGTCATAAACCTCCCAAAGTCTCATCTTACCCCCTCTCAATCCCTAAAGTTCATAGGGGCTCGTCTAGACACATGACAGTCAAAGGCTTTCCTGCCACAGCCACGCTGTCTATGTATAATACATCTAGCATCTCAAGCATCTACAAAGGTATTCCTTACTGCTCCAGAGATGCTTCAATTGCTGGGACACATGGCATCCACTGTCCATGTGGTTCCCTATGCTCGCCTCCACATGTGAGCAGCCCAGTGGACCCTTTCCTTTCAGTGGTCACAAGCCACGGGTCGATTGACAGACAAAATCAGAGCTACCACACATCTGATTTCGTCCCTGCAAAGGTGGCAATCCCTGGAAAACCTCCTTGTAGGCGCTCCTTTCCAGCAGTCTCTATACCAAACTACCCTGACGACAGATGCGTCCAAGATGGATTGGGGGGCCCACTTGCACGATCTCTCCACTCAGGGTCTTTGGACCTCACAGGAGGTGTCCCTTCACATAGACCACCTAGAGTTAAGAGCCATTTTCAAGGCTATTCAAGTCTTTCAGGGCCATCTCAGCAACAAGACAGTTCTGGTCCAAACCGACAATCAGGTAGCTATGTTCTATGTGAACAAGCAGGGCGGAACAGGCTCTCTGTCGCTATGCAACGAAGCTTTGTGACTATGGGCCCTCGCCAGAGAGTTACAAATTCACCTGTTTGCGGTATACCTTCCGGGCATTCAAAACTCTTAGGCAGACAAACTCAGTCGAATGCTGCTGCCACACGAGTGGTCCCTCCACTCAGACCAGCTTGCTCGAGTGTTTCGAATCTGGGGAACACCAGATATAGACCTCTTTGCAAGTCCACAGAATGCCAAACTTCCCCGATTCTGTTCCAGAATTCTGGCTCAAAACTGTCAGGCAAGATATGCGTTCCTACTCCACTGGGGACAGGACTTCCTCTATGCCTTCCCACCCATTCCCCTCATTCCCAAGACTTTATTCAAACTTCAGAGAGACAGAGGTCGTATGATACTCATAGGTCCACGTTGGCCACGCCAAGCGTGGTACCCCTTTCTTCTGCATCATTGCATCCCTTTCTCTTTGCAATTACTTCGCCCATCCGACTCTTCTTCTTCTGCCTCCTTAAAATCCTCTCGGCTTAGGTGTCATATCACGCCATTGACCCTTCAGTTATTTCCATTGTCAGATCAACTACTGCCATCAGACTTCCATTCCCTATCCCCCAACTCCCAGGCTCACACCTCGAATGATGCCCTCTCTACTGCCTTGGATCAGATAGCTCCCTTACACCCGATTCCTATAGCTCACACCTATCATTGCCCCTGGCACCATGTGGGATTCTACTTACACCGTACTCATCTCCACCATATTGAACGCCACTGGCACACTCGACCAACCACCGAAACCCTCCACAATTTTCGTCAGCATCTTAAGGAGTATTGGGCATCGTTATATTTGGCCAAACTGGATTATCATTCAAATCTGATTACTGCATCTTTTAACTCTTTACACCAATTGTATTCTGTCCTTCACTCTCTCTCGTCCACTAATGTCTCATTGCTCTCTGCTCCAGACCCAGCTCTGAGTTATTATTTCTCCAACAAGGTTCTCTCTCATTTTCTTCCTGTCCCTCTCCACTTTCCCCAGTTTCTCTTGGACTGTCTTCCCCAGGGCTGTCTACTAACCCCTCACTGTCACATACCTGGTCTTCCTTCCGACTCATCGCTCCGGCTGAACTGTCTGCAACTCTATCCTCTTCTCGAAAGACAGCCTGCATGCTGGATTCTCTTCCTGAAAAGTGGCTTCTTGAGCCTTCCGTCGCCCTCCTTCCCTCTATTCTTGGTATCTTTCCAGCCCCCTGGAAGCATGCCATTGTATGTCATATCCTCAGAAAGCCCTCCCTTGATCCTGCTGTTCCCGCTCATTGGAGCCCTCTTTCTAATTTGCCTTTCTTGTCAAATATCCTTGAAAAATTGGTCTTCGCCCAACTGTCCACCCATCTTGCCTCCACCAATGCTCTTCACCCTCGTCAGTCCGGTTTTCGGGAAGGCCACAGCACCGAATCTAGTCTACTTTCTTTTCTAAGTGAACTTCACGTTGCTCACGAGCATGGTGACTTCATTCTTGCAGTTTCCTTAGACCTCTCCTCTGACTTTGATCTGGTGGATCATTGTCCCCTCATCACTCATCTCACTTCCCTCGGCTTACACGGTACTGTTCTAGATTGGTTTCGGTCCTTTCTCACTGCTCGTTCTTTCACGGTTCTCTCTGATTCCTCAGCCTTCTCTGCTATGCCCCTGGCCTGTGGTGTCCCTTGGGTTCAGTGCTGTCCCCCTTCCTACTCCATATTTTTCTGGCCCCACTATGTCTTCTGATCCAACAGTCTGATATCTCAGCGTACTACTACGCTGATGATATCATTCTCCTCCATCGCACTGACTCACAGCTTCCTGATCTAGACCCTCTAAATTACTGCCTTACCACCATCCACTCTTGGATGTTCACGAATTTCCTGCACTTAAACCCATCAAAATCAATTGCCACATGATTTACTTTTGGTGCTCCATCTCCCCCTCAGGCTCCTGTGATCTTTTCAGCCCCTATTCCACTGGCCCCCTCCTTCTGCTGTTTTGGTATAACCCTTAACAATTCTCTCTCTTTTGCGGAACACATCTCTTCTCTCACATGACAGGCCTTCTATTGCCTACATCAAATCTTTCTCTCCACTCCCTCTTTGACTACGGTTCTTATCCCTGGTCACTTCGAGGCTTGATTACTACAGTTGTCCTGGCTGGTATTCCCCAATATCAACTACAAAGACAGCAACTCCTACAGAATACAGCTGCCCGTATCCTTACATATTCCATTAGGTTTGATCACATCATCCCGCTTACCTGTCTTCACTGGTTGCCCATTCATTTTAGAATCCAATACAAGATACTGATCATTGTCCATAAAACTATACACACCGGGACTCCACAATATTTGACAAATGTAATCCATTATCACATTCTCCATCGCCTCTTGCGCTCTGCACAACTATCGTCTATGTCTCCCATCTGCCTCTCAAGTGCATCTTGAATGCACTAGGAGCTGTGCTTTCTTTTACCTAGGCCCCGCATTGTGGAATTCACTTCCCCACACTCTCCGCTCAGAGCTCTCTTTTAACAAATTCAAAGCTGCCCTAAAAACTTCTTTCAATTAGACTTTGGCCTCCCCACCTCTTGACAAACTTGCCTCTCCGCATGTCTTCACTGGCTGCTCTTTGTACCCTTACCGTTCCCTTTTCCCCCTCCAAGCTTGAGTGTTTATTCTCTGTCCTTTTCTGACTCTATCCTTTCTGTTCCTTGTCCTATGATTTGACGGTGTTCTATTTCTTTTCTTTTAAATACTTTGCAGTTCCTATATTTTGTTAACTGATCTGATGCACTAGCCTGAGTGGTCAATCAAGCACCATAATAAAGATAAAGATTTTTAAAGCTGGCACATTTCATTCTTTAAAGACAGACATTCTTTTATACTTTTGTCTGATCATTTTATTTCTCTGACTAGTTTGGTCCTGATCTCTTTATCACATCCTCTTCTTGGTTATCTACTACATCCTTATTCCATTTTTTTTTTTGGGGGGGGGGGTTGTTTTTGTTTTTCTCTCCCTTTTGTCTTCCTTTCCAACATCTTTCTGTCATTGATCCTTCTGGTTTATTTTTCTCTTATTTGCCTCCTTGTCTTCCCTCCACCCCACCCCCTCTTGTGCTTGTTCATTCTCTCTTTTCACCTATTTGCCAGCTTTCCATTTCCTACCCTTGTCTCCCCAGCCCTCCCATTCACCACCTCTGTCTTTCTTTCCCCAGCCTCCTGTTTCCCCATCCTTCGCCTACTTTCTGTTCTCCCATTTCCTTCCTATGTACTTTCCCCTCTCCAGCCTTCTCTGTTGTCTTCTGCCTCTCATCCCCTCTCCACCTCTTGTCCTTTTCTTACATCTTACCCCCTATTCAGGCTTCCATTTCCCCTTTCATCTCTCCCATATGTACCCTCTCTCAGCGCCTTCAAAGACCTATCCCATTCCTTTGTCTCTCACCCATTCCATAATCCTCTGTCCTTTTCTACTGCTTTTCAACTCCTCTCCAACCCCTCCAGGTCCTTCACATCCTCTCCCCTCACCATATTTCTGCACTCAGTCTCACAGTCTTACTCATACCCCTCACTCATTCACCTTGTCCCCATTGTCATCCTATTTACTGGTCAATTTCTTGGTCCCTGCTCTTCCACCCTACCCAGTTCCTCAGTCACCACTTGCATTCCCAATACCTAGCCAGTTTTAGTCTATCTTCTTCTTTTCTCCCACACAGTTTAGAGCCTCCACCTATTCTGAGTCCCTGCTCTCCTGCATCTACCTCCTCCTCCAATATACATTAACCCTGCCTTTCTGCCTCCTCACCCTAGCCTCCATTCTTATGCCCCTCCCTCTCAACCTTTCCTCATTGTTTCTTCCACCTCCCAGCAAACATACAATATCTATCTCATCTCCCTTTTCACCCCCTTCCTCTTTTTCCCACCCGGATTCCAGCATCTACCAGTATCAGTCTCTGTCCAGTCCCACTACCCTCCTAGTGTCTACCACCTTCCAGTCCCATTCCCCAGTGTCAGCCCCCTTCCAGTCTCTGCAGCCCAATATCAGCTCCAGTCACAGCCAGCCACCTCCCCCAGCCCTCAGCATTAGTCCCAGCCAGTCTCCTCCCGCGCAGGCTCCGTCGGTACCGACGATATCATATGTGAAAACTAAATTCCTGCTGTTCCTGGAGATCACCTGTTACAGGTGAGTAACTATGCTTTCCCTCACTCCCATGGCTGTGCTGTGTTGCAGGCACTGGCACCGCAGCATTTTTAAAAAGTAGCAACAAGCATTTCCTCTTTCTGTGTTTGCCTTTGTGTGGATCTTCCATAGTGTCCAGGGATCTTTTTGCTGAATAAGCTTGACTACAGGGGTAGTGGGGGGTAAGCATTGACTGATGCTGAGATAGATATGCTACAGTTTTAAAAAAAATGATGGAATGCTTTCCCCATTTAGAAGATCAGCACTGTGTTTCTCATATTTTTATGATCACACATTAAAGTACTAAAAGTTGAGTAGGCTGAAGTTAGTAGTCATTCCTTTCTGTATTTATTTCTCTCTCAGAAGAGAGACTTACTCTCCAAGGTTTAACACAAATGAAGAAAGAAACATATGATTTCTGGGCGTAATCTGTAATTATAAAGTCTTCAGTAATAGAAGAAATAATTAGCTAATATATTTTTCACTGGGCATTAGTCCAGGATACTTCATATTTTATTTATATCTATATATCTATGTATCTATATCTATATATCTCAATAAATCTCTCTTGGACCTAGCCAGTCAGATTTTCAGGATCACACCAATGAATATGCATATGAGAGATTTGCATATACTGGGTCACCAAATATGTGCTAGTCAATTTCATGCATATTTATTATGGATAACAAGACCGATAAAATGTCTCCAGTATAAGGTAGTGAGATTGTGATTATATGTGTGTGATTTTTGTATGGTAGTTTTACTAAGAGGATGATCCAACTTGTGCATGACCTTAGAAGGTCCTTTTTCTTAAAACTACTGTGGGGTTATGGTTAATTTATCTTCTGTTTTATTTTAGGGCTAAACGTGAGCAAGAATTATTTAATTTGAAAAGGCAGAAAGAAGAGGAGGACCTCAAACAACAGTTACAGCTTCAGAGACTAAGAGCCATGAGAATATTTCGTGAAAAGCAGCTGACATTACTAGAAATAGTTCATGCTGGTATGTAATATTGGCTAACTCCTTTTGGATTCCCCATATCAGAGGGGACTGTCTTTATATGTTTGTATAGCGCTGCATATGCCTTGTAGTACTATATAAATGATTGCTTGATTAATTGTAGTAGTAATGTCAAGTCTCTTTTCTCCCCCTCTTCAAATCCATGCTAAAGACTTAACCTCTTTGAGGCCGCATTTGAAGCCTAATCCCTTGTTCTCCTTGTGTCTCCTTCCCTATTTGAACCCCCCTTGTTCCTCTTGTATTGTTCTCTCTGTCTGTCTTGATTAGATTGTAAGCTCTATGAGCAGGGATTGTCTTCTTTATATGTTTGTACAGCACTGAGTACGCCTTGTAACACTATATAAATGATTACTAATAGTAGTAACGGGAACCTTTAATAAGCAACTTGTATCTGTAGGACTGAGCAGTGAGGGTTTGGGGACTTACCATGGGCCTCTATAGCTGATGGAGTATTTTTCATTAAACTTTCCTCTAATGGTATGTATTTTTATTTATTTAATTTATTTATTTACATTCTCTTATATACCACGCTATTCTGCATCAGTGCGGTTTACATTGAACAAACTGAAATTACATTGAACAGGGCATTGTAACTTGAAGTTCTCCAGGAAACAATCAGGGAGTCAGTCCTCACATATGGGTGACGTCTGCGTCGACTGAGCCCTTGTGGAAGCATCTCCCCAGCTTTCAAAGAAAGCCTTTGGGAGATGACACCACGCATGCATGGTTCCCTTCCTGCCCAAGGGTGCCATCTTGCTCAGTCTCCCTTTTTCCGCAGAGCACTACAGACGTTTGTCTTGTCCCGCCGGAAAAAAAGTTGATCTCTTCATGCACTTTGTGCTGTTTTCCTGCTAGCGCCAGTGCCTTTCCCGCCTCCGAGCCCCACTGCCCCGACATCGGGCCTTGAAATCGTTTTGTTAGCGCAAAAGACGCTGGATGGAAAAAGAACCTTTTTTCAACCGCTGGCCGCATCGAGAGTCTTTGACCTCGCTGAGGTCCTTTTTGCCCCAAGGGCCACCGGATTCAAGAAGTGTGATTGGTGCTCCAAAAACATGTCCTTAATTTTGACACACACGATTGTTGCCTCTGCTGTCTGGGTGCTGACCACAACCTGGAGGAATGCTCCCTATGTAAAAAGATGTCCACAAAAGCCATCCAAAGTCGCTGGCAGAAGCAGGATGACATCTTCCATAGAGCAGACTTGACCTCTGTATCCAACGTGGTCCGGGGTTCCGAAAGGCACAACTCCCCCACACCTCCATAGTGGTCATCAGCCATGCGCCGACAAAAGAGCCCGAAGACCCACTCATCGGTGCCCCCAGGCAGAGAACCCCACGCCCTCTGTCGGAAATGTTACCAGGGCTCAATGCTAGCATGCCGCATACAGACCTACCAGCTCTATATGGGCATGTTCCTCCAAACCCTCACCAAGGAACTTGGGGGCTTTGCAGCTATCCTTGACGGGGAGCACCTCCAGTGCTTCTAGACCCTCATGTGATCCATTGGTAATTGCTTGAAGTACCTGTCTTGAGCGGCCTATGACGGCTTTGAGTCCAGCGTGAGGGTGGCCGTCACAGGCATCAGTGCCCAATGCCAGGCCTGGCTCCAGCCGTTGGACCTCGAGCAATGGGTCCAGGAGAAACTCCTTGACATCCCTTGCCTTGGGGGAAAAACTCTTTGGCAAGCCAATGGAGGACAAGGCAGCCGAAATCGAGACTGAGTATGTCACCAGAACTTGGCTCTTGAGGAAGAAAACACCCGGGAAGAGGCCTCCCTTCCATAGAAAGGACCAGCCCTACTGTGGCTATCCCCTTTACCCAGCCACCCAGACCCCTCCACAGGGTTATCAGGGCCTCAAACACTGGCCCCAGCCCAGACTGGGTTGGGCTTTTGACTGCCAAGGCATAGCCTCTCTACCCATGGGGGATCAGCTACCAACAGGAGGGTGTCTATCCCTATTTATCCACCAGTGGACTACCAAAACAGACTCCTGGGCACTCCAGTTGGTCAGGGAGGGTTATCTCCTTCCCCTGGACCAGAAGGCCCCCTCCTCCTTTTCCAGGAGAGCCCCCTCAGACTCCCCTGCACCAGGCCCTGTTACTGCAGAAACTCACAGGGATGAGGCTGTCGAGCTGGTACCACCCCACTCAAGAGGAAAGGGGTTCTACTCCAGGTACTTTTTAGTCCCAAAAGAACAGGAGGCCTAAGAACCATCCTTGACCTGAGAAACCTGAACAAATTCCTGGTGCAGGAGAAGTTCAAAATGCTCTCCCTTGGAACTTTGCTGCCCTGCCTCCAGCAGGGAAATTGGCTATGCTCCTTGGACCTAAAGGATGCATATACCTGCATCCTTATTTATCCCAGTCACAGGTAGTACTTAAGGTTCATGGTCGGGGGCGACCACTACCAATACAGGGACTTCTCTTCGGCCTAGCCTCTGCACCAAGAGTCTTCACCAGATTCCTGGCAGTGGTGGCTGCCTACCTCCATCTCCAAGGGGCCTTCATCTTTCAATAGCTGGACAGTTTGCTCATAAAAGCAGACACAGCTTCAGAGGTGCATCAGGCTATGGCCTGCACTATTCAGGTGCTGCAAAACCTGGGGTTCATGATGAACCACCCCAAATCCTACCTCGCTCCAGCACAGGACCTGGAGTTCATAGGAGCCCACCTGGACACCCTCCAAGCCAAGGCCTTCCTTCCCCTGGAAAGGGCGGATTATCTCAGAGCCCTGGCGACCGAGGCAAAGCACTGTCATACCCTGTCTGTATGGTCCATGCTACGCCTGCTCAGCCACATGGCCTCCACAGTCCATATTGTCCCCAATGCCTGCCTCCACTCCCAGTGGTCTCAGGCCATGGGCAGAATCTGGGACAGGGTCTCTGTGTCCCATCATCTAGCGGAGTCACGCAGTTGGTGGCAGAATACACACTATCTGCAGAAGGTTATGCCCTTTCAGCAGCTAAACCCACAGATGATTCTCACTGCAGGACTGGGGTGCCCATTGCAAAAAATTGCACATGCAGGGCGGCTGGTCTCTCAAGGAAAGCCAGCAGCAGATCATCCTGATGTAATTGAGCCATCTTCCTGATGCTCAGGGTTTTCAGACACCGCCTGCAGCACCAGTTGGTGCTAGTTCAGACAGACAACCAGGTTGCGATGTTCTTTTTGAACAAACAAAGGGGCACTGGGTCTCAACGCCTCTTCCAGGAGGCTGTGGTCTTCTGCTCACGGGAATCAGTCAGGGAATGCTTTTCAGGGCAGTCTACCTTCTGGGCCTGAACAATACCCTTGCGGACGGGCTGAGCAGGGTCCTCCAACCGCACGAGTGGCGCCTAGACCTGAAGGTAGCGCAGTGGCTGATCTCCAGGAACAAGCAGGAATGAGTCTTCACATATGGGTATCGTCGGTACCGACGGAGCCTGCGCGGGAACGCTCCCCAGCGTCCAAAAGGAAAGCTTTTGGGAGCATCCCACAGCGCCTGCGTGCTGCCTTCCCGCCTTTCCCAACTGCCTCTCTCCAGTTCTTCTTTTCCACGGAGCCAGCAGGTCGTGTTCCTGTCACCGCTGAAGAATTTCTTTATTTTCTTTTATTTCTTTGGTCGCGCGTCTGCCTTCTCGACGCTGGACCGGTACCGCCGGTCTTTTCTTTCTTTATTCTAAAAAAAAAAAAAACCTACTGTTTTTCTCACTTCAGTGCATTTTTTCTTTCTTTGGCCTTAGGCCTAGGAACCTTTTCCTCATAGAAAAGCCCGCCTCCAGGTTTAAAAAGTGCATGAAGTGCAGCGGCACTATTTCTGTCACCGACACCCATGAATGGTGTCTAAAATGTTTAGGTCCTGACCACTCCATTACGGATTGTGAGTCCTGTTCCATGATGTCTAAAAGAGGTCTACAGAATCGAGCAGCCAAGCTTAGTACCCTGTTTCCCTCTGATGCAGCTTCGGTGGCATCGACGTCTTCCAGGGCTGCTTCTTCCTCCCATGGATCTCAGGTAACCAAACTTAAGTCCAGCCAGTCCTCGAAGGGTAAATCTCCCTCTAAGTATCGAGATGCCTCCGGGCTTGCTCTCGAGGAATCTGCACCGGCAAAATTACCCCGGCGGGAGGCTCCGGCTTCCAAAGCTTTATCTATGGGGTCACAGGTTGACATCGATTGCTCGACCTCGACCGATAACCTGTTGCCATGTTCTGGGGTACCGGTGGTTCCCACTGGTACCGACATCCAGACATTGGTGGCATTCATGGATCAGAATATCCTGACCATGCAGCATGCCATCACGGCTTTCATACAAGCTGCGACGCCTTCGGTACCGCAACAAACTCCGTTGTCGGTACCGACTCCGGCACCGGTACCGATATCCGTTCCGATGCCGGTACCGATTGCATCGACATTGGCTCCGGTGTCGACTGCAGCGGTACACTGTTCTGTGATGCCCATCGGTACCGATCACTCCCGATGTTGATACCACCCGGTACGCGTATCGGGCTCTGCAGGAGCATCCAGATAGGCGATACTTCGATTCCTCTGAAGACTCTGATGAATCAGAGGCCTCTGTCGAAGCATTGGTGATCCTTCCTCAGGAGCCCTCTTCTCCAAAAAGGAGAATGTCTCCTCCAGAAGACTTGTCTTTTCAAGACTTCATTAGGGAAGTGGCCAGGGGCCTTTCCATCTCAGTGGCCCCTGAGACAGAGCCTAGAGCCAAAAAATTAGATATTTTACAATATCCTAAGGCTCCTAAAGAGGCAGCCACTTTACCAATACATGAGATTCTTTATGATCACATGTTGGGCATATGGGAGACTTCTCTCACCACCTCCCCTCATTCTCGTAGGTTGGACACCATGTATCGTGTTCCTCCTTGTCCTGGCTTTCATAAGACTCGGCTTCCTCACCACTCCATTGTGGTGGAGTCTGCAATGAAGAAGATAAAGAGTACAAAAAGGCACTCTTCTACTCCTCCAGGAAGAGAATGCAGAACCTTAGATGCCTTTGGCAGGAGAATTTTCCAGGCCAATATGCTTGTTGCCAGAATCAACTCCTATAGTCTCTATATGGGGATGTTTCTAAAAGAAGTTACAGATCATCTGCAAACTTTGTCTCCTTTTATTTCAGAAGATAAAAGGGAAGAGTTTCTCACCTGGCTCAAACATGCCCAGGATGTTTCCAAGTTTTCCAACCGTGCAGCCTTTGACTCTTTTGAAGGTGCCAGCAGAGCCTCGGCTATTGCCATAGGTGCACGCAGAGTTGCTTGGTTACAAACTTCTGATTTGGAACCCTGGGTTCAGGATGGACTAGGAAACCTTCCTTGTACAGGTGAAAACCTTTTTGGCAAAGATTGGCAAGCAAAGGCCATCCAGATGGATGCTGAAAATTCTGCTTTAGATAGACTTTCAAAGTCTACTTCTGCTCCTTTTAAGAAAAGGTTGTTCAAAAAGGGATTTTTTTCCAAAAAAGGGAGATATTATTCTGCTTATGGTCAGCAGGCATCTTCTGCAGGTCGTTTTGCTACAAAGAGACAGCAACAACCAAAACAGGCCAAGCCTAAGGCTGCTAGGACTGCTACGGCCCAACAGCCTCAGCCTCCTCAGGGCCTTTGACTTAGAACTAGAGAACTTAGCCTTTCTGGCTCTAGAATATCCAGAGCCTCTCACCATTCCAGGAAGGTTAGCTCACTTTGCTCCCAGATGGGAACAAATCACAGCAGAGCAATGGACCCTTTCCATCATAAGGGAAGGGTACAAGCTTCATTTCTTAAACCTTCACCCTCACACCATGGTGAGACAGTTAAATTCTCCAACATCTCTCCTCGACCTTCTGGGTCAGGAGATTGCTACCCTTCTTGCCCAAGGGGCAATAGAAGAGGTACCCCTTCTTCAACAGGGCTCAGGGTTCTACTCCCCCCTACTTTCTCATCCCAAAGAAAACAGGGGGCTACAGACCCATATTAGATCTCAGAGAATTGAACAAGTTTCTATGCAAGGAGAAATTCAAGATGACTTCTCTCTGTACTCTCCTTCCATACCTCCAGAGTCAGGACTGGCTTTGTTCTCTAGATCTCAAGGAAGCGTACACCCATGTCCTCATCCATCCAACACACAGAAGGCTCCTTCGTTTCCTTTTCCAAGGAAAGCACTATCAATACAGAGTGCTTCCCTTCGGTCTGGCCTCTGCACCAAGGGTGTTCACAAAATACATGGCAGTAGTAGCTGCATTTCTACGCACTCTAGGAATATTTGTATTCCCATATCTGGACGACTGGCTCATCCGAGCTCCATCCCAGTCAGAGACCCAGGCTTCCCTGGCCTGCACAAGGCGTATCCTTCAGTATCTGGGACTTGTAATAAACATCCCAAAATCCCATCTCACCCCTACTCAATCTCTGGAGTTCATAGGGGCCTTACTGGATACCACCACTGCAAGGGCCTATCTTCCCCAGGCCCGTTGCCTACGCTTGGTGCAGTTAGCCTCCCAGATTCAGTTAAAGTCCCATTTAACTGCTCGAGAGATGTTACAACTCTTAGGCCACATGGCATCCACCGTGCATGTGGTCCCTTATGCTCGCCTTCACATGAGGGCAGCTCAATGGACTTTGTCCACCCAATGGACCCAGGCATCAGGGTGCCTGTCAGACAAAATAGCAACCTCCAGTCGCCTTTTTTGCTCTCTCCAGTGGTGGAGGTCCACCCAAAATCTGTTGCTGGGGTCCCCCTTTCAACAGGTGTTACCCCAAGCAACCCTTACAACAGATGCCTCCCCAAAGGGTTGGGGGGCTCATCTACAAGATCTCTCCACCCAAGGCATCTGGTCTCCACAGGAGACATCTCTACATATCAACTTCTTAGAGCTCAGAGCAATTTTTCTAGCTCTCAGTCTTCCACACCCTGCTCAGCTACAAGACAGTCCTCATCCACATGGACAACCAAGTAGCCATGTTCTACGTGAACAAGCAGGGGGGGATTGGCTCTCTGTCACTTTCCAATGAAGCTCTGAGATTGTGAGCCTTCGCCAGAGAGCATCAAATTCATCTCATGGCAGTGTATCTTCCAGGGGTTCAAAACTCTTGGGCAGACAGACTCAGTCGAGTTCTGCTTCCACACGAATGGTCCCTCCATGGGGACCAGATAGCCAGGATCTTTCAAATTTGGGGAACCCCAGACATAGACCTGTTTGTAAGTCCGTGGAATGCCAAACTTCCCCGGTTCTGTTCCAGAATTCCGTGTCAGGGAGTTCAGGCCAGGGATGCCTTCCTCCTTCATTGGGGGCAAGACTTCCTCTATGCCTTCCCACCCATTCCCCTAATTCCCAAGACACTGTTCAAGCTTCAGAGAGACAAGGGTTCTATGATCCTCATAGCACCACGTTGGCCACGCCAAGTGTGGTACCCTCTACTTCTGCATCTCTCTCAAGCTCCCTCCCTAGACTTGGGATCTGCTCCAGACCTCCTATCCCAGGAGGAAGGAATGTTGTGGCACCCAAATCCCCAGTCTCTTCATCTCAGGGCCTGGTTGCTGAAGGCCTAGACCTGCAAGATTTGCATCTTTCTCAGCAAGTGAAGGATATCCTTCATGCTTCCAGAAAGCCTTCCACCAGACGTTCCTATGCTTTTAAATGGAAGAGGTTTACCATTTGGTGTGCAGAGAAGGGTCTTAACCCTCTTGCAATACCTCTGAATTCTTTACTAGAGTATTTGCTGCATTTATCCCATGCAGGCCTTAAAACGAATTCAGTAAGAGTCCATTTGAGTGCTATTGCAGCATCCCTTAAGCCTCTCAATGGACAGCCTATTTCCTCTCATCCTCTTATAGCAAGATTCATGAGAGGCCTTCTTTTGACTAAACCTCCCATTAGACCACCTCCAGTGGCATGGGACTTGAATCTGGTTCTTGGCCAGCTTATGAAGCCACCCTTTGAACCCTTAGCCACTACCTCCTTGAAATTTCTTTCCTGGAAGGTTATTTTTCTCATTGCAGTCACTTCAGCTCGCCGCATCAGTGAGCTGCAAGCCTTGGTGGCTAATCCTCCTTATACAAGGTTCCATCATGACAAGGTAGTCCTCAGGACTAATCCACACTTTATGCCTAAAGTGGTCTCACCTTTTCATCTCAACCAGGAGGTGTATTTACCTGTCTTTTTTCCAGGACCTAATGCATCAAGTGCAGAGAGGAATCTTCATACCCTGGATTGTAAGAGAGCTCTTGCTTTTTACTTACAAAGGACCCAGCAAGCAACCTAGAAAGTCCTCTCAACTCTTTGTTGCTTTTGATCCCTCTCATTTAGGACTTCCAGTCTCTAAGAGAACTCTGTCCAATTGGATTGCTCAATGTATTTCTTTCGCCTACCAGAGTAAGAACCTTTCTCTGGAGGGCCATGTCACAGCTCACAATGTGAGGGCCATGGCAGCCTCTATGGCTCATCTAAATTCTGTGTCCATCGACCAGATCTGTCGAGCGGCCACCTGGGCCTCGGTTCATACCTTCACAGCCCATTACTGCTTGGACAAGGACTCCCGCCGGGATGCCTTGTTTGGTCAGGCTGTTCTCAAACACCTGTTCCATACCTAATCAACTCCTACCCTCCATCCCTGGCTGGATGCCTGAGATTCATGGGTGGAGGTAGAGCCCTTCTCGGGGACTCACAACCTGGGTGATCTCCCAGGCATCTCTAGCTGGGGAGTCCCCATATGTGAAGACTCATTCCTGCTTGTTCCTGGAGATAGCACAGTTACTTACCTGTAACAGGTGATCTCTTGGAACAGCAGGAATAAGTCTTCACAACCCACCCACCTCCCCTAGGAGTTGTATCTCTCTCTTTCTCTCTTTCCCTTCCTCACTCTCTCTCTTTGTCTCAGCTTTAAAAGTCGAACTGGAGAGAGGCGGTTGGGAAAGGCGGGAAGGCAGCGCGCAGGCGCTGTGGGATGCTCCCAAAAGCTTTCCTTTTGGACGCTGGGGAGCGTTCCCGCGTAGGCTCCGTCGGTACCGACGATACCCATATGTGAAGACTTATTCCTGCTGTTCCCAGAGATCACCTGTTACAGGTAAGTAACGGTGCTTTCCAGCTATAGGGAACCCAATGCCTGGACCTCTTTGCCAGCCCGGCCAATGCTCAGCTGCCCCGCTTCCGCTGTCACCAGCTGCACCCCAGCCAGGTAACAGTGGACACCTGCCCTGTCTCGTGGTCGGAGGGCCTGGTTTATGCTTTCCATCCCACATAAGAACATAAGATATGCCATACTGGGTCAGACCAAGGTCCATCAAGCCCTGTATCCTGTTTCCAACAGTGGCCAATCTGTCATACGTACCTAGCAGTTTCCCCAAAAGACACAGGTTCCACAGTGCTTGTACTGGGTCAAGCATTGATATCCTGAGTCCCTTCTTAATAATGGTTTATGGACCTTTCCTCCAGGAACTTGTCCAAACCTTTTTTAAACCCAGCTACACTAACAGCCTTTACTACATCCTCCGGTAACAAATTCCAGAGTTTGATTATCAGATGGACTCTCTTCAAGGTCCAATGGGACAGGGCTTCCATGATCCTAGTGGCCCAGACAGCACTGGTTCCCTCTGTTGCTCCACCTCTTGATGGAGCTCCTAGTCTCTCTGGGGAGTTCCCCAGGACTCCTGACCCAGGAGGAGGGCTCGATTCTCCACCCCAATCTGGGATCCCTGTCACAGTGTGGTGACTGAACAGGTCGCCCTAGAGCGCTTCAAGTTCCCCATAGAGGTGGAGGAAGTCCTCCTGGCCTCTCGTGAAAACTCTACAAGTCGAGTCTATGCTTTCAAGTGGCACAGGGTTTCGGTCTGGTGTGCGGAGGAATGGCTTGACCCGTTCTCTTGCCAGGTGCACACAATTCTACAATACTTGCTTCATCTCTCACAGGCCGGACTTGTCCAATTCCGTTTGAGTACACCTCAGTGCTCTCTCCACGCATCATCACTCCATAGAGGGCAAGCCTTTTTCTTTCTAGCCCCTCATCACCTGCTGCATGCGGGGCTTTCTGCTCTCTAAGTCTCCCATTTGGCCACCCCCAGCGGAATGGGACCTCAACATGGTTCTGACACAGCTTACCAAGCCACCTTTCGAACTCTTGGCTACCTACCCGCTACAGTACCTATCTTGGAAGGTTGTCTTTCTGGTGGTTCTCGCCTCTGCCTGCAGAGTCTGCGAGCTCCAAGCCTTGGTGGTCGAGCCACCCTACACCAGGTTCTATAAGAATTGGCTCGTGCTTCGCACCCACCCTAAATTCCTTCTGAAGGTGGTGTTTGC
Organism: Ichthyophis bannanicus; assembly: GCA_033557465.1. Classification (NCBI taxonomy): domain Eukaryota; kingdom Metazoa; phylum Chordata; class Amphibia; order Gymnophiona; family Ichthyophiidae; genus Ichthyophis; species Ichthyophis bannanicus. Next base: position 844,797,402 of record CM066036.1, on the reverse strand, counting down.
CTTCCATCTCAACCAAGAGGCAGTGCTCCCCACCTTTTTCCCTTTGATCCATGCTGATAAGGTGGTGGCAGTTTTGCATACTGTGGATTGTAAAAGGGCCCTGTCCTCCTACTTACAGCATACTCAGAGCCACCATAAAGCTTTACAGCTTCTTGTTTCTTATGACCCCAGTCGTCTGGGGGAGGCTGTCACTATGCACACCCTGTCCATCTGGGTGGCAGACCGCATTGCCTTTGCCCATGACCGGGCTGAGCTACCGTTGGAGTGCTGAGTCACGGCGAAAAATGTCAGAGCCATGGCAACTTCCATTGTGAGCTTATGCTTCGTCCCCTTGGTGGGCATCTGCCGGGCCGCCACCTGGTCTTCCGTTCACACTTTTGCAGCTCGCTACTGCCTGGAGAGAAGGTTCCAACAGGACAGTGCCTTCAGCCAGGCCATACTCTGTAATCTGTTCAGGGTTTAGGCAACTCCTGCCCTCCGACCCTACTTGTTCAGGCTACCGGAGCTATGGTTCTCTCTGACACAGGGGTTCTCTCAGAGTCTGTCCTCAGATTCGCTTGCAGTTGCTCACGGCTGGGCCGTGTTTGTTCTATAGGTTCTCAGTAGCCTGTAGCTAGGGAGTCCCATATGTGAGGACTGACTTCCCGCTTGTTCCCAGAGAAAGCATATTTACTCACCTGTAACAGGTGTTCTCCAGGGACAGCAGGATTCAGTCCTCACAACCCTCCCTCCTTCTCTTGGAGTTGCTGTACAATTTTTTGGCTATCTTTGTTGGCTCTAGCTATGTCATCTGACTGAGCAAGATAGCACCCTTGGGCGGGAAGGGGATCACACATGCTTGGTGGCATCTCCCAAAGGCTTTCTTTGAAAGCTGGGGAGATGCTTCCATGAGGGCTCCATCAGCGCCGATGAAGCCCATATGTGAAGACTGATTCCTTGATTAGGATCAAGGGATCATTTCTTGAGGAGAGGTGTAACCACAGCATGCTTGAAGGTTGCAGGAACAGTTGCGGTAGAAAGTAGTACGTTGAGGATATGATAAATGAAGGGACAACAGTGGAGGAGATGGAGTTTAAGTCGATGGATAGGAATGAGATCAGAGGAGCAGATAGTAAGTTTAGAGGAGGCGAGATGATGTGTGGCTTCTTCCTCGGTGATCGTAGAAAAGGGTGATGGAGGCATTGACCTGTCCTAACTTTGTGCTTACATATCCAGTTAGCAGGCTGAAAATCGCCACTAACTGGGTAAGTACCAGGACCATCCCAGCCCTGCCCATGAGCAATTCTGACACTATCTTATCTGTGAGGATATTCAGCGATGCTAGCTGATTTGTGCCACTAAATATTGGGCTAAGCAGGTTTACGTGGCTTGCAGATACCCAGGTGCTGCCCCTGTAATGCCCAGTGTTAGTGCCACTGAATAGCCTGTTCACTGCGACTAATGCAGTTAGCAGCTCTGCTAACTGCATTAATTGCTTTGAATATCGAGCCCATAGGCTGTATGTTGCAGCTTAGAGAGAGACTCGAAAGGGAAAAAGGGGACTATTGTAGTCAATATGGAAGAACAGACTAGATAGGCCATGTGGTCTTTTTCTGCCATCATATTTCTGTTTCTATGTTTCTATTGCATTTCCTGTAAATCTGTAAATCATCTCACCAGGTCATTAGCTATCACATCTTCCAGTACCTTCCCTGTCTAGGTGTCCACCATTGAATCTATAAAGGTGTCATGAAGTTGCTCGCTCCCAATCTTATACCACCTAACAAATTTATTCATTGATGGCGGCACCTTCAAAAATGCCTTGTCTATGCTGTCATTTTAAAATCCCATGGTAATGTCTCACCTGTAAGTACTGAAATGTAATGCAATGTGTGCTTTCAGTGCTGACTCCTGGCAAACCAACAGCTCCTGGGTTTTCTTGGCAATGTAACTGGATGTAGATTGCCAGGCCTTTCTATCAGTTGGGGTCTTACAGAGAAGGTCGCTGATGTGATTGGGGCATGTAAAAACGGGTGTTAGTGATTCTTTCAGTCACATACTACACCGGCCCATTTATTGCTGAGACCTGTTTCTCTATATAGAAGAGGATATCGTATACAGCAATTATTTGAAGATTGAATTTAAAATTGAATCTATGCCTAATTTTTGTTACAATTGAGTGGTTTTTTTTAGATTAGTTTTGGACACTCAAGTACTGACCAGTGGAATTTTTGTAATACAAGGCCTTTCTTCCAAGGCAGTGGAGGGTTAAGTGACTTGCCTAAGGCCACAAGGCATGCTAGTGGGAGTCGAATCCTGGTCTCTTGGTAACCAAGCCAGTGCTCTAACCACTAGGCTGCTACTCCACTCCCATAAGTATTGCAGTAAGTGATTATTTGGGAATATTCCATTGTTTTTAACCAGCTCAAATGAGGGGAATTCACCTTTTTTTTTTATTTGTAAAAGATGTCCTGTTGACTGACACCCTTTCTCTTTCCATTCACTAAATCTTGCCCCAAACCTGGTGTAAAATCTGACATTATAGATGTTTCTATATTTGCCTTAGTCACGAGAACAAACTTATGGGCAAATGCATAAAATATTAACACATCTTCCTTAGCGTCCCTCCAGTCTAGTCCCAGACCTCTGGGGTTTAAGCACCTCCTCCCGCAGCTTTGGAGACTAAGCATGTCACATTTTTCAGTGACACCAGTATAAGTAATCCAGGGACCGCCTTCTCAATCCAGTAATCTGTCTCCAAGGCAGCTGGAGGAGGCGTGAGCCTAGAAGTCAAGGGCTCACTGGAGAAATGATTAAGGAGTTGGATAAAATTTAGAGAGTTAGGAAAGATTAGATCGTGTATATTCCTTTAAAAAAATAAATAAATAAAAAATGTTGGGGTATCAACAGTCTTAGGCTGAAGGATACTGTTTGGCAGCGTCCAAGGCAAAAGATCCCCCTCCCTGGAGACCTGGTGATCAGGGAAGCGTGTGGGAGTGTTGTTGGGGCCTCCAGCTCCAGAACCCTTGCAGCGGGTGAGGAGCCGTGGAGGAGGGTGAGAGGCCTGTTCACGCGCTGCTGGATTGTACATGCGGGCGGATGGGAGGCGACTTGGTGAAGCGATCCGCGCTGCTCTCAGCAGCGCTTAAGGTGATTGGGGCAGTAGGCAGCGATCTGCAAAGGGCTTCGCTTCCCCGCTGCGGCTGTAATCGGCAGCGATTCTTTTGTTTTTTCGGTGCGTGCAGCCTGCGTGCAAGCGGCGCGCCTGAGAGAGAGAGAGCGGGCGGATGCTAGCAAGCAGGCTCCGGACACGTGGAAGTCGCGCGGGAATCTGAAGGGGCATCTTTTTTTTCTTCAGATTTCTGGTCTGCAGGTTGCTGGAGTGTGTTTTGGGCATCAGTGAGAAAATAAAAAAGGAAAAAGGTTTTAGTTTTCCTCAGGCTGTAGCACTGACGGTGTAGTTTTGGGGCTGCACTGGTGCTAGAATGCCTTCTAGGCCCCAATGCCTAATGTGTGGGGCCAAGAGGGGGTCGGTCTCTGCGGAGGGGGACTGTAGAGAATTGTACCCAGGAGGCAGAGGCAGGGAGAGATGAGGCGGAAGCACAGCTTATTAGGGAGGAAACTGTGGGTTCTCTGGAGCCCTTGTCCCCTGCCGGGCTTCTTTTGGAGTCGACGCCAAGGCCTTCTAAGAAGCCGGAGGCAGTCCGTTCCCAGCCTGGTTTGCAGGCGGGTCTGGCGGCGATTTTCTCCCCGGACTTTATGGCTCTGCTTCATCAGGCTCTGGGAAAGCAGGGCATCGAGGCAGCAGAAAAGGACAGGGGACGGAAGCATTCAAAAAGTCCCCTAGAAGGGGGAGCGGATAGCGTCCTTTGTAAAAGGACAAGAATAGGGGGAGATAAGGCGGTGCAGACAGAGGGGTCTCGCGACCCTTCCGTAGTCTTGGAAAATTCAGACATAGATATGGATTTGGAGGAAGGTGAAATAGCGGAGCTGGAAGACCAGGCGCGGGTCATTAGGGTCTTCAGGCGGGAAGAATTGTCAGCTCTGATTTTGGAGACACTGAAGGTGCTTAACATGCCGGTGGCGGAACAGGCGGCGGATTCCTCTTTGGAGGACCCTCTCTTGCAGGCAGTGCGGAAGTCTCAGAGAGCTTTCCCCAGCCATATAGTTTTTAGGGAAATGATACAGGAAGAATGGGACACGCCAGAAACAGGGCTTAAAGGGTCCAGAGTGATGTCGTGCCTCTACCCGCTGCAGGAGCCGGATAAGGAGATGTTCGTCTCCTAGGGTAGATGCGGTGGTGTCGGCAGTTACGAAGAAGACCACGATTCCGGTGGAGGGCAGTTCTGCCCTGAAGGATGCGCAGGATACGTTGTTGAAGCAAGTCTTTGAGGTCAATGCGATTTCCATGCATGCGTCCATTTGTGGAGCATGGGTGGCGAGGGCGTGTCTGCTTTGGTCCCAGAAGATAAGAGGGTCTCGGGAGGCAGAGGCGTCGGTGGAGGTGGCCCGAATGGAGTCAGGGGCTGCATATCTGGCGGATATGCAGTATGACCTCATTCGCGGGTTGTCAGAGTATGGCATCGGTGGTGGCGGCACGCAGATATCTGTGGCTGCGTAACTGGGCAGCAGATGAGGCTTCTAAGGTGAGGCTTGCTAAACTTCTTTTTGGGGAAGACTTAGATAAGTTGGTAAAAGACCTTGGCGAGTCTAAAGGTAGAAGGCTGCCGGAGGATAAGCAGAAGCAGGGTCGTCCTCAGGCGCCTTCTAAAAGCCAACAGAGGGAGTTTCGTAGGTTTCCACCGGCGCGGTTTGGTCAGTTTCAAAGGGACAGTTCCCTTATAGATCCCAAGGATTTTGAGTGTTCAGAGGAGCAGGTAGAGGTTTTGGAGCCTCCTCCTCTTCCTCAAACCTTAAGAAATCGCAATGAAGCGAGGAGGGCCCAGGCGGGGGTAGTGCCCATGGGGGGGGGCACTTAAGGAGTTTTATCCTGCCTGGGTCCAGATCATGTCAGATCAGTGGGTGTTGGAAGTGATTCAAAAAGGTTACACCCTAGAATTTTTACGAACAGTACACGAAGCATTTGTTCTTTCTACTTGCTGGACAAAGTCAAGGCTGTGAGCTGTTCAAGAGACGCTAGAAAACGTGCTCGCTCTCCAGGCGGTGGTACCCGTGCCAGTGCAAGCGGTTTCGGTCGATACTCCATATATTTTGTGGTGCCAAAAAAGGAGGGGTCCTCGAGGCGGATTCTAGACCTCAAGGGTGTAAACAGGTGCCTAAACGTCACGCACTTCCGCATGGAAACGCTGAGATCAGTAATAGTGGCGGTGCGACAAGGAGAGTTTCTCACTTCCCTGGATCTCTTGGAAGCATATCTGCATATTCTCCAGGACCAAGCAGGAAGTCAGCCCTCACATATGGGTGACGTTGGTGCCGATGGAGCCCCCGTGCGGAGCATTTCCCCAGCTTTCAAAGAAAGCCTTTGGGAATTGCAGCGCGCATGCGCGGTCCCCTTCCCGCCCAAGGGTGCCATCTTGCTCAATCTTCTTTTTTCCGCGGAGCCCGACAGACGTAGTTTGTTTTTCGCCGAGGAAAAAGTTGATTTCCCTGTTTTTTGTTCTTCTCCTTCAGTTCGACGCTGGATCCTTTTCCCGCCTGGGCCTGATACGCCGGTATCGAGCCCACTCTCTCTTTTTCGGTTTTTGTCCTTTGTGACTAGCGTTTGCGCCATTTTTCTTTTTTCACTGGCAGCCCTGTCTTTTGACCTCGCAGGGGCCCTTTTTCCCCCGATGGCTGCCAGCGGGTTTAAAAAGTGTGATCGGTGTAAGAAACTTATGTCTCTTACCGACACACATGACTGCTGCCTCCGCTGCCTTGGACCCGATCATGACCCGATGATCTGTGGTCCGTGTGGCAAAATGTCCTCGAAGGCGTTGAGGAGTCGGCAGCACCAGAAGGATAGGATCTTCTCTGACTCCGCGTCCGGACGGGCCCGGACCTCGTCAGAGGCCTCGACGTCTCGGGACTCCGGCCCCGAGCATCGTCGGGGTTCCTCTGAGCAGGGGTCTCCTTTGCGGGAACAGCGCAGGAAGAAGAAACCCACGAGGGCGGCGTCGGTGGACGCTCCTGGTTCCTCGAGGGCCAGGTCGCATAGCCCCGATAGCCGTCCCGGGTCTTCGGAGTCGGAGAGGCCTGCCAAGCAACCTCGTATCGAGATGGAGTCTCCTGGACACGTGAGTGCTGTAGTCCTCGTAGACTCTCCTCCAGGGGAGCAGACGTCGGGCCCGACGCTGTCGAGGCCCGAGTCGAGTACTGCTGGGTCTCCTGAATTCAGACTCAGGTTGACGGCCTTGGAGAGCAGCCTCGCTGCCTTCATGGAACAGCAGCGGGCATTGATTGCCGGTCTCACCGGTGCATCTGCCCCGACCATCGGGACATCAACGTCCAAGTCGACCCCGGAGGCTGAGCCGAGCCGAGCCGATCCTCGAGTCCATGCGGGCTCAAGTCGATCCTCGGCCACGGTCTCCCTCGGCCTCCCGTTCGGGACAGAGGTCGTCGACACCGGTACCCTCGGCATCGGGGCAGAGGGCATCGGTGCCCGCCCAATCGGAGCTGCTCAATACCTCCTCCAAGGAGTCTGAATGGGAGACGGAGGACGAAGAGTCACCTGACACCTATCGGACTCGGTGTGTCCCATTGGACTCACCGGAGTCCAAACCTCGGAGACTATCCCCACCGGAGGATACCCGGTTCTCGGACTTCGTGCGGGATATGGCCAAAGCTTTGGCATTCCCCGCGGATCCCGAGGAGGAGCCTTGAGCCGAGGAGCTCGAGGCCCTCCAGTATGACTCTCCCCCGAAGGAGGCCTTTACTGTACCGGTTCCTCCGATGCTGGAGCGGCTGCTCTTCCGCATGTGGGAGACCCCGGCCTCGACGCCGGTGTTAAGCAAGCGGGTCGATTCCATCTATCGAGTCCGCAAGAGCCCAGGGTTCCAAAAGGCACAATTACTGCACCACTCCATGGTTATGGAATCGGCCATGCATCGACTGAAAAGTCAGAAGATGCACTCCTTGGTGCCTCCCGGCTGGGAGGCCCGGAACCTGGATGCCCTCGGTAAGAAATGCTTCCAGGGCTCTATGCTTGCTTGCCGTGTCCAGACATACCAGCTCTACATGGGCATGTATTTCCGAGACCTGGCAAAGGAGATTGCCGGGTTCTCTGCTGGTCTCTCCGAGGAACCTTTGCAGAGGTTCCAGGCCTTGTCCACTGGTATTCGAGAGTGCTCGAAGTTTATCTCTCGAGCAGCCTACGATGGCTTTGAGGCTTCGGCCCGAGTAGCCGGGGCCGGCATCGGTGCCCGCCGACAGGCTTGGCTACAGTCATCCGACCTCGAGCCATGGGTACAGGACAAGTTGGTCGATGTCCCCTGCCGAGGTGAAAACCTCTTTGGCAAGCCCATGGCTGAAAAGGCTGCAGAACTCGAGACCGAGACTCTGACCCGGACTAGGCTGTCCAGAAAAACCTCTGCCCCTTCTCAGAAAAAGAAGGGCTCGGGAAAAAAAGACTTTTTACCCGAGGAAGTCATCTGCCTATAAACAATACCCTCATTATCAGGCCTCTGCAGCTCCCCAACTGGGTCAGCAGGCCAAGGGGCAGGGTCATGGGCCCCGTAGGCAGAAGGCCCCCAAGCCACCAACACCAGCCCCTGCTCAGCAGGGTGGAGGTTTTTGACTCAGAAGGCATAGCCTTTTCTCCTCCGCTGGCTCACATCAGCACAGGAGGCCGGCTGGCCCACTTTGCCCACAGGTGGTCAGCCGTCACATCAGATACCTGGGTGCTCCATATAGTCCAAAAGGGCTATCTTCTCCATTTTCACCAGGTACCTCCCTCCTATTTTCCAGGGGAGCCTCCAAGACTCCCTCTGCACAGGAGTTAGCAAGTCTGCTAAAGGACCAGGCTGTGGAACCGGTGCCCCACCACCTGAGTGGTCACGGCTTTTATTCCAGGTACTTTCTGGTACCAAAAAGAACAGGAGGCCTCAGACCCATCCTAGACTTGCGCAACCTCAACAAGTTCCTGGAGAGGGAAAAGTTCAATATGCTTACCCTTGGAATCCTGATGCCCTACCTCCAGCAGGGAGATTGGCTATGCTCCTTAGATCTAAAGGATGCTTATACTCACATCCTTATTCATCCAGACCACAGACAGTATCTCAGATTTGTTGTGGGGGAAACCACTACCAGTACAGAGTACTACCCTTTGGCCTAACCTCCATTCCCAGGGTGTTCACCAAGTGCCTGGCGGTGGTGGCGGCCTACCTGAGGCTTCAAAGTCTTTTTGTGTTTCCATACCTGGACGACTGGCTCATAAGGGGCCAGTCTTCCCAGGAGGCCAGTCAAGCCACCCTTCGCACTGTGGCTCTGCTTCAGCACTTGGGGTTTGTCATAAACTTCGCAAAGTCCACTTTGCTTTCGTCCCAGAACTTAGAATTCATAGGAGCAAGGCTGGACACTCTTCAGGCGAAGGCTTTTCTGCCAGTGTACAGAGCCCACAGGTTGATGGATCTAGCCAGGCAGTTTCACAGCAATTCCCTGGTCTCCGCCAGGCAATTCCTGAGACTTCTCGGCCATATGGCTTCCACGGTTCATGTAACCCCCAATGCCCGCCTGCACATGCGGCCTGCTCAGTGGAGCCTTCGAACTCAGTGGCATCAAGCCACAGGGGGCCTTGCAGACTCAGTAAGAATATCCACCCTGCTCGTCGTCTCTCTGCAATGGTGGCTTCATCTTCCGAATCTGGTACTCGGAGAGGTTTTTCAATCCCCTCCGCATTCTCAAGTGCTGACGACAGATGCTTCTCTTCTAGGTTGGGGAGCACATTGCCAAGGGGCCTGTACTCAGGGTCTCTGGACCCCTTGGGAAGCTGCTCAGCAGATAAACTTCCTGGAGCTACGGGCGATACGCCTAGCTCTGAGCGCCTTCTCCCAACTCACCTCTCACCAGTCTGTACTGGTCCAGACGGACAATCAAGTTGCCATGTTCTACGTGAACAAACAAGGAGGCACAGGCTCCTTCCTTCTCTGTCAGGAGGCACAACGGCTGTGCTTTTGGGCCGTCAATCACAGAATCCTCCTCAAGGCTGTCTACCTCCCAGGTCAAGAAAATTACCTGGCGGACAGACTGAGCAGGATCCTGCAACCACACGAATGGAGATTGAATCCATTGGTGGTTCAGCAGATCTTTCTCAGGTGGGGCCTCCCCACCATGGATCTTTTCACCAGTCCTCTGAACTGGCAACTCCCGAGATTCTGTTCCAGACAACCGCATCCTCTCAGAGTAGCAGCGGATGCGTTTCTGATTCCATGGTCCCAAGGCCTACTGTATGCGTTTCCTCCCACGCCACTAGTGTTCCGAACACTGTTCAAAGTCCTCAAGGACGGGGCCTCAATGATTCTGATAGCCCCCAGGTGGCCGAGGCAACCGTGGTTCCCACTTCTGCTGCAACTGACGGTGGACACTCCTCTTCCTCTGGGGATTCAACACAATCTCCTGTCTCAGGAACAGGGATCTCTGATGCACCCCAACCTCCAGTCCCTTCATCTGATGGCCTGGCTGCTGAAAGGGTAGTCCTGGCTCCCCTACTACTGCCTAGAGATGTGGAAGACGTAGTCTTAGCCTCTCGACGCCAATACACCAGGAAATCCTACGCTCTTAAGTGGCGTAGATTCTCCGCATGGTGTGCTCAGCACAGCGAGAATCCCTTCTCGTGCTTGGTAGCGGTAGTATTTGCTTTACCTCTCCAATCTAGGCCTTAATTCCAACTCTGTCAGGGTTCACCTCAGTGCTCTCTCAGCGCACCACTCGCCGGTGGACGGAAGGCCTCTTTCCAACCACCCTTTGGTGGCTCGTTTTCTCAGAGGCCTCCTCCTGCTTAAGCCTCCTTTACGTCCACCAGCCCCTGAGTGGGATCTGAATGTGGTCTTACAGCGGATTACTTGTCCGCCATTTGAACCTATGGCTACCTGCCCTCTCCGGTTTCTCTCCTGGAAAACCTTGTTTCTGGTAGCTCTTACCTCTGCTATGCGAGTAAGTGAAGTTCAGGCACTAGTGTCTGATCCCCCTTACACTAGGTTCTACAGGAATAGGGTAGTCTTACGGACTCACCCAAAGTTTCTCCCTAAGGTTGTCTCCCCTTTTCACCTCAATCAGGAGGTGGTTCTTCCGACCTTCTTTCCCAGGCCGCATGCCAACCGGGCTGAGATGGTCCTGCATACCCTGGATTGTAGGAGGGCGTTATCCTTCTACCTTGACCGTACGCGGGAGCATCGGAGGGCTGTTCAGCTCTTCGTTTCTTTTGACCCCAATAAGTTGGGGTTACCTGTCTCCAAGCGTACTTTGTCCATATGGGTCGCTGACTGTATCGCCTGGGCTTATGGGGCAGCCGGCCTCTCGTCGGAGGGTCGAGTCACGGCTCATCGTGTCAGGGTGAAGGCTGTGTCAGTGGCTCATCTCCGCTCTGTTCCGTTGGCAGACATCTGCCGGGCCGCTACTTGGTCTTCAAGCCAGACTTTTGCGGCCCATTACTACCTTGAGAGGGAGTCCCGCAGGGACAGTGCTTTCGGACAGGCAGTACTCCATAATCTCTTTGGGGTTTAGGCAACTCCTACCCTCCGGCCCTGGTGTTGGGCTACCGGTCGGGAGCATTCTCAGAGAAGATTCCTTCCTTACGTACTGACGAGCTAGAGGGAGCTCATTTTTTCAGCTCGAGATTTCCAGTAGCCTTAAGCTGGGGAGTCCCATATGTGAGGACTGACTTCCTGCTTGGTCCTGGAGAAAGAGTAGTTACTCACCTGTAACAGGTGTTCTCCAGGAGCAGCAGGAATCGGTCCTCACAACCCTCCCTCCTCCCCTTGGAGTTGCAGTCATATGATTTATTTTTGATAATTTTTGCTGTCTTTTAGCTATATCATCAGACTGAGCAAGATGGCACCCTTGGGCGGGAAGGGGACCGCGTATGCGCGCTGCAATTCCCAAAGGCTTTCTTTGAAAGCTGGGGAAATGCTCCGCACGGGGGCTCCGTCGGCGCCGACGTCACCCATATGTGAGGACTGATTCCTGCTGCTCCTGGAGAACACCTGTTACAGGTGAGTAACTACTCTTACCGATCCGCTTGGAGCATCAACAGCACCTCCGGTTTGCCGTCCCCATGGGGCACTTTCAGTTCCAGGCGTTACAGTTTGGATTGGCAACCGCGCGCGCACCTTCACCAAGGTAATGATGGTCGTGGCAGCGGCATTAAGAAAGGAGGGTGTCTTGGTGCACCCTTATCGGGACGATTGGTTAATTCGAGCAAACTCAAAAGACGAGAGCGAGAGAGTGACCCTCCGGGTGGTACAGTTTCTACAGAGCCTAGGATGGGTGGTGAATGTGGCGAAGAGAAAATTGGAGTCGTCTCAGGAGTTGGAATACTTGGGGGTGCATTTCGATACAAGAAAAGGCAGGGTATTTCTACCAAGCTCCAGGGCTATGCAGCTGAGACAGTTGGTGAGAGATTTCTTGGAGAAAAGGGCTCCATCGGCGTGGCATTATCTGCAGCTGTTGGAAACAATGGCGGCCATGCTGGAGTTAGTGCCATGGGAGAGGGGGCACATGCGTCCAATGCAAAGAGCTCTTCTCAGGAGATGGTCGCATCAGTCTGATCGCTTATCCCAGCGGCTAGTCTGTCCGGGGCACACAAGACAGGCCTTACGGTGGTGGCTGGCTCCGGGGCGGCTAGAGAGATGAATTCCGTTGGAGGCACCAGATTGAAAACCGTTGACAACGGATGCCAGTCTGTTCGGCTGGGGGGGCGCACTTCGAAAGGCAGTTTGCCCAAGGTCAGTAGAGCGATGGGGAAAAGACATGGTCAATGAACAGGTTGGAATTGCGAGCGGTCTCGCTAGCGCTCAGTTTCAACAGTTGTTGCAAGGAAAAGCGATACGAGTGTTGTCAGACAAAGCCACAGCAGTGGTGTACATCAACCGGCAAGGGGGCACAACCAGCATGGCTCTCGAGGAGGAGGCGGAGGAGTTACTTGGTTGGGCCGAAGTACACCTGGAGGCGTTATCGGCGGCACATGTGGCAGGAGTGGACAATGTACCACACTACAGAAGCAGATACCACGCAGAAACCAAACAACCAGTCCAAGGAGTGATAAAGGTGGAAAGACAAAGTCTTTATTAATTTCTTGACAACCCGACACAGGCCGTGTTTCGTTACCCTTCATCAGGGGTTTGTCAGGCACAAACTAAAAATATAAACATGTAAATACTTAAAATCATAAAACCAGACCACAAAAAGCACTACCCATAAAACAATAAATAAATAAAACAATAAAAGGCAAATCAGGCAGTAAAAAATAGATAAATAACCAAAATTAAAATTAAAATAAATAGTAAAACATTTCATATACAGTCATTGCAGAACCAACTGAACAAATATGCTCAAGAATAAAAAAGCATAAATACCTCTGTTGAAGACCATTAAAACAGATGGTCTCGTACCATATTGTTGTAAGGCTTAATAAGAGAACAGTCACACTAACAAGACATAAATAAATAAGATTAAAAACAAATAAATTATCAACAATGCAGTCACCAATGTACCAGTTATAATGTAATGAGTGGAACTAAGGGAGACGGAGGGATCACGAACTGATTGAATGAAGAGATAATGGTATCTTTCTATATAAAAAAAAAAAAAAACTGCAGGAGTGAGTCAGTTGGAGTGAAAAAACATAGAAAGGAGAACTTCAGCTATAAATGATTGCAAATACTAAAAAACTAAAAAGCCTGCAAAGGATTATTTTGAAAAATAGATTACTGAAAGAGATTGGAGTACATCAGCGTAAACAGGATCGTATGTCGAGAAAAACATGCACAAAAAGATTTCCCAACCAGATAAAGCCATTATTTGTGCAGAATTGCATCAGTATTGCAGGAAACATTTTTGCAACCTTCGAGGTATCAATAATTGTAAGAATTAAAAAAATCGCAATACCTTTTCTTCCAAAGCTACCGCATGCAGTTGTAAAGAATACAATGACTAAAAGACGCCCGCTCATGCGCGTGAAGAAAAAGGAAAACAGAGGGGGCGGGGCTAACTCCAGAGGAGCGGGAAAAACTTTTATACGGTGAAAATGTAAGATCCAAGATCGAAAACTGTACTGGGGAGTTAAAAATTATTCAACTAAAACAGACTTAATCATGTATGCCTATTGGAACTGCTAGAAGGGAAGAGAAATGATAAACAATCATAAAGCGTTTATAGGCACCACATAGGAGTGCAGTCGTGCGATCTATGAATATCGCTAAGTCAAAACAAGGAAAAATTATGTGTATATATATATATATATATATATATATATATATATATATATATATTTAAACAACTATAAAACGCTAAAGGGGAATTAAAAATAAAAACCATAGTGCAACAATGAAAAAATAATAAACGAGAGTGTATTTTCAACCATTATGGATCGTAAATCGAAAGGTAAAAAACATACGTAATACTAAATCAAAAATTGACATAGCGGCTAGGGGCACAAAAGAAACGGTGCACTTATAAATACCACCCCTCTTATTTATATTGGTGTACCACCCCCTTTTTTACTTATTTATATTGGTTCCCCATGTTTTACCTATTTATAAGTGCACCGTTTCTGTTGTGTCCCTAGCCGCTATGTCAATTTTTGATTTAGTATTACATAAGTTTTTTACCTTTCAATTTACGATCCATAATGTTTTTTAATTCCCCTTTAGCGTTTTATAGTTGTTTACATATAGATATACACACACATAATTTTTCCTTGTTTTAACTTAGCGATATTCATAGATTGCACGGCTGCACTCTTAATGCGGTGCCTATGAACGCTTTATGATTGTTTATCATTTCTCTTCCCTACTAGCAGTTCCAATAGGCATACATGATTGAGTCTGTTTTAGTTGAATAATTTTTAACTCCCCAGTACAGTTTTTGATCTTGGATCTTACATTTTCGCTGTATAAAAGTTTTTCCCGCTCCTCTGGAGTTAGCCCCGCCCCCTCTGTTTTCCTTTCTCTTCACGCGCATGAGCGGGCGTCTTTTAGTCATTGTATTCTTTACAACTGCATGCGGTAGCTTTGGAAGAAAAGGTATAGCGATTTTTTTAATTCTTGCAATTATTGATACCTAGAAGGTTGCAAAAATGTTTCCTGCAATGCCGATGCAATTCTGCACTAATAATGGCTTTTTTTATCTGGTTGGGAAATCTTTTTGTGCACGTTTTTCTCGACATACGATCCTGTTTACGCTGATGTACTCCAATCTCTTTCAGTAATCTATTTTTCAAAATAATCTCTCTTAATAATCTATTTTTCAAAATAATCCTTTGCAGGCTTTGTTTTAAAACGCGGCAGTATGCATCGTTATATATTTTTTGACACTATGGAGGAGGCTTTAACTGCCCTTTAGTTTTACTTTTTGACACATCATGCCCTGCCTGTCACATTCAATTTTTATTTTTATGCCTGCTTTGTTCCAGTTTATAGATATTAGGTTTTTTAGTATTTGCAATCATTTATAGCTGAAGTTCTCCTTTCTATGTTTTTTCACTCCAACTGACTCACTCCTGCAGCTTTTTTGGTTTTTTTTTTTTTTTTATATAGAAAGATACCATTATCTCTTCATTCAATCAGTACGTGATCCCTCCGTCTCCCTTAGTTCCACTCATTACATTATAACTGGTACATTAGTGACTGCATTGTTTATAGTTTATTTGTTTTTAATCTTATTTATGTCTTGTTAGTGTGACTGTTCTCTTATTAAGCCTTACAACAATATGGTACGAGACCGTCTGTTTTAATGGTCTTCAACAGAGGTATTTATGCTTTTTTATTCTTGAGCATATTTGTTCAGTTGGTTCTGCATTGACTGTATATGAAATGTTTTACTATTTATTTTAATTTTAATTTTGGTTATTTATCTATTTTTACTGCCTGATTTGCCATTTATTGTTTTATTTATTGTTTTATGGATAGTGCTTTTTGTGGTCTGGTTTTATGATTTTAAGTATTTACATGTTTATATTTTTAGTTTGTGCCTGACAAACCCCTGACGAAGGGTAACGAAACACGGCCTGTGTCGGGTTGTCAAGGAATTAAAGGTGGAAAGACAAAGTCTTTATTATCACGACTAGGAGTGGACAATGTGACAGCCGATTTTTTGAGCAGAGTCAAGGTGGACCCCGGAGAGTGGGTTCTGCATCCAGAGGTTTTCGAGGCACTGGTGCGTCGTTGGGGGTCGCCGGTGATGGACCTCATGGCAACGTTCGAGTCTGCGAAGACGGACAGGTTTTACAGCAGAAGAAGGGAAAGGATGTCTGAAGGATTGGACACCCTGATTCAAAGGTGACCGGAAGAGCAGCTCCTATACGTCTTTCCGCCGTGGGTGCTGATCGGTCAAGTCCTGCAGCGCATAGAAAGGCACAGGGGCCTAGTGATCTTGATTGCTCTGGATTGGCCCAGGAGACCGTGGTATGCTAATCTGGTGTGTCTCTTCGTGGAGCCCCTGTGGAGATTGCCGGTCAGGGACGATCTGCTGTTGCATGGTCCATTGAGTGTGCCTCAGGTGGATCGGTTTTCGCTTATGGCTTGGCTCTTGAAAGGGCAAGGTTGACGGCCAAGGTTACTCGACGGCAGTTATTTCGACCTTGTTGAGATCCAGGCGTAGGTCTACCTCAATGGCGTATATCCGAGTCTGGCGCATCTTTGAGTCGTGGTGCGCGGATAGGCAAGTGTTGCCCTTGAGGGCATCTATATCACAGATTCTAGCCTTTCTGCAGGATGGTTTTGAGAAAGGGCTTGCGGCGGCTTCTCTATGGGTGCAGTTAGCAGCGCTTTCTTGTTATCGTGGAAAGGTACAAGGGGTGGTGCTCTGGACTCATCCGGATATTAGAAGATTTTAAGAGCAACAAAGCTTTTGAGACCGCCATGTAGGACTTCGGTGCCGACTTGGGATCTCAACTTGGTATTGGATGCGTTGATAGGGGTGCCATTCGAGCCATTGGCGAAAGCGACTGTGAAGATTCTCACGCCGAAGTTGGTATTTTTAGTGGTTATTTCGTCGGCAAGAAGAATTTCGGAGCTCCAGGTGTTATCATGTAAGGAGCCTTTTTTGTCTTCCCATGCTAAGAAGGTGGTTTTGCGTACCGTTCCTTCTTTTTTGCCCAAGGTTGTGTCCATGTTTCATGTGAATCAGTTTGTATCCTTGCCAGTGTTCGAGAGAGGAGGCAAGGATAAGGCTAAAAGTCGATTACTTCGGTTGGACGTCAGTCGAGTACTAAGAGCCTATGTACAGCGGACATCCGTGTTTCGGAAGTCGGATAGATTGTTTGTTTTGTTTGGAGGACCAAAGCGAGGGGAGTCAGCATCCAAGTCTTCTATTGTGAGGTGAATTAAGGAAGCGATTGTGTTGGCGTATATTTTGAAGTGCAAGGCTATTCCGCAGGACTTGCAAGCGCATTCGACGAGGGCGCAGGCAGCTTCCTGGGCGAAATGCAGTTTAGTACCTGCGGTGAAAATTAGTAAGGCGGCTACATGGTCATCATCATCTTCCTTTGTTAGGCATTACAGGCTTGATGTGCAGTCTGAGGGGGATACGAGGTTCGGATCGGCAGTACTTCAGGCTGGTCTGGCAGGTCTCTCCCGTTAAAGTGTTTACTGCTCTGTTACATCCCCAGAGGTCTGGGACTAGACTGGAGAGATGCTAAGGAAGGTGAAATTAGACTTACCTGCTAATTGTGTTTCCTTAAGGAACTCCAGTCTAGTCCCATATCCCTCCCAGTTATAAGGTGGTGGACGGTAGCCTGAAGTAAGATATCAGTGAACTCGCAGCTACGGCTGAAGGGGTTTGGCTACAATCTCCATATGGGGGGGAGAATGGGATTCATGTCTTCACGACGTGGGTCTAAACAGGATCCTGCTTACGACTGTCTGGTAAGTGGGTACATACCAAAGGTACATAAGAGTTGGTTCAGTTACATAGTTGTATAGTTATTTAGTTATATGACATTTCAATAATATTTCTGTGTACTTATTGCTCTAGTGAGTCTGCTTTGTTAATAGGTTACTGGATCGGGAAGGCGGTCCCTGGATTACTTATACTGGTGTCACTGAAAAGTGTGACATGCTCAGTCTCCAAGGCTGCAGGAGGAGGTGCTTAAACCCCAGAGGTCTGGGACTAGACTGGAGTTCCTTAACGAAACACATTTAGCAGGTAAGTCTAATTTCACCATTTTTCTAGTACTTTTTCCATGCTAGGCTTACCCTCCAATGCAGAAAGCAAACTGGCACTAAAAAACGGCCACACTAAATTTTGGCGCACAGGGCATGCAAATCGCTGTATATTTTATTGCTCCTGATTTGGGGGGGGGGAACGGGACTGCACTGAAATTTAGCATAGATTTTTACACTATTTTTAACACTGGATCTTCATACCAGCTTCTGACCGGCATAAATATCTAGCTGGGTGCAAAAAGACCTTCTGAGGTGAAGTTTGACGCTTCACTTCAAATGATTGTGGCATCTAGGAAAGCCCCCAATGCCATCAGCACAATATCTAGGTCCAGTGTCCCCCTCCCCCCCCCACACCCAACAGAAATAAAATCTTTGGCCCAGTGACCCTGAAATCTTCTCCACCAGTACTTTATATATTGTGGCAGGAACATTACCCATATGCTCCCTCCCTCGCACCGCCATCTTGCAAATGGCAGCACCTGGCCCCAGACATTGTATCCTGGGATGCACTGGCAGGATCTGACTGCCATATAAGGCAAAAGAAATGCCTTACATAGCAGAATGTGCTACACAAAGCTAAAGGTGGTCACTTTTTCAGAGCAAATAGTTCTGTCAATTAATTTTCGTTCCACTCTGACTTCTGCAATGTTGCTTGATGGAAAATAAGAGGACTGCATTGAAAGCTGTTTTACATCATTTACAAATTATTTTCCATCAAGCAACATTGCAAAGGTCGTTGATGCAATTAGGGCATAAGTTCAGTAAATTGAGTAAAAGTCTGAACATATTTGCCCAGATAAGTCTGAGACCTGTTGCTTATTTATTATGTTAGTATTTTTCTAATAATTTTGTTCTGTGCATGAATCACACTATATCTTCATGATACTGTCAGAGTGGAACAAAAATTAATTTACATAGCAGAATGACATCCCCCCAATATTGCATCACGGGACGCATGACGTAGGATCAGCTGTCCCAGAGTGCAACATAGAGGGGTGTCTCTGCCAAATAAGGCATTTGTTTTGCCTTATATGGCAGTCTGGCCCTGTCTGACGCATCCAGGGTGCAGTGCATACTGCCGTTTTGCTAGATGGCGGTGCAGTGGCGGGAGCATGTGGGCAACACTTCCACTACACTATTTAACATGGGGGGGGGAGGGAATTCTGGGCCACTCTGCCACCAGGTGTTTCTTCAGGAGGGTGGGGGATGAGGGCCACTAGGCCACCAGAGATTTTATTCCTGCCGGTAGCCAAGGGAGGAAACAGCCCACTGCCACTATGCTAATGACACTGGAGGCTTTCTGAGATGCCTGGATCATCTGGTGAAATGTCAAACTTCACCTCAGATGATCCTGTTTGTCTGGGACAAATTGGCAAAATTATAGCATGGCATAAGCTACCTTTTTAAAAAGTCTGTTACTTTTTTTCTTCGATATACACCATAATTACACTATGTATTTAGGCAATCTAAGACTGGGAAGACAGTACATAAAATGGTTAAATAAAATAATTTGAAGAGGAAACTTGTTAAAACTTCTTTAATGTGTACAATTCCAGTAACATAGCTAAAGGTTGTTTTTGAGAATTTGTATATTGAAAGTAGGTTTGTTACTTTTAGGTCAGGTGGATAAACACATGCAAGAAATGCAGGAGAAATCTGCCTTAATGATCCAGAGGCACTGGAGAGGCTACCGGGAAAGGAGACATTTTAATCAGCAACGACAAGCTCTTAAGCAGTATAAAGCTGCTGTCACCATTCAGAGAGCTGTAAGTCTTTAAATTCAACTGTCCTGTAAGAGAGGTGTTTGGCTTTATGTTTAAAAAGAACAGTACATGGTCAGGGCTGTTTTTGAAAGCCATTTACACAAATTTAAAAAAGTTTTCCTTTTCGTCCCTCCAGTTCAGTCCCGCACCGCTGGGTAGTGCACCTCTTCCTGCAGCATGAAGACTGGACATGTCAGACATCTGGTACATATACCAGTGGTACCTCCCACCAGCTTCTAGTGTGTCCAGTCTCCATGCAGCAGGAGGTTGTGAGCCTAGGGTATAGGCTCACCAGGAGTTGCACATAAGTGGAGTTCCTGAGCGGGTGTCCAGTTTAGTCCTCCACATCCGGGTAGTGCACCTCCTCCTGCAGCAAGGAGACTGGACCAATCAACTCTTCAGAATCATAGCCTGCTTACTGCTGGAACTCCCATGAGCCCTCCAGTGTGTCCAGTCTCCTTGCAGCAGGAGGTGGTGTGAGCCTGGAGCTAGGCTCACTTCTTCTTTTCTAGTTGGGGTGTTCTCCAGTTTACTTTACTTTACTTTCCTTTGGTTTGCTTTAGTTTTCTTTTTTCTAGCTACTGTCCCTTTTATTGCTTTACAAAAAAAAAAAAAAAAGACAATCCCCTTGCAGAGCGTGTCTCTGACTCACGGGGCTTCCTGCAGTTCAAGAGGCTGAACGGTACTGCCCTTCGCTCCGGGTTACCTGCTAGCAGTCTTCACCGGTGCTCTGATCGCTCCCCCAGGACTGTTCGGGGGCAGCATCAGTAGACCCGCGGCTGTGCTGCCTTCCGATTTCTCTCAGCTCGCTGACAGGCACTCCGGCTGCAGTCCGGTGCTTGTCAGACCAGCGGTTTTCAGGCTCTCTCCTCTGCTCCGCTACTGTGGGGAGTCTGCCCTGACGCTTCCCTTTACCTGATTTCGGGGTAAGTGTGTTTTTTTCGGCGCGGTTTCTTTCTTTATTTACTTTTATTATTTTCTTCTGTTTTTGGCGCTCTTTTTCCTCAGCGCGTCTCGCTCGCGGCGGCCATTTTGGATTTATTTTTTGGCGGTTTTTTGCCTTTGGGGATTCTCATTTCTTTTCAGTTACTAGCGTTTTGATTTCCCTGATATTTTGGGGCGCTTATCACTGTTTCTTTTTTGTTTTCAGTTTGCAAAAAAAACAAAAAAAA
Source organism: Ichthyophis bannanicus (assembly GCA_033557465.1). NCBI lineage: Eukaryota > Metazoa > Chordata > Amphibia > Gymnophiona > Ichthyophiidae > Ichthyophis > Ichthyophis bannanicus. The sequence goes on along the minus strand of CM066036.1, from coordinate 844,777,173 downwards.
AACAAAGCAAAATCAAAACCAGCACATCAGCTAAAAGCAGGGGACCAGAGAGCAGTGTAAACCCACTTTACAGGGGTTTTCAGCCCGCGGGCTCTGTGGGGGGGGGTTAGCTATTCCCTTTCTTCCTTCAGCTGCCACTCTGATTGCCTCTATCCATGTCTTCAAAGCCACAATGCTTGGTCTGTGGTTTGCGCAGACGCTCTGTCTCTGCCGCTGGTTTCTGCTCCAGCTGTGCTGCAGTCTCTTCGGGCATTGAACATCAGGAGAGCTCCCCTTCTCCAGCGGAGCACTTGGTGGCCCCGCCCTCTGCTGAGGGTGATTCTGCTCCGGTGCCTCTGTTGCCGCCTGTGGCTCCCGGCCCTCAGGGTCCGGGGTCTCTGTGGAGCACGGAGATGTTTCATCTTCTCTGACTCATTTTTCTCCCGACTTCGTGCTCATCATGCATCAGGCCTTCAAATTGGGGCAATTGGGCAAATGGCCTGAGGCCTCCCCTCAACTTTCGTCCCTCTGCCGTCTGTCTCGGCCCCGCCGGAGCCGGCCTCCAAGGTGGCTAAGAAATCGCACTCTGTGAGCTTGGTGCAAGAAGAGCTCGAGGTACAAGACCTCGACCTGGATGCGGACCTTGAGGGCAGTGCCGATGACCTTGAAGAGGGTGAGATTCCAGACCCTGAGGATCAGGCTAGGATTGTTCGGGTGTTTCGTAGGGAGGAGTTGGTGCCTCTTATCACCGAGGCCCTTCAGACGCTCAATCTCTCAGCGCTGGTTTCTGGGGAGGCCGATGTATTGGAGGATCCTCTTATTCAGGCGGTTCGGGACGCTCAAGTGGTCTTCCCTGTTCACCGGGTGGTTGCTCAGATGATTCAGATCGAGTGGGACCATCCGGACGCTGGTTTGAAGGGCATCCGGACGATGCATCGTCTTTACCCGTTGAAGGACGAGGATAAGGAGAAATTCAAGTCTCCACGTGTTGATGCGGTGGTATCTGCGGTGACCAAGAAGACCACTATTCCGGTGGAAGGCAGTGCTGCCTTGCAGGACTTTCAGGACAAAAAAGTCGATGGTTTATTGAAACAAGCATTCGACACCAATGCTTTATCGCTTCAAGCTTCCATTTGTGCGGCCTGGATAGCTAGGGAGTCTTTGCGATGGGCTCAACGCTTGCGTCAGAATTCTTCTTTGGACCAACAAGCGTTGCTCGAGGTTACTCGCCTTGAGTCGGGTTCCGCTTATCTGGCGGATGTCCATTATGATTTAATCCGTACCATGGCGAATAGTATGGCCTCGTTGGTGGTGGCGCGCAGATCTCTTTGGTTGCGTAACTGGGCCGCCGATCCTTCTTCCAAGTCTCGTCTTAGCAAACTTCCCTTTAAGGGTAAGTTACTCTTCGGGGAAGACTTGGACAAGTTGGTGAAGGACTTGGGTGAGACCAAAGGTGGTCGGCTTCCAGAGGACAAGCCCAAGTCGGTTAGATCTTTACCAGCGCTTCGAGGTTCCTTTTGGGATTTTCGGAGATTTCGGTCCACCCGTCTTTGGAATTCCCAGCGAGGCCGGTTTCCGTCTCGGTCTCAGTCCTTTCGAGGTTTCCGGGGAGCTGGCAGGGGTTTCTCCGTCGCTTCCTCCGGTGCCGCCTCCTCCTTCAGTCGTAAATCGCAATGAGATGAGGCGGGCTCCGGAGGGGGTTCCAGTTATCGGCGGACGTCTTCGCCACTTTCTCCCCTCTTGGGCCCACATTACTTCGGACCGTTGGGTTCTCGAGATAGTCAAAGACAGTTATGCGTTGGATTTTGCCTTCCCTCCAACAGATTCCTTTGTCCTCTCTCCCTGCAAGGGGTCGCAAAAGAAACGGGACATTCGGGTAACCTTGGATCGCTTGTTAGCGCTGGGGGCCATCGTCCCAGTCCCTGCGGCCGAGTGCGGCCTCGGTCGTTACTCCATTTATTTCGTGGTGCCAAAGAAGGACGGCTCCGTCCGCCCTATTCTCGATCTCAAGGGCGTGAATCGCTGTTTACGGGTGCCACATTTCCGGATGGAGACTCTGCGTTCCGTCATTGTCGCCGTGCGACAAGGAGAGTACTTGACTTCTCTGGATCTCACCGAGGCTTATCTACATATTCCGATTCGTCGCGCACATCAGAAGTTTCTCCGGTTCGCCTTTCCCTGGGGTCACTTCCAGTTCCAAGCTCTACCTTTCGGCCTGGCCACCGCGCCTCGCATTTTCACCAAGGTGATGGTGGAAGTCGCGGCGGCCCTACGCAAGGAGGGGGTTCTGGTGCACCCCTACCTCGACGATTGGCTGATCCGAGCGAAGTCCGCGGAGGAGAGTTTGCGAGTCACGGACAGGGTCGTTCGTCTGCTGCAGGATCTCGGCTGGGTAATCAACGTTCCCAAGAGTCAGCTGGTGCCGTCTCAACACCTCGAGTCTCTCCCCGGTCGCCGGGTCCAGAACTTGCGTCAGTTGTTGCAGATGTTCCTGGCGGACCCCGCACCTTCGGCCTGGTGGTATCTCCAATTATTGGGGACCATGGCGTCGACTCTGGAAGTGGTTCCGTGGGCCCGATTTCATATGCGGCCGCTTCAGCGTGCGCTGCTGCGTCGTTGGTCCCATCAGTCGGATTCCCTAAACCGTCGTTTGCCATGCCCTCTCTGAGTTCGACGGGCGTTGAAATGGTGGCTGTCCCCGCTCTCGCTTCGGACAGGAACACCCTTGGAGCAGCCTCTCTGGTTGCCGGTCATCACGGATGCGAGTCTCTCCGGCTGGGGAGCCCACTGCCAGGGCCGGTTTGCACAGGGGACCTGGTCTCCGCAGGAGGCTCTTTGGTCGATCAACCGGCTCGAGCTACGAGCGATACAGCTTGCGCTTCAAGCTTTCGAGGAGTCAGTCCGCGGTCGAGCGGTTCGAGTTCTGTTGGACAACGCGACGGCGGTTGCGTACGTCAACCGACAGGGCGGCACCGGCAGCATGCCACTGGAAGTCGAGGCGGACGCGCTTTTTGCTTGGGTGGAAAGGCGTCTCCTGGCCATTTCGGCAGCACATATCGCTGGAAAGGACAATGTCATGGCAGATTTTCTCAGTCGGGTGCGCATAGACGCCGGCGAGTGGGAGTTGTGCCCACAGATTTTTGCTCAGATTGTTCGTCGGTGGGGTCCACCCGTCATGGATCTCATGGCGACGTTCACATCGGCCAAGACGAGTCGTTTCTTCAGCAGGCGTCGGGAGCGAATGTCCGAGGGTATCAACGCCCTTCTCCAGCCGTGGCCCGAATTCCAGCTTCTCTGTTTTCCCACCGTGGGCTCTGATTGGCAGGGTAGTTCAGCGCATCGAGGCCCACCACGGAAACGTCCTCTTAGTAGCGCCGGATTGGCCCCGTCGCCCGTGGTACGCGGATCTGGTCCGGCTACTCCACGGCGTACCGTGGCGCCTTCCTCCCCTCGTGGATCTCCTCGTGCAGGGACCTCTGCGCATGCCTCAAGTGGATCGGTTCTCGCTTACGGTATGGCCATTGAAAGGGCTCGGTTGAAAAAGAAAGGGTATTCCCCAGCGGTTATTTCCACCCTACTGCGTGTGCGGAAACCTTCTACCTCCCTCACTTATGTTCGGGTTTGGCGGATCTTTGAGGATTGGTGTTCACGGCATGCGGTCCGCGCTGCCACTTCTTCGGTTGCTGTCATTCTTAGTTTTTTACAAGACGGCTTTGACAAGGGTCTGGCCGCAAGCTCGTTAAAAGTGCAGGTTGCCGCTCTGGCATGCTATCGCGGCAAAATTCATGACGTCCCTCTTTCCTCTCATGTGGACGTTCGACGTTTTCTCAGAGCGGTATTCCGGTTACGCCCTTCTCGCAGGGTTGTCTTGCCACCCTGGGATTTGAACCTGGTATTACAGGCTTTGGCTCGGGCGCCCTTTGAGCCTCTCCGCAGTGCCTCTGTAAAGGACTTGACATTGAAAGCAGTCTTTCTCGTTGCCATCTGCTCGGCGCGTCGTATCTCTGAGCTTCAGGCGCTTTCTTGTAAAGCTCCCTTTTTATCCTTTCTTAGTGATAGGGTTATTCTGCGGCCGGTTCCTTCTTTCTTGCCTAAGGTGGTGTCCCCCTTTCACGTGAATCAGCCAGTGGTTTTGCCGGTTTTTGCTCCGGGATCGTCTTCCACGTCCGGCGCAGTGCTTCATAAGCTTGATGTACGTCGCGTCCTACGTCGGTATCTCAAAGTGTCCGCGCCTTTTCGAAAGACGGATCGTTTGTTCGTGCTCCATGGGGGTCCGCGGAAGGGGGAAGCGGCGGCTAAGGCCTCCATTTCTCGGTGGATTAAAGAAGCAATAGCGTCGGCTTATCTGCTACAGGGAAAGCCTGTTCCCTTGGAGTTTGCGCGCTCATTCTACTAGGGCGCAGGCCACGTCTTGGGCGGAGCATAGTCTCGTTTCTCCGCTGGACATTTGTCGAGCGGCGACGTGGTCCTCCCTCCATGCCTTTAGTAAACATTACCGTTTGGATGTGACAGCGGCTCGGGATACCAGTTTTGGGTCTGCGGTCTTACGCGCCGCGAGTAAAGATCCCCCCGTTGTTAACTGCTCTGGTACATCCCGGATGTGGAGGACTAAACTGGACACCCGCTCAGGAAATGGAAATTACACTTACCTGGTAATTGAAGTTCCTGGAGGGTCCAGTTTAGTCCTCCTTCCCGCCCGGAATTTGTTGCTCAGTCTTGGCGGCGTGCTCTGCCCGTTCTACTCTGATTTCAGTTACCTTACTGGCGCCTCTGCGTAAAAAAAAAAAAAAAAAAAAGAGAGCAAACTCACAAAATAAAAAAAAGAAAAAAAAAAAAAGAAAAACAGGCAGGAGACCAATCTCCCTTGGGTTGGTGTCCCATAGCCTTCCTTTCCTCGTGGTCGATCTCGGACTTCTTTCTGTTTCCTCAGCTCCCGGTGTTGACTGTCTGTTTCGGGACCGGGAACTGAAGCAAGGAGCAGCGTTTCAGTCCTCTCGTTTGGGGAGGGGGATCTGCAACGCCTTAATGGGTATTTTCTGATTCTCTGTTCTTTCCTTAATCTGTTCTTTATTTAGTCTGCTTTGTTACTAGTTCACTGGAGGGCTCATGGGAGTTCCAGCAGTAAGCAGGCTATGATTCTGAAGAGTTGATTGGTCCAGTCTCCTTGCTGCAGGAGGAGGTGCACTACCCGGATGTGGAGGACTAAACTGGACCCTCCAGGAACTTCAATTACCAGGTAAGTGTAATTTCCATTTAGTTTTTAGAATTTTAGATTTAAATTTAGGGATATTTTATTTTTAGGTACGCTGTACCTTTAATCTATTTTACATTGAGTTGCTAGTTTAAAAAAAAAATGGACAGAGCCGATCAGGGCAGGGAAGGGAGCAGTGGAGAGGATTCCTGCTTTACCTTCCCTTCGTTCTTCCTTGGATTCGATGCCCTGTTGCACTCCCTACCTGGTTGGGACGGTGGGGAGCTGCTGGAGGTACTCTGCTCTGTCTTCCGATCGGAGCTGCAGCATCTGGGTGAGCAGCAGTTCCTCTGCCTTAGGGCTTGCCGGCACAATCAGAGAGAAGCTAACTGGCAGGAATCCAGGTATTTTGCTTCAGTTTGGATCCAGATCATGGAGGGAAGCTGTTGTGAGAAGGTGAGTGTTCACTGGTGATTTTTTTCGTGCTGAGGCTTTCCCCCTCGTGTGGAGCTGGCTGCTCGATTTTGAAGCGCCATTTTTTTAGCACTGCCGTTTTTTCCTGCGTGGTTTTTTTTTTGCAAGCAGAGAGTCTGAGTGTCCAGGACATTGGATTTTCACAGAAACATTATTTTTGGTACTTGCTTTAAGCCTCTTTATTGCCTGTAGTAAGGCATTTGAGGTTTGAAGAAAAAAAAAGGGGGATTAGAGTTAATTAGCTAACTTGTTTTTTTCTGAGTAGTAGAGGCTCCGGTGTCATAGACAGTAGTTGAGAAGCCTCGGTATCTGTTTACGGGGATTGTAGAGGCTGATGCCTGCACAACTGCAGTGCTTAGTGTGTGGAACCCACAGGGGGAAAGTGTCGGTTGACGGCATGTGTCGTGGCTGTGCGACTGAGGCTGTACTTATGAAGCAGGAATTGCAAGACCAGAGTAAAGACGAGCCTCTCTCCAAGCCCCAGGGGACTGGGGGGGGGGGCGGCAGGAGACGAGGTTGGGCGAGAGGCTCCTCTCTCGCCGCAGGCTTCTACATCGTCTCACCCAGGTACAAGCGTTCCTCTGGGGGCGACGTCCTCGGCTTTGAAGAATTTTTCCCTGGATTTTGTCCTGCTGTTACATCAGGCGTTTTGCCTTCGTAAGCAGGGGGCTCTGCCGGACGTCTCGGAGTTGAGTCCCGGGGTAGTTAGAACAGTGGCACAGATGGCCGCAGGTACAGAGGTGAGGCCACATAAAAGGCCACAAGTTTTGGATGAGCATACCCTTCCTTCGGAGTGTTTGGAGGACGAAGAGTTGTAAGGAGAATTGGAAGGTCCAGGAGAGGATCTGGAGGAAGGTGAGATTCAAGAGCCTGAGGACCAGGCCCGGATTATTCGAGTGTTTAGGAGAGAGGAGCTGACGGCTCTAATTTCGGAGTCGCTGCAGGCGCTTAACCTTTCCATGGCCACGTCGGAAGAGGAAGACTGTGGAGGATCCACTCATCCAGGCGGTGCGGAAATCCCAGGCAGTGTTCCCGGTATATAAGGTGGTTAAGCAGATGATTCAGGATGAGTGGGACATGCTGGAGACAGCTCTCAGAGGCATGAGGTCCATGGCTCGGCTCTATCTGTTATCTGACCAGGAACGAGAGATAGTTCGTTCTCCTCGGATAGATGCGGCGGTTTCGGCAGTCACGAAGAAGACTACCATTCCAGTAGAAGGTAGCACGGCCTTAAAGGATGGACAAAACAGAAAGGTAGACTCGATGGTGAGGCAGGCCTTTGAGGTCAATACCCTTGCACTGCAGGCCTCGATTTGTGGAGCATGGGTAGCGAGGACTTGTCTTCGTTGGTCTCAGCATTCACAGGTGGCAGATATTTCGCAGGACCAGTTGCAGGACTTGTCCAGATTGGAGTCCGGGGCAGCCTACTTAGCGGACGTACATTATGACCTGATCAGAACTTTATGTATAAAGAATATATGTATAAAACCCTCAAAACAAAATCTTTGGCTATGATCTACTTCATTTTAGTAACATGTAGTGGATTTCATGATAAATTTTATAAAGGGAAAACAGGTCTCAAACTCTTGTTTAGCACATTCCTGCAGACTGTGTCAATAAGGATGTGTGCTACAGTTGCATCAACGACCCATGTTTTCACTTAATCAGAACGTAATTAATGACAGGCAATTTGACATTTCAAGGTGAAGGATATTAATTCTTCGCTTATCTTTATGGTTCCCCCCAACTTGAAGCTGCTGTGAGTGTCTCAAAAACTGGCACTGTCAATTCAAAAAGTTACTTTAGAGAGAGATTTCATGCCATAAATGAAAAAGGAACTGAACAAGGAGAGTATTACCAACATACAGGCTAGAAAATAGTAATGATATTACCTCAGTAATGATATTATACGTCTTCGTGCTTAGCGTGTTAACATTGAGCCCGTTGGCTTCCCCAAAAAACGCCGCGCATGCGGACTCAATAAATGGAGAGATCTTTTATTCGGTAAGTAATGCTGAAGCGTCATTTGACGCAGTAACAAACCAACCTATCAGGCTCCAAAATTATATTGTGCTTCAAAAGGGAACACTTTTGTTATTGAGATGTAAAAAGAAAAAAGCCAACTGAAAAGACTAGATTGAGGTATCATAGGCAAGCTGCCCAATCGATCATGTTATTTAGACCCTGTGGGTAGACTGTTTGTAGATTATGAATCCAACGTTGTTCACGAATGATTAATTTCTGTTGTTTGGTTTTACCATTGTATCCTGTTTTACCATTGTAAGTACCTGTTCTAAACAAAAGTATCTAAGATGTTCAAAAGCATATTGTTTAGTGAGGCAATGTGTTACTATGGGTGCTTACATCACCTTACATTTAAGTCGACTGCGGTGTTCATTGATGCGGACGCGAAACGGTCTTTCCATCTTACGTATATATAGCAAGTCACACAGACATCAGATGCAGTAGACAACATAGCTAGAAGTGCAATTAGTTGACTGTCGCAAAATGTATCTTTTATCCCTATGCTGAAAATTCTGTGTGGTCTCTGAAATCTCACAAATGTTGCATTCTCCGCATGTTCTGTGTCCTTGCAATACAGGTTGAAAAGGGGTCCGTAGGTGATCTCAACACCGCTGGACTAAGTCTCTCTTTCAGGTTCTTCTGACGTGTCCATACACATCTAATCTGTTTTTGTGTTAGGCCTGGAAGTGTGCTGATCACATTCATATGTCTCTTAAAAATCCGTTTGATGTGCATACTATATGGAGAATACTTAGTGATAAAATTTACCGTAGAATCTTCCAATGGGGTATTGTTCTTAGTTTGAAGAAGTAAGTCCCGATCATTATATAATGCCCTTTTGTAGGCTACTTGAAGAAGGTGTTCCGGATATCCTCTGAGTTTGAACTCAGTCATTAATTGTTTAGATTGCCTTTTGAAAGTTCGTATATCAGAACAATTCCTACGGTAACGTAGAAATTGTGAAAAGGGCAGACTGTCCCGTAATTGTTTTGGATGACCACTGCTGTAATGAAGAAACGTATTACGATCCGTTGGTTTCTTAAAAATAGAGGTGATCCAGCCTTCAGTACTCTTTTCTATTACAACATCTAAGAAAACGATTTTATTATTACTAAAAGTGTGTGTAAATTGGATATGCGCATCCTGCATATTTAACTACGTTATGAATTCTTCCAGTTGATTAATAGAACCATTCCACAACATAAACACATCGTCTATGTAGCGTCGCCACATAAGCATGTGTTTTTTATAGGGAGATGTAGATATCCATTTGTGTTCATACATGCCCATGAACAAATTAGCCACTGATGGAGCACAAGTGGCTCCCATGGCAACACCTGATGTTTGCTGAAAAATTTGGTGTTCAAATTCAAAATAATTTTGAAAAATCGCTAAACCTGTTAGTCGTTCTAAAAACTGCAAGTGATTTGGAGTTAAGTCACCCCTACTGCGTAAAGCGGTCAATATTGTGTCCTGAGCTTCCAACTGAGGGATGTTCGTATATAGCGCTGTAACATCTAGGGTGACCAACAGTACTTCGCTACGGGATGCCCATTGTGCATATACAGAAAAGTAACTTTTTGAATTGACAGTGCCAGTTTTTGAGACACTCACAGCAGCTTCAAGTTGGGGGGAACCATAAAGATAAGCGAAGAATTAATATCCTTCACCTTGAAATGTCAAATTGCCTGTCATTAATTACGTTCTGATTAAGTGAAAACATGGGTCGTTGATGCAACTGTAGCACACATCCTTATTGACACAGTCTGCAGGAATGTGCTAAACAAGAGTCTGAGACCTGTTTTCCCTTTATAAAATTTATCATGAAATCCACTACATGTTACTAAAATGAAGTAGATCATAGCCAAAGATTTTGTTTTGAGGGTTTTATACATATATTCTTTATACATGATAGCACCCTCTATGACATGACCATATATTGACTGATCAGAACTTTGGCAAATAGTATGTCATCATTGGTGGTGGCGCGAAGATATATTTGGCTGCAGAATTGGGCGGCAGATAGCTCGTCCAAGTCAAGGCTTAGTAAGCTTCCCTTTAAAGGGAAGTTGCTTTTTGATGAAAATTTGGACAAGCTGATGAAGGATTTGGGAGAGTCCAAGGGCGGTCGGTTGCCTGAGGATAAGCTAAAGACGGGGAGGCCCAGGGTGGTGATGAGGGGCCAGTCTTGCGATTTTAGGCGTTTTCGGGCTTCATGTTTGGGATAATTTCAAAGAGGGCAGTATCCCTTTCGGGGCCAAGGATTCAGAGGTTTCAGAGGAGCGGGCAGAGGGTTCGCTAGCCCTTCGCTGACCGGTTTCAAGAACTCACAATGAAATGAGGGGAGCTCAGGCAGGGCTGCAACCTGTAGGGGGTCAGCTGCAGGAATTTTTACCTGCCCGGGTTCAGATAACATCCTATCAATGGGTATTGGAGGTGATTCGAGACTCTTTTGTTCTTTCTCCTTGCAGGGGGTGGAACAAGTTGTCGACGGTTCGGACAACTTTGTCGTGCCTCCGACAGCTCGGCGCCGTGGTCCCGGTTCCTCATGATCAATGCGGGTCCGGTCGATACTCAATTTATTTCGTGGTCCCAAAAAAGGAGGGGACTTTTTGCCCGATCCTGGACCTCAAGGGCGTCAACTGATGTCTGCGTGTGACCCATTTCCGCATGGAAACCCTAAGGTCGGTAATGGTAGCAGTTCGTCAAGGGGAGTCCCTGACTTCGCTCGATCTCACTGAGGCTTATTTGCACATCCCGATTCGGGAGGATCATCAAAGATTCTTAAGGTTTGCAGTTTCGTGGGGTCCTTTTCAGTTCCAAGCCCTGCCGTTCGGGTTGGTGACGGCTCCACGAAAGTTTACCAAGGTGATGGTGGTCGTAGCGGCATTTCTGCGCAGAGAAGGTGTGCTCATCCATCCTTACTTAGATGACTAGTTGATTCGAGCAAAGTCCCGAGCCAAGAGCAAAAAAGCAACGGCCAGGGTGGTGCAGTTCTTGCAGAGCCTTGGTTGGGTAGTCAATGCGTCCAAGAGTCGGTTGGTGCCGTTGCAATTAGAGTATCTGGGGGTTCGGTTCGACACAAGGGTCGGAGTGGTGTTCCTTCCAGAGGTTTGGGTTCAAGGGCTACAGTCCTTGGTGCTCAGTTTTCTGAAGCAGCGGGCGCCGTCAGCCTGGCATTATCTTCGGGTGCTGGTAACCATGGTGGCTGCACTCAAAGTAGTCCCTTGGGCTCGGGCACATATGCGGCCTCTGTCGCCGGTGCTCTCCTGCCACGCTTACCGGGTAGCACCGGCCGTGTCTGGAAGCCCCATTGACTGCTTTCCTGCTATGTTGGTACCAGGGGAGGTTCTATCATTAGGCATTTTCTAGGGGGCAGCAAAATCATAAATAAACATAGCTAGAGTGCCAGCCCCTAGAAACTGCTGCCTGAGGCCACCGCCTCAGTTGGCCTAATAATAGAACTGCCCCTGTTTGCCATTTCCTGGAGCCAGCATCTTCTATATGCATTTCCTTCCTTCCTGCTCCTACCCAGAGTTCTCATCAATATCAGGGAGGACAGGGCTACAGTCACTCAAGCTCCACACTGACTGAGACAGACCTGGTTCCCCTACCTGCATGCGTGGCAGAACTTCCCCTCCTTATGGGCACTGACCCGTTCCTCCTCACACAGCACAACAGACACCTGATCCATCCCAACTCCACAGCCTGTCCCTAGCTGCCTGGAGGATTGTTACAGTCCAACAATAACTGATTCCCTTTTGGACAATGTCCTAGTCATCCTCTCTGCCTCCAGAAAGCCAGCTATGCAGCGCTCTTTCCAAAGGAAGTGGGCGCTTCACACAATGGGTTACTACACTGCGACTCAATCCGGTGACCTGTCCTATTAACAAGGTACCACCATACCTTCTGCATCTCTTGTGCTCAGGACTCCAGACTACTTTAGTCAGATAGCATTTCTCCAGGAACAAGCAGGAAGTCAGTTCTCACGTATGGGTGACATCTGTGCCGACGGAGCTCATGCTGAAGCATCTCCCCAGCTTTCAAAGAAAGCCTTTGGGAGATGCCACCATGCATGCCCAAGGGTGCCATCTTGCCTCAGTCTACTTTTTTTTATTTTTAGCCACATGTCTGTTTTCCCCAGAAAAAGTATCAGTTTTTTTACTCTTTCTCCAGTCTTGCATGCTATGTCGGCATTGCGTCTCGAGTCCATTTAAAAATGTTTTTCTTTTTTCCTTGGTACGGTTCATGCCTTTTTTACCGCTGGCAGAGCCTCGGGTCTTCGACCTAGCTGGGGCCCTTTTTCACGCCATGGCCTCCAGTGGTTTCAAGAAGCGTGATTGGTTCTCTGAGGGTCATGTCCCTCACTGACACACAAGACTGCTGCCTCTTTTGCCTTGGGCTGGACCACAACCCCGGTGGACTGGCCTGTGCAAAAAAAAAAAGAGCCATCAGCAGCAGCACAACAAGTTCCTTCTGGAGTCTCTGGTAACCCCATGCTCCAGTGCCCCCTCTGAGGCCTTGGACTCCCATGGTGACTCTGCAGGCTCCAAGCGAGACCACAGTTCTCCAAGCAGGACTCCCTGGTCAGGAAACACAAGAAGAAAAAAAAACCCTCGAGGGCCACCTCCATGGACAGATCCAGGAAGATGGGTAAGTCCTGAGCCAGATCCCGCAGTCCACGCCGTTCATCCAAGGGCGCAGAGCAGGAGTGGCCTACCAAGGTCGCCAAAAAAAGAATCCTCCAGTGATCGGCCTCGGACCCCCGAGGCAGTCCTCGTTGAGGACTCCCCTTCAGGGGAGCCAGTGCCTGGCTCGAGTCCCCCTCTGTGCCTGCATCGATGGCTGTGGAGCCTTCTGGACTAGAATGGTGGCCTTGGAGCTCAACTTGTCTGCCTTCATAGCTCAGCAGGAGGCCCTGATGCCCGGCTGTGCCGGATCATCTGCCCAGACCACCGGGTCCCCAACATTGAGGACATCTCCAGACGTCGAGCTGATCCTCGAGAGCATGCAGCCTTGAGTCGATCCTTGACAGCGGTCTTGATCTTGGTCCCATTCCACAGACAGATTTCCTCCCTAGCGAGTGCCCAAGGCTTCGGCCGTGGAGCCTGAGGACCAGGCTTGGGACTGGATCATCCGGCATAGCCCTCCCTCGATTCCTGCACAGATTAGTTGGACTGGGAGACCACGGACGAGGAGTCCCCCAGACACCCGTCACCACCACTACATACCCTCTATGCCGATCCCTGCTCGAGGACATGGCATTCCTCAACATATGGAACATGTCGAAGGCATTAGCATTTGCCACTGAGTCTGAGGAGGACCCTCGTACGGTGGAGCTCTTCAGTACAAGGCCCTGCCGAGGGAAGCACTAACAGTGCCCATGTCATCCATCTTTGAGCAGCTACTTCTCCGCATGTGGGAAACACTGGCATCAGTGCCCAACATGAACTGACGGCTTGACTTGATGTATCAAGTCTGCTGGAGCCCGGGCTTCCAGAGAGCACAGCTGCTGCATAACTTCATGGTAGTGGAGTCAGCCATGCATTGGCTCAAGAGCCAGAAGACTCACTCCTAGTTGCCCCTGGGTAGGGAAGCCCACACCCTGGATGCCCTCAGCAGGAAGTGCTTCCAGGGCTCGATGCTCATCGGCCGCATCCAGGCATACCAGCTGTACATGGGCATGTACTGTGGCAAGAAGGCCTATCCAGAGTCCAGGGGAGGACAAAGAGACAGGGAATTCACCCTCATAAAGGGGCCCCCTTTACTCAGATCAGGGTAGGAAAGCCATAAACACCTCCAGGGATCAGAAAACTTCCACGTGGAAAACATTTCAGGCTCCCCCTAGTGGAAGGAAGGGGAGAAGGCTACAAGGCTCAGAACCCTTTAGACAGTGAATGCTTCAAGCACTCAGGTGCCCCGGAGTCAGGCTGATTGCCGTCACCTGAGTAGGGTGGGGTTGGAGCTAGAGCCCTGGAAGTATAAACCCAGAGCAGAGTATGATTTAGTAGAAAGGAAAAAGAGGAGACGAGAAGCAGGAAGCCAGGCTGAGCAGAGCAGAGGAACGGACCTTCCAGCTGGAGAGAGTGCTTTTTGGCATGTAGCACGACTGCAGGACAGTTTGGAGCCAGGAACAAGAGATACCCTGGGAGGCTGTTAGCTGAGCATGATGAGCAGGAAGGGGAGTCAGAGCCTATGCAGCTGGGAGAGCCTGAGGTGAAGCTGATTGAGGAGGACACTCCTATGGGACTGTTCCTTGTGCCAAGCTATAAACCTGGGGAATGTAGAAAAAGCAAGCCAGTCCTGAAAGAAGGTCTTCCAAGAGAAAAGGTACCCTTATATCACAAGCAGGGTGGCTGAGATCCCATGTGTTTATAAAGGGGAAGTTTACCACAGACTTTAAATGTGCTTTTTGTTTGGTGCTTTAGCCAGCAAAGCTACGAAGGGTATGTAATTAAGCTTGCTGGTAAAGACTGTGTATCCTGCAATAGAAAGAACCTTTAAAACTGCATTTTTTGGTTTGCTATGTTTTGGACAATTTTTGCTTCAAAGAATCTTGAACCAACAATCCTATGTGTGGTATGATCGAACCATTGTGTATATAAAAATAATAAATTTCTGTCATTTGCCTTACCTACTTGAGCCTGACTACAGCTTTCTGCATGCTGCACTCATACAGCTGAATAAGTGCTACATTTCCCAGAGGGCATTGCAGGGAAATAGTTTTAAAAAAAGCTGAAAAAGCATTCAGCAGAAAGTTCCTTCAATAATCCACGCCCCTCTAATCTAGAGGCGAGTGGTGGTGGCGTGACAGTACCTGAGGGACCTGGCGAAGGAACTCGCTGGGTTCTCAGCTAGTCTTTCCGAGGAGCACCTACAGCGGGTCCGGAGCCTCGTCAAAACCATCCATGAGTGCTCCAAGTTTGACTTGTGCAGTCTGACTGCTTCAAGTCGGTGGCTGGAGTAGCTGTAGTGGGCATCGGTGCTCGATGCCAGGTTTCGCTATAGTCTTCTGACCTGGAGCAATAGGTCCAGGTCAAATTGGTTGATGTCCCCTGCCAGGGAGAGAACCTCCTTGGCAAACCCATAACCGATAAGCTGCTGAGTTGGAGACAGAGTTCATGACAAGGACCAGGCTCTCCAAGAATGCCGCTACCCTTCCACGATGGAAGGGCTCGAGTAAAAAGTTGTGGCCTAGTGGTTGTGGCAAGTTACCTCAGGCCGGAGGGCCAGAGTTTCAAATCCCACTAGAGGCCCGCAACTTTGGGCTGGAAGAACTGGGATTTCTAGTCCCACAGGTGCTCCTTGTGGCCTTGGGAAAGCCACCTAACCCTCCATTGCCTCAGGTACTAAAACATAGATTGTGAGCCCTTCAGGGATAAGGGAAATATATATTGTGATGAGGAGAGTATGGCTGAGCCCATGGAATTGGGAGAAAATCAGACATTTACCTTTAAAGAAAGAGACAGGCAAGGAATCAGTAGCTCTCAAACTGCAGGCAGAGGAAAAAACCACGCAGCTACTGAGGACAGGAGTCACAGGACACACCTAAGCTCTGCTAATCTGAGGGCAGGCTTGGAATCTAATGAGAGACACCTGGGGGAAGGGCAGTGCACGATAGTTCAGAGACACTCTTATAAACCCAGGGAAACAGAAGGAAGTCAGTCTCAGATTCAGCTTGAGAAGGGCAGCACCACGGGAAGAGAGTCTCAGACTCAGCTTGAGAGGGGCAGCACTACGAGAGGGCAGCACACGAAGCAACACCCTGGAAAGGGAGAGACAGAGAAGCAGCACGCTGGAGAATTCAGTGGTGAGAGAAGCACCAGAGAAAGGCCCAGAGAGTTCACTGTGGAGGAGAACGGTGGAGACGTCCGGGGGATTCTCAGAGGTGAAAGCCCTAGTCAGAAAGAAAGCCAGGATTGCAAGGAAACTGCAATTGGTTTTAAAATTAGGAGAGCTGTACCGGAGAGAAGTGCTGACAAGGGTCAGGCTGCAGTGCTATCAGTTCCTGAACTAGCTAAAGAGTTGCAACTTCCAAAAAGGTGCGTGAATAAAAAGGTAGCCAAAAGTGCCGTGAGCCAGTTAGAGGCATTGTGTCATTTGATGCAAGAAAAGAATCTCCATGTTCCTAGTGGAAACCCTGTGCATAGGGAAAAGCCTCAGTGGAGAAAGGTTCTGGAACTTTTAGAGACTATTAAGCCTGAAGTTTTTCATGTTGGCTTAAAGCCAGATTTACCGGACACAGGTCCTGAGGAAATGCAGATAGACTATTATGAATCGGATGAGGGGTCTGAAGATTCAGTAATGGATTGTTCTCTGTGCCAGAAGGCAGAATAAAAAGTTCTTGGATAAAAGAAGGGAAAAGCCTATAAACTGAATGTCCTAGAAAGCAGTGTGAAAACAGGGAGAAAATGTGTTTAGCCAGGAATGCTAAAGAACCCTGTTGCTGAAGAAAGGATATTGTTTTTGGGTTTGAAGAGAAGAGAAACCTTGCTTGATTGCTGAATTTATTTATTTAGCTGCATTTATATCCCGCTTTTCACCGGGTCAAAGCGGTTGGGGGATACATTTAACACGAGGGGATATGAGACACATACACTAATACTTACAGGGAACATGGGCAATGGAGGGTTAAGTGGCTTGCCCAAGACCACAAGGAGCACCTGTGGGACTAGAAACCCCAGTCCTTCCGGCCCAAGGTTGCTGTCCTCTAGTGGGATTTGAACCACCGACCTTCCGGCCTGTAGTACCTTGCCCCAACCACTAGGCCTAGTGAAAACCAGCGACACGTGTTAAAAAGCTACATAAAGCAGTTTCATTGTTTTGTTTGGTAAAATGCCTATGGATTATTGTTTGGAGAGAAAATCCTGTTTGTTTTGCGTTGAGCCTTAATGCTCTTTAGAAAAAGAAATAAATTCCTGTGTTTGCCTTGTAAACCCTCGGTCTCCACACTACTTGTTTTTTTTCTAAACAACACAACTACAAATCCCAGCAGCCCCGGCGCTGGATGAGGGAAAAAACTCTTTAATTAAAGGACTAACAAGTGCAGCCCTAGGCTTATAGGCTGTTGCCTGGGCCAGGGGCCCACACAATATACAGTACCTGAATGTAAACAGTTTTGACTTGTAGAAAAGCGGTATATAAACCTATTTAAATAAATAAAATACTTGAGGAAGGGAGCTGCTTACAGAAACTACCTGGAGTATCATGCCTCCCCAGCAGGGTCAGCAGGCCAAGGGACACAGGCACGGCCCTTATAAGCAGAAGGTTCCCAAGCCCCCACGCACAGGACCCGGAAAAAGCCTGGCGGGAGTTTTTGACTCCTTGGGCATAGCCTCTCCGCCCCCAGGAGGTCAGCAGCCTCCTGGGGGGTAACCCTGGTACCACAGACACTTGGGCATTTCAAGTATTCAAGAAGGGTTACCTCCTCCACCTGGCATAGACACTTCCCCCTTTCTTTCCTAGGTGAGCCCCCCAGGACTCTCCTTCACCAGGATCTACTACTGCAGGAATTCACAGGTCTTCTCGAGGACAATGGTGATTGAATCGGTGCCCCAGCATCTCAGGGAATCTAGCTGCCAATCAGTGCCCTTATCAACGGCATAAAAACCGCCGCAGCAGAGGCGTGCCCGCGCCTTGCGGGCCTGCACCTGAGGGCCTCGCCAGAGGGCCCTTTGGCCTGGCCCTTAGGCGTGACACATAGGCGCAAGGGAAATTTATCTATGGAAAGAAGTCTTGTTTGAATTACGGCAATCAATTCTTGAAAATTAGAAGCAATCAACGACACGCAAGTATAACCTTCTAATGCTTATTTATATGCAAGCAATGCTGCTCTTACCAGTCTGCCTTATCTGCGTACAATGTCTCCCAGTAATCTTACAAAATCATTACCTGCAAAACAGATATACTTGGCTACCCCCTTTCACTTGGTTAGTGTCATATACATATTTGCTCATAATACCACAACACAGGCCTAGTAATCTTGGTTCAGAAAAGCAATTCAATGTAAGTGGAAACTCTCCTGTTAAAGCTGAAGTAACCCAAGCTTTATCTAATTCAGATAAGTTTATTAATATTGAATTAATAAATGCTAGATCAGTATGTAACAAAATCCAAACTATTGTAGACCATATTGAAGAAGCTCAACCAGATGTGCTCTGCATCACAGAGACGTGGTTAAATCCTACTGATAATGTGTTTCTAAATCAGCTTGTTCCAGACTCTTACTCTGCTTTTAGTTGCTCTCGCTCTGTCAGATGTGGAGGAGGTGTCCTTATAATTGCAAAAAAGAGTTTAAGATTCAGAATACAATGTATCTTGGAATCGCAACAAACCAATTCTATTAACATTGAGAACAAGCACATGGCAATCAGTCTACATTATAGAGCACCAAAAGCACCCCCTGATGAGCTGGCTTCAACGCTCGAGACTATTTGTGCCATCACTTCACCCTACAAGCCCACAATAGTGCTGGGTGATTTCAACCTCAGATCAATTAACTGCAGAGACTCAGAGGCTTTTCTTCAAGCAATGTGTTCATTGCAATTCACTCAAATAGTTAATGCACCTACACACAAATATGGTTATTCACCTGATCTCATATTTGTATCCAATGATTTAGTTTTAAGACGTCTAATCTCTACTCCTTCCATCACCCCAGTCCCTTGGACAGATCATTATTTAGTTAGGTTAGAAATTTTATTACAAACAAAAAATAGTAATGTGAGCCTAGACAACAAATGCTTTCACAGAAGATTCAAGAGATTTGACAGGGATTCATTTATACAAGATACTTTACCTCATCTTTCCGCTGATTCAGTGGAACTTGAGGCACAAGTAACCAATTGGAACTGCATTATTTCCAATGCAGCCAGATCAAAAGACATGAGACCAAAGAAACTAAGGATTAATAGGCTCCATCACAAACCATGGTTTTCAATAGTTATACGTCAGATGAAAAGGGAGCTCAGAAGACTAGAGCGTAAATGGAGAAGAAACAATACAACAGACTTAAGGCACCAATACTTAACGAAACAAAAGCAATATGACGAACGTATTAACGCTAAAAAAGAATACCATACAAATATAATATTTATTTATTTATTTTATTTATTTAGAACACATTTATATACCGCTCTTTCCCAGGTATCAAGTGCGGTTTACATATATTATATTTAATATATTCTTCCATCAATAAACCTAGAGAGCTCTTTGAAATTGTGAAGGGTCTAACAAAAGAGCAAAAAGTGAAATTCAAATTGAACCGCAGAGTTATGCAGACTTATATCAAGGAAAAGTTTCACTCTAAGGAACAAACAATATGTAATTTTAACTTGCATTTAATTTCGAATATCAGAATTTGGAATACATTCTATTCCCCTTCAAATGAGCAACTCTCTCACATCATTTCTTCTATAAATATAAGCACTTCTCCCACTGATCCATGTCCAGTATCATGGATTAAAACCACAAAGTCAAGTTTCATTCTCTACATTCACAACATTGTACAAAGCTCCCTCACTCAAGGCTTATTACCAGAGCAATTAAAGCTTGCAACTGTTAGACCAATTCCAAAGAAGACAACACTAGACAAGAATAACCCGGCTGCATACCGGCCGATATCTAGTATACCCTTTTTAGCGAAGATCATTGAAAAGACAGTGCAACTACAACTTCAAGAGCACATTGATATTCACGCACCTTTAGATGACAACCAACATGGTTTTCGCCCAAACCACGGAGTTGAAACTCTAATGATCTACCTTTTTGACAGCATACTCCGTACCATAGAAGACATCAAGATGAGTATCATAATGATTTTTATAGACATTTCTGCTGCATTCGACTCTGTAGATCACAAAAGGTTACTAGATAGACTAGTTGAGATTGGTCTATATGGAACAACATTAAAATGGTTTCATTCCTATCTGACAGAGAGACATTTACAAGTTAAGATAGGGCAAGAAACATCTCAACGCATAAGACTTAAACAAGGAGTACCATAAGGTTCAGCACTTTCATCTCCTCTATTTAATATTTACATACAGCCAATATGCAACATTCCAACGAAATATGGCATTAAATATACAATTTATGCTGACGACATTATGATATTCACAACAGTCTCTATCGATAACCCAGACTATTCAAGAATTACAGAATGTCTCTCAGAAATGTCTAAATGGTGCAAAGCCAATAATATGGAAATCAATTTTAGCAAAACAGAAGCTTTATTCGTAACTCGTAATCATGCTTTTGCACATCCTCCTGACATCAGGATAGAAAGTTCAATTATTCCCATTAGGTCAGAAGTAAGGTATCTTGGTGTGACACTAGACAAGGAACTGAGTCTAAAATCGCACATAAGTAAAACAATCAGAAATGCGTATTACAGAATGAAGATTATAAGAAGACTAAGGCCCCTTCTTGAGACCGTTCACTTCCGAAATGTTTGTCAAGCGTTAATCACCCCATTACTAGACTTCTGCAATCCTATATACCTGGGTTTAACTAAACAGTCAATCAAGCCTTTACAACTCGCGCAAAACACCGCTGCACGGATCATTTTTGGATTATCAAGTAAAGAGCATATCACCCCCATCATGAAAGAACTTCATTGGCTACCCATAGCGTCTCGTATCAAATATAAAACAACAATATATATATTTAAGATTAAGCAACACTGTTCTGCTGAATGCCTGACCTCTCTCATTCAGTCAGATATAAGCAATAGACCAAGAAGAAGAGGGTCTTCCAATAGATTTAGCACATCAAATGATATCAGAAAATCTCGTAAGGAAACCTCAGAGAGGGCATTTTCTTTTGCGGCGCCTAACATCTGGAACTCTCTACCAAGTGACTTAAGAGCAAATCAAGACCTTAATGACTTTAGGAAGCAATTGAAAACCGTTCTGTTTACTGAATATTACGGTCATTAGAAAGGCCAATCATATATATGTTGTATTATAGCTCACATTATATTATAGCTCACAATGTTGATAGCAAAACTGATTCCATGACACAATATCCTATTCACATCAAACTATGTACATATTATCTTTGATTATTTTCACATTCACTTTTTGTATTTTTGTTTGTTTTAACCGCTTTGATTATATGATAAGGCGGTATAGAAATCCAATTAAATAAATAAATAAATAAAATAAAGGGTTCTACTCCAGGTACTAACTCATACCAAAAGAACAGGGGGCCTAAGGCACGTCCTAGACCTGCAGGCCCAAACAGGTTCTTGGTGAGGGAGAAGTTCAAGATGCTCTCCCTTGGAACATTGCTGCCTTACCTCCAGTAGGGAGACTGGCTATGCTCCTTGGATCTGAAGGATGCCTACACCCACATTCTCACTCATCCCAGCCACAGGCAGTATCTCAAATTCATGGTGGGGGCGGCCACTATCAGTACAAAGTCCTACCCTTTGGCCTGGCCTCCGCCCCGAGTCTTCACCAAATACCTGGTGGTTGTCTCTGCCTACCTCCGTCTCCAAGGGACCTTCGTCTTTTCCTACCTGGATGATTGGCTCATAAAGGGAGACACTGCCGCCGAGATGCAGCAGGCCACAGCCCGCACCATCTACGTTCTGCAATATCTGGGGTTAGTGATAAACCACCCCAAGTCTCACCTCCTCCCGACAGTGTCTGAAGTTCATCGGGGCATCCTGGACAAGTTCAGGATTCCAAAGGAAGCACACTCTTGCAAGTCCAACAGGGTACCACAAGGAGCAAGTTAATAAAGTCTGTTTTCCACCTTGAGAGGGCATGTGTGAGAGGGCATGTGTGCAGTTCTGGTCGCCGTATCTTAAAAAGGATATAGCGTTATTAGAAAAGGTTCAGAGAAGAGCCACCAAAATGGTAAAGGGGATGGAAGGATACTCCTATGAAGAAAGGCTAAAAAGGTTAGGGCTCTTTAACCTGGAAAAGAGACGGCTGAGGGGAGATAAGATAGAAGTCTATAAATTAATGAACGGAGTGGAACGGGTAAACGTAGATCGATTGTTTACCTTATCAGAATATAGAAAGACTAGGGGACATGCAATGAAGCTACAGGGTAAACTATTTAAGACTAATAAAAGACAATATTTTTTCACTCAACGTGTAATCAAACTCTGGAATTTGTTAGCGGAGGATGTAGTAAAGGCTGTTAGTGTAGCTGGGTTTAAAAAAGGTTTGGACAAGTTCCTGGAGGAAAGGTCCATAAACCATTATTAAGAAGGGACCCAGGATATCAATGCTTGAACCAATGCAAGCATTGTGGAATCTGTGTCCCTTGGGGAAACTGCTAGGTACATATGACCTAGATTGGCCACTGTTGGAAACAGAATACTGTGCTTGATGGACCTTGGTCTGACCCAGTATGGCATATCTTATGTTCTTAAGTGTGACTTCTGGACACGGTTCAAGCCAGAGCCTGCCTTCCCCCCCTGGACAGGACCGACCATCTTAGGGCATTGGCCGCAGACGTTCAGCACCTACCCTCGGTGTCCACTCGCCTCCTGCTGCACCTACTCGGCCATATGGCCTCCATGATCCATGTCACCTCAGATGCCCGTCGTCATATGAGGGTGGCCCAGGGGTGTCTTTGCGTCCAGTGGACACAGGTCAGGGGCCTATTGCGAGACAGTGTCTGTGACCCGCCAGCTGGTGGAGTCCCTGAAATGGTAGCAGAACACAAAGCACCTTCAAGCGTGGATACCCTTTCAAACCCCCACCCTCCAGAGGGTCCTCGCTACAGATGCCTCCTTGCTGGGCTGGGGAGCACTTTGCAAGGAGCTCTGCAGTCAGGGCAGTTGGTCCAAGGCAGAAAGCCATCAGATGATCAACCTCCTGGAGCTCCCGTTCCTGCTCCAGCTGTTGACGGAGCCTCCTGTTCCCCTAGGCTCTGCCCCGGATCTGCTGACACAGATGGAGGGTCGGGTGTTGCACCTGAACTTAACCTCCCTATCCCTCATGGCCTGGCAGCTGAACAGGTCTCCCTAGCCTCCCTGGCCCTTCTGGAGGAGGTCGAGGAAATCCTCCTCGCATCGAGGAAGGACTCCACTAGACAAGTCTATGCCCTTCAAGTGGAGATGCTTTTCCGTCTGGTGCTCGGAGCACCAGATCGACCCCCTTCTTGTGCCGCATTCAGTGGGTCCTCCAGTACCTCCTCCATCTCTCAAGGGAAGGGCTGAAGTCTAACTCTGTCAGGGTTCACTTAAGCGCCATTTCGGCAAATCACCTCCCCATCAAGGGGAAGCCCCTCTCGGGGCAACCAGTCTCCCGCTTCATGCGGGGTCTTCTACTTTCAAAACCACCCATCTGCCCTCCCCCAGCGGAATGGGACCTGAACATGGTGCTCATGCAGCTCACCCGTCCTCCCTTCGAGCCAATGGTGACGTGTTCGCTCTGGCATCTATACTGGAAGGTAGCCTTCCTGGTGGCCCTGACCACGACTCGCCAAGTCAGTGAGCTCCAAGCTCTCGTGGCTGATGCCTCTTACACCAGTTTTTATCGAAACGGGGTGGTCCTCCATACCCACCCTAAGTTCCTACCTGAGGTAATTTTGGACTTCCATTTCTACCAGGAAATAGTCCTGCCGACCTTCTTTCCGAGGCCCCACGCTGACCAGGCGTCGACAGCTCTCCACACCCTCGACTGCAGAAGGGCTCTCGCCTTCTATTTGCAGAGCACCCAGACTCATTGCAAGTCTGGCTGGCTTTTTGTGACCTATGATCCCAATAGACCAGGGCAGGCAGTCACCAAGCGCACCCTCTCAGTCTGGGTGGCGGACTGCATCGCTTTCGCCCATGCGAAGGCGGGTGCCCCCCTAGATCGTCAAGTCACCGCACATGGGGTTTGGGCCAAGGTGGCCTCGCTGCACTCCGTGCCTCTGATGGACATCTGCCGGGCGGAGACCTGGTCTTCCACGAATACCTTCGCTGCCCACTACTGCCTGGAGAGGGAGTCCCACCAGGACAGCACCTTCGGCCAGGCTGTACTCCATAACCTGTTCGGGGTATAAGCAACTCCTGCCCTCCGACCCTTCTTCACGGCTACCAAGGGCTTCATCCCAAGAATCCGAGGACTTGGGCTCCTTCAGGCTTCGGCTTTTGCTCACGCTCACGGCCTCGCGGAGGCGTTCTTTGGTTACAGGTTCGGTAGCCTGTAGCTGGGGAGTCCCATAAATGATGACTGACTTCCTGCTTGTTCCTGGAGAAAGCGTAGTTACTTACCTGTAACAGGTGTTCTCCAGGGACAGCAGGAATCAGTCCTCACTACCCTCCCACCTCGCCTGATGAGTTGCTGAGTTTTTTTCCTTCCCTTGCCATCTGCTTACTAGGGCTCGAGCTAAGGGACCTGACTGAGCAAGATGGCACCATTGAGCGGGAAGAGGACCATGCATGCGTGGTAGCAATCCCAAAGGCTTTCCTTGAAAGCTCTGGATTGCTCCGTGCGGGTTCCATTGGTGCCGACATCACCCATAAGTGAGGACTGATTCCTGCTGTCCCTGGAGAACACCTGTTTCAGGTGAGTAACTACGCTTTTTCTAAGCTGCATGGTGGAGCTTCTGTTGCAACTTAGGAGCAGCTGCTGGAATACCTGAATTTATGCTGCTGTGATGGTGTTCAGTGAGGCTGCCCAGTACATTTTATTTTGATTACCATGAGTTAGAACGTCTCTGGCGATGGACTTTGTTTGAATGGAGGCAGCAGCCCTCTATTAGGTCTGAAGTGAAAAGCACTTGTTAGAAAATAGATTTTGGACTTTCTGGTCTGGTTTTTGAATTCAAATAGGTGTGTGTGTATATAAAATAAACCAAACCTTGCTGATCTTTAATCGATAGTAGGTTTTTAATCAACAGGTAGGAAACCACATGTGAGGTTTATCCCTTTGCCACCATCATGCAGTCAGTTGGGAGAATCCAAATGCTGTGTGACTACAGTATATAAACATTTTGTGGCCCAGACATGTCACCTCTCATGTCTTCGAGAACACAAAAATCGAAATTACACTTACCTGGTAATTGTAGTTCCTGGAGGGACTCCAGTTCAGTCCTCCACCTCTGGGTTGTGTACCTCCTCCTGCAGCTTGGAGACTGGGCATGTCAAATTCATGACATCACTGGATGTAGTCTGCTGGTCTCTTCTATCAGCCCCAGTGAACTATTGACAAAGCACACTCAACAGAGCAACAGATAAGTAGCTATCATAACAATTATAACGCTAATAACTATGAACCATATGAACAGTAACTTTCCTTCTGGAAAGAAGAAATGCTTCTTGTACCTTTTTCTTTCTGCCTCACTTAGAACCATAACTAGTATATAACCATCATATAACTAAAACCCATAAGCTAATCACAATTTTTCTTATGTCGGAGTCCACCGGGGGAGGGCTAGCACAGTATACCTAACCCCCTCCAGGCGGTAGACTACTTTTATTTTATTTTTCACCCCAATGTGTCGAATAACTACTTATCTTTAAAAAGAAAGCAACTCTTCTTATAATCACATTGTCCTCCAAGTTGCTAAACGTAAAGTTGCACGACATGCACGTTTCGGGTAAGAACCCTGTTTCAGAGGGAGTCACGTGATGCGGTGAGCGCAGCAGACGTGGTCTGTGTGTGCTCTGGTCTTCGCCGGCCCAAACCGGGTTTTTAGTGCCGTTTGGTGGGCAGCTTGTCCCCTAAAATACATCTGTGCCTGGGCGTGACGCTGGAGAGGAGTTTTATGGTGTCCGGCGGGCTGTAGAGGCGCTATGGCAACCGCAGTTAAGTCCGCACGAAAGGAGAAGGAACGGGGGACGGCCGTGTCTAAGATGGCCGACAGCCATGTGCAGCTTCCCTCACCTGCTACCCCAGAGTATATTGCAGAGGTCTCTGGTGCAGTGGCGGCGGCGCTGGCCGCACAATTCACAGCCCTGCACGACAAAATGGATGTCCTGCAGAGCTCGGTGAGTGCGTTGGGGTGCAGGCTGCAGGAGGCGGAGGATCGCATCGGGAAAGCTGAAGACAGCGTGCTTTCTCTCGTGCAGGAGGTGGCAGCCCTGAAATCGACCGTGCAGGCCCAGACCTCTAAATTGGATGATCTAGAAAATAGATCTAGAAGGAACAATTTGAGGCTGATGGGCATACCTGATGCTATTGCCGACAAAGATTTAAAAAAGCATCTGGAAAATCTTCTCCCGCAGCTAGTTGACGGCCTTGAGGGAGGCAACAAAATGTTGATCGAACGTACGCACCGCGTGGGAACTAAGCAGCCACGCGATCAGCGGCCTCGCATTGTTCTTGTCAAATTTCTGTATTTCCCACATCGGGAGGCCATCCTCCG
The DNA here is from genome assembly GCA_033557465.1 of Ichthyophis bannanicus. Classification (NCBI taxonomy): domain Eukaryota; kingdom Metazoa; phylum Chordata; class Amphibia; order Gymnophiona; family Ichthyophiidae; genus Ichthyophis; species Ichthyophis bannanicus. The sequence goes on along the minus strand of CM066036.1, from coordinate 844,751,186 downwards.
AACGGCAAGACAGAAAGGTGGCCTGCTGCACGAAAATGTAAACATTCGAGTGGCTCCAGATTACTCTGTCTCCTTGAGTCAGCAACGGAAAGCCTACGCCCCGCTGTGCCAAAAGTTGATTGAGGCTAATGTTAAATTCTCCGTGCAGTACCCGGCACGGCTACATGTATTCCACGGCGGTGATCATCGGTCATTTGCTTCGGCGGAGGAGGCGACCTCATATGTTGAGGGGATTGTGCAGCATGGAGGCCTCCCTCAGCGCAGCCCTTGAATTATCAAGACACCCATCGGGGGAGGAACTGCAGCACCAGGTGCCTTGGGACTGATGGCAGGTGCCTCTTGTCTGCCGGGCTGTTTGCCCTAGCCGAGGCCAGGGGGCCCTGAGTGGGCTGCTCCACAAGGATTGTGGGGTGGTTTAATTGAACTTATCGGCTGAGAGAGCTTCACACAACTGCCAGAGGCCTTAAGGGACTGTGACTGTGGTTTGTATGAGGACCTGTGATGGGCCTGCCCAGTGGAGTGGCGGGAGCAGGGTGGAAGCTGAGGCCTGTTCCCGTCCCCTCCAGGGTGTTGCGGTTCACCTTCTTACACCACTCTATGTGGGCTTGTGGGTTGTGGGTGGCAGGGGGGGGGGGAGATTCGCTGATCCTCGGGTCCTAGATCGGGGGTCGGTTTTGTTTTGATACCCACTCGGTCCCCCACTTTCCTTTCTCCTGGCGGGGGGTGAGGGGTTGCTGCTTTAAGGGTTTTTTCTTTTTATTGTTCATCTCTAACCGAATTGTCAACCCTAGACTTCCCCCGTAGGGAGGGACTGTGGGATTAACATGTGCTTTATTATGTGATGCCTATGTTCCTTGTTATTATATTGATGTATGCCTTGCCTTATAATGTTTTACCATGCGGCGTCCTGGGTCATTGGGTCGGATTTGGGATAATGGGGAGGAGATCTGGAGCGGGAGGTCGGGGGAGACCACACGCATCTATACTGATTCCGCAGGGAGAGTATAATGCTACCCGATAGTGAGTGGGTAGGGTATAGATTGCTAGGGGTACGGGGAGGGGGGGTTAGAGGAGAGGGGAGGGAAGGGGGGAGAGGGGAGTGGGGGGGGGGGTTGGGGGAGAAGTCAAGCTCGGGACCTAGGGAGGAAGCCAGTCCCATATAAGGAGAGGGGAGGATGGGGGGAGCTCCAGGCTGGGAGGGCCCCCCCCTGGAATTTGGTCATGGCCTTATTGTACTGTGGTGATATGGGCCTACTGACCTGAGGATAATCTCCTGGAATGTTTGTGGTCTGGGGAGCCCCATTAAGCGCTCTAAGGTGCTGCGGGCCCTGGCCCGCCATAAAGCAGATATTGCCTTACTCCAGGAAACCCACTAGACGGCTGAAGAACATGGTAAACTACGCAGGGAATGAGTAGGTCAGGTATGGGGTGCTCCAGCCCAAGGGAAGAAGGGTGGTGTTGCTGTCTTGATTCATAAACGAGTTCGCTTCGCAGTTGCAAAAGAACTGGCGGACCCCTCCGGTCGCTTTGTATTCCTGCAGGGCACTCTTGAGGGGAAATCGGTAATATTGGGTAATTTGTATGGTCCTAATGTACTAGACCTAGATTTTTACAGTCGGGTGGCGACTAAACTTGCTTCATTGCCTGAATGCCCAATGATACTAGGTGAAGATTTTAATGCTGTCATGGATGTGCTGGTGGACACATCGCGGGGGAGTGGACCTCGGGAACGATTCCAGACGGCGAAGGCTATGGTTCAGCTCTGTAATAGACTGGACTTGGTGGACCCTTGGCGGCTGTTGCACCCGTCCGAACGGGATTATACACACCAATCTCGGGCACATAATTCTAGCGCCCGCCTCGACTATGTGTTGGTTTCCACGGGTTTGTTTGCTAGAGTGGCGGAGACGCAGATTGGTCCCACCGAAGTGTCTGACCATGCGTTTGTGTGGCTGGAGCTCTACTGGAGCGGGACCGACCCGAAGGCCAGGATTTGGCGTTTTTCCCTTGAGCTATATCGTGACGCTCAGTTTCGTCCTTTTTTGCAAAAGAGGTGGCAGGAGTTTGAGTCTGACCACCGTGGCCATCACGATGATCCCGAGTTGCTTTGGGAAATGGCTAAGGTGGTTCTCAGAGGGGATATTATTGGCTTCCTGGCAAGGAAACGGCGATTGATGGCAGAACGGATCATATGTCTGGAGAAAATGGTGACGAAGCTGCGGCGCCAATTGGCGCGAAGCGCTACTGCTGAGTTTCGGCAGCGCCTGTGGGACAGTCAAGTGGAGCTCAACGAACTCCTACACCAGCGGGCCGTGAAGTCTGTTTTGTACTACCGATACCAATTGTATCGCTATGGTGACAAGCCGGGGAAGTTTCTGGCCCGTTGTCTGCGAGGTCCTAGGGGTTCTAGATTGGTGACTGCGCTTAGGGATTCCCACGGAGTGGTCCGCAGAGAGAGCCCAGAGATAGCTCGTATCTTTGGGGCCTTCTTTCAGAAGCTATATACGGCTGACCCGCCTTCCCCTACGCATATGAAGGATTACTTAGGAGGCTTGGAGTTGCCCAAGTTAACGGAGTCACAAAGAAGGCAATTAGACCAGCCTATTACGGTCGAGGAGGTACAGGCAGTGATAACAAAAGCGAGCTGTTTTAAGTCCCCAGGCTCCAACGGATTCGGGGCAGAATTTTACAAGATTCTTGGCGATCTGATCTCTCCTACCCTGGCGGCTGTACAGAATCGAAGGACGGAACAGGGTTATTATCGCTGGGGACATAATCATGCACACATAATTCTTATTCCAAAGCCAAATAAAGATCCCCTGCAGGCGGCCTCTTATCGACCCATTTCCCTCCTTAACTTTGAACTTAAAATAATGGCTAAAATTTTAGCGGATCGCCTGGTGGGTTTTTTGGGTCAACTGGTACATGAGTCACAAGTCGGTTTTGTCCGAGATCGGTATGCGGTTCGCAATCTGCGCAAAATAATAACTTCTTTGGAATGGGTTCAGCATCGGTGCCAGTCATCCTTGCTTGTCAGCTTCGACGCCGAAAAGGCCTTTGATAGAGTGGACTGGCACTACCTGCAATATTTACTCCCGTGTTATGGTATTGGAGAAACCTTCTGCCAAATGGTGGCTAGTTTGTATGTGCTGCCAACAGCGGCGATTTTCTGTAATGGGGTACTATCCATGGACTTTCCGTTGCAGCGGGGGACCCGACAGGGATGTCCTCTGTCTCCCCTCCTTTTCATTTTATCCTTAGATCCCCTTATACGAAGAGTGGAATTGACCCGAGACATCAAGGGGGTGAACATTGGGGGATATGAGTTTAAACTAATGACCTGCTGGTGCACTTGCTTTCACCTCGTGAGTCTCTACCCCGATTGTTGCAGGAATTTCATCTTTTTGGGACTTTTGCAGGTCTTAGTATTAACCACGATAAATCGGTGGCGCTGGATGTCTCCTGTCAGCTGCGGGGTTGTTGGCCGGGAGACTTCCCCCTGCGATGGGCGGACGATCAGTTTGTGTACTTGGGGATTGTGCTCCCGCGTCGTGTCTCCCGTCTCTATGAGAGCAACCTTGATAGGGTGCTATCTAAGGTGAGGACCCAGTTACAGTCGTGGCGCTATCTCCCTTTATCGCTTTCAGGGCGCATTGCAGCAATTAGGATGGTCATTTTGCCGCGGATACTGTACTGGCTGCAGACACTCCCTGTTTGGTTGTTGCGTCGGGATATTCGGCGGTTCGAGAAGGAATTTCGGAATTTTTTGTGGAAGGGAGGGCGAGCCCGTATTTCTTACTGGCGATTGCAAGGGAGGGGACGCCGCGGCGGTTGGGGGCTTCCAGATTTGAGTAGCTATGTCCTGGCCTGCCAGGCGCGTCACCTGGGCGACTGGCTGGGAGGTACTGAGAATTATACCCCTAGAGCCTTGGAAGAGGCGTTTGTTGCACCGCATACGTTGCAAGCGTTGTTACACCATGAGAGTCGTCTGGTCCCCCGACATTTGTCGGAAGGGGCCTTGGTGGCCCCGGTGAAACGGACTTGGAGACAGCTTAATACTTTCTGGGGCCGCGATTGGAGAGTGTCGAGTTGGCTGCCAGTGCAGGGTAACCTTTGTTTTCCCCCCGGTTTGGACACCGCGGCATTTCGTGTTTGGGCCGAGAGGGGTATTAGCAATCTGGGGCATGTAGTTGGTCCTAATGGGAACTGTAAATCGTTTGTTTCTTTACGTCAGGAATATGACCTGGGGACTAGACACTACTTTGCCTACATGCAGATTTCTCACTATGTGGCTTCCCTCCCTGCAGCAGCGCTGCACAGCGACCGTTCGTTGCAGATTTTGGAATTTTTTAGTTTGGGGACGGAGGAGGTGCCCTCTATTAGTGTATTGAATCGGCGATTTGAGGCCCTTCGTCCGGGTCCGGACTATAGTGTGGTGGAGAGGGCTTGGGCTGATGAGCTGGGTCGGGAGATCCCCTCGGGGACCGTTCTCCTGGCTTTACGGCGGGTCGGGAGTCTTGTCGAGGGTGTACGGTGGCGGGAAATGCAGTTTAAGTCTATTACCCGGGTACATCTGTCGCCTCGCCGGGCCTTTCGCTGCCACTTGACTTTGGATGGGAGCTGCCCACGGTGTTCTTCCCCCCTGGCAACGCTGCTGCATATGTGGTGGGACTGCAGGGTTATTCGCCCGTACTGGCTGCGAATTTGCTCGTTTATGATGCGTATCTTGGGACAGCAAGTAGACTGGGATGCCCCCTTTGTAGTCTTGGATTGCCTGAAGCCTAACCACCCTAAAGGGAAATGGGAGAGGTGGTTAGTGCGTAAAGCTTGTCTGGTGGGTAAGGGCCCTCTTTTGTGTAAATGGCGGGAGCAGGGCCCTCCGTCCTTTTGGGAATGGCAGAATTCTTTTCACCAATTGATGCTTCTGGAGAGTAGGGGAGCCAGGGGTAATCCCAAACGATGGACCAGCTTTCAGTTTATTTATTTATAGTTCTTTTATACCGCACTCTTTTTCGTCAGCGCGGTTTACATTAAACAGAATACTCATTGCACGCAACAGACTGTAATGAGTTTACATATAACAGGCAAATACAACTAGGAATTTAACCATGGGAAACTTTGTACATATTTGTAAAAACTTTGTAAAACTTAGTACATATTTGTAAAGAACCTTTATACTTTGAGAAACTTTGTACATATTTGTAAATAAGTTGACCTGGGATCCCTATCTTCAGGCCTTGAGTCCCCGAAGCCGTAATCTTATTCTCCAGCAGGGAAGTTAGGGAGTGGCTTCTGTTTGCATGGCATGGTTGGAGTGGCCATTTGCGCCTGCTCCAGGGTCCTGAGCGTGACGGGGTGGGAGGTGGGGGGGGTGGGGGGATAGGGAGTGGGGGGGGGGGGTGCTATGCTACTGGTAAAAATCACCTGTAATTATGTGTGTCCTCTGCCTGGGGATAAGAATCCACCCCGGCGGATGGCTATTGCCTGTTGTACTTGTTATGTTTCATGGTGTTTCTAAATAAAGTTCTAAAAAAAAAAAAAAAAGAACCCTGTTTCAAGTGCTCAAATTTCTTCAAATGTGCAACAACAAAAACGCCGTCTTAGCGGGCATGGGTGTTCCCATGCCCGCTAAGACGGCGTTTTTGTTGTTGCACATTTGAAGAAATTTGAGCACTTGAAACAGGGTTCTTACCCGAAACGTGCACGTAGTGCAACTTTACGTTTAGCAACTTGGAGGACAATGTGATTATAAGAAGAGTTGCTTTCTTTTTAAAGATAAGTAGCTATTCGACACATTGGGGTGAAAAATAAAATAAAAGTATTCTACCGCCTGGAGGGGGTTAGGTATACTGTGCTAGCCCTCCCCCGGTGGACTCCGACATAAGAAAAATTGTGATTAGCTTATGGGTTTTAGTTATATGATGGTTATATACTAGTTATTTGAAACTTTCCATCATTGGTGGGGTTTATTTTGTTTAGTGTTCACTTAGAACCATAGGCAAGAAAAAAAAAGGAGAAGAAATAGATGGAAACAAACAGAAAGGATCTAACAAACCGGATCCCCTTCCACATCATACATACCTGTAGATTCCTACTTCTTTCTACTGAAGCTCCACTGCCAACAAAATCCCCCTGGGTGGGAATGAGGACTGAACTGGAGTCACTCCAGGAACTACAATTACCAGGTAAGTGTAATTTTGATTTCCTTATCGGTCCTCCAGTTCAGTCTTTCACCTCTGGGATGTAACAGAGCAGTACACATGGGGGGGGGGGCTTTCCAGCCGGCTTGCAACACCGCCAAACCGAAACAGGCATCCCTTGCTGTTAACACATCAAGACGGTAGTGCTTACTGAAAGTATGAAGAGACGACCAGGTAGCCGCTCTACAGATATCCCCGGGCAGGACCAAGCTATGTTCCTTCCAAGAGGTTGCTTGCGCTCTGGTAGAGTGCGCTCGTAATCCCAAGGGAATCAAATGCCCCTGAACCAGATATGCTGACAAAATCGCTTCTCTAATCCACTTAGAAATGGACGCCTTTGCCACTGCTTCACCTTTGCGGGGACCTCCAAACAATACAAAAAGACGATCCGATTTGCGAAAAGGTTCTGAGACTTTCAAATACCACCGCAAAACTCGTTTTAAATCCAGAAGGCGCAAGCTACGATCCACTGCGTTTTCATCTGCAGAACTCGGAATGGGGAGCGAAACTGTTTGATTTAGGTGAAACGGTGAAACCACCTTTGGCAAAAAGGACGGCACTGGCCGCAACACCACCTTTTCTCTGGAAAAAGATAGAAATGGTTCCCTACATGACAACGCTTGCAACTCTGAAATTTGCCTCGCCGAACAAATCGCTACTAAAAACACTGTTTTAATGTTAAATCCTTTATGGTCGCTTGGTGTAATGGCTCAAAAGGCTCTTTTACTAGCGCCCCTAAAACCAAATTGAGATACCAAGGTGGCACGAAAATTCTACGAGCAGGCCGCAGCTGAGTCACTGCTTTAAGGAACTGCAACACATCTGCATGGGAACCTAATGGCACACCCTGAACCTTTCCTCTATAGCAAGCCAACACTGCTAACTGCACTCTCAAGGAAATGGCTGCCAAGCCTTTATCAAAACCATCCTGTAGGAAGCTTAATACCAATGGTACGGACACTGTAGCCGCGCGAACTTGTCGCCTTGAACACCAATCCTCAAAAATACGCCACATGCGGACATATGTCAGCGAAGTTTACTTCTTCCGTGCTCGAAGCAAGGTTGCGATCACCGCTTTAGAGTATCCTTTTTTCTTTAACCTCGCCCTTTCATTTTCCAAAACCGTAAGCAAGAACCAATTCACCTGAGACATTCGAAGTGGACCCTGGAGTAGCAGATCCTCTGAGACCGGTATCCCCCAAGGCTCCCCGTCGAGAAGCCGTATGAGATCGGCGTACCACAGTCATCTTGGCCAGTCCGGAGCCACCAGTAGCACTCTCCCACGATGAGCTTTGATACGTTGAACCATGCGGCCTATCAGTGCCCACGGCGGAAAGACATAGAGCAGACCTGACGACGGCCAAGGTTGCATCAGGGTGTCGAGCCCTTCCGACATCCTCTCCCGACGTCTGCTGAAGAAGCGACTTGCTTTCGCTGATTGAAAGGTCGCCATGAGATCCATGACCGGCGGGCCCCATCTGCAGACTATTAGGGAAAACACTTCCGGATGCAGTTCCCATTCCCCGGCATCCACTTGGACCCTGCTGAGAAAATTCGTTGTCACATTGTCCTTCCCTGCAATGTGCGCCACCGAGATCGCCAGAAGATGGTTCTCCACCCAAGAAAACAGCGTCTCCGCTTCTTTTTCCATGGTTGCATTCCCCGTGCCGCCTTGCCGATTGATGTAGGCCACTGTCACGGAATTGTCCGATAGCACTCTCACCACTTGACCTGTTAACCGCCGCTTCGAATGTTTGAAGCGCCAAATAAACCGCTCTCAACTCTAGCCGATTGATTGACCAAGTTCTCTCTTGAACGGACCACATGCCTTGCACGAAATGTTTTCTGCAGTGCGCGCCCCATCCTGCGAGACTCGCATCCGTTAACAGCGGGAGCCATTCCGGCTGCTCCAGAGGCATCCCTGCCTTGAACGCCCCGGGGAGCAGCCACCACCGCAAGGACTGCCTGACTCGGAGTGGACAGGGAAGACGTGTGTTCAACTAGTCAGCCTGATGAGACTAGCGACGAAGTAGCGCTCGCTGCAAGGGCCTCATATGAAACCTGGCCCATGGCACGGCTTTCAACATCGCCGCCATCGTTCCGAGAATCCGAAGGTAGTCCCACGCAGAAGGCGCCTGTGCGGAGCGGAACTTGCGAACCAGTTGTCGGAGACCTAGAACCCGACGATTCGGGAGAAACACCGACCCTTTCCGAGTGTCGAACCGAACTCCCAGGTACTCGAGATCCTGGGTCAGTACTAAGCGGTTTTGGCCGAATTGACCACCCAGCCTAAGTCCTGTAAAACCTTCACTACCTTGTCTGTTACCTGTACACTCTCGGCTTTTGATTTTGCTCGAATCAACCAGTCATCAAGATAAGGATGAACCAGAATCCTTTCCTTCCGCAATGCCGCCGCCACTACCACAATAATCTTGGTGAAAGTCCACGGCACCGTTGCGAGCCCGAATGGTAGAGCTTGGAATTGGTAATGCCCCCATCGGAGGGCAAAGCGTAGAAACATCTGATGGGCCGCTCTGATTGGAATGTGCAGATATGCTTCCGTGAGATCTATGGAGGTTAAATACTCTCCCTTGCGTACAGCTACAATGACGGACCTCAACATTTCCATCTGGAAATGTGACACCCGTAAACATCGATTCACTCCTTTCAGATCCAATATGAAACATCTGTGTGACCAGACATTGTCTACAACCAAGGTATTTGCCCAAAAGGAAATGTATTGGTGAAACAGATACGTGTTTAAAAAAAACTTAATGGATCCGCCCTCAGGGCGTCAGAGCATTGCTTATGCATTCCAACAGCCTTTGCAAACCTCATGATGCTTAATGCAAAGGAAACATCCAAAATATATGTGTGCCATGAAAGCTGACAGCATAATCGCTGAAAGGGAGACAGATTTTAAAGGGCACATAAATGAACAAGGTAGTAATAACCCCCATTTCCAATTATCGACTCATCATAATCTAAAAATAAACCTGTCTCTACCAGTATAAAATGGTAATGAAATGAGAGAACAACGTGAAGAAAGAACCCATTAAGACCAATGAATGATCAAATGTAAATATATATATATACAGGGTGGCCCCAAAAAAAGTGAGAACATCTCGTAGCATATAAGTTAAAAGACATATGTAAACGATTGACAAATTAAAAAACAAAGAAAAAAGATGGCGACTGGAAATTGTTGAAATAAAGACGTTATATAGCTAAAAAAGTTAAATAAGTGAACTATTTAAGCTTTTAATTTACAAGATGTTCTCACTTTTTTTTGGGCCACCCTGTATATAAAACACTAAAAGTAACTAAAAGGATTAAATAAATAAAGACAAAGACAATTACACCCATGTAAATGCATTGGATTCTTACTAATATTACACTCAATATGAAACTATTATATCATGGTGGGACAACCTGAACCAGAGTTGCATCACACTGCCAATCTGTACGATAAACACTAACAATAAAAAAAAGTACAACAGGCATTTGTGAGGCCAAGGAACCAATTATACAAAATAGAATTAAATAAACAATAAAAATAAAAGTAAAAGTAAGGATAAAAATTAAAACATGGATAAAAGAAGGGTGAACATAACACAATATCATAAAAAATACTACAGTAGAATAAATACTGAACATGTTAATAAAAAAAGGGGGGATAAATAAGATAACATCTAAAAGTAGGAATAGAATATGGATATAACAGAAGGTAAGAATGAGTACTACAGAACCTTAAAATTAAATAAATAAATACATGAGTTATAAGAAAACAGCTAAATTAAATTCCTGATTGAGACCACAGGGCTCCGAAGACTGTAATTCGTATATATACCTTTGTTCTAATTTAAGAAGGGCTTTATCTATTTCTCCACCCCTCCAATGAGGTTCCACTACTTTCAGGACAAAAAATTTCAGGTCAGAAATATGGTGATTCTTATCAATCCAATGCGAAATCAATGATTTATCTTGGAGATGTCTATTCAGGCAGCTTCTGTATTATCTTTGTTTTAACTGGCCTTACGGTTTTGCCAACATAAAATAAATTGCATGGGCACATGGTAACGTATATCACATTGGCAGTGTTGCAGTTTGAGAAATGCTGCAGAAAGAATTTGTGTCACAGGATGTGTGAAAGAGCCAAGAAGAAAGTGTACATCTCATAGATTAAGTTCTTCAAGTAACTTCAAAAATACACTCAAGGTCACTACAGAGAGAGCATTTTCATTAGCTGCACCAATTTTATGGAACTCTCTTCCAGATGAATTAAGATCATCAACCGAACTCAAAGACTTTCGGAAGCAATTAAAAACTTTGCTTTTTATTGAAAATTATGGGCACATTACTTAATTTTATGATTTACCTACCCACTACAAATAATTATATTAGTGTTTTTGTTATATGTTATTTGAATTTTAAATTTGTAATTAACAAACGTTTATTGTAATGCTTATTGTGTTGTATGACTATATGTTACAATGTTTGTATTTTTCTTCTTCTTACCAGATGTTTTCTTTGTTTTGTACTTTCACCGCCTTGATTTTATGATAAGGCGATATATAAATACAGTTAAATAAATAAATAAATTGTGTGAGGACAAATAGAACAACGTCCGCACTGAAAATGACCTTTGGTCTTACATATCAGTTTTGGTTTGGAAAGGGCAGAAGGAACAGGAATGTTGGTCAAGTTACGGTTTCTCTTGTGGGCTATAGTGAGTTTTTTATGAGCCAAAGATGGGAGAGAAGAAAAGAGATGCCACTCTTGACGGAGTATGCAGGCAATGTCCTTAGAAAGTGAGGAAAATGTAAGCGCGCAGACAACATGGTCTTTCTTAAGGCGTGTATTATTCTTAAGGAGTGTGGTCCTATTCTGAAGTTTCGTCTTTTTATAGGCCTTACGAATTATGTTCGTGGGATAACCTCTATCTTTGAATCTGTTACTCTTATCTATGGCATTCTGTTCAAAATCGAACTCTAGGTTACAAAGTCTCTTAATCCTAAGAAACTGCCCATATGCTAAATTCTCCTTCAGGGATCTATTATGAAAACTATCGTACCTCAGGAGAGAATTCCTGTCAGTTTGCTTGCGATATAAATCAGTGGTAAAGCCTTTTTTTCCTTTTTAATGATAATGTCCAAGTAAGAGATCTGTTCTGAACTAAAAGAACCCTCAAATTGCACATTTTCATTGAGGGAGTTCAGCCAACAGAAGAAAATATGTAGATCAGACTCTGTCCCATCCCAGACTATGAAAACATCATCTATATATCGTAGCCGTATTTTAACAAATTTCTGAAAGGGATGACAACCTAGATACCTTTTTTCAAAGTTCGTGACATATAAGTTGGCCACATCGGGTGCCATGGAGGAACCCATTGCAACCCCTTTAATCTGTTTATAAAAAATTACACAGAAATAGAAGAAATTCACACATGGCCAAGGAAGCCATTTGGGTCAGAAAAAAAGTTGGAGTATGTACTGGTTTCTCTCTTTGAATGAGAGTATCTGCAATAACTTCCAATGCTGCATTTTGTGGAATATTTGTATATAAAGAGTTAACGTCCAGTATGACCAATATGAGCTGTTGATGGTAACCTACATAGGCTTGTAAGATGTTTATCACAAGTGTGGAATCCCGAACATAAGAAGGTATCTTGGGCACAAAGGGACGGAGAAAGTAATCCAAAAATTTTGACAAAGGTTCAAGGAGAGAGACAATTGCTGAAATTATTGGACATCCTGGTGGATTGGTCAAGGACTTGTGGATTTTGGGAAGAATGTAAACGATAGGTATAACTGGGTATAGGACTGTAAGAAAATCGATCTCATTTTTAGTAAGGTAACCTGCTTGTTGCCCAATGTATATTAGAGTGTCAATTTTGCCTCTTAAGTACAGAGGTAGGGTCATAATAAATCTTCTGATAAAAAGAAACATCGTTAATCTGCCTTAAAACTTCATTGACATAATCAGCTCTGTCCTAAATAACGAGTGCCCCACCTTTATCTGCTGGTTTAATGACAATTGACTGGTTGCTCTGTAATTCTAAAAGTGCCGTCTTCTGTGAAACTGACAAATTGTAAAAGGAGTGTAATTTTTTAGTATAGCGTGCTTGCACCCGAGTCATGACCACTTTTTCGAATGCCTCAATCCAGCTTGGTGGAGGTGTAGCCTGGGAAGAGCATGCCTGGCCTTGGTTGGTATAATGTCCATGCCTATACCTGCACCTGACCATGAATAAGGGGAGAGCATGGTTGTAATTTTTCCAGGGGAGAGCACATAATGCACCTTCATTGCAAAAGTATTTCCTCCTCGAAGAAACCTGCTTGTAAATACAAACTCCAAACATACTACTTCCTTACCACTGCATATCTGAGTACCTGAAATGGCAGGCCAGGATGTGCAAGTCTCATAGCATAGTCTCCCTCCTTCTGAAATACCCCTACTGGCACTTCCAAGCACCTGGTCTGAGACCATGCATTTCGGGGACGTCCACTTTTGTAAAGTGGCCTACACCCATGCATATACCTGGCCTTGCTATCTGTACAGGGCCCGTCTTCAGAACCGGTTACTGGGGCATTCATTTTTCAGGGTGGAGACGTAGCAATTTCAGAAGGTACATATGTCTCTTCCTTCATTGCTGCCATTCCCCTGGATTATTGATCATTCTGCTCTGGACGTCCCAAATTCTTCCTAGACATATGTTTTAAAATCCCATTTATATTTCTAACATAATGGTAACATCTGCACTGTATTTTAGCTGCAATCTTTGTCATGTTTTTGTGCTTAATTTAGGCAGTTAGGTTTTTGAAAAAACATAGACGTATCAGGGAGGCTCTTTGTCCATGGAAAGGACCCACTGAACTTACAGATGCACGAAGACTTGAACTACAAGAAAAGATAGATGAGTATATCAGACTTCATCCAGTAAGTGTTAATTTTTTACTATATTCACTGGAAGCTCCAAATATAAACACATGTAGGCACTGTTCCCTCTAAGCTGTGCGCGTGTGCGTGCGCACACACCTCGCTGAGTGAGCGCACATACTTTACAACAGAGCACACAAAAATTACAGCTCTGATTCTGATAGAAAACAACACAGACATCTTAAAATTTAAAAGTTATGATTGTAATTACTAGAAATTTCCCGCTTCATTTAGTAATCATCTATTTTCATTTAATTTGATTAAAATCAATATGGTGTACATACTGTATTCTGATGTGTAGTCAAATTTTAAAGTATATAACTCCGAGTGTCGTTATGTGGCGCACAAAAATTTAACCTTCCTTCAAAAGCTGCACACAGCTGGTATTTTATGCGCACACAGCCTACAGAAAATTAGAGGGAACATTGCATGTAGGTGTGTCTTAAGTTTGTGCCAGTGAACCACATCACCTAAGGTTTGTGAATTATAGCACAACTTACAATTAATGTAATGAGTAAGATCAAACAAAAAAAATCAATTAGCTTGCTTGATGATGTTTTGAGGCAATATCAGAATTTAATGTACATAAAACATTTTTATTTCTGGATGCTTGACATACTACTTTCCAAACAAATGTCAAAGCGGTTTACAGTCACTAAAATTAAGGTGAAAATAAAAATCAAATTAAGTTTAAAATAAAAAAATACAAACATTAAACAAGGAAGGGGGAGGGAAATATGAGGAGAGGAAAATGAGGGTAGTAAAAATAAGTTTCTGCCACATTTGTATAAACGTTACATAATATTCTTCTTAATTGTGATAAATTATTGCTGCTTTTAGGCTTCCCAGTTGTCAGAAGAAAAGAATAAAGAACTGTATGTGCGTGCCCAGGAAACACTGGGCCAGTATCTTTTGAAGAGAAGGCTTCAGCAGAAGGCAGAGCTGCGCAGGGAGGCCTTACTGGCCCAGATCAACACTGATGTTACAATGCTGATGAGTAAGGAAAATTCAGAATGGTCTTTGTGTTTAATCCATTGGTTGAAAAAATAAACTTTTGTTTAAAAAAATCCTGTGGCAGTAGTATGGGAATGGTTGGTGGACCTTTGTGCAAGGATCAGAAGGTGAATTGTTTTTCAAAATATGTCTAGTAACAGAGCACCCGCTCATTAAATGGCTTATTTACTAAATCTATTGCATCATTAGTTGTACTAGTATTACTTAACCAACTATACAAATTCTGAGAATAGTGTTTTACCTAAATAGTGGTTCCTTTCACAGGAGTTTTAAATTGAGAGAGATGGGAGATATTTAAGCTCTGTGCTTCTGAAACAGATAAGTATTGTATCCTCCTGTTTTATGATTTAATATAACCTGCATTTCCTCCTTTGCCACACATGATTATATTCAGGCTAGACCTGTCTCACTGAAAAGTATCTGTAACACAACTATCTCCAGGAACAAGCAGGAATGAGTCTTCACATATGGGTATCGTCGATACCAACGGAGCCTGCGCGGGAACGCTCCCCAGCGTCCAAAAGGAAAGCTTTTGGGAGCATCCCACAGCGCCAGTGCGCTGCCTTCCCGCCTTTCCTAACTGCCTCTCTCCAGTTCTTCTTTTCCGCGGAGCCAGCAGGTCGTGTTTCCTGTCACCGCTGAAGAATTTCTTATTTTCTTTTATTTTTCTTTAGTCGCGTGTCTGCCTTCTCGATTCCGGACCGATACCACCGGTCTTTTTTCTTTCTTTAAAAAAAAAAAAAACTACAGTGCATTTTTTCTTCTGGGGCCTTAGGCCTACAGATATATTTTTCCTCATGGAAAAACCCGCCTCCGCCTAGTGGAGGAGTGGCCTAGTGGTTGGGGCAAGGTACTTCGGGCCGGAAGGTCAGGGGTTCAAATCCCACTAGAGGACAGCAACCTTGGGCCGGAAGGACTGGGGTTTCTAGTCCCACAGGTGCTCCTTGTGGTCTTGGGCAAGCCACTTAACCCTCCATAGCCCATGTTCCCTGTAAAATAGTTCTCTGTGTGCTGTGCTTTCCTGTCTAATCAATGTGTTTATACCTCAAAAATTTCCTGTCATGATTTAACAATTTCCAATCTGTAATCAAAAAACGCTGCTGATCGCTGGAAGTAGCGGTATACAAATGTATACTAAATAAATAAAATAAATAAAAAGTGCACGAAGTGCAGCAGCACTATTTCTGTCACAGACGCCCATGACTGGTGTCTAAAATGTTTAGGTCCTGACCACTCCATAGCGGATTGTGAGTCCTGTTCCATGATGTCTAAGAGAGGGTTACAAAATCGGGCAGCCAAGCTCAGTACCGTTTCCCTCCGATGCAGCTTCTGTGGCATCGACGTCTTCCAGGGCTGCTTCTTCATCCCATGGATCTCAGGTAACCAAACTTAAATCTGGCCGGTCCTCAAAGAGTTCATCTCCCTCTAAGTATCGAGATGCCCCCGGGCTTACTCTTGAGGAATCCACACCGGCAAAATTACCCTGGCGGGAGGCTCCGGCTTCCAAAGCTCTACCTATGGGGTCACAGGTTGACATCGATGGCTCGGCCTCGACCGATCACCTGTTACAATGTTCTGGGGTACCGGCGGTCAACACCGGTACCGACATCCAGACATTGGTGGCGTCGATGGATCAGAATATTCTGCCCATGCAGCGTGCCATCACGGCATTCATACAAGCTGCGACGCCTGCGGTACCGCAACAAACCCCGTTGTCGGTACCGGTACCGATTCTGGTACCGGATCCGAAATCGGTTCCGATACCAGTACCGCTTGCATCGACATCAGCATCGACGGCAGCGGTACGCTATCCAGTGATGCCTATCAGTACCGACTCGGTACCGATTACTCACGATGTCGATACCTCTCGGTACGCGTATCGGGCTCTGCGAGAGCATCCAGACAGTCGATACTTCGATTCCTCTGAAGACTCTGATACATCAGAGGGCTCAATTGAAGCATCGGGGATCCTTCCTCAGGAACCCTCTTCTCCAAAAAGGAGAATGTCTCCTCCTGAAGACTTGTCTTTTCAGGACTTCATTAGGGAGGTGGCCAAAGGCCTGTCCATCTCAGTGGCCTCTGAAACTGAACCTAGAGCCAAAAAATTAGATATCCTACAATATCCTAAGGCTCCTAAAGAGGCAGCCACCTTACCAGTACATGAGATTCTTTATGATCACATGTTGGGCATATGGGAGACTCCTCTTTCCACCTCCCCTCATTCCCGAAGGTTGGACACCATGTATCGTGTTCCTCCTTGTCCTGGGTTTCATAAGACTCAGCTTCCTCACCACTCCATTGTGGTAGAGTCTGCTATGAAAAAGATCAAGAGTACAAAAAGGCACTCCTCTGCTCCTCCAGGAAGAGAATGCAGAACCCTAGATGCCTTTGGCAGGAAAATCTTCCAGGCCAGTATGCTTGTAGCCAGAATCAACTCCTATAGTCTCTATATGGGGATGTTTCTAAAAGAAGTTACAGATCATCTGCAAACCTTATCTCCTTTCATGTCAGAAGATAAGAGAGAAGAATATATCACCTGGCTTAAACCTGGTACTATTGTACCACCTTTGTATATAGTTAACCATGATATCCTTTATCAGATAATCCTTCATTGTATTTAGTTTCCCCTATTTCGCCAAGTTATACTTCCTGTTAAATGTAATGACCAGACATATGTAAACTGTCGGATGTTTTCTGTTCAATGTAAACCGCGCTGATGTCTAATAGTGCGGTATATAAGAATTGTTAATAAATAAATAATAATAAACAAACAGGCACAGGATGTATCCAAGTTTTCCAACCGTGCTGCCTTTGACTCTTTTGAGGGTGCCAGTAGAGCCTCGGCTGTTGCCATAGGTGCACGCAGAGTTGCTTGGTTACAAGCCTCTGATTTGGAATCCTGGGTACAGGATGGTCTAGGTAACCTTCCCTGTACAGGAGAAAACCTCTTTGGCAAAGATTGGCAAGCAAAGGCCAACCAGATGGATGCTGAAAATTCTGCTTTAGATAGACTTTCAAAGTCTACTACTGCTTCTTTTAAAAAGAGGTTGTTCAAAAAAGGATCTTTCCCAAAAAAAGGTAAATTTTCTTCGGGTTATGGTCAGGCCTCTTCCCAAGGTCGTTTTGCTACAAAGCGACAGCAACAACCAAAACAGGCCAAGTCTCAGGCTGCGAGGACTGCTACGGCCCAACAGCCTCAGCCTCCTCAGGGCCTTTGACTTTCCACTAGAGAACTTAGCCTTTCTGGCTCTAGAACATCCAGAGTCTCTCACCATCCCAGGAAGGTTAGCTCACTTTGCTCCCAGATGGGAACAAATCACAGCAGAGCAATGGACCCTCTCCATCATACGAGATGGGTACAAGCTTCATTTCTTAAACCTTCCTCCTCACACCATGGTGAAACAGTTCAATTCTCCAACATCTCTCCTCAACCTTCTAGGTCAAGAGATTGCTACCCTTCTTGCCCAAGGGGCAATAGAAGAAGTACCCCTTCTTCAACAGGGCTCAGGGTTCTACTCCCCTTATTTTCTCATTCCAAAGAAAATGGGGGGGCTACAGACCCATACTAGATCTCAGAGAATTGAACAAGTTTCTTTGCAAGGAGAAATTCAAGATGATCTCTCTCGGAACTCTCCTTCCATACCTCCAGAGTCAGGACTGGCTTTGTTCTCTAGATCTCAAGGATGCGTACACCCATGTTCTCATCCATCCAACACACAGAAGGTTCCTTCGGTTCCTTTACCAAGGAAAGCACTACCAATACAAAGTGCTTCCTTTCGGTCTGGCCTCTGCTCCAAGAGCGTTCACAAAATGCATGGCAGTAGTAGCTGCATTTCTGCGCACTCTGGGAATATTCGTATTCCCATATCTGGACGACTGGCTCATCCGAGCTCCATCCCAGTCAGAGGCCCAGACTTCCCTGACCTGCACAAGGCGTGTTCTTCAGTATCTGGGACTGGTAATCAACATTCCAAAATACCATCTCATCCCTACTCAGTCTCTAGAGTTCATAGGGGCCTTACTGGATACCACAACTGCAAGGGCCTATCTTCCCCAGGCCCGTTGCCTATGCTTGGTGCAGTTAGCCTCCCAGATTCAGTTAAAATCCCATTTAACTGCTCGAGAGATGTTACAGCTCTTAGGCCACATGGCATCCACAGTGCATGTGGTTCCTTACGCTCGCCTTCACATGAGGGCAGCTCAGTGGACCCTATCCACCCAATGGACTCAGGCATCAGGTTGCCTGTCAGACAAAATAGCAACCTCCAGTCGCCTCTTTTGGTCCCTCCACTGGTGGAAGTCCACTCAAAATCTGTTGCTGGGGTCCCCCTTTCAACAGGTGTTACCCCAAGCAGCCCTTACAACAGATGCCTCTCCAAAGGGTTGGGGAGCTCATCTACAAGATCTCTCGACCCAAGGCATCTGGTCTCCACAGGAGACATCTCTACATATCAATCTCTTAGAGCTCAGAGCAATCTTTCTGGCTCTCAGAGTCTTCCACACCCTGCTCAGCTACAAGACAGTCCTCATCCACACGGACAACCAGGTAGCCATGTTCTACGTGAACAAGCAGGGAGGGACTGGCTCTCTGTCGCTTTGCAACGAAGCTCTCAGATTGTGGACCTTCGCCAGAGAGCATCAAATCCATCTCATGGCAGTGTATCTTCCAGGGGTTCAGAACTCTTGGGCAGACAGACTCAGTCGAGTTCTGCTTCCACACGAATGGTCCCTCCATGGGGACCAGATAGCCAGGATTTTTCGGATTTGGGGTACCCCAGACATAGACCTGTTTGCAAGTCCGTGGAATGCCAAACTTCCCCGGTTTTGTTCCAGGATTCCATATCAGGGAGTTCAGGCCAGGGATGCCTTCCTCCTTCATTGGGGGCAAGACTTCCTCTATGCCTTTCCACCTATTCCCCTCATCCCCAAAACTCTGTTCAAGCTTCAGAGAGACAAGGGGTCTATGATCCTCATAGCACCACACTGGCCACGCCAAATGTGGTACCCTCTACTTCTGCATCTCTCTCAAGCTCCCTCCCTAGACATGGGGTCTGCTCCAGATCTCCTCTCCCAGGAGGAGGGAACTTTGTGGCACCCAAATCCTCAGTCTCTTCATCTCAGAGCCTGGTTGCTGAAGGCCTAGACCTTCAGGATTTACACCTTTCTCAGCAAGTGAAGGATATCCTTCATGCTTCCAGAAAGCCTTCCACCAGACGTTCCTATGCTTTTAAATGGAAAAGGTTTTCCATTTGGTGTGCAGAGAAGGGTCTCAACCCTCTTGCAATACCTTTGAATTCTTTACTAGACTATTTGCTTCATTTATCCCATGCAGGCCTTAAAACAAATTCAATCAGAGTCCATTTGAGTGCTATTGCAGCATCCCTTAAGCCTCCCAATGGACAACCTATTTCCTCTCATCCTCTTATAGCAAGATTCATGAGAGGCCTTCTTTTGACTAAACCTCCCATTAGACCACCTCCAGTGGCATGGGACTTGAATCTGGTTCTTGGCCAGCTTATGAAGCCACCCTTTGAACCCTTAGCCACTACCTCCTTGAAATTTCTTTCCTGGAAGGTTATTTTTCTCATTGCAGTCACCTCAGCTCGCCGTATCAGTGAATTGCAAGCTTTAGTGGCTAATCCTCCTTATACAAGGTTCCATCATGACAAGGAGGTCCTCAGAACTAATCCACACTTTATGCCTAAAGTGGTCTCACCTTTTCATCTGAACCAGGAGGTGTATTTACCTGTCTTTTTTCCAGGACCTCATGCATCAAGTGCAGAGAGGAATCTTCATACCCTGGATTGTAAAAGAGCACTTGCTTTCTACTTACAAAGGACACAGCAACATAGAAAGTCCTCTCAACTTTTTGTTGCTTTTGATCCTTCTCATTTAGGACTTCCAGTCTCTAAGAGAACTCTGTCTAATTGGATTGCTCAGTGTATTTCCTTCGCCTACCAGAGTAAGAACCTTTCTCTGGAAGGCCATGTCACAGCTCACAATGTGAGGGCCATGGCAGCCTCTATGGCTCATCTTAACTCTGTGTCCATCGACCAAATCTGTCGAGCGGCCACCTGGGCATCGGTTCATACCTTCACAGCCCATTACTGCTTGGACAAGGACTCCCGCCGGGATGCCTTGTTTGGTCAGGCTGTTCTCAAACACCTGTTCCATACCTAATCAACTCCTATCCTCCATCCCTGACTGGATGCCTGAGATTCATGGGTGCAGGTGCAGCCCTTCCCAGGGACTCACAATCTGGGTGATCTCCCAGGCATCTCTAGCTGGGGAGTCCCCATATGTGAAGACTCATTCCTGCTTGTTCCTGGAGATAGCACAGTTACTTACCTGTAACAGGTGATCTCTGGGAACAGCAGGAATAAGTCTTCACAACCCACCCACCTCCCCTAGGAGTTGTATCTCTCTATCTATCTTTCCTTTCCTCTCTCTCTCTCTCTTTGTCTCAGCTTTAAAACTCGAACTGGAGAGAGGCAGTTAGGAAAGGCGGGAAGGCAGCGCGCAGGCGCTGTGGGTGCTCCCAAAAGCTTTCCTTTTGGACGCTGGGGAGCATTCCCGCGCAGGCTCCATCGGTACCGACGATACCCATATGTGAAGACTCATATGTGAAGACTTATTCCTGCTGTTC
Organism: Ichthyophis bannanicus; assembly: GCA_033557465.1. Classification (NCBI taxonomy): domain Eukaryota; kingdom Metazoa; phylum Chordata; class Amphibia; order Gymnophiona; family Ichthyophiidae; genus Ichthyophis; species Ichthyophis bannanicus. The sequence goes on along the minus strand of CM066036.1, from coordinate 844,730,384 downwards.
CCAGAGATCACCTGTTACAGGTAAGTAACTGTGCTTTCAAGGCCCTTCGGGACAGGGCGTTGCTAATCCTGGTAATCCCCCCAGTGGCCCAGGCAGCCGTGGTTCCCACTGTTCTGCCTGCCAGTGGAACCCCCGCCCCTCTTGGGAACTCCCTGGGGTTGCTGACTCAGGAGGAGGGCTCCCTTTTTCACCCCAACCTGGGGTCTCTGGTGATAACGGCATGGCTGCTGAATGGGTAGCCTTGGCTCCCTTTAACCTCTTGGTGGAGGTGGAGGAGGTCCTGCTGGCCTCCCACAAAATGTGCTTATGCCCTCTAGTGGCAGAAATTCTCTGTATGGTGCTCGGAGAAACAGGCAGAGCCCTTCTTCTGCACAGTGCAGCTAGACCTGCAATACCTGCTGCACTCTATCGAGGGCAAGCTTCTCTCGGCTTAGCCCCTCGTCACCCGTTTCCTACGGGGCTTACTGCTCTCCAAGCCCCCAATCCACCCCTCCCTGGCGGAATGGGTTCTTAACGTAGTGCTGACGCGGCTCACCCGACTGCCGTTTGAGCCCCTAGCCACCTGCGGTACCTCCTGGAAGGTTGCCTTTCTGGTGGGACTCACCGCCGCTTATAAGGTCATTGAGATCCAAGCTCTGGTGGCAGAGCCACCATATACAAGGTTCTATAAGAACAGGGTCATGCTTCACATGCACCTCTAATTTCTGCTGAAGGTGGTCTCCTTTCACCTCAATCAGGAGGTAGTGCTTCCCACCTTCTTTCCACAGTCTCACGCCAGCAAGGCGGAGACAGTCCTTCATACTCTAGACTGTAAGAGGGCCATGTCCTTCTACCTTCAGCATACCCAGTGCCACGAGAAAGCCTCCCAGCTTTTTGTCTCTTATGACCTCAGTCGGCTGGGGGAGGTGGTGACCAAGCAGACCCTATCCACCTGGGTCGCAGATTGCATTGCCCTCTCCTGCGAACACGCTGAACATCTGCTGTAGTGCCGTGTCACGGCTCACAGCGTCAGGGCTATGGTGACCTTTATTGCAAACATGCGCTCTGTCCCGATGACAGCCATCTGTCGGGCTGCCACCTGGTCTTCAGTCCACTCCTTCACAGCTCACTACTGCCTGGAGAGGGAGTCCTGATGGGACAGCGCCTTCGACCAGGCCATACTCCATAATCTTTTTGAGATTTAGGCAACTCCAACCCTTCTGTGTTCAGGCAACCAGAGTGATAGTTCTCCCTGGACACTGGGTCCTTTCAGTCTCTGTCCTTTGGACTCGCTGGCTGCTACTCATGGCTTGACTGTTTTTTCTACAAGCTCTCGGTAGCCTGTAGCTAGGGAGTCCCATATGTGAGGACTGACTTCCTGCTTGTTCTGGAAAAAGTGTAGTTACTCACCTGTAACAGATGATCTCTAGGAACAAGCAGAAATGTAGTCTTCACACATGGGTACCATCGGCACCGACAGCCTGCGTGGGAATGCTCCCCAGCATCCCAAAAAGAAAGCTTTTGGGAGGATCCACCACGCATGCGTGCTGTCTTCCCTCCCAGCTACCTCTCTCACTTCAGTTCTTCGTTTTCTGCGGAGCCGACAGGACATGTCCCCTGTCACTGCAGAAAATCTTCTTTTATTTTTATATTTTTTGTGGTTGTGTCTGCCTTCCGTCGATGCCTACCGGTACCATCAGTGCTTTTCTTTCTTTTCTTCTAAACTTTTTTCAATTTTAGTGCTTTTTCTCAGGGATTTCTTCCCTGTTCTGGTGCTTGGCGCCAATTTGGGTATTAGGTCCTCTTTTTCCGTACCATGGAGAAACCAGCCACTGGATTTAAAAAAATGTTCAAAATGTGGCGGTACAATTTCTATTACCGACACCCATGACTGGTGTCTTAAATGTTTAGGTCCTGACCATTGCCCGGCGGAGTGTCTCTCCTGCAGGAAATTGACTAAAAGAAGTCTTCAAAATCGAGCAAATCAACTCGGTGCCCTATTTGCTTCAGACACAGCGTCTATAGCATCGATGTCTTCCAGGGCTTCGACTTCTTCCCAGGGATCTCAGGTAACTAAACACAAGTCTTCTAAGACTAGCCAGTCCTCGAAGGGTAGATCGCCCTCTAAACATCGAGATGCCATTGGCATTGCCCTCGAGGACAATTTACCGGCAAAACAGCCCCGGCGGGAGTCTTCGGGCTCCAAAGCTTTATCGGGGCTCCAGGATGTTCCAGAGGCCTCAACCTCGATGGAACTACTGGTGCCATACTCGGGGGTTGTGGCCGCTCCCACCGGTACTGACACCCCGGCATCGGCAGTAGCGGTAGACAAAAGACTCCTCGCTATCGAACGCAGTCTAGCAACTCTTTTAGCTACTTCGGTATCACTAAGGTCGCTGCAGACAGTTCTGCAGGCACCGGTACCGACACCGGTACCGACACCGGTACCAGTGCCAATACCTTCGGTACCTGTTTGAACAGGCATGCTTCCCCCGATGCTGAGCTTGGAATCTCTCTCTAGCATGGGGGATCAGGTACCGACTCGGGTCGGTACTGACATCGAGCGGTACTGACGCCATCTGCTTCGGGAAAATCCGGTGCTTCCTCCTTTTGAGTCTTCTGATTCCGATGACGGATGATTCCACCGGTACCAGAGCTGAACTTTTGCAAGATTCTGCGTTGAGGAGAAAGAGTTGAATGTCCCCTCCTGAGGACATGTATTTTCATGATTTTGTACGTGATATGGCAAAGGGCCTTGCCATTACAGTAGTACCTGAAAAGGAGCCTAGGGCAGACGAATTGAGAATTCTTCAATATCCTTTGGCTCCAAAGGAGGCAGCTGTGCTTCCTATACATCAGCTCTTACATGATCTAATGTTAAGAATGTGGGAAGCTCCTTTAATAGTATCTCCACATTCTATTTATCGAGTACCACCTTGTCCAGGGTTTCAAAAGACTCAGCTACCACATCATTCTATGGTGGTAGAGTCCGCCACGAGACGAATTAAGAGTGCTAAGAGACACTCTTACAATCCACCAGGTCGTGAGTCTAGAACACTGGATGCCTTTGGTCGTCGATGCTTTCAGTCCTCCATGCTGTCAGCAAGAATCAGTTCCTATATATTATACATGGGAATGTTTCTTGAAGAGGTTACAAAAGACTTAGAACTTTTGAATCCTTTTCTTCAAGAGGATAAACGGACAGATCATTTGACTTTGGTCAAACATGCTCAGAATGTCTCTAAATTTATGAATCGTGCTACCTTTGACTGTTTTGAATGTATTAGCAGAACTTCTGCTATATCCATAGGAGCACGTCGTATTGCCTGGGTGCAAGATAAGCTGGGAAACATTCCTTGCACAGGAGAAAATCTCTTTGGCAAGGATTGGCAGCTCAAGGCTAACGAAATTGACACTGATAATACTACTTTAGACAGGTTGTCAGAATCTACAGCTAACCTAGCCAAGAAAAAGTTTTACAAAAAAACTTTTTTCTCTAAGAAGAATTCTATCCATCTTCCACCCAGCAAACTCATGTTCCCCAGAAGGGGCAACAACAAACTAGACAAAGAAAGGCACAACCTCAGAAGGCCCAGCAAGCTCAGCCTCCTCAGAGTCTTTGACTGTTGTCTAGAGAACTTAGCCATTCTTCCTGTTCTAAGCCCAGAACCTTTAAATATTCCAGCCGTATCAGCCATTTTGCCAAAAGATGGCAACAAATCACATCATAAAATTGGACTCTATCGTGAGTCTGGGATACAAGCTTTATTTCCTCAGCTTGCCCCCATCCACGTTAATAAAGCAGTTCAGATCTCAACCACCGGTCTCAGACCTGTTGTGGCAAGAGGTCACCACTCTTCTGGCTCAAGGAGCTATTGAAGAGGTTCCTATGTCCCAGCAGGGCACAGGATTCTATTCCCCCTATTTTCTCATTCCAAAGAAATCAGGGGGACTAAGACCAATCCTGGACCTCAAAGAACTGAACAAATATCTAGTCCGAGAAAGATTAAAGATGATCTCCCTCGGCACACTTCTTCCATACCTCCACGAGCAAGATTGGCTATGTCCTCTAGATTTAAGGGACGCTTGCATGCATATCCTTATCCATGCAGATCACAGAAAATTCCTTCGATTCCTAGTCAAGGGAAGGCATTTTCAATACAGAGTCCTTCCTTTCGGACTGGCCTCTGCTCCAAGGGTCTTCACAAAATGCATGGCAGTAGTAGCAGCATTTATGAGGACTCTAGGAATTTTTGTCTTCCCTTACTTGGACGATTGGCTCATTTGAGCACCATCAGCTCTAGAGGCAAGTCATGCTCTTTCCCGAGCAATGCAAATTTTGCAGTACTTGGGATGGGTCATAAACCTTCCAAAGTCCCAGCTCACCCCATCTCAATCCCTCGCATTTATAGGGGCTTGCTTGGACACACAGCAGTCAAAGGCTTTCCTGCCTCAGCTTCGATTTCTGCGCATCATCGAGCTAGCATCTCAGGCAGTGCTACAAATCTTCCTCATTGCTCTACAGATGCTTCGGTTTCTAGGACAGATGGCATCTACAGTCCATGTGATTCCTTATGCACGCCTCCACATGCGAGCGGCCCAGTGGACCTTGGCATCCCAATGGTCCCAGACCTCAGGATGCATGTCAGACAAGATCAGGGTTACCACACACCTGATTGCGTCTCTGCATTGGTGGCAATCATTGGGAAACCTTACAGTAGGCTCTCCTTTTCAGCAACCCCTACCTCAGGCTGTCCTAACGACAGATGCATCCAAGTTGGGTTGGGGAGCCCACTTGGGCAATCCGTCTACCCAGGGTCTATGGACCCCACAGGAGGCTTCTCTACAAATAAACCTCCTAGAACTAAGGGCCATCTCCAATGCTATTTGAGTCTTTTGCTCCCATCTCATAAACAAAACAATTCTGGTACAAACCGACAATCAGGTAGCCATGTTTTACCTAAACAAACAAGGCGGAACAGGCTCTCTGCAATTATGCAACAAAGCTTTGCAACTGTGGGCCTTTGCCAGAGAGCATCACATTCATTTGTTGGCAGTATACCTTCCAAGCATCCAAAACGCTTGGGCAGACAGGCTCAGCCGAGTCCTGTTACCACACGAGTGGTCTCTCCACTCATATCAACTTGCTGTAGTTTTTCAAGTCTGGAGAACTCCAGACATAGACCTCTTTGCAAGTCCACAGAATGCCAAACTTCCCCGGTTCTGTTCCAGACTTCCAGCTCAAAATTGTCAGGCAAGGGATGCATTCCTGCTCCATTGGGGCCAGGATTTTATGCCTTCCCTCCAATTCCCCTAATCCCCAAAACACTATTCAAACTCCAGAGAGACAGAGGTCGCATGATACTCATAGCTCCCTGCTGGCCAAGGCAAACATGGTATCCTCTTCTCGTAGGTCTCTCTTGAGCCACTCCTCTGGAGTTGGGGAGTGCTCCGGATCTTCTGTCCCAGGACAACGGATCCCTCCTGCACCCCAACCCTCAGTCCCTTCATCTCAAGGCCTGGCTTCTCAAGGCATAGAGTTTCTAGATCTAGGCCTTTCACAACAAGTGAAGGATATTCTTCTAGCTTCTAGAAAACCTTCCACAAGGCGTTCTTATGCTTTTAAGTGGAAGAGGTTCTCAGTCTGGTGTTCCCAGAGGGGACTTAATCCGCTCTTGATACCAGTAGAGTCCCTTCTGGACTATCTCCTTCACTTATCAGCTTCTGGTCTTAAGACCAATTCTGTTAGAGTCCATCTTAGTGCTATTGCTGCTTCTCATAAACCCTTCGATGGACAACCAATTTCCTCTCATCCTCTTGTTTCAAGGTTTATGAGAGGTCTACTTTTAACAAAACCTCCCATCAAACCACCTCCGGTGGCATGGGATCTTAATCTTGTTCTGGGTCAACTCATGAAGCCACCCTTTGAACCTTTAGCTACTTCGGAGCTAAAGTTTCTTTCATGGAAAGTCATTTTCCTAATTGCTATCACTTCTGCAAGATGCATTAGTGAACTGCAGGCTTTAGTGGCTGACCCGCCTTATACGAGGTTTCATCATGACAAAGTAGTCTTGAGGACTCATCCTCATTTTATGCCAAAGGTGGTATCACCTTTTCATTTAAACCAATCAGTTTATCTTCCAGTCTTCTTTCCTAGGCCTCATGCCTCCAGTGCGGAAAGAAATCTTCATACCTTGGATTGTAAACGAGCTCTGGCTTTATCTCCAGGATCAAGCAGGAATGTAGTCATCACATATGGGTATCGTCGGTACCGACGGAGCCTGCGCGGGAACGCTCCCCAGCGTCCAAAAGGAAAGCTTTTGGGAGCATCCCACAGCGCCTGCATGCTGCCTTCCCGCCTTTCCCAACTGCCTCTCTCCAGTTCTTTTTCCGCGGAGCCAGCAGGTTGTGTTCCTGTCACCGCAGAAGAATTCTTTTTTATTTCTTTCTCTTTTGTGGTCGCGTCTGCTTTCCGACGCTCTACCGGTACTGCCGGTTTATTCTCCTCTTATTTCTGTAAAAAAATATATATATATTCTCTCTTTTTCTTTTTCTTCAGGTTCACGCGCCTTTTTGGGCCTTAGGCCTAAAAACATTTCCTTACCATGGAGAAACCTGCCTCAGGTTTCAAAAAGTGCACCAAGTGTGGCGGTACCATTTCCGTCACCGACACCCATGAATGGTGTCTAAAATGTTTAGGTCCTGACCACTCCATCACGGATTGTATGTCCTGCGCCATGATGTCTAAAAGAGGTCGGCAGAACCGAGCTGCTAAGCTCAGTACCCTGTTTCCCTCTGATGCAGCTTCAGTGGCATCGACGTCTTCCAGGGCTGCTTCTTCCTCCCATGGATCTCAGGTAACTAAACATAAATCCAGCCAGTCCTCAAAGGGTAGATCTCTTTCTAAGCATCGAGATGCCTCTGGCATTGCCCTCGAGGATTCTGCACCGGCAAAATTACCCTGGCGGGAGGCTTCGGCTTCCAAAGCAATATCGGAGTTCCAGGATGTTCGAGGCCTCGACCTCGGCAGAACTACTGGTGCCATGCTCTGGGATACCGGCGGTCTCATCCGGTACCGACATCCAGGCATTGGCAGCGTCGATAGACCAGAAAGTTCTGTCTATGGAACGCAGTCTGGCAGCTTTCCTTGCGGCATCAACGCCCTCGGAACTGCGACAGACAGTTCCACCGGTATCGGCACCGGCCTCGGTACCGGTACCGATAGCATCGGCATCGGTGTCTGCTTTGCCGGTACCCAGTCATCTGATGACCTCCAGTACCGATACCCCAGTACCGGTTACTCCCGGTACCGACTTTGGTAGGTACGGGTATCGGGCTCTTCAAGAGCATCCGGACAGACGATACTTCGAGTCCTCAGAAGAATCTGAGGATTCTGACAGTTCTGTCGATGCAGCGATGCTTCTCCCAGAGGAGCCCTCCTCCCCTAAACGCAGGATGTCTCCTCCAGAGGATATTTCCTTCCAGGATTTTATCAGGGAGGTGGCTCGGGGCCTGTCCATCACTGTGGCCCCTGAAACAGAGCCAAGGGCCAAGGAGTTGGAAATTCTACAATATCCCAAAACTCCTAAGGAGGCAGCTACCTTGCCCATTCATGAGATTTTATATGATCTCATGTTAAGGATGTGGGAAACACCTCTTACCACCTCTCCTCATTCTCGTAGACTGGATATTATGTATCGAGTCCCTCCTTGTCCAGGGTTCCATAAGACTCAGCTTCCTCACCACTCTTTTGTAGTGGAGTCAGCTATGAGAAGGATCAAGAGTGTAAAAAGGCATGCCTCTAATCCTCCAGGATGTGAATGCAGAACCCTGGATGCTTTTGGACGTCGGGTCTTCCAAGCTTCCATTCTTTCTGCCAGGATCAGTTCCTATAGTCTCTACATGGGAATGTTCCTGAAGGAGGTCACAGATGATTTAGAGGCTTTAAATCCTTTTCTTCCTGAGGATAAAAGACAGGATTTTCTCACTTTGGTCAAACATGCCCAAGATGTTTCTAAATTTTCCAACCGTGCAGCCTTTGACTGCTTTGAGTGCATAAGCAGAACCTCGGCTATTGCCATAGGTGCACATAGAATTGCTTCGCTCCAGGCATCTGATTTAGAGCTCAGGGTACAAGACAAATTGGGAAATATCCCTTGTACTGGTGAGAACCTGTTTGGTAAAGATTGGCAGGAAAAGAAATGGATGCTGAAAATTCCACCTTGGATAGATTATCCAAGTCCACTGCTGATCCTGCTAGAAAGAAATTGTTCAAGAAACCATTCTTTTCTAAAAAGAAAAGATTTTATCCTGCTAATGTTCAGCAGGGACGTTCTTCAGGTCAGCTTGCCAGGAAAGGTCAGCAACTACCCAAACAGAAGAAAGTAAAGGCTGCTAGGCCTCAACCGGCCCAGCAGGCTCAGCCTCCACAGGGCCTTTGACTCTCATCTAGAGAACTTAGCCTTCCTGGTTCTCGGGGGACCAGAACCTTCCACCATTCCAGGAAGGTTATGTCATTTTGCCCCCAGATGGGGGCAAATAACAGCAGAGCATTGGACACTCTCCATCATAAAGGAGGGGTACAAGCTTCATTTTTCAAGCATGTCCCCTCACACAATAGTAAAGCAGTTCAATTCTCTGACCTCTCATCAACCTGTTAGGTCAGGAGGTCGCTATCCTTCTTGCCCAAGGGGCAATAGAAGAAGTACCCCTTCATCTACAGGGTACAGGGTTCTATTCCCCTTATTTCCTTATCCCAAAGAAAACAGGGGGTTACAGACCTATCTTAGACCTCAGAGAATTTAACAAATTCCTTGTCAAGGAAAAATTCAAAATGATTTCTCTCTGATCCCTGCTGCCATACCTTCAGAGTCAGGATTGGCTTTGTTCTCTAGATCTCAAGGATGCGTACACCCATGTTCTCATCCATCCAACTCACAGAAGGTTCCTTCGGTTCTTTTTCAGGGAAAGCACTACCAATACAGGGTGCTTCTTTTTGGCCTGGCTTCAGCACCAAGGGTGTTCACGAAATGCATGGCTGTTGTAGCAGCATTTTCTCCACACTCTAGGGATATTCGTCTTCCCCTACATAGACGATTGGCTCATTCGAGCCCCAACAGAGTCAGAGGCCAGGACTTTTCTATCCTGCACAATGCGTATCCTTCAGTATTTAGGGCTGGTAATAAACATCCCAAAATCCAGTCTGACTCCCACTCAGTCTTTAGAGTTCATAGGAGCTTTGCTGGATACCACAAAGGCAAGGGCCTATCTCCCCCAGGCCCGTTGCCTTCGTCTGGTGCAGTTAGCTTCTCAAGCAGTGCTAAAGCCTCATCTAACTGCTCGAGAAATGTTACAACTACTAGACCACATGGCATCTACTGTGCATGTGGTTCCCTATGCTCGCCTCCATATGAGGGCAGCTCAGTGGACTTTATCCACCCAATGGACCCAGGCATCAGGATGCCTGTCAGACAAAATAGTAAACACAACTCGCCTTATTTTGTCCCTCCAGTGGTGGAAGTCCACTCAAAACCTGTTGCTGAGGTCCCCTTTCCAACAACCCTTACCCCAAGCAACTCTCACAACAGATGCTTCTCCAATGGGTTGGGGAGCTCATCTGCAAGACCTCTCCACCCAGGGCACCTGGTCTCCACAGGAGAGTTATCTACATATCAATGTCTTGGAGCTCAGAGCAATCTTCCTTGCTCTGCGAGTGTTCCACACCCTGCTCAGCTACAAGACCATCCTCATTCATACGGACAATCAAGTAGCCATGTTCTATGTGAACAAGCAGGCTCTCTGTTGCTTTGCAACGAAGCTTTGCGACTATGGGCCCTCTCCAGAGAGCATCAGATTCATCTTCTGGCAGTGTATCTTCCAGGCATTCAAAACTCTTGGGCAGACAGACTCAGTCAAGTTCTGCTTCCACACGAGTGGTCTCTGCATGCAGACCAGGTGGCCAGGATATTTCAACTTTGGGGAGCCCCGGACATAGACCTCTTTGCAAGTCCGTGGAATGCTAAACTTCCCCGGTTATGTTCCAGAATTCCGGCTCAAGGGGCTCAGGCCAGGGATGCTTTCCTCCTTTATTGGGGTCAAGACTTCCTGTATGCCTTTCCACCCATTCCCCTAATTCCCAAAACCCTGTTCAAGCTTCAGAGATACAGAGGCCATATGATTCTCATAGCTCCACATTGGCCACGGCAAGTGTGGTACCCTCTGCTTCTACATCTCTCTCAAGCTCCCTCCCTGGAGTTAGGGTCTGCTCCAGATCTCCTATCTCAGAAGGACGGAATGTTATGGCATCCCAATCCCCAGTCTCTGCATCTCAGGACTTGGTTGCTGAAGGCCTAGATCTCCATGATCTTAATATCCCTCAGCAAGTAAAAGATATTCTTTTTGCTTCCAGGAAACCTTCCACAAGACGCTCTTATGCTTTCAAGTGGAAAAGGTTTACCATATGGTGTTCGCAAAAGGGTTTTAACCCCCATGCGATACCTCTGGAATCATTGCTGGAGTACCTCCTTCATTTATCCAATGCAGGTCTTAAGACTAATTCAGTAAGAGTCCATTTGAGTGCTACTGCAGCTTCCTTTAAGCCTCTAAATGGACAGCCTATTTCCTCTCATCCTCTTATAGCAAGATTTATGAGAGGCCTTCTTTTAACTAAGCCTCCCATTAGGCACCACCGGTGGCATGGGACTTAAACCTGGTTCTTGGGCAGCTCATGAAGCCACCTTTCGAACCTTTAGCTACTACCTCCTTGAAATTCCTTTCTTGGAAGGTTATCTTTCTCATTGCAATCACATTAGCACGCCGCATTAGTGAGTTGCAAGCGCTAGTAGCTGATCCACCTTATACAAGGTTCCATCATGACAAGGTAGTCCTTAGGACTCATCCACACTTTATGCCAAAGGTGGTCTCGCCTTTTCATCTGAACCAAGCGGTCTACCTACCTGTGTTTTTTCCAAGGCCTCATGCATCAAATGCAGAGAGGAATCTTCATTCCTTGGACTGTAAAAGAGCTTTAGCCTTTTACTTGCAAAGAACACAGCAACATAGAAAGTCCTCTCAACTCTTTGTTGCTTTTGATCCTTCTCATTTGGGACTTCCAGTCTCCAAGAGAACACTGTCCAACTGGATTGCTCAGTGTATTTCCTTTGCCTATCAGAGTAAGAACCTTTCTCTGGAGGGCCATTTCGCAGCTCACAATGTGAGAGCCATGGCAGCCTCGAAGGCTCATCTGCACTCTGTGCTATTTATTATCTCATGTATATAGTTCAACCCTGTTGTTGTAATTAGTATCGCTGTATATAGTTCAACCCTGTTAGCCAAGTTGTTACTCCTGTTCCTTGTAAACCAAACAAAATGTTGTCTTGGTCATTTTGTTATATTGTAAACCGCGCTGATGCCGAATAGTGCGGTATATAAGCAAATGTAATAAATAATAATAAATAAATACCTTCACAGCTCATTACTGCCTGGACAAGGACTCCCGCCAGGATGCCTTGTTTGGTCAGGCTGTTCTCCAACACCTGTTCCATACCTAATCAACTCCTACCCGCCATCCCTGGTAGGATGCCAGAGATCCATGAGGGGAAGTGGAGCCCTGTTCAGGGGGACACAACTTCTGGGTTCTCTCCCTAGCACCTAAAGCTAGAGAGTCCCCCCATATGTGATGACTACATTCCTGCTTGTTCCTGGAGATAGCATAGTTACTCACCTGTAACAGGTGATCTCTGGGAACAGCAGGAATTTAGTCTTCACAACTGACCCACCTCCCCTAGGAGTTGTATCTCTCTTTTTTCTTTCCTTTCCCTCTCTCTCTCTTTGTCTCAGCTTTAAAACTCAACTGGAGAGAGGCAGTTGGGAAAGGCGGGAAGGCAGCACACAGGCGCTGTGGGATGCTCCCAAAAGCTTTCTAATTGGACGCTGGGGAGCGTTCCCGCGCAGGCTCCGTCGGTACCGACGATACCCATATGTGAGGACTAAATTCTTGCTGTTCCCGGAGATCACCTGTTACAGGTGAGTAACTATGCTTTATCTTCACAGAACTCAGCCATTTAGAAAGTCTTCTCAGCTTTTTCTGGCTTTTGACTCTAGTCATTTAGAACTCCCAGTCACTAAAAGAACTCTCTCTAAGTGGATTGTAGACTGTATTTACTTTACCTATCGGAGTAAAGGAATCTCTTGAAGGCCATGTCACAGCTCACAATGTTAGAGCCATGGCAGCCTCAACAGCTAATCTTCAGTCAGTTGCTATTGATGAGATCTGCAAAGCAGCAACTTGGGCTTCTGTTCATGCTTTCACTGCCCACTATTGTTTGGACAAGGACTCCCGTCGGGATGCCTTGTTTGATCAGGCTGTTCTACAGCATCTACTCCATTCCTAGATCATCTCCTTCCCACCATCCACTCTTGGATGCCTGAGGTCCCTGGGAGGAAGCATGGCCCATCTTACTTAGATCCGCAACATGTTGGGGTCATCCCTAGGCATTTTTAGCTGGGAAGTCCCCATATGTGAAGACTACATTCCTGCTTGTTCCTGGAGATAGCATAGTTACTCACCTGTAACAGGTGATCTCCGGGATCAGCAGGAATAAGTCTTCACAACCCACCCACCTACCCTAGGAGTTGTCTTTCTCTATCCTCTATTTTTCCTCTACTTCTCTCCTTTGGTCTCAGCTTTCAACTCAACGTTCTCTGTTTCACTGTTCATGAAACCTGTTTAATGTATACCAAGTTTATTGTCCTGTTCATTGTAAGCACAGATCAATTTATTTATTTATTTATTTATTTTTATTTATTTATATTCTCTTATATACCGCGCTATTCTGCACCAGTGCGGTTTACATTGAACAAACTGAAATTACATTGAACAGGGCATTATAACTTGGAGATAACTATTTTACAGGGAACATGGGCTATGGAGGGTTAAGTGGCTTGCCCAAGACCACAAGGAGCACCTGTGGGACTAGAAACCCCAGTCCTTCCGGCCCAAGGTTGCTGTCCTCTAGTGGGATTTGAACCCCTGACCTTCCGGCCTGAAGTACCTTGCCCCAACCACTAGGCCACTCCTCCACTCCAATTAATTGAGACGTGTAGTTTTTATGTTCATTGTAAACCGCACTGATGACGAATAGCGCGGTATAAAAGAAACTGTAAATAAATAAATTGAGAGAGGTAGTTGGGCGGGAAGGCAGCACGCATGCGTGATGGATGCTCCCAAAAGCTTTCTTTTTGGGACGCTGGGGAGCGTTTTTGCACAGGCTCCGTCGGTGCCGACGGTACCCATATGTGTTACAGGTGAGTAACTACACTTTCTCCAGGGACAGCAGGAATCAGTCCTCACAACCCATCCTCCTCCCTGTAGAGTTGCCTTATCTATACCAATTTGTGTTTTGCTGTCTTAGCTATGTCATATGACTGAGCAAGATGGCACCCTTGGGCAGGAAGGGGGACCACACATGTGTGGTGGCATCTCCCAAAGGCTTTCTTTGAAAGCTGGAGAGATGCTTCCTCGCGAGCTCCGTCGGCACTGATGTCACACATATGTGAGGACTGATTCTTGCTGTCCCTGGAAAACACCTGTTATAGGTGAGTAACTAGGCTTTTTCACCTGTAGCAGGTGTTCTCCATGAATAGGAGGTATAAGTCCTCACAACCGTCCCACCTCCCCAGAGTTGCCTTTTTGGCTGCTGCTATGTTATACTGGAGAATATGGCACCGCAGCAGGCGGGAAAGGCAGTTGTGAATGTGTGGCATACCTCCCAAAAGATTCATCGGTGACATCACCCATATGTGAGGACTTATTCCTGCTATTCACAGAGAACACCTGCTACAGGTGAGTAACTATGCTTTCTTCAGTGGAGTGTCTCTGCTGGTAAAGGCATTGAAAGAGCCCCCTCTATGAGCCCATTTGTAAGGCCTCTATCAAGGTTTTAACTTTTACGGTGGTTTTCCTGAGAAATATTACATCCATCAGGCAGGTGTCTGAGCTGCAGGTGTTCTGCAGCAAGCCATTTTTAGACATATCAGTGGCTTCTGTCTTCTTGCACGGTGCCATCCTTTTTCCCATGAGACTGTCTCCCTTTCTCCTTAACCAGTCAACCTCCCCTCCTCCTCAGAAGAGAATCTTCGTACAGACCCTTGTTCTGCATCTGATAGACGTGCAAGGGGTATCACTCAGAATTTTTTTTTTTTTAAATTTTATGTAAACCACTTTGGACAACCTCTGCCAGTAAGGCGGTATATAATCTTTTCTTCTGTTGGGCTGATAATCTCTGTCCTCTTCAGAAGTCTGAAGAAAGGACAGGCAGTGGTCAAGTCCTCCATTGCCAGTTGGATTAAGGAGGCTGTTGGTTCAGCATGCCTTCTAGCTAGAAAGTGCATGCCGGGGGAAGGCAGAGCTTGCTCACTCCACTTAAAGCACAGACCTCTTCTTGGACAGAGTCCACTATGATGTCCCCAGGCAACATCTAATGCAGCTACTTACTTTTCCTCTTTAAAAAAAAAAAAAAAAAGCTGAGCAAAAAGGGAAAACATCTCCCTGGCTGAGGGCTATGACATCAAGGACCTTGAACAGAAAGGTGTATATGTTACTCCAGGAACCCTTTATCAATCAAGAAAAGACACATGAATTGTTAAGAAGAGGTGAACTGAAACCGAAGGATGAGAGGTTGACCAGCCCAGGACCAGTGGCTTACAGACAACGGTGAGCATTGAAAAAACTGGCAAATCCGACATATGCCAATTCTGTGGGAAAGGGCTGGAAACAGTGACTCATCTCATAGCTGGCTGTGAAGTTCTGAAAATTTCTATACAAAAAGGCACAATAAAGTCGCACGCCTTATCCATCGGAAACTCTGTAAACACTACATAAGAAAATAAGATATGCCATACTGGGTCAGACCAAGATCCATCAAGCCCAGTATCCTGTTTCCAACAGTGGCCAATCTAGGTTCCAAATACCTAGCAGTTTCCCCAGAAGACACAGGTTCCACAATGCTTGTATTTAACCCTCCATAGCACATGTTCCCTGTAAAATAGTTATCTCCAAGTTATAATGTCCTGTTCAATGTAATTTCAGTTTGTTCAATGTAAACCGCACTGATGCAGAATAGCGCGGTATATAAGAGATTGTAAATAAATAAATAAAAATTAGGACAAGCAGTGGATTTCCCAGGTCCCCTTTAATAATGGTTTATGGACCTTTCCTCCAGGAACTTGTCCAAACCTTTTTCTAAACCCAGCTACACTAACAGCTTTTACTACATCCTCTGGTAACAAATTCCAGAGTTTGATTATGCGTTGAGTGAAAAAATATTTTCTCTTATTAGTCTTATATGGTTTAGACTGTAGCTTCATTGCATGTCCCCTAGTCAGTCTACATTTTGATGGCATAAACAATCTATCTACGTTTATCCGTTCCACTCCATTCATTTATAGACCTCTATCATATCTCCCCTCAGTTGTCTCTTTTCCAGGTTGAAGAGCCTGGAACCTTTTTGGCCTCTCCTCACAGGGGTATCCTTCCACCCCCTTTACCATTTTGGTGGCTCTTCTCTGTATCTTTTCTAATTCTGCTATATCCTTTTTAAGATAGGATGACCAGAATTCTCATTCTCGCCAAATCAGACCTCCAATTCAAGCTATACAATACCACCAGTACCCCACATCTTGATACCCTCTCCATATCTAATAAGAGCTGTACGATCAATCTGCTCTACCGAGCACCATCACCTTCCCCAGAAGACCTTCCATCTATAATCAACATTGCATGTAACTCTCCTAACCCTCAATCCCCTAACTGGCTAATAGGGGATTTTAACCTACCATCGCTACAAACCTCACACTCTTCAGCATTCCTCGAAGCAATGCACCAACTAGGCTTTGAACAACTTATCGATGCTCCCACTCACATCAAAGGAGGCACTTTGGATTTAATCTTCGCTCCCCAAGTGATACCCAACACATCGCAGATGCCCCCGATACACATAACCCCTATACCCTGATCTGATCACAACTTACTCCTCTTTTACATCCCCATTGAACACCTCTCCATCAACAGTAGCACTTCATGTCGCCCCCCAAGTGCACTTGAAACTCGATTCTGTCCATTTGATAAGATTAAAGTCTTGGAGAAGATTCTACCTGCCCTACACAAGGACTTACCTTCCCAAGATGATTTAATAACCAACTGGAACAACACACTGAAAGCCGCTGCCTGCATCTCTGCTACAAACAGAACCAAAACCAAGAGCAAACATAAACCTTGGTTCTCCCCTGAACTTCAAGAATCCCTCCTCCACCTACGCAGACTTGAGAGACGATGGCGATCCTCCCGTTCTCCTGAGTCACTCTGTTCATACAACTCATACCTACAAACTCACCGGAAGATGACATCAGAGAAAATAAAGAAATTCCACTCGGATACATTAATGCGGTCCGTGAACAAACCACACGACCTCTTCAACATTGTTAAATCCTTAACAGGTGATCCAACCACATCCCAACCACCTATGCCTCACCCTCAGGATTATGCCGAATACTTACAATCAAAAATGATTCAGACTAGTTCGACCCTCTCAGCACCAGCACCTCCTACCCCACAGAATCTGACCCAACTCACCACGCTTGACATTTTCTCTCAGGTATCCAACAAAGAGATCGAAGAAATAATAATAACTATCAACCTGACTACTGCACCTAACGACCCCTGCCCAGCCAGATGGATCAAAGAACTACGACATGAACTCAGCCCAATTATAAGAAAGATTGTCAACCAATCGTTCTTAACAGGATCATTCCCCCAGAGCCTCAAGCAGTCATCCATCCGCCCCCTCCTAAAGAACAGCAAGCTAGACCCAACAAAAGTCGAATCCTTCAGACCTATCTCGAGTATCCCGCTACTGGCAAAAATCATGGAAAAAATAGTCCAACGCCAAATACAACAGCACGTTGACTCAGAAGCTCCTTTGGACCCCTCACAACATGGTTTTAGAGAAGAACACGGTGTGGACACCCTCCTCACTACCTTATTCAATAGCCTAATCATAAGCATCGACAATATTCATCAAGGGTTCATTCTCATATTTCTTGACATAGCGGCTGCATTTGATTCAGTAAACCACAATACTCTCCTTCAGCGCCTTAAAATAAGGGTATTCAAGGTCTAGCCCTTGACTGGTGCAAATCCTACTTATCTGATAGACAGCAGCAAGTCAGAACAGGAGATGCAAAATCCGACTCATTCCCACTTAAACAAGGTGTCCCTCAAGGATCCGCATTATCCGCACTAATGTTTAATATATATATGCAACCAATCTGTGACGTGATACGTACCTTCAACATTCAATGTCTGGCATATGCTGACGACATCCTAATGTATGCTCCATTCAACGTAGAAAAACCAGATTTTACATCAATAGCTCGTTGCTTTGAAGCTGTATCAAACTGGCTCCACAAACAGAACTTACGCATAAATCACAACAAAACAGACGTCCTATTCGTAACAAGGAATCCAACATTCATACCCCCTGCCTCATTGCAAGTAAACAACATTGTACTGAAGGCACAACCCACAATCCGGTACTTAGGGATTACATTAGATCAACGGCTTGATATGTCTGCCCACATCAAGAAAGTAACAAACTCAATCTACCAAAAGATTCGGACCCTACGTAACCTCCGACCGCTTCTTGACTACTCAGATTTCCGCACCATCTTCCAAGCACTAGTACTGCCACATGTTGACTTTGCCAATGTCATACTACATGGTCTCCCACAATCTACCTTAAACCCACTCCGTCTCGCCATGAATGCAGCAGCGAGAATTCTCGTAGGTGCACCACGATCAGAACACATAACCCCAATACTGAAGAGTTTACACTGGCTACCCCTTCAGGCCAGAACCCAATATAAAACCCTGGTCATGACTTTTAAAGCTGCCAAAAGCCCATCTCTATCACCTATCCACAGTTTGATACAGGTTACTCTAACAAACAGAGCCAGGAGATCTGCTGCGCTGAACTCTCTTGAACTTCCGAGACTCCTTACAAAATGCTCTAAATCAACAGCCGCTAGAGCCTTCTCACTGTTTGCACCCAGAGCCTGGAATGCCCTCCCACCCGAAATCAGAGCCATTACTAGCCTCACGACTTTCAGAAAAGCCTTAAAATATCACTTGTTCCTATTGTATTACCCTGAAGCAACTCCGATGGAACATAGCATCCGTGTTGACCTTTCCCACGTGATACCAATGGAAAATGGCTAACCATGACATTCATACCTACACTCTCCACTCTTACCACATTTATACTGCTCAATAATCGTATCTAATTACCCCCACATTGTAATTAACCTTTGTAATTAACCAGTATGCCATGTATATAGTTTATATTATTTACTCCTACATATTTACTTGTACATAGTTTACCACGTTTGCCCCAAGTTCTATACCCTGTTCTCTGTAAAAAACCAATGCTGTTTGTATCATTGTGTTTAAACTTATTCATATGTAAACCGCACTGATTATAAGCGCGGTATATAAGAAATAAAAATAAATAAATAAAATAAATAAATTGCATACAATATTCGAGGTGCGGTCGCACCATGAAATGATACAGAGGCATTATAATATCCTTTATTCTCCATTCATTTTCTTATGATTTCTAGCATTTTATTTGCCACCTTGGCTGCCACTGCACACTAGGCGGAGGATTTCAACGTGTTATCCACTATGATGCCTAAATCTTTTTTCTGGGTGGTGGTTCCTAATGTGGAACCTTGTATTGTGGAACCATAGTTTTTCAGGAACAAGCAGGAAGTCAATCCTCACATATGGGTGACGCTCCGCGCGGGCTCCTTCAGCACAGACATTTCCACAGCTTTCAAAGAAAGCCTTTGGGACATGCTGCCACGCATGCGTGGTCCTCTTCCCACCCAAGGGTGCATTCTTGCTCAGTCTCCCTTTTTCTGCAGAGCCCAACGGATGTATGTCCTGTTTCCCCAGAAAAATCCTTGCTATATCCTTAAAAGTTAGATTTTCCCGGTTTGTGTACAGGTTCCTCTTCCCGCCTTGAGCCGGCACTGTTCTCGGCCTTTTCTTCCTTTTTTTGATAGAGGCTTGCCTCGACCAGCATTTTTGCTTTTTTTTGCCCAGGGGTCATCTACCCCGGCCACGTGTTTCCCACCATGTTTCCTGGTGGGTTCAAAAAATGTGACCTCTGCAGTCAAACCATGTCAGTCACCAACACCCATGACCCTGCTTATGCTGCCTGGGACTGGACCATGACAGCACCTCCTGTGAACTGTGCCAGGCCATGATGCCTAAGACCAATAAAAAGAGGTCGGAGTTGCAGGAGAAACTGTTCCCAAGGTCCGACTCAGCACCGGCTTCCCCGACGCCAAGCTCCAAGCCCAGCACTTCCTGTAGCACCCGAGCGTCCTTGGAGTCCCACGGCGGTGGCTCCTCTGAGAAGAACCCAGACCCCTAGAGAAAGAAGAAAAAAATCTTCAAAGTCCGTCAAGGTTCCACTGGAGAAACCTGGTGAAACCGCTCGAAGAGACTCAGGCGGCTCCGAGAAACGCCCTACCTAGGTCCTCAAAAAGGATTCCTTGGCTGGTGGAGACTGTGTGAGGTTCCTTGAGACCTTAGTCCTCATTGAGGATGCACTCGCAAGACTGCCGGCGCCAGGCCTGAGATCCTTGGTGCCCTTGCCAAAAGCTGCAGAGCCTTCTGGCTTGGAAACCAGAATGGCGTCCCTGGAGCAGAATATCATTGCTGTCTTGGCCCTGCAGCAGGCAATGATGGCTGGTTCGTCTGCATCATCTGCCCCAATGACCTGACCCCCGACTGTGGGGGAGTCCCCAGCCATCAAGCAGAGATCAGAGTGCCACCGACCTCAGGTAAGCCCTCGGTGCTGGTCGAGGTTCCGGTTCCGTTCTTCAGGAATCCAATCCTCCCTGGCCAGTTTCCACGACTTGGACCCCAGGTCCTCTGTGCTGGCCTCGAGGCAAGGAGTTGCAGGGCCTTGGATTTGTCATCACCCTTCAACTCCGAGTCGGAGACTGACAACGAGGCATCCCCGGAAATCAGACTGCACCGAGACATTCCCTCAGACCTATCTGCCCTGGCACCATTCTCCTCTGGAGGACGTGGCCTTCCTCAACTTTGTCAAGGATATGGCCAGAGCCCTCTTGGTGCAAACAGGCAGAGGAGGATCCATGCACTGAAGAACTGGAGATTCTCCAGTATGAGTCTCCACCCAAGGAAACTCTCACAGTGCTGGTGCAGCTGATCCTCGAGCGACTACTGTTGAAAATGTGGGAGACTCCGGCATCGGTACCAGTGGTCAGCCGGTGCCTCGACGTCATGTACCGCATCAGGAAGGGGCCGGGGTTTCACAAACCCCAATTCCCATATAACTCCATGATTGTCGAGTAAACCATGCAAAAAAGCCAGAAGACCTGTTTCCCCTGGAAGGGGAGGCTAGGGCCTTTGATGCCCTTTGGCGCAAGTGCTAACAGGGCTTGATGCTGGGGTGTCGAATCCAGGCCTATGAGCTATACATAGGCATGTATCTGAAGGCCCTAACCCAGTAGTAGTCCAGGTTTTCAGCGGGGCTAGCCAGGGAACTCTTCCAACGGTTCTAGGCTCTGACCTCTGTGATCAAGGACTGCTCTAAGTTCTTTTCCCAGGCGGCCTACGACAGCTTTGAGTCAGCAGCTTCAGTAGCAGTGGCCAGCATTGGTGCCTGACTCCAAGCCTGGCTATGGTCTTCAGACATCGAGCAATGGGTCCGAGATAAGCTGCTAGACATCCCCCTGCACGGAGAGAACCTGTTCGGCAAACCTATGGCTGACAAGGCGACTCGCAAGAGGTTCTCAAAAAAGACCTCTTCTTTTCCCCATAAGAAACCCTTGGGGAAAAGACCCATGTTCTCAAGGAAAAAGGGGCACTTCCAACAGAGTCACCATTACCAGCCCTTCTCGGGCCAGCAACAGGGTTCTCACCCTAAGAGACAAGGCCATGGAGCTCAGAAACCCAAGGCTCAGAAGCCCCAGGCCCCAGCCCAACAAGGGGGGAGCTTTTGACTCCCAAGGCAGGGCCTCCCCTCTCCAGGGAGACCTTCACCAGCCCAAAGGGGCTGCTTGGCACTCTTCACCCACAGGTGGGCCAAGGTTACCTTGGATCAGTGGGTACTGCAAGTGGTAAAGGAGGGATACCTCCTCTACCTACAGCTGGTACCACCCAAGTTCTTCCCAGGAAAGTCAGTGCGACCTCTCTTTCACCAGAACCTTCTGCTCTCAGAGCTTGCAGGTCTGCTCAGGGACAATGCAGTAGAGCCTGTACCCAAACACCTATGGGGAAAAGGCTTCTACTCCAGATACTTCCTTGTCCCAAAGAGAACTGGGAGCCTCAGGCCCATACTAGACCTGAGAAACTTGAACAAGTTTCTGGTGAGGGAAAAGTTCAAGATGCTCTCCCTTGGAACACTGCTGCCTTACCTCCACCAGGAAGGTTGGCTTTGCTCCTTGGACCTAAAGAATGCATACACCCACATCCTGATACACCCCTCCCACAAGTATAGCTATGGTTTGTGGTGGGAAGAGGACACTACCGGTACAGGGTGCTACCCTTTGGCCTGGCCTCCTCGCCAAGGGTCTTTACCAAATGTCTGGTGGTGGTAGCCGCCTACCTGCTCCTACAAGGGGCTTTTGTCTTCCCCTACCTAGATGACTGGCTAATCGGGGGTGATACGGCCTCAGAGGTCGGTCAGGCTATAGAGCATGCAACCCTCCTGCTGCAGCACCTAGAGTTCGTCATCAACTCATCTCTCCCCAGCGCAAAATTTGGAATTCCTAGGTGCTCAGTTGGACACATTACAGGTCAAGGTCATCCTCCCCAGAGAAGGAGCAGAACGCCTCAGGCAACTTGGCAGTAGATGTACAACGCTGCTGGTCAGTACCAGCTCACTGTCTCCTCTGCCTGCTGAGCCATATGGCCTTGAAGATCCACGTCACGCCCTTAGCCTGCTTACACATGCAAACAGTCCAATGGTGCTTCTGCTCACAGTGGACTCAAGCCACAAGCAGGCTAACTGGCAGAGTCCCCTCAACTGATGGCAAAATTTGCGCCACCTCTAGGTGGGAATGCCCTTTCAGGCATCCATACCACAGAAGACCCTGACCACAGACGCCTTCCTCCTGGGTTGGGGGGTGCATTGTGGGGACTGCCGCACACAGGGCAGCTGGTCTCAGGAGGAGTCACAGATCAATCTCCTAGAGCTCAGGGCAGTCTTCTTGCCCCTGCGAGCATAGCACCACCATCTGACACCAGCCTGTGCTAATCCAAATAGACAACCAGGTTGCCATGTTTTATATCAACAAGCAGGGGGGCATGGGCTCATACTCCCTCTGCCAGGAGGCGGTGACCCTCCTCTCCTTCGCAACAAGCAACAGTATGCTTCTGTGAGGCCAGGACAACTGCCTAGCAGACAGGTTGAGCAGAGTCCATCCACACGAGTAGAGTAGGGTAACGGAGCAGCTCTTTTACCTCTGGGGCAGGCTTGTGATGGACCTATTTGCCTCCCTGGACAATGCGCAGCTGCCTCGCTTCTGTTCGCGTCAGCCGTACCTGGGGAGAGTGGCAGCAGATGCCTTCCTGATCTCGTGCTCCGAGGGCTTACTCTATGCGTTCCCACCGACCACCCTGGTCACCAGGACCCTCCAAGGTCTAGAGCGAGAAGGCATCAGTGATATTGACCCACCCCTAGGAGGCCCAGGCAACCTTGGTTCCCTTTGTTGCTTTCCCTATCGGTGGCACTCTGTCCCACTGGGCCGGGACACAGACCTCCTGTCCCAGGAGGAGGACTCCCTCCTTCACGCAATCTGGGGTCACTAACGCTAACAGCCCTGTGGAATTCCTTGCCAACTTCACTCCGCCTAGAAACCAACTTTCCTGCCTTTAAGTCTCAGCTGAAAACTCACCTTTTTACCACAGCTTACAACCTCCCAGCCTCTCAATCTTGACCTGGTTTATCGATGTTTGTCTAAGTTCATCTCCTGTGTATTCTCTCTTTACGCTTTATAATTTTCATACTTTCCTGTCTAAGATTGTAGTTCTTTTCTTTTTCCTGGACTTGTGCCTCTTTATAGTTGTTTTGGCTTATTTTGAACCGCCCTGATGTCATATAGGGCGGTATATCAAATATGAATAAACTAAACTAGCGTTGGTCCCTTTCAATCTTCTAGGAGAAGTTGAGGAGATCTTACTGACCTTCTGGAAACCCTCCACCAGACAGGCTTATGCCTTTAAGTGGAGAAGGTTCTCCACCTGGTGTGCGGACAAGGAGCAGAATCCCTTCGCCTGCCTTGTGTAACTAGTACTTCAGTATCTACTGCACCTGTCGCACACCGGGCTGAAATCTAACTCTGTGAGGGTGCACCTGAGCACCATAGCCACTCACCACCATCTTATAGAGGGGAAATCCCTCTCAAGCCAGCCCCTGGTCTCCAGGTTCCTCCAGGGCTTCTTGTTATCCAAGCCCCTTCTTCGCCCTCTGGTGGCAGAGTGGGACCTCAATGTAGTGTTCTCCCAGCTCACCAAACTGCCATTTGAGCTCCTAGCTACTTGCCACCTGCGGTACCTGACTTGAAAAGTGGCCTTCACATCCACTCAAAGAGTGAGCAAACTCCATGCCCTGGTGGCAGATCCACCATATACAACGTTCTATAAGAACAGGGTAGTGCTTTGCACTCATCCCAAATTCCTCCAAAAGGTGGTATCTCCTTTTCACCTCAATCAAGAGGTGGTCCTCCCCACCTTCTTCCCACGGCCACACACCAGTAGGGAGGAACTAGTACTTTATACACTGGATTGCAAATGGGCCCTGTCCTTCTATTTACAGTGGAGTCAGACCCATCGCAAAGCTCATCTTTTCGTGTCTTATGACCCCAGCAGACTGGGTTCCCCGTGACTAAGTGAACTCTGTCCACTTGGGTGGCAGACTTTATTGCCCTCGCCAGTGAGCAAGTTGGCCTCTCCCTTGAGCACCAGATCACAGCGCATCGCGTGAGAGCAGTGGCCACATCTGTGGCCAACGTCTGCTCAGTGCCGATGATGGAGACCTATAAAGCCGTCACATGGTCTTCAATTCATACATTTGCAGCTCACTACTGCCTGGAGAGCGAGTCCTGCAGGGACAGTGCCTTTGGCCAGGCAGTACTCCGTAATATTCTCAGGGTGTAGGCAATTCCTGCCCTCTGACCCTTCTGTGTTCAGGCTACCAGAGTGATAGTGTCGTTGGACGATAGGGTCTTGCAGAGTCTCTTGGTGGAGACTCACCTTCTGCAACTCACAGCTGCCCAATTGGTCACCATTGGTGCTGTCGTGGTTCGATCTTCAGCAGCCTTGAGCTAGGGAGTCCCATATGTGAGGACTGACTTCCTGCTTGTTCCTGGAAAAAGCATAGTTACTCACCTGTAACAGGTGTTCTCCAGGGACAGCAGGAATCGGTCCTCACAACCCTCCCTCCTCCCCTACGAGTTGCCTCCCTACCTGGTTTTATTTTCACTACCATCCTAGCAATGTCATCTGACTGAGTAAGATGGCACCCTTGGGCAGGAAGGGGACCATGCATGCATGGTAGCATGTCCCATAGGCTTTCTTTGAAAGCTGGGGAAATGGTATATGCGGACTCCATCGGCACCAACGTCACCCATATGTGAGGACTGATTCCTGCTGTCACTGAAGAACACCTGTTACAAGCAAGTAACTATGCTTTTGGGTTGTTCTATTCTGGGTGCATAACTTTGCACTTGTCCACATTAAATTCCATCTGCCATTTGAATGTCCAGTCTTCCAGTTAAGGTCCTTTTGCAATTTTTCACAATGCTCTTGAATTTTAACAACTTTGAATAATTTTGTGTCATCTGCAAATTTGATTACCTTACTCGTTATTCCCATTTCCAGGTCATTTACGAATATGTTAAAAAGTAACAGACCCAGCACAGATCCCTGGGGTGCTTCACTATTCACCTTTGTCCATTGGGAAAATTGGCCATTTAACCCTACCCTCTCCTTTCTATATTTTAACCAATTCCACAATAGTACACTGCCTCCTATCCCATGACTTTTTAATTTCGCCAATAGTCTCTCATGAGGGACCTTGCCAAAGTCTCTGAAAATTCAGATACACTACTTCGAATAACCCACCTTTTTCTACCTGTTTATTTATACCTTCAAAAAAATATAACCGATTAGTAAGACAAGACCTTCCCAGGCCAAAGCCATGTTGGCTGACTCCCATTAAACCACAACTACATGTTCAGAAATTTTGTTCTTAATAATGGTTTCTACCATTTTTCCTGGTACTGATGTCATGCTTACCAGTCTGTAGTTTCCCAGATCACCCCTGGAACCCTTTTTAAAAATTGGCATTAGATTGGCCATCCTCCAATCTTCAGGTATTACTGATGATTTTAATGATAGTTCACAGATTAGTAATAGTGGGTCTGCAATCTCATATTTCAGTTCTTTCAACACCCTTTGATGTATACCATCCGGTCCAGGTGATTTGCTACTCTTCAGTTTATCAAATAGTTGTAATACGTCTTCCAGGTTTAACGATATTTCTTTCAGTTCTTCTACTGCATCAGCTTTAAATACCATTTCAGGCATGGATAACTTTCCTACATCATCTTCAATAAAGACCGAAGTAAGGCATTCATTCAGTCTCTCTGCTATGAACTTGTCCCATCTTAGTGCCCCTTTTCCCCTCTATCATCCAATGTTTCAATTGCTCACAGGTTTTTTGCTACGAATGTCCTTGAAAAAGTTTTTATTATGCATTTTTGCTTCCACAGCAAGCTTTTTTTCAAATTTTCTGTTGGCCTGCTTTATCAGTGCCTTGCATCTAACTTGCCAAAGCTTGTTGTTTCCAGTTTTTGTCATTTGGCTCCTTTTTCCACTTCCTGAATGATGCTATTTTGGCTACAACAGCCTCTCTGACCTCATCTTTGAACCATGCTGGCAGTTTTTTGGACTTCCTTCCACTTTTCTTAAAGCATGGCATAGAGCTGGTCTGGGCTTCCAAGATAGTATTTTTAAACAACATCCATGCTTGATGTAAATCTTTAACCTTTGCAGCTGCTCCTTTTAGTTTATTCATAACTGTTTTCCTTGTTTTATCATAGTCTCCCTTTTGAAAGTTAAAAGGCAGTACTGTGGATTTCCTTGCCATCCTTCCTCCATTTATGAAATTAAATGTGATTGTACTATGATCACTATTGCCAAGTGGCCCCAACACCCTTATCTCTTGCACCAGATCTTGTGTTCCACTAAGGACTAGGTCCAAGATGGCTTCCCCTCTTGTCGATTCATGAACCAGCTGCTCCAAGAAGTAGTCATGTATTTCATCTAGAAACTTTATCTCCCTAGAATGTCATGCCGTGACACTGACCCAGTCGATTCCGTGGTTTTTGAAATCTCCCATTATTACTGTGCTGTAAATATTGTTAGTTTCCCTGATTTCTTTGAGCATTTCATCATCCATTTGTTCCTTCTGGCCAGGTGGTCAATAGTACACCCCCACTGCCATCGCCGTCCCCTTTGTACATGAAATTTCAATCCATAGAGATTCTACAGTGTATTTTGTTTCCTGCAACACTTTAATCCTGTGTGACTCAATGCCCTCTATAACAGAGCATAAACCCTCCACCAATTTGATCTGCTTTATCACTATGATATAATTTGTACCCAGGTATCACAGTGTCCCACTGGTTGTCCTCCTTTCACCATGTCTCTGATAGATATCAATCATATCTACCTTCTCATTTAGTGCTATATATTCTAACTATCCCATCTTATTTTTTAGCCTTTTATCATTTGCATATAAGCATTTTAGAGGCTGTATTTTATTCATATTAACCTGGTTACCGGTAGGCAGGGGTAATATGGAATCTTTAAGTTCTGTCTGCTCTGTACCTAAGGGCATTTGGGTTACTTTTGTTTTTATTGGAACCTCTCTGTCGATGTGCCCTAACTTCAGTCTTTTGCTACTATCTTTCAAGGATACATCCTTCTGAACCCTGCACTCTTGGGCGACTGTCTGCTTTCCCCTATTATCTAATTTAAAAGCTACTTTATCTCCTTTTTAAAGGTTTATGCCGGTAGCCTGGTTCCATCCCAGTTAAGATGGAGCCCATTCCTTCAGAAAAGCCCCTCCTTTCCCCAGAATGTTGCCCAGTTCCTAACAAATCCAAAATCCTCATCCTTGCACCATTGTCTCATCCACGCATTGAGACTCCAGAGCTCTGCCTGCCTTTTGGGTCCTGTGCATGGAATGGGAAGTATTTCAGAGAATGCTACCCTGGAAATGCTGGGCTTCAACTTCCTACCTAAAAGCGGCCTTCAGAATCTATTACCACACTATAGCATCACTGTGTCTGAAAAGCACTGGGATCATCACCCTAAAAGAATTACAGAGAATAAAGAGGTTAGGATCACCTGGTATACTCCCATTCTGACCGATAAAAAGCTGGATGCAAGGAAGCCGGATATAGTGGTAAGGGAGAAAAACACCAGAACAGCATTGATTATAGAAGTGCCAGTTTCAAGTGGCTACTCTGTGAATTGTGTTGAGAGGGGGAAAATCTTCAAGAACTGAGAAATGCAGTCAGAAACCAAGAAAATGTGGCAGAAAGATAGTTATTTCCCATTGTGTTGGGTGCCACAGGCTTAATTAAGAGGAATTTCCAAGCACACTTTGATAAATTACCCATACATATAATATCTTTGGCACAATGCAAGTACTCCGCCAAGCATTAGCAGTACATTTGAGATCATATTTCACATGCCTGGCTTAGAAGTGAGGTTCATAACTGTCATGGTATGCGCAAAACTCACCCATTTGGAGAAATTTCCCCCAGAAGACTTCCTACAGGTTTGGGAACTGTGCTGCCTCTTGATTGCTTTGTCTATTTCAGTACCTGACAGTCATATGTGGTAAGAAAAGAAGCAAATATTTGTTCCAGATGACTCTTCCAAGTTATGGTGGTTGAATAACATTCATAGTTTGAGGTTTTTTTCAGTCTTGCTTATTGCTTGGGAAATGTCATACTAGCTTCTCTCAGTACTGCACAGTGGATATACCAAATGACATCACTGAACGTTGCTCAAATCTGCCTTCACCTTCTGGCAAGGGAGAATAACTCACTCATTTGGACCAGTTTAGCAGGCTTCAAGGAAAGAGAATCATCAGGTGTGAAAAATTTCCTGTGACTGTGTATGCAAATGAAGAAGTTATGGAGATACAAAAGAGCATTATTACACTGGTACGAAGTTTTAAACGCAAGCCAGCAAACTTTAAATTGTATTTATTGCTGCACAGGAAGCCATTGTAGAGCCATAAGAGCAGGAGTGTTATGCTTATGAAAAGAAATGCCAATCAAACAAGCTGCAGAGTTTGAACTACTTGCAGGGCTCGCAAATTCTTAGAAGGAAGCCATAAATAAAAGAAATTATAGTAGTCCAGTATAGTCCAGACTAGTTTGCAGTATTGTACAAAAATGGGCCATAGACCGTAAAAATAAAAAAAGTAAATGCTGAAAGGTCCAAAGCTTAAAAAAAAGACAGAATGCATAAGTTTAGCTATTTGTGATTTCAAGGTCCAATATTCATCTAGCTATACATCTAAATTCTGGATGGCCACAGAAAACTGTACCTCCATGAAATTATTATTTGTATTGTGCACTAACCTTTAAATCATATCTTGTATTTCTTCCAATATCTTTTAAAGGGGGCCTGTATTTTCTTACATATTTTTTTTTCTTTTTGTGCATAGGTGCTCCGGACCTGAAAGAAGCCACAGAAAAGCATCTTGAAGTCTTTACAAGTCGTTCAGTTCCTGTGGCTGCCAAAGCCAAACAGTGCCATAACACTATGCTGAAGTATACTCGTTGGCCATGGTGGAAGAAGCTAGGAGACGAATTCATGGATGATGACGTAGTTCCTAAAGAGATGCCAGCTGTAGAATATGGGACACTCTATATAGGTGGAAGTAAGCTATGTTAATTGACAGACCAAATTAGTATTCATCTTCTATTTATTTATACATTCTAGTGTAAACTTTTAAAGGTAACAAACATACATATATATTCCCAAAAAATGCATCCTATTATGTAATTCTACTGAAACAAAGTAAAAACAATAACTATGATATTGCATTTTCATTATTCTGACTTCATAAGAATACTGAGAAGACTGATCATGAGAGTCTAGCCTTGCCATTTTTATCAACAATACATAGATTGAAGTCACAAAACATGCAAGGCCAACAATATTTGTCCCCTCATTTATTCTTAGACTTGGGCAATTTTATGATTCCTCATGAAGAAAATTATAAAGTGATCCAATAATTCTCAGGAACAAGCAGGAAGTCAGTCCTCACATATGGGTGACGTTGGCACTGATGGAGCCCTCGCGGAAGCATCCCCCCAGCTTTCAAAGAAAGCCTTTGGGAGATGCCACCACGCATGTGTGGTCCCCTTCCCGCCCAAGGGTGTCATCTTGCTCAGTCTCCTTTTTTCCTGCGGAGCCCTTCAGACGTCTGTCTGCTCTTCTCCCGGAAAAAGTTGATTTTCTTGAACTCAGTTTCATGCTCTCCTCCAGTAGTGCACTGGTCCTCTTCTCGCCACCCAAGCCCACTGCCCTGGCATCAAGTCTCTGGCTCGTAGTCTTTTTTTCCTCCTTGGTGCCTTCATGCCCTTTTTTTTTCTTTTTCCAACCGGCAGCACCGCGGGTCTTCGACCTCGCTGGGATACTTTTTCCTTCCATGGCTTCCATTGGTTTTAAAAAGTGTGATCGGTATGCCAAAATAATGTCCCTTACCAACACACACGACTACTGCCTATGCTGCCTGGGACTGGACTATGACCCCACAGCATGCAGCCTTTGTAAGATGTCCACCAAGGCTCTCAAGAACTGCCAGCAGCAGCACAATACGTTTTTCCCAGAGTCCCCGGTACCTCCAAAGGCCAAGGCCTCCTCCAAAACCACGGAATCCTGGGGTAGCCTTACGGACTCCGACTAATGCCATGGTTCCTTAGAAAGGGGGTCTCCCTAGAGGGAACCCAAGAAGAAGAAGAAGGCATCTTTGGTCAGCTCAGATGGGCCGGGTAAGTCCGGAGCCAGGTCCCGCAGTCCTAGACGCTCATCCGAGGGATTGGAGAAGGAGCGACCTGCGATGATCCCCCAGAAGGACTCTACCTCGGCCTGGCCTCTGTCACCTGACACCATCCTCGTCAAAGACTCCCCCTCAGGGGAACCGGCGTCAGGCCCAATTTCCTCGGCGCCCACCCTGATGGCTGCAAAGTCTTCTGGCCTGCAGTCCAGAATGGCGGCCCTGCTGCACAGCTTGTCTGCCTTCATGGACCAGCAGCGGGCACTGTTGTCCAGTACCACTGGTTCCTCCACCCAGTCCACTGGGCCCTCGACATAGAGGACGTCCCCAGAGACCAAACCGATCCTCGAGGTCCTTCGGCCTCAAGTTGATCCTCTGCCAAGGTCTCGATCTGGCTACCATTCCATGGGGCCGAGATCTTCCCCAGCCAGTGTGCTCGGCACTGGCTGCGAGGCCTCCAAGGGCCGCGGGCAGGGATCAGCCCCGGAACCCATAAGCCATCCTTCCTTCAAGTCCTCGATGGACTAATCTGACTGGGAAACTGAGGACGAGGAGTTACCGGACACCCATCGCCACTGCGATGTCCCCTCGGACTCTCCTCCCTTGGAAACCTGGCGTCTGTCCCCACCCGAGGACATGGCATTCCTAGACTTTGTCAGAGACATGTCCAAGGCCCGAGTGCTCCCAACGGAATCAGAAGACAACCTTGGGACAGAAGAGCTAGAAATCCTCCAATACGAGGCCCCTCTGAGGGCATTGCTTCCGGTGCCCATCCCTCCCATTCTGGAACGGCTACTGCTCCTTATGTGGAAGACACAGGCATCTGTGCCAGTGGTGAGCATGCAGCTCAACTCGAAGTATCGAGTCCACCGGAGCCCGGGCTTCCAGAAGTCACAACTGCCACACAGCTCCATGGTGGTTGAGTCAGCCATGAGTCGCCTGAAGAGTCAGAAGACGCACACCTCAGTGCCCCCCGGCAGGGAGGCACACACCCTGGACATCCTCGGCAGAAAGTGCTACCAGGGCTAGATGCTCATCAGCCGGATCCAGGCATAGCTCTACATGGGCATGTACCTGAGAGACCTGGCGAAGGAACTCACTGGGTTCTCAGCTGGTCTCTCCAAGGAACCCCTGCAACGGTTCAAAAACCTGGCCAAAGTCGTCCATGAGTGCTCCAAGTTTGTCTTGGGCAGCCTATGACTGCTTCAAGTTGGTGGTATGAGTAGCGGCGGCGGGTACTGGTGGCCAACGATGGGCTTGGCTATAGTCGTCCGATCTTGAAAAATGGGTTCAGGACAAATTGGTCAACGTCCTATACCAAGGAGCGAACCTCTTTGGCAAACCCATGACTGACAAGGCTGCCGAGCTGGAGACAGAGTTAATGATGAGGACCAGGCTCTCTATAAAGACCGCTGCCCCTCTCCGACAGAAGGACTCGGGTAAAAAGCCCTTCTACCCGAGGAAAGGGGCTGCTTACAGATACTTACCCACCTTTTCAGGCTTCCTCAGCTCCCCAGCAGGGTCAACAGACCAAGGGACATAAGCATGACCCTCGTAAGCAGAAGACTCCCAAGCCCCAGGAGTCTGCCCCAGCCTAGCCAGGGGGGAGCTTTTGACTCCTTGGGCATAGCCTCCCCACCCCAAGGAGGTCATCAGCCCACAGGGAGACGTCTCATTCACTGCCCAAAGGTGGCCAGCCATCATCACCAATTCTTAGGCACTCCAAATGGTCAAGAAGGGCTGCCTCCTCCACCTGGCCCAGACACCTCCCTCTTTTCTTTCCGGGAGAGCCTCCCAGGTCTCTCCTTCACCGGGACCTTCTACTGAAGAAACTGGCAGGTCTTCTTGAGGACAGAGCGGTAGAACCAGTTCCTCACCATCTCGTGATCAAGGGGTTCTACTCCAGGTACTTCCTCGTACCAAAAAACAGGGGGCCTAAGGCCCAACCTCGACCTGCATAATCTGAACAGATTCCTGATGAGGGAGAAGTTCAAGATGCTCTCCCTTGGAACATTGCTGCCCTACCTCCAGCAGGGAGATTGGCTATGTTCCTTGGATCTGAAGGATGCCTACACACACATCCTCATTCACCCCAACCACAGCCAGTACCTGAGGTTCATGGTGGGGGCAGCCATTACCAGTACAGGGTGCTGCCCTTCAGCTTGGCTTCCGCCCCAAGAGTTTTCACCAAGTGCCAGGCAGTCGTGGCCGCCTTCCTCCGCTTCCAGGGGGCATTTGTCTTCCCCTACCTGGACGATTGGCTCATAAAGGGAAGCAGGGCCTCAGAAGTGCAGCAGGCAACCGTACATACTATCCAGGTCCTGCAAAATCTGGGATTTGTAATAAACTACCGCAAGTACCACTTCCTCCTGACACAGTGTTTGGAGTTCATAGGGGCAAGACTAGACATCCTCCAGGCAAAGGCCTTCCTTCCAGGAGACCAAGCTGTCCGGCTCAGGGCTCTGGCCCTGGACATACGCCATCCCTCTGTGTCCGCTCAGCTCCTTCTGTGCCAACTCGAACACATGGCTTCCACGGTCCATGTCACCCCAGATGCCCGGCTCCACATAGGGTCATACAGTGGTGCCTTCGGAAACCATAGACTGTCTCTGCAGCAGAATTGTAGTGACCTGTCAGTTGGTGGAATCCCTGACCTGGTGGCAAAATCCCCAGTACCTCAAGGCAGGGATGCCCTTCCAGACTCTGTGCCCCGTAAGGGTCCTCATGAAGGATGCCTCCCTGCTGGGATGGGGAGCCCACTGCGAGGAACTTCACACCCAGGGCAGTTGATCGCGGAACGAGAGCAACCAGCAGATCAACCTTCTGGAATTACGGGCGATACACCTAGCCCTCCAAGCCTTTTGCCTCCGCCTACATTGCCAACCCGTGTTGGTCCAAACAGACAACCAGGTGGCAATGTTCTATCTGAACAAGCAGAGGGGCCCAGGGTCGCATGCCTTCTTTCGCAAGGCAGTGGTCCTCTGCTCCTACACAGTCCAGCAGGGCATACTCTTACGGGCAGTTTACCGGCCAGGCCAGGACAACGCACTGGCCAACAGATTAAGCAGGCTCCACCAGCCGCATGAGTGGCAGCTGGACCCCAGAGTGGCCAGTCAGCTTTTCCACCTCTGGGGGGAACCATAGATAGATCTGTTTGCCAGCCCAGACAACTACCAGTTACCCTGCTTCTACTCTCAGTAAGCCCACCTTTCCCGGGTGGTGGCAGATGTGTTTCTCATCTCGTGGTCGGAAGGTCTCATGTACGCCTTCCCACCCACCCCACTAATTGCCAAAACATTATTCAGGACCCTCTGCGTTAAGGCCTCACTGATCCTAATAGTCCCTTGATGGCCCAGGCAGCCGTGGTTCCTGTTACTCCTCCGGCTGTCGATGGAGATTCCCCAGGGCTCATGTCACAGGAGGGGCATTCTCTCTTGTACCCCAATCTGGGGTCCCTGTCACTGACAGCATTGGTTGCTAAAAGAGTAACTATAGCCCCTTTCAACCTCTCGGAGAAACTGGAGGAGATCCTGCTGGCTTCCCGTAAGTCCTCCTCCAGGAAAGCATATGCCTTCAAGTGGCACAGATTTTCAATCTGGTGCACAGAGCACGGGATTAGCCTGTTCTCCTATCTGGTACAACTGGTCCTGCAGTATCTTTTTTTCATAGTTCGAAGATTCACAGTCTTTGCCGTCAGAGGTTATCTCCAGGAACAAGCAGGAATGTAGTCTTCACCTATGGGTATCGTCTGTACCAACGGAGCCTGCGCGGGAACGCTCCCCAGCGTCCAATTAGAAAGCTTTTGGGAGCATCTGACAGCGCCTGTGTGCTGCCTTCCCACCTTTCCCAACTGTCTCTCTCCAGTTCTTCGTTTTCCGCGGAGCTGGCAGGTCACACTTCCTGTCACCGCAGAAAATATTTCATTTCTTCTTCTTTTTTGTGGTCGCGTCTGCCTTCCTTCGATGCTACACCGGTACCACTGGTTCGTTCTTTCTTTTCCTTGTAAAAAAAAAAAAAAATCTTTTCCTGGAGTCTTCCAGCTTTTTTTTTCCTCTGGTGCCACGCGCCATTTTGGGCACTAGGCCCAACTTTCCTCTACAATGGAAAAACCTGCTTCGGGTTTTAAAAAGTGTTCCAAGTGTGGCGGTACCATCTCCGTCACCAACACCCACGAGTGGTGCCTCAAATGTTTAGGTCCTGACCACTCTATCTCCGAGTGTGTTGCCTATGGGATGATGTCGAAGAGGGGTCGGCAAAACCGAGCTGCTAAACTTAGCACCCTTTTTCCCTCCGATGCAGCATCTGTGGCATCAACATCTTCCAGGGCTTCGTCTTCCTCCCATGGATCTCAGGTAACTAAACATAAGTCTAGCCGGTCCTCAAAGGGTAGATCTCCTAAGTATCGAGATGCCTCTGGCGTTGCCCTTGAGGGACTCACACCGGCAAAATTGCCCCAGCGGGAGGCTTCGGCTTCCAAAGCATCATCGGGGCTCCAGGATGTTCTCGAGGCCCCAACCTCGGCAGAACTACTGGTGCCATGCTCTGGGGTACCGGCCGCTTCGACTGGTACCGATACCTAGGCATCGGCGGCGTCAATAGACCAGAGATTCTTGGCTATTGAATGCAGTCTGGCGGCTCTTCTCTCGGCATCCATGCCTCCGAAACTGCTTCAGACAATTCAACCGGTACCGGTACCGACATCGGTACAAGGGCCAATTGCATTGACGTCGGCAGGTGGACTACCGGTACTGACGCATGCTGTGCCCTCCGGTACTGACAAGTCGGTACCGGACCCTGTCGGTACCGGTATCATGCGCTGCATGATTACCCGGACAGGAGATACTTTGAATCCTCCGACGAATCTGAAGACTCTGACAGCTCTGTCGATACCAGAGTACTTCTTCCTGAGGATTCTTACTCTCCTAAACCTAGGATGTCTCCTCCAGAGGATATATCCTTCCAGGATTTTATCCAGGATGTGGCACGAGGTCTTTCCATCACAATGGCTCCTGAAACAGAGCCTAGGGCAAAGGAATTGGAGATTTTACAGTATCCCAAAGCTCCCAAAGAGGCAGCTACTTTGCCTATTCATGAGATCTTGCATGATCTCAAGCTAAGGATGTGGGAAACACCTCTCACCACTTCTCTTCATTCTCGTAGGCTTGATACCATGTATCGAGTTCCTTCCTGTCCTGGATTTCAAAAACCTCAGCTGCCCCACCATTCCATGGTGATGGAATCAGCTATGAGAAGGATCAAGAGTGCAAAAAGACATGCATTTAATCCTCCAAGACGTGAATGTAGAACTCTTGATGCCCTTGGGCGTCGAACCTTCCAGGCCTCTATGCTTACTGCCAGGATTAGTTCCTACGTTTTATATGTGGGAATGTTCCTTAAGGAAGTTACAGGAGATCTAGAGCTGATGAGCCCTCTCCTTCCTGATGATAAGAGACAAGATTATCTTGCACTTATCAAACAGGCTCAGGATGTTTCCAAATTCGTAAATCGGGCAGCTTTTGATTGTTTTGAGCGCATAAGCAGAACTTCTGCTATTGCCATAGGTGCACGTAGGATTGCCTGGCTCCAGGCATCTGACTTGGAACTTTGGGTACAGGACAAACTGGGGAATATTCCTTGCACAGGAAAGAATCTCTTTGGCAAAAATTGGCAAGAGAAAGCTAATGAGCTAGATGCTGATAATCTCACCTTGGATAGATTATCAAACTCTACAGCTGATCCTGCAAGGAAAAAGTCCTACAAAAAAACATTCTTCACTAGAAAGAAGTTGTTCTACCCCTCCTATACCCAGCAAGGGGATCGTTCAGGTCAGTCTGCCCAAAAGGGTCAGCAACAGCCTAAACAAAGAAAAACAAAGGCTGCTAATCCTCAACCGGCTCAGCAGACTCAGCCTCCACAGGGGCTTTAACTCCCATTTAGTGGTTGGGGCAAGGTACTTCAGGCCGGAAGGTCGGGGGTTCAAATCCCACTAGAGGACAGCAACCTTGGGCCGGAAGGACTTGGGTTTCTAGTCCCACAGGTGCTCCTTGTGGTCTTGGGCAAGCCACTTAACCCTCCATAGCCCATGTTCCCTGTAAAATAGTTCTCCAAGTTATAATGCCCTGTTCAATGTAATTTCAGTTTGTTCAATGTAAACCGCACTGATGCAGAATAGCGCGGTATATAAGAGAATGTAAATAAATAAATAAATCTAGAGGACTTTGTCTTCCTGGCCCTAAACGGGCCAGAGCCTTCCACCATTCCAGGAAGGTTATGTTATTTTGCCCCCAGATGGGGGCAGATAACAGCAGACAGTTGGACTCTGTCCATTGTAAGAGAGGGATACAAGCGTCACTTCCTCAGCATGCCCCCTCCTACAATGGTAAGACAGTTCAATTCTCAGACGTCTCTCAATTCCCAGTTAGATCACGAAGTCAGTCTGCTTCTTGCCCAAGGGGCAATAGAAGAAGTACCTATTCATCCACAAGGTGCAGGGTTCTATTCCCCATTTTTCCTTATTCCAAAGAAAACAGGAGGGCACAGACCCATTTTGGACCTCAGAGAATTGAACAAATTCCTGTTCAAAGAGAAATTCAAAATGATTTCTCTGGGAACTCTACTGCCATACCTTCAGAGTCAGGACTGGCTTTGTTCTCTAGATCTCAAGGATGCGTACACTCATGTTCTCATCCATCCAACTCACCGAAGGTTTCTTCGCTTTCGATTTCAAGGGAAGCACTACCAATACAGAGTTCTTCCTTTTGGCCTGGCCTCGGCACCAAGGGTGTTCACAAAATGCATGGCTGTGGTGGCAGCATTTCTCTGCACCCTAAAAATATTTGTCTTCCCTTATTTGGACGATTGGCTCATTCGAGCACC
This sequence comes from Ichthyophis bannanicus, assembly GCA_033557465.1. NCBI lineage: Eukaryota > Metazoa > Chordata > Amphibia > Gymnophiona > Ichthyophiidae > Ichthyophis > Ichthyophis bannanicus. Next base: position 844,693,344 of record CM066036.1, on the reverse strand, counting down.
ATCAGAGCGAGAGGCCAGGTTTTATTTATTTATTTATTTACATTCTCTTATATACCGCGCTATTCTGCATCAGTGCGGTTTACATTGAACAAACTGAAATTACACTGAACAGGGTATTATAACTTGGAGATAACTATTTTACAGGGAACATGGGCTGTGGAGGGTTAAGTGGCTTGCCCAAGACCACAAGGAGCACCTGTGGGACTAGAAACCCCAGTCTTTCCAGCCCAAGGTTGCTGTCCTCTAGTGGGATTTGAACCCCCGACCTTCCAGCCTGAAGTACCTTTATCTTTATCTTTATTTACATTTTATATACCGCCCTTGTCGAGACGTGAGAGCGGTTTATAATAAAATAATATAAAATAAAAGCGTCGGAAAGGAAAAGAAATCCATTAAAATAAAGAGAAAGACGGACCAAAGAGGTCACAAGACAAACAGTAGACAAAAACTAAGCAAACTATAGGCAGCCAAAGACAAACAAAACAAAATTAGACAGGACTGCTGGGAGGGAGATCATATGCCTGTTGGAACAAATGTGTTTTTAATAGGTTTTTGAAATGTTGATAGGAGGATTCTAGGCAAAGAGAGGATGGTAGAGAATTCCAAAGTGAGGGTCCCAGGAAAAAGAAAGCGGCACGGCGTGTCTGTTCGAGGTGAGCTCGTGCGGGTGGGGAAGAAACAAACGGTTAGCATGTAAAGAACGGAGCTGACGATAAGGAGTGTGAAGGGAAACTAGATTCGCTAAATACTGCGGGTTGGAAGTATGGATGACTCTATGTAATAGTATAAGAAACTTATATTTAAACTGAAAACGAAGCGGTAGCCAGTGTAGGCGATACAGAAGAGGAGTTACATGATCTGATTTCTGGGCAGAAGTGACAAGTCGGGCTGCTGTATTCTGTAGAAGTTGTAAGCGTTTAAGTTGGTAAGCAGGGAGATTGGCAAAAACCACATTGCAATAATCCAATCTGGACATGACTAATGCCAGTAACAGAGTAGTGAGGGAGTCTGGGGACAAGATCGAGCGGACTGAATGTAATTGTCGCAGTGTAAAGAAAGAACGGCGGGATAAGTTTGACACGTGTTCATGAAAAGACAACGACGAATTCAGGGTTACCCCCAAGTATCGAAGAGTGGAGGTGAGAGGAATAGAAGTAGAATTTATTTGAGGCGTGATGACCGGACAGGGAGAGCTCAGCGACACCCACATGGCTGAGGATTTAGAAGGATTCAAATGGAGAAAATTGGATGAGAGCCTTGCCCCAACCACTAGGCCACTCCTCCACTCTTTCTCTGCACCCTAAAAATATTCGTCTTCCCTTACTTGGACGATTGGCTCATTCGAGCCCCATCAGAGCCAGAGGCCAGGTATTCTCTATCTCGCACAATGCGTATCCTTCAATATTTGGGACTTGTCATAAACTTCCCAAAATCCAACCTAGCTCCCACTCAGTCTCTAGAGTTCATAGGAGCCCAGCTGGATACCAGACAGACAAGGGCCTATCTTCCACGGTCCTGCTGCCTTCGCATTGGTCAGTTATCTTCCCAAGCAATGCTAAAGTCTCACCTCACTGCTCGGGAAATGTTACAATTGCTAGGCCACATGGCATCCACCGTGCATGCCCTTATGCCCGCCTCCATATGAGGGCAACCCAGTAGACTCTATCCACTCAGTGTACTCAGGCATCAGGTTGCCGGTCAGACAAAATAGCAACCTCAGATCGTCTTACTTTGTATCGCCAATGGTGGCAGTCACCCCAGAATCTGTTGGTGGGGTCCCCTTTTCAGCAACCCCCACCCCAAGTAACTCTAACAACAGATGCCTCACAGGTGGGTTGGGGAGCCCATTTGCAAGGCCTCTCTACCCAGGGTTCCTGGACTCCACAGGAGACCCGATCTACACATCAATCTCCTAGAGCTCAGAGCAATCTTTCTTGCTCTTCGAGTGTTTCACACCCAGCTCAGTTACAAAACTGTCCTAATTCAAACGGACAACCAGGTAGCCATGTTCTATGTGAACAAGCAGGGTGGAACAGGCTCTCTGTCGCTCTGCACCGAAGCTTTGCGACTTTGGGCCCTTGCCAGAGAGCATCAGATTCATCTCCTTGCAGTGTATCTTCCAGGCATTCAAAACTGTTGGGTAGACAGACTCAGTCGAGTTCTGCTTCCACATGAATGGTCTCTCCATGCAGACCAGGTGGCCAAAATTTTCCAAGTTTGGGGAACCCCAGACATAGACCTCTTTGCAAGTCTGCTGAATGCCAAACTTCCCCGGTTCTGTTCCAGAATTCCAGCTCAGGGTTGTCAGGCCAGGGATGCCTTCCTCTTCCATTGGGGTCGAGACTTTCTGTATGCCTTCCAACCCATTCCCCTAATTCCCAGAACTTTATTGAAGCTTCAGAGAGACAGAGGCCATATGATTCTCATAGCCCCACATTGGCCACAATAAGTGTGGTACCCTCTGCTCTTACATCTCTCTCAAGCTCCATCTCTGGAGTTGGGATCTGCTCCAGATCTCCTATCCCAGGAGGACAGGATGCTGTGGCATCCCAATCCCCAGTCTCTACATCTCAGAGTCTGGTTGCTGAAAGCCTAGAACTTCATGGTCTTAACCTTTCTCAGCAAATAAAGGATATCCTTTATGCTTCCAGGAAACCATCCACAAGATGCTCTTATTCTTTCAAGTGGAAAAGGTTTACCATATGGTGTTCGCAGAAGGGTCTTAACCGTCTTGCAATACCTCTGGAATCATTACTGGAATATCTCCTTCATTTGTCTAATGAAGGGCTTAAGACCAATTCAGTGAGTTCATTTGGATGCTATTGCAGCTTCTCTCAAGCCTTTAAATGGGCATCCTATTTCCTCTCATCCTATCATAGCGAGATTTATGAGAGGCCTTCTTCTAACTAAGCCTCCCGTTAAGCCACCATCGGTGGCATGGAATTTAAATCTGGTTCTTGGCCAGCTCATGAAGCCGCCTTTTGAACCATTAGCTACTACCTCTTTGAAATTCCTTTCCTGTAAGGTTATTTTTCTTATTGCAATCACATCAGCACGTCGCATTAGTGAATTGCAAGCATTGGTGGCTGATCCTCCTTATACAAGGTTCCATCATGATAAGGTAGTCCTTAGGACTCATCCTCACTTTATGCCAAAGGTGGTTTCACCTTTTCATTTAAACCAAGCAGTTTACCTTCCGGGTTTTTTTCCCAAGGCCTCATGCCTCTAATGCAGAAAGGAATCTTCATACTTTGGATTGTAAAAGAGCTTTGGCTTTTTACTTGCAAAGGACGCAGCAACATAGAAAGTCCTCTCAATTCTTTGTTGCTTTTGATCCTAGTCATTTGGGACTTCCAGTTTCCAAAAGGACACTGTCCAACTGGATTGCACAGTGTATATCTTTTGCCTATCGGAGTAAGAACCTTCCTCTTGAAGGCCATGTCACAGCGCACAATGTGAGAGCCATGGCAGCCTCTATGGCTCATCTGCACTCTGTGTCTATCGACGACATCTGTCGAGCAGCTACCTGGGCCTCGGTTCATACCTTCACAGCCCATTACTGCTTGGACAAGAACTCTCGCCGGGATGCCTTGTTTGGTCAGGCTGTTCTTCAACACCTGTTCCATACTTAATCAACTCCTACCCACCATCCCTGGTAGGATGCCAGAGATCCATGGGGGGAAGTGGAGCCCTTTCAAAAGGGCACACAATTTCTGGGGTTTCTCCCTTGCATCTGTAGCTAGGGTGTCCCCATATGTGAAGACTACATTCCTGCTTGTTCCTGGAGATAGCATAGTTACTCACCTGTAACAGGTGATCTCCGGGAACAGCAGGAATTTAGTCTTCACAACCCACCCACCTCCCCTAGGAGTTGTATCTCTCTATCTCTCTTTTTTCTCTCTCCCTCTCTCTCACTTTGTCTCAGCTTTAAACTCAACTGGAGAGACACAGTTGGGAAAGGCGGGAAGGCAGCACCCAGGCACTGTGGGATGCTCCCAAAAGCTTTCTAATTGGACGCTGGGGAGCGTTCCCGCGCAGGCTCAGTCGGTACCGACGATACCCATATGTGAAGACTAAATTCCTGCTGTTCCCGGAGATCACCTGTTACAGGTGAGTTACTATGCTTTATCTGATATCACAGGAAGATTTTTAATAGAGGGAGATCATCTTGACAGTAAATCACGCTGGAATACCCCTGAAGAAGGCATTGCCAAAACATGGGCTGTGTAGGGTTTTTGGCTGGTGTTTCTCCCATGTACCCCTGGTGTACTAATCCTAAAAAAGTTATCTTTCCTACCACGCATAGACTGGTTCCTGCAGTATCTTCTCCATCTCTCGCACTCCAGACTCAAATCAGAAAGCCTTTGACAAAGTCCCTCATGAGAGACCTTTGGCAAAACTAGAGAGTCATGGGATAGGAGGCAGTGTACTATTGTGGATCAGGAACTGGTTAAAAGATAGAAAGCAGAGGGTAGGGCTAAATGGCCAATTTTCCCAATGGAGAAAGGTGAATAGTGGTGTACCCCAGGGATCTGTGCTGGGTCCGCTGCTTTTTGACATATTCATAAATGACCTGGAAAGTGGAATAACGAGTGAGGTTATCAAATTTGCAGATGACACAAAACTATTTAAAGTTGTTAAAACCCAAGAGGATTGTGGAAAATTGCAAGAGGATCTTGATAAATTGGAAGACTGGGCATCAAAATGGCAGATGAAATTTAATGTGGACAAGTGCAAGGTTATGCATCTAGGGAAGAACAACCCAAACTATGGTTACACGATGCAAGGTTCCACATTAGGAACTACCACCCAGGAAAAAGATTTAGGCGTCATTGTGGATACCATGTTAAAACCCTCGGCTCAGTGTGCAGCAGCGGCCAAGAGAGCAAATAGAATGCTAGGTATGATAAAGAAAGGAATGGAAAATAAAACAAAAGATTATAATGCCTCTATATCGTTCCATGGTGAGACCGCACCTTGAATATTGTGTGCAATTCTGGTCGCCGTATCTTAAAAAGGATATAGCGATTTTAGAAAAGGTTCAGAGAAGAGCCACCAAAATGGTAAAGGGGATGGAAGGATACTCCTATGAAGAAAGGCTAAAAAGGTTAGGGCTCTTTAACCTGGAAAAGAGACGGCTGAGGGGAGATATGATAGAAGTCTATAAATTAATGAACGGAGTGGAGCAGGTAAACGTCGATCGATTGTTTACCTTATCAGAATATAGAAAGACTAGGGGACATGCAATGAAGCTACAGGGTAAACTATTTAAGACTAATAAAAGAAAATATTTTTTCACTCAACGTGTAATCAAACTCTGGAATTTGTTACCGGAGGATGTAGTAAAGGCTGTTAATGTAGCTGGGTTTAAAAAAGGTTTAGACAAGTTCCTGGAGGAAAGGTCCATAAACCATTATTAAGAAGGGACCCAGGATATCAATGCTTGAACCAATACAAGCATTGTGGAACCTGTGTCCCTTGGGGAAACTGCTAGGTACATATGACCTAGATTGGCCACTGTTGGAAAAAGAATACTGGGCTTGATGGACCTTGGTCTGACCCAGTATGGCATATCTTATGTTCTTATGTTCTAAACTCCGTCAGGCGACACATCATCCGGAAGATGGCATACTCCTCTCGGCCCAGCCGTTGATGACCCACTTCATGAGGGGACTTCTTTTATCGAAACCCCCGTTACGCCCTCCAGCGACCAAGTGGGACCTCAATGTCGTACTGGCACAGCTTACTCGCCTGCCTTTTGAGTCCCTGGCTACCTGCCACCTGAGATACCTTTTGTGGAAGGTGGTGTTCCTGGTTGCTCTCACTTCTGCTCGCAGGGTCAGCAAGCTCCAAGCCTTGGTAGTGGAGGCGTTTTACACCAGGCTCCGCACACACCCCAAATTCTTTCCAAAGATGATATCGCCTTTTCACCTCAACCAGGAGGTGGTGCTCCCCACCTTCTTCCCAAGGCCTCACACCAGCAGGGCGGAGACTGTCCTCCACACCTTAGACTGTCCTACATTAAACATACCCAAGGCCACCGTAAAGCTTCTCAGCTTTTTGTCTCGTATGACCACAGTAGGCTGTGGGAAGCGGTGACCAAGCATATGCTATCTACCTCGGTGGTGGACTGTATTTACCTCTCCTAGAGCAGGTGGGGCTCTTGCTGGATGCCCGGGTCATTGCGCACCATGTCAGGGCCATGGCGGCCTCCATGGTAAACCTGTGCTCCATCCCAGTGATGGACATCAGCCAGGCCACCACCTGGTCTTCTGCCATTCCTTCACAGCTCATTATTGCCTGGAGAGGGAGTCTCGACAGGACAGTGCTTTTGGCAGGGCCATGCTCCGTAATCTTTTCAGGGTCTAGGCAACTCCTACCCTCTGGCCCTTCTGTGTTCAGGCTACCGGAGTTCTGGTTTCCTTCGGGACATGGGTCCTACTGCAGTCTGTATCTGCGTACTCAATTGCTGCTGCTCACAGCTCCCCTTAAGGGTGACTGGTTTTTCCTATGGGCTTGCGGTAGCCTGTAGCTAGGGAGTCCCATATGTGAGGACTGACTCCCTGCTTATTCCTGGAGAAAGCGTAGTTACTCACCTGTAACAGGTGTTCTCAGAGGACAGCAGGAATCAGTCCTCACAACCCTCCATCCTTCCCTTTGAGTTGCTTCTTTTACCATATTTTATTTTTTGCCGTCTTTTAGCTATGTTATCTGACTGAGCAAGATGGGCACCCTTGGGCAGGAAGTGGACCACGCATGCGTGTTGGCATCTCCCAAAGGCTTTTTATTTATTTATTTATTTATTTTGAAAGCTGGGGGGATGCTTCTGCAAGGGCTCTTTCAGCGCCGATGTCACCCATATTTGAGGACTGATGCCTGCTGTCCCCAGAGAACCACCCACTACGGATGAGTGACTATGCTTTAGAGGGTGTCCAGTTTAGTTTCCCAGCGTTCCAAACTCTTGTGATGCTATGACAGAGAACACTGGAGATACTGATAGCATTATTTATTGCAACAAAGCAAATGTTAATCTTGGAAAGAGATGATTAGCTTTCCTGCTGAAAATGGAAATGGTCTGCAAAGCTTGAAATTACAGTACTATTGAAAATGTTTCTCTTTGCTGCTGTCGGTGGAAGGAATGGCTGCTTCTGCCTGCGCTAAAATAATACTGCATCTCTGTGACATAATCAGAGGGATTAAGCTACCATCAGTGCACTGGCAGACCTCAGGAACCTGTCTCTCATTGAAGTCTAGTATGACCTAGAAAATGTAGAAGCAAAGTAGAAAAGTACCAATAACTTTACAACAAAATCCATTTTGCATTCTTTCCAACTTAAAAGAAAATAGAGAATTTCTTTGTAAAGTACTGTGATCAAAAGAATGCTGTTTTTGTATTGGGATATCCCTTTTTCAGAATGATAGGCTAGTCATAAAGACTCATTCACATGTTTAGATACAGAATGTAGTTCCCAGTGAGAAAAATTACCTCTGATTATATGATCTATAAACGTTAAAACTTGTAATGAAAGACTGATGGATGTTTTGTACGTATTTTTGTAGTTTGTAACAGTAAAATATTTACAGACAATCTGTTGGTGATTTTATCATTTGAATGTGAAGATCATATCTCCAGGAACAAGCAGGAATGAGTCTTCACATATGGGTACGTCGGTACCAACGGAGCCTGTGCAGGAACGCTCCCCAGCGTCCAAAAGAAAGCTTTTGGGAGCATCCCACGCGCATGCGCGCTGCCTTCCCGCCCATTCACTTCCCTCATCAGTTTTCCGCGGAGCCGGCAGGACGTATTCCTGTCACGGCAGAAAATTCTTCTTTTTATTCTTAGTTTTTTGTGGTCGCGTCTGCCTTCCCTCGACGCCACTGGTACTGCCGTTGCTTTTCTTTCTTTTTTTCTAAAGAATTTCTTCTTTTCTTCAGAAATTTTCCTGTTTAGTGTCTGACGGTTTCTAGGCCACTAGGCCTCTATCTTTCCATTATGGAAAAGCCAGCCACTACCCTTAAGAAATGCTCAAAGTGTGGCGGTTGTGACATGGTGGGTCCCTCCAGCCCTTTAGAAAGAGCCAAAAAGGAAGAACTAGAAGCAGTGCTGGGTGGTAAACAAAAGCACATGGCTTGTAGTCGCCACGGAAACCAGACACAAGGGGGAGAAACACGCCCTTGCTGCCAGTTAGCTCAAGAGTCACGAGCTGAATTAGAGCACCTGCTAGGAGGAGGAGTCAGGCACTGCCCTAGAAGTCAGACACATAAAGAGGCCTCAGTAGAGAGGAAGTGGTGGTCATTAGGAGCTCCACAAAAAGCTCCATCACAAGCTCAGCTGGGAGTTCAGCTACAAGGCCAGCCAAGGGTTCCGGTAAGAGGCCAGCCAAGTGAGCAGTTAGCAGATCAGCTAACAGACCAAGAGGAGGACCAGGGAGGAGTCTGAGTTCCAGGCCAAGGCAGAGCTACAGGTGGAGTCCCAGTCCAGAACGGGGGAGAGAAACCGTGGCACGCCTAACGGAACGCTCAGTAAGGCAGAGAAAAAGCCCAGAACCAGAGCCAAGTTTAAGGGCAGAGAGAGAGCCATTTATAAAGCTTTATTCCAGAGAAGAAGATAGCAGAAGCAGGCCCGACTGTCTGCAGTATTGTAAGAATAACCAGGAGAAGAGAAAGCCAGGAAGGCAATTCCAACATTCATTTCACAAACCAGGTTTTGAACCCACAGCTGTTTCAAAAGTTCAAAGAAAACAGTCTGCAAGCAGGCAAAGAGGTAAGCCCAAAGACTGGGTTTTAAATAGGGCTGTTAATAACCAGTGTGATATTAGTTATCCAGAAGGTTGGGACTGTGTTTATAATACCTGTACGGATAATGACCATTTGCAGCAATACCTGATTCAGGAATATGATATAAAGCCCAAGACAGAGAGGAAGGGCGTGGCCCCAGAAACAACGTTACAAACATTCTTACTTAACTCCCATGAGGAGCTAATGGAAACAGAGCCAGGGCTAGGAAATGTATCCGAAGAATTGATGGATTGTACGATTACAAGGTCAGATGAAATATATTCCCTGCGCTGAATTTAAGCATTGCAGAAAACTGCAGAAGTTTAAGATAAAAGCACAGAGCTGTGAGAAACCGAACTGTTTTACTCTAATTGCTGGGAAGCAAATGTTTGTTGCTGAAGTAAGCTATTTCTGTTGGAGACTTTTATTTTGTCCTTTACCAGAAGTATATGGTTTTGTTACCTTTATTTTCCACGCTGAAATGCACCCGGAAGGGAAATAAATCCTGTTTGCTGAAAACCACTTTGAGTCCACACTACTCTTCATTGGACAGTGAAAAACTACATTTCCCAGGGGGCTTTGCCTCATGAAAAAGTCAAGTAGCTGTTCAGGAAGGATAACAGGTCGCTTAAGCCCTACATGCTTTTGCTGGGGGGCACTATAGGCGCAGTTACAAGTTACACGGTACAGATATATTTTCAGACACCCATACTTGGTGTCTAAAATGTTTGGGTCCTGACCATTGCCCACTGGAGTGTCTTTCCTGCTGGAGCTCAAATAGAAGAAATCTTCAGAATCGAGCACAACTCGATACCCGGTTCACATCGCACTCGATGTCACCAGCTACAATATCTCCACAGGATCAGGTAACCAAACAAAAGTCTGTAAAGACTAGCCAGTCCTCGAGTGGTAGATCTTCTTCCCAGTATCGAGATGGCTCTGGCCTTGCCCTCAAGGACATTTTGGCAATAAAGCCCCGGCGGGAGTCTTCAGGCTCCAAAGCATTAACGGGGCTTCAGGTTGTTCCCGGGGTTCTTACCTCGATGAACATACCTGGGCCATGCTCAGTGGTTGTGGCCGCTTCGAGCGGTACCGACACCCTGGCATCGGCTATGGTGATGGATGAAACACCCCTCACTGATGATCACAGTCTAGCGTTCTGGGCTGCTTCGGTACTGCTAGAGTTGCTGCAGACTGTTCCTCCAGTATCGGTATCGGCTTCGGTACCGGTACCGGTATCGACATGGGCATCGGTGTCGGTACCGTCCATGCTTACTTCGACAGACTCGCTTCCTTCGATGCCGAGCCTGGAATCGATCTCTAGCATGGATGAGTTGGTACCGACTCGTCTCGGTACCGACCTCGGGCGGTACCGAAGACATCGCTTTAAGGAAAATCCGATGCTTCATCCTTTCAGGTCTTCTGATCCCGATGACTGGGATGAATCCATCAGTACCAAGGCTGAATCTTCAACAAGTCTAGCCTTTATCCCTCATTTTAGAGGGTCCTCCTCAGGGGAGATTTCTTTTCAAGCTTTTCTGCTTGATATGGCAAAGTTACTTGCCATTTCTATACCTGGTAAATAATCCTTGCCAGGGGATTCAGAGACCCTGCAATCCTCCTGGATTCCAAAGGAGGTGATCATGCTTCCTTTGCATCAGATCTTAGAAGATCTACTTTTAAGGATGTGGGAAACTCCTTTAATGGTATCTCCACATTCTAAAACACTTGACTCCATGTATAAGGTGCCACCTTCTCCAGGTTTTCAAACGACTCAACTTCCTCATCATTCTATTGTTGTAGAATCAGCAATGAGGCGGATTAAGAGTGCAAAGAAGCACTCTTCTTATCCGCCAGATCGTGAGTCTAGAACTTTAGATGCCTTTGGACGTTGATGCTTCCAGGCATCCATGCTTTCAGCAAGAATTATCTCATATATTTTGTATATGGGATTATCTCTTGAAGAGGTCACAAAGAACTTAAAGCTTTTTGAACCCTTTTCTTCAAGAACATAAAAGAGCAGACTTTTTCATATTAGTCAGTCATGCTCAAAATGTCTCTAAATTCCTTAATCGTGCTTCCCTGGACTGTTTTGAGTCTATTAGCAGAACTTCTGCTATAGCCATAGGAGCATGACGCATGGCCTGGCTCCAAGCTTCAGACTTGGACAAATGGGTACAAGAAAAGCTGGGAAATACTCCTTGTACTGGTGAAAATCTCTTTAACAAGGATGCTTTATTTCAAGCTAATCATTTAAACACTGATATTGTTGCTTTTAGAGGATTGTCAAAACTTTCCTCTACCCCAGCTAGTAAAAAATCTCCTAACAAACTTTATTCCCCTAAGGGGAAAAAGTTTTATTCATCTTCTACCCATCATGCAGATGTTTCCAAACAAGGGCAACATCATACCAGGCTAAGAAAACCAAAGTCTCAACAGGCTCAGCAAACTCAGCAGTCGCAGGGTTTCTGATTTTTATTCATTAAATCTTTTTTCCTGTTGAGTTTCAGAACCACTACTTCTTAACTACAGAAGCATTTACAGTTCTTCTCATCCTTATTGAGAGGTCAGTAATACACTGCCTTAATCCTCCACTTTAGGCATGACTCTCTTGCTAAGAGCAGTCCATCCTTTCAGCTCTTAGAGCTATTGAGGATAATCATGCCCTACAGGTAACAAGTTTCTCCTCTCTTTTTAAAAGTAAACAGAGGAGTTACAACTACTTATAAGGTATGCTATGCCCTTCACCTTGGCAGTTGTCCTGTACAAGGATATCTTATACTTTTCACTGCAGGGGAGCTTTACCTTTTTCAGAGACTTACCAAATTGTAAGTCTTCCCAACTCTGTATTACTTTCATCCCTCTTAGTTGACCTTTTCAATCTAAGAGTGATGCTATTTGACTGGAGGGCTTACCTTTAAGCCATAGGATTGTCCCCAATACCTACTCCAGTAAATAATTTCCATACAGAGTTTCTCCCCTCTGCAATCTTTCAAATATTTCTTTTAAGACAGCTTATCAGACCATAAGTGAGAGTTATCACTTCTAATTCGGTCTATCGGTCCTTTTCCAATCTATAGGACCTAACCTCTTCTGCTGCCTTAATAACACATAATTCCAGGAGAGGTTTCAAAACCTACTTGGACAGTTTATCGTTGCAGTCAACCAGCCTGTCTGCTATTCTTAGCCATCTTCAATTCTTTGGCTCCCACAGAATAGATTAGGTTGCACACTGCTAATTAAACAACCAGATCCCACCTGGGCAACCTACAACATGCTCTCTGCAATTCTACAAGAAGCTCTGCAACTATGGGCCTTTGCCAGAGAGTGTCAGAGCCATTCCTGGTGGGTAACTTCCAGATGGTTGAAAAGCTTGCCCAGTCATGCTCCCACATGGACCGGTTTTTTCCTACTTTACCATCTTCCTTAAAATTTCCTTTTAGGGAAAATGAACCAGGGTTTAGATCACGTGAAAGCATAAAGAATTGCTTAATTCCCTGAGTTGTTCCACATCTCCAGTGGAACTCTTCCAACAGGGATGCATTTCTTTTCACTGCAGTCTGTCCTTGTCTACTGCATTCCTTCTAATTCCCAATACTTCATTGGAGCTTATGCTGAACAAAGAACGCATTATACTCATATTGCCCTCATAGACGGGCAAATATGGTATTCCCTTTTATTGCGTCTTTTTCTCCACACTGAAGTTATAGAAGGATCCAGACTTGTTGTCTTAAGACTAAGGTTTTCTTTGCACCCCTTCACGTAGATCTCCACTTCTGGTTATTCAAAGTCTAGAATTTTAAAGAGATCTAGACCTATCCTTCTGACTAGGAACATTCCACGTGTAACCAGTAAGGGGTTCTCAAAGACCCATCCTTTTTCTGCAAACCAGTCAGATTTATCTCCTCTCTTTCCTAGAGCCTTTTTCTGCTCCAAGGACAAAGAGCTTCAAACGTTGGCCTACAGAAACTTTAGCTTCTCATCCAAAGTCCAACCTCATTAAACTCTCCCAGTTTTTTCTTCTGGGATTAGTTCTAGCCTTTTAGGCTTCTAACCGCTGCCTGTATTGCGAAATTTATTTTCCTCTACTTCTCAGTAAGGTATTTTCTTTGAGGATAATGTACTGGTTTCTAGCACCAGACCATTAGTCTCAACAAATACTTTCACAATATTTTTGACTGAGGTCCAAATTAGAAAATTGGAATCAAATTTTCACTAACATTTCTGATCTACACAAGGACTCCTCTCTAGATGACTTGTTTAGTCCAGCTGTTCCACAGCACCCCCCTTTTTAGTTCAACTCCTACCCTCCATCCCTTGGATGCCTCAGGTTTTGGGAAATAGCATGGCCCATCAACTAGATTTGCAACATGCTGGGACCTCCTCCAGGCATCTTAGCTTGGGAGTCCCCATATGTGAAGACTCATTCCTGCTTGTTCCTGGAGATAGCACAGTTACTTACCTGTAACAGGTGATCTCTGGGAACAACAGGAATAAGTCTTCACAACCCACCCACCTCCCCTAGGAGTTCTCTCTCTCTCTTTCTCTCTCTAATTTGTCTACTTCCCTCCTTCGGTCTCAGCTACAAACCCAACTGATGAGAGGGAAGTGAATGGGTGGGAAGGCAGTGCGCATGCGTGTGGGATGCTCCCAAAAGCTTTCTTTTGGACGCTGGGGAGCGTTCCCGCGCAGGCTCCGTCGGTACCGATGTACCCATATGTGAAAACTTATTCCTGCTGTTCCCAGAAATCACCTGTTACAGGTAAGTAACTGTGCTTTTCCTGTGTCAAGTTTTAGAATGCTACTAATATTACTACTACTACTATTCATCATTTATATAGTGCTACAAGGCATATGCAGAGTTGTACAGACACAAAAGATGGCCCCTGCTCTTTAGAGCTTACAGTCTAAATCAGGGGTCTCAAACATGCGGCCCGCGGGCCGCATGCGGCCCGCGAGAGAACATTGTGCGGCCCGCGACGGAGGGAAAGAAAAAAGCCTTGCTTCTGCTTCTGCCGTTGCTGCCGTGGCAGCGGCAGAATCGACTGTCAATTTTTTTTTTTTAAACCTGGCTTCTGCTGCTCAAGCAGCAAAATCAGCTGTGCTGCGGTCCCTTCCTCTCTGCCCAGAGATCCCTCATTGTGCTCCATCAGCGTGTGCTTTTCAAGCCGCGAAGAGAGTATTCCCCTCTCGCGAGGCTTGAAAAGTGAATAGGATTAAGCCGCGCGAGAGGGAAATACTCTCTAAAAAGCACGCCGCTTATGAAGCACAATGAGGGATCTCCGGGCAGAGTGGAAGGGGCCGCGGGACAGCTGATTTTCTGCTGCAGCAGCAGAAGCCAGGTGTTTTTTTTATTTACCGGGGGGGGGGTAGGACTGGAAATGGGCTATTGGCGGGGGGGGGTAGGACTGGAAATGGGCTATTGGCAGGGGGTAGGACTGGAAATGGGCTATTGGCAGGGAGGGTTATGACTGGAAATGGGCTATTGGCAGGTGGGTTATGACTGGAAATGGGCTATTGGAAGGGGGGGGGTTATGACTGGAAATGGGCTATTGGCAGGGGGTGGAAATGGGCTATTGGCAGGGGGGTGTAGGACTGGAAATGGGCTATTGGCAGGGGGGGGTGTAGGACTGGAAATGGGCTATTGGCAGGGGGGGTGTAGGACTGGAAATGGGCTATTGGCAGGGGGGTTATGAATGGAAATGGGCTATTGGCAGGGGGGTGTAGGACTGGAAATGGGCTATTGGCAGGGGGGGTGTAGGACTGGAAATGGGCTATTGGCAGGGGGTTATGACTGGAAATGGGCTAGTGGCAGGGGGGTTATGACTGGTAATGGGCTATGGTGGGGGCTAGGACTGGACAGGGGCAGGGGGGGGTTAGGAAGGACTGGAGGTGGGCTGATGGGGGGAGTTAGGACTGGTAATGAGCTATGGAGGGGCTGACTGAAATGGGGTAATGGGGGTTAGGGCTGGAAGTGGGCTATTGGCAGGGGGGGTTATGACTGGTAATGGGCTATGGTGGGGGCTAGGACTGGAAATGGGCAGATGGGGGTTAGGACTGGAGGTGGGCTGATTGGGGGGTTAGGACTGGAGGTGGGCTGATTGGGGGGTTAGGACTGGTAATGGCCTATGAGGGGAGGTAAGACTGAAAATGGGGTGATGGGGGTAAAACTGGAAGTGCGCTATGGGGAGGTTAGGACTGGTAATGGGCTATGGGGGGGTTAAGACTGAAAATGGGGTGATAGGGGGTAAAACTGGAAGTGCGCTATGGGGAGGTTAGGACTGGTAATGGGCTATGGGGGGTCTAGGACTGGTAATGGGCTGGGGGGGGGGTTGCTAGGACTGGAAATGGGCTGAGTGGAAGGGGGGCTTGAACTGCAAATGGCTGATGGGAGGGGGGCTTGGAATGGAAAGGGGCTGTGAGGGGAGGGAGCTAGGATTGGAAATGGGCTGATGGGGGGCTAGGATTGGAAATGGGCTGATGGTGAGGCTATGATAGGACTTGAAATGGACTGATGCAGGGACTAGAAGGGAGCGGATGCTGGGTGGGGCTGGAACTAGAAGGGAGCTGATGTTGGGGGAGGATTAGAATGGGATGGAGCTGGGAAAGTGAAATGGAGAGGGGAAAAATATTTTGTCTAGGAGAGAAGACAAATCTACAATTGGCCAGGTATTGGGAGAGTAAGTGGGGATTGAGGATGGAGGGGTAAAATTGGAGTGGATGAAATAGGAATGAGGAAAGAGAAAAAGGAGAAAGATTAGTATGTTAAAGCAGATGTAGAGAGAGAATGGAAAAAAAACTAGGAGAGAAGAAAGGGCAAATGGACAGCAGACGATGGAGAGTTAGCAGAAGACATGAAGAAACCAGAAGAAAGTGGCTGGAACAATTGCAACTGAAAAAAAATGCACAAAAGGTAGAAAAATCTCTCTTTATTTTGAATTTATTAACTGGAATATGTCAGCTCTGGGAAATGTGCATCATTAATGTTTGCGCTTTGTTTAGTACAAGAGGAAATTAATTTATAGTTTTATTTCTACAGTGTTGTTGTACATTCCAAGTTTGGCTTTTGGGGTTCCCAGTTTAATTATTGTCTTCCTGTTTCTAAATCTTTAGTCTTTCTTTATCCATACTCATTAAAGAGGCATGTTTACTAAAGTTAGTGTATGGTAACATTATGCAAATATTTATGCAAATGAGGCCCCTTATGCAAATGAGGCCCCGCGTCTTATGCGGCCCCCGGGTTACTTTACAAGTCCTCATTTGGCCCTCAAAGCAATTTGAGTTTGAGACCCCTGGTCTAAATCAAGACAGACAATACAATAGCTGAGAACAAGGGCACAAATAAGGAAAGGAAGGAAAGCAAGGGATCAGGATCCAAAAGCAGCCTCAAAGAAGTGAACTTTTAGCATGGATTTGAAATGGGCAGAAATGGAGCCTGACGTACAAACCCGCATTTGATCTATAGCATTTTAGAACACGACTCCCATCAAAGTACTATGCCTTGTCAATAATACTGAATTGAAGTCGAGAGAGATTTTCAGATCAAATATTCGTATGAGTAAGTAAGATAATCAGGAACGTTTTTTTCTGCCAATCTTACCTGGGTAAAAGTGTGGCTGAATATCAGATTAAATTTAGCAGGTGAAAACTTGACCACTGGATTTAGAGGAGTTAGTTACTAAGCTGTGCTAAAATCTTGCATTTTACAACAGCTTATTTTACTGTGGAAGTCAACCTGTGGTAACCCAGTACCATATGTTAGTGAACAGCTTGGGATCAACCTTACATTCTGTGGTTTTCTGCTTTCCTGGAACATCAGGCCACTAACGCACCGCTCGATAATCCAAGAAGCCTCCTTACAGTCAGCACATATATGGAAGGGTAGGACCCTATCCCTGCGCAAATCAGGTTGCAGTCCCCCCGACCCCACCTCACAACCCCTCCACCCCACCTCATCCCTGAAGGCCTTCTGGGCTTATCTCAGTAGGATCTGGACAGGAGCGATTCCAACTTGCCCATTTCCCATGCTAAAGGGAAACCCATGCTGGGTTGAAAATGCCACTTGTGACCCCTAGCATTGGTGTCCTTATACAACCAATAGTACCATGAGACTACCACTAGTGTTGTGGAGGCCATTTTGAACCTGACCCCCAGCAGAACAGGAGTGAGTGGGGATCCCTCCTGTCCATCTCTCACTAATCCACCATCAATTAGTAAAGATAGGTCTGAGAAGCATTCTGGGAGTGTTGTGATTCAGGGTCTTGGGGGGTTACAATATGACTTGGTGGGGGCTGGGGCTGTGTGGGGAGGGGTGCCGACTCTCTGCTCAGACTGGGGGGGGGGAGGGTTCAGACCCCCACCCATCCTCCTTCCATGAGTGCATTGGCCCCTTTAAGAGTGTGGCAGAGTACATCAGGCTGCATGTTAGAGGCCTAGTGCTCCGAATAAAAAAAAATAACAGCTTTGAGCTGATATTTTTCCAAGAATAATGCAACTATGTTATTCATTTGAATAATTGAGGAGTTTAGCATGTATTTGCATGCCAGCATCTCATTATTACTCAACTCATGTTTGGGTAAATTATCATGTGTTATGGTAAAATAATGCACGTTATTGCTCTTTAATGTGAATAAAGGGAAAAATATTGTGTGTTATTCTCATAATGCATGCTAGTAACTACCTCCCTTAGTGTGGATGGGATATATCTCCAGGAACAAGCAGGAATGTAGTCATCACATATGGGTATCGTCAGTACCGACGGAGCCTGCGCAGGAACGCTCCCCAGTGTCCAATTAGAAAGCTTTTGGGAGCATCCCACAGCGCCTGCGTGCTGCCTTCCTGCCTTTCCCAACTGCCTCTCTCCAGTTCTTCTTTTTCCATGGAGCCAGCAGGTCGTTGTTCCTGTCACTGCAGAAGAATTCTTCTTTATTTCTATTTTGTGGTCGCGTCTGCCTTCCTTGACGCTTTCTGGTACCGCCGGTTTTTTCTTCTTATTTTCTGTCTTTAAAACATAATAATAATAATAATATACTAGGACTTTTCCTATTTTTCCCAGGTGCACGCACCTTTTTGGTCCTTAGGCCCAAAATCTTTTCCTACTTTGGAGAAACCTGCCTCAGGTTTCAAAAAGTGCACCAAGTGTGGTGGTACCATTTCCGTCACCGACACCCATGAATGGTATCTAAAACGTTTAGGTCCTGACCACTCCATCACGGATTGTATGTCCTGCGCCATGATGTCTAAAAGAGGTCGGCAGAACCGAGCTGCTAAGCTCAGTACCCTGTTTCCCTCTGATGCAGCTTCGGTGGCATCGACGTCTTCCAGGGCTTCCTCTTCCTCCCGTGGATCTCAGGTAACTAAACATAAGTCCAGCCGGTCCTCAAAGGGTAGATCTCCTTCTAAGCATCGAGATGCCTCTGGCATTGCCCTTGAGAATTCTGCACCGGCAAAATTGCCCCGGCGGGTGGCTTCGGCTTCCAAAGCATTATCGGGGCTCCAGGATGTTCTCGAGGCCTCGACCTCGGCAGAACTACTGGTGCCATGCTCTGGGGTACCGGCGATCTTCTCCAGAACCGACATCCAGGCATCGGCAGCGTTGATAGACCAGAGAGTCCTGGCTATTGAGCGCAGTCTGGCGGCTCTACTTGCGGCATCGACACCCTCGGAACCGCAACAGACAATCCGGCCGGTACCAGCCCCGGCACCGGTGTCGGTACCGGCCCTGGCACCAGTGTCAGTACCGATAGCATCAACATAGGCATCAGTGTCTGCTTTGCCGGTACCCAGTCATCCGATGCACTTGGGTACCGATACCCCGGTACCGATTACTCCCGGTACCGACTTCAGTCGGTACGGGTATCGGGCTCTTCAAGAGCATCCGGACAGACGGTACTTCGAGTCCTCAGAAGAATCTGAGGATTCTGACAGTTCTGTCGATGCAGGAATGCTTCTCCCAGAGGAGCCCTCCTCCCCTAAGTGCAGGATGTCTCCTCCAGAGGATATTTCCTTCCAGGATTTTATCAGGGAGGTGGCTCGGGGTCTGTCCATTACTGTGGCCCCTGAAACAGAGCCAAGGAGCTGGAAATTTTACAATATCCCAAAACTCCTAAGGAGGCAGCTATCTTGCCCATTCATGAGATTTTGCATAATCTCATGTTAAGGATGTGGGAGACACCTCTTACCACCTCTCCTCATTCTCGCAGACTGGATACTCTGTATCAAGTCCCTCCTTGTCCTGGTTTCCAGAAAACCCAGCTTCCTCACCACTGTATTGTAGTGGAATCAGCTACGAGAAGGATCAAGAGTGCAAAGAGACATGCCTCTAATCCTCCAGGACGTGAGTGCAGAACCTTGGATGCTTTTGGACATTGTGTCTTCCAAGCTTCCATGCTTTCTGCCAGGATCAGTTCCTATAGTCTTTACATGGGAATGTTCCTGAAGGAGATCACAAATGATTTAGAGACCTTGAGTCCTATTCTTCCTGAGGAGAGAAGACAGGATTTTCTCACATTGGTCAAACATGCCCAAGATGTTTCCAAATTTAGCTGCTTTGACTGCTTTGAGTGCATAAGCAGAACCTCTGCCATTGCCATAGGTGCACGTAGAATTGCTTGGCTCCAGGCATCTGATCTGGAGCTCTGGGTACAAGACAAATTGGGAAATATCCCTTGTACTGGTGAGAACCTGTTTGGTAGAGATTGGCAGGAAAAGGCCAATGAGTTGGATGCTGACAACTCTACCTTGGATAGATTATCCATGTCTACAGCTGATCCTGCTAGAAAGAAATCATTCAAGAAACCATTCTTTTCTAAGAAGAAAAGATAGTATCCTGCTTATGCTCAGCAGGGACGTTCTGCAGGTCAGCTTGTCAGGAAAGGTCAGCAACCACCCAAGCAGAGAAAAGCAAAGACTGCTAAGCCTTCACCGTCTCAGCCTCCACAAGGCCTTTGACTTTCAGCTAGAGAACTTAGCCTTTCTGGCTCTTGTAGGACCAGAGCCTTCCACCATTCCAGAAAGGTTATGTCACTTTGCCCCCAGATGGGGGCATATAACAGCAGAGCATTGGACACTTTCCATCATAAAGGAGGGGTACAGGCTTCATTTTTCAAGCATGCCCCCTCCCACAATAATAAGGCAGTTCAATTCTCCGACACCTCTCATCAACCTGTTAGGTCAGGAGGTCTCTATCCTTCTTGCCCAAGGGGTGATAGAAGAAGTACCCATTCCTCATCAGGGTACGGGGTTTTACTCCCCCTATTTCCTTATCCCAAAGAAAACAGGGGGATACAGACCTATCTTGGACCTCAGAGAATTGAACAATTTCCTTGTCAAAGAGAAATTCAAGATGATTTCTCTCGGAACTCTGCTGCCATACCTTCAGAGTCAGGATTGGCTTTGTTCTCTAGATCTCAAGGATGCGTACACCCATGTTCTCATCCATCCAACCCACAGAAAGTTCCTTCGGTTCCTTTTTCAGGGAAAGCACTACCAATACAGGGTGCTTCCCTTTGGCCTGGCCTCAGCACCAAGGGTGTTCACAAAATGCATGACTGTTGTAGCAGCATTTCTCCGCACTCTAGGGATATTCGTCTTCCCTTACTTAGACGACTGGCTCATTCGAGCCCCAACAGAGTCAGAGGCCAGGACATTTCAATCCTGCACAATGCATATCCTTCAGTATTTGGGTCTCGTAATAAACATCCCAAAATCCAGTCTAACTCCCACTCAGTCTTTGGAGTTCATAGGAGCTTTGCTGGATACCAGAAAGGCAAGGGCCTACCTCCCCCAGGCCCGTTGTCTTCGCATGGTGCAGTTAGCTTCTCAAGCAGTGCTAAAGTCTCATCTCACTGCTCGAGAAATGTTACAACTACTACGCCACATGGCATGCACCGTGCATGTGGTGCCCTATGCTCGCCTCAATATGAGGGCAGCCCAGTGGACTTTATCCACTCAATGGACCCAGGCATCAGGATGCCTGTCAGACAAAATAGCAAACACAAGTTGCCTTATTTTGTTCCTCCAGTGGTGGAAGTCCACTCAAAACCTGTTGCTGGGGTCCCCTTTTCAACAACCTTTACCCCAAGCAACTCTCACAACAGATGCTTCTCCGATGGGTTGGGGAGCTCATCTGCAAGACCTCTCCACCCAGGGCACCTGGTCTCCACAGGAGACTCATCTACATATCAATCTCTTGAAACTCGGAGCAATCTTCCTTGCTCTTCGAGTGTTCCATACCCTGCTCAGCTACAAGACAGTCCTCATTCATACGGACAATCAAGTAGCCATGTTCTGTGCGAACAGACTCTCTGTCCCTTTGCAACGAAGCTTTGCGACTATGGACCCTCGCCAGAGAGCATCAGATTCATCTCCTGGCAGTGTATCTTCCAGGCATACAAAACTCTTGGGCAGACAGACTCAGTCGAGTTCTGCTTCCACACGAGTGGTCTCTGCATGCAGACCAGGTGACCAAGATTTTTCAAATTTGGGGAACCCCGGACATAGACCTCTTTGCAAGTCCGTGGAATGCCAATCTTCCCCAGTTCTGTTCCAGAATTCCGGCTCAGGGGGCTCAGGCCAGGGATGCTTTCCTCCTTTACTGGGGTCAAGACTTCCTGTATGCCTTTCCACCCATTCCCCTAATTCCCAAAACCCTGTTCAAGCTTCAGAGAGACAGAGGCCATATGATTATCATAGCTCCACATTGGCCACTAAGTCAATAAATATAAAGATTACTCCAGTGATGTGAGAATTATTTTTAAATAGTTTCCAACTTTTAAAAGAGACTTGTTAACACAGCCATATAGGTATTAATTTATCATTGGGTCTCAGACTTCAAAGAGCTATGGTAATTATATTTTTTCTACCAACTCGCTCCAAATTGCATCAATGACCCCTTATTTTTCAATTCTTTGTCAATTATTATACTATTTTTGAGATTTTTGTTTATATTAAAACGTTATAAGATAGTCAGGCTTATCTTTCTTGAAGCAGGAAAATCCCAAAACGTTATAAGATAGTCAGGCTTATCTTTCTTGAAGCAGGAAAATCCCGGAAAATCCCAAAACGTTATAAGATAGTCAGGCTTATCTATCTTGAAGCAGGAAAATCCCAACGTCAGCCATAGCGCTACTACGTTTCACAAAAACGTTTCTTCAGGGGTAAGACACTGACTTTTTCTTTGATCAGAACTAGGAAACAAGAATAACATTCTCTAGTTAGTATTTTATGTTTCTTATCAGAATACACTGAAGATCATATGCATATACTTCATATCGGAGCGAATATGTCTCGAGGTCCATCTGACTCACCACATAGAATTACCCGCAATGAATGATCAAGCTTCCTATAAGAGCGCCGCGCATGCGTTTCAAACTTATCACAGGGAGCCATTTTTATTTGTTAATAAAGCGGCCAGCCACGGCAAGTGTGGTACCCTCTGCTTCTACATCTCTCTCAAGCTCCCTTTCTGGAGTTAGGGTCTGCTCCAGATCTCCTATATCAGGAGGACGGAATGTTA
This sequence comes from Ichthyophis bannanicus, assembly GCA_033557465.1. NCBI lineage: Eukaryota > Metazoa > Chordata > Amphibia > Gymnophiona > Ichthyophiidae > Ichthyophis > Ichthyophis bannanicus. Next base: position 844,671,050 of record CM066036.1, on the reverse strand, counting down.
TGGCATCCCAATCCCCAGTCTCTGCATCTCAGGGCTTGTTTGCTGAAGGCCTAGATCTCCATGATCTTAATCTCCCTCAGCAAGTAAAAGATATTCTTTTTGCTTCCAGGAAACCTTCCACAAGATGCTCTTATGCTTTCAAGTGGAAAGGTTTACCATATGGTGTTCGCAAAAGGGTCTTAACCCCCTTGCAATATCTCTGGAATCATTGCTGGAATATCTCCTTCATTTATCCAATGCCGGACTTAAGACTAACTCAGTAAGGGTCCATTTGAGTGCTATTACAGCTTCCTTTAAGCCTCTAAATGGACAGCCTATTTCCTCTCATCCTCTTATAGCAAGATTTATGAGAGGCCTTCTTCTAACTAAGCCTCCCATTAGGCCACCACCGGTGGCATGGGACTTAAACCTGGTTCTTGGACAGCTCATGAAGCCACCCTTCGAAACTTTAGCTACTACCTCCTTGAAATTCCTTTCTTGGAAGGTTATCTTTCTTATTGCAATCACATCAGCACGTCGCATTAGTGAGTTGCAAGCGCTAGTAGCTAATCCACCTTATACAAGGTTCCATCATGACAAGGTAGTCCTTAGGACTCATCCACACTTTATGCCAAAGGTGGTCTCGCCTTTTCATCTGAACCAAGCGGTCTACCTACCTGTGTTTTTTCCAAGGCCTCATGTATCAAATGCAGAGAGGAATCTTCATACCTTGGACTGTAAAAGAGCTTTAGCCTTTTACTTACAAAGAACACAGCAACATAGAAAGTCCTCTCAACTCTTTGTTGCTTTTGATCCTTCTCATTTGGGACTTCCAGTCTCCAAGAGAACACTATCTAACTGGATTTCTCAGTGTATTTCCTTTGCCTATCAGAGTAAGAACCTTTCTCTGGAGGGCCATGTCACAGCTCACAATGTGAGGGCCATGGCAGCCTCGATGGCTCATCTGCACTCTGTGTCTATCGACGACATCTGTCGAGCAGCCACCTGGGCCTCGGTTCATACCTTCACAGCCCATTACTGCTTGGACAAGGACTCCCGCCGGGATGCCTTGTTTGGTCAGGCTGTTCTTCAACACCTGTTCCATACCTAATCAACTCCTACCCACCATCCCTGGTAGGATGCCAGAGATCCATGGGGGGAAGTGGAGCCCTTCTCAGGGACACACAACTTCTGGGGTCTCTCCCTGGCATCTAAAGCTAGGGAGTCCCCATATGTGATGACTACATTTATTTATTTATTTATCTATTTCTTCTATACCGCCCCTTCCAGAGATCAGGGGCGGTTTACATGGAACAATTGTATACATTCGTATAACATTACATAGAACAAGAACTTTTTAACTTTTTACATATAACTTTTTAACTTTTTACATAAAACAGAACAGTAAGTTGTTAAAACTATTTACATTTAAAACTATTTACATTCCTGTTTGTTCCTGGAGATAGCATAGTTATTCACCTGTAACAGGTGATCTCCGGGAACAGCAGGAATTTAGTCCTTACAACCCACCCACCTCCCCTAGGAGTTGTATCTCTCTATCTATCTATCTCTTTCCCTCTCTCTCGCTTTGTCTCAGCTTTAAAACTCCACTGGAGAGAGGCAGTTGGGAAAGGCGGGAAGGCAGCACGCAGGCGCTGTGGGATGCTCCCAAAAGCTTTCTAATTGGATGCTGGGGAGCGTTCCCGCCCAGGCTCCATCGGTACCGACGATACGCATATGTGAGGACTAAATTCCTGCTGTTCCCGGAGATCACCTGTTACAGGTGAGTAACTATGCTTTCCCTGGCTAAGTTTTTTTTTTTTTTTATTTATAACAGCCCTCCCCCGCATTCCTGATCCCACACTTCCTTATTGTCCTCTCCAGTCCAGTCTCGTGAGTTATCTCGCCCCACCAGCAGCTTGGAGACTGCCAAGTGTTGATGATGTCACTCTACTTAGGCAGCTGGTACCTCCTACCAGATTCTGTAGTCTCCAAGCAGCTTGGAAGCAGAATTTCTGTATAATCTGGACTCCATTGAAGAGCTACAATAAAGACAAAATAGAGAGAGGCAAAAGTCGCTGGTTAAAAAGGAGCTCTATTGGAGAGGACAGTAACCCTTCAAATTCTGCTAAAAAACAAACATTGCTGCATTGTCTGAGACCCAGCATTAGATGGTGGTTTCCGATCCCTTAAGTGGGTGAGAAGCCTGCTGAAAGCAGCAAAGTCGGCAAGGTCAGTAGTCCTGTGAATCCTGCAGGACTTCCTTCCACAACCAAGACCAGAAAGATCAGTTCTGTGGTGTTCCATCATTTCGGCGAGTTTGGCAACAGCAAACGAAGGGCCCTCCAGCTTGCTGATCGCAGCCCCATTTCCGCTAATGGCGAGTAAGGGGGAGTTCAGCTACACAACATTCCAATTGGCTTGTCTGGGCTTTGGCGGTAGATAGATCAAGGAGGTGTGTAGCTGTCTGGCAGCCAGGTGCTCAGCGCATATGTGCAGGTGCCATTTTGTCAGCAGCTTCCTCAGTTACAGCCATGTGAGAGGAAAGCAGCCAGGGTGAGTGCAGATCAGACTCTGGGGTTTCTCCTTCGTGTTTTCTTATTTTTTGGTCATTGTAAGGGACAGCGCTTTGGGAACCTTTTGTTTAAATGGATTGCCAGCACATGTTTGACCTGCGGCTACCTCTCAACTGTAGGGTTTTGCCACAGTTGCGAGTCGAAGTCCCAGTTGGTGGAAGAAAGCCTAGCAGGGGACAGGAGTGCTACAGCAGGATTGGGGGCTGCCTTGAGGGGGGATCTGAGATGACTGCATCAGTGTCTGCAGCCCTCAGATTGCCTGCGGTTTTGGCAGGGATGGTGGCCATTTTAGAGGAGTCGGGTAGTTCCTCTCCTCAGGTGACAGATGCCTCTGACACTGTGGGGTTTCTCAGAGACCCTGTACATCGAAAGAATTGCCCTCAGTGCCATCTCCTGGGGCCTTTTCATCCTTCTAATGCATCAAGCTTTTTGTATGAGGCAACGTATGGGAGAAGGGGCCTCAGAGATCGCCAAAAAGAATGGTTTACCTGAGGTGCAGCAGGGGAAACGGGTTGAGGGGGAGCCCTTGCCCAAGCGAATGTGCCTGACTAGTGAGCCCTGGGAAGGTACAGGCTCCTTACATTCAGAGGGGTCTGAGAACCCGGGAGAAGGTTCAGTGGATATATGGGGGGAATCGGCACCAAGTTGGAGGAGGGGGAGATTGTGTGTGTTTTCTGTCATGAGGAGCTAGCAGCACTAATTTCCCATTCCCTGGAGGCACTCGATGTGCCTCAGGGGACGGCACTAGAGGAGATGCTGCTCAGTGACCCCTATTTCAAGCTGTTAGAAAGCCGCAGAATGTCTTTCCTGTTCATAAGGTGATCCGGCAGATGATACAGGAAAAATTGGAGGTGCCAGAAGCAGGCCTGAAGGGTACTGTTAATACCCCCTGTCGGAGCAGGAAAAGGATCAACTTCAGTCTCCCAGGGTGGACATGCTGATGTCTGCAGTAGCAAAGATTACCATCCTTTTTATGATCTAATTCAGGCCTCATCCAAGAGCATGGCCTTGGTGGTAGCAACTTTGTGTTTTCTGTGGTTGAGAAATTGGTCTGCAGATGTGTCCTCCAAGACCCATTTGAGTAAACGCCTTTCAAGGATAAACTCTTGTTTGGGGAAGCACTGGATAAGTTGATAAAGGACTTGGACTCGAAAGGATTTTGACTTCCTGAGTTTAAGCAAAAGCTGGTGAGAGCGGTGACTCCGATGCAGGGGCAGCCCCATGATTTTCACCACTTCAGAGCAGCTCGGTTTGCATCCTTTCAGAGAGGCCGCTACCCATCATGGGGGCCAGAGTTTCATGGCTCTAGAAGAACCAGTCAAGGTTATTACACCACTGTCTCCTCTGCAGCAAAAAAGCTGCAGTGAAACCAGGAAGGCCCAGGACAGATTGATTCCATTGAGGGGCCAACTATGGGAATTCTACTCTGCCTGGGTCCAGATTTCATCCAATCAATGGGTGCTCGAGGTGATCCACAAGGGTTCGCCCTGCCCCTTCATGATGCCTTCGTAAGATCTCCTTGCAAGACACCTGAAAGGTGGAGGCTGTGCAGAACACTCAACTGCAGCTTCAACAGTTGGACGTGGTAGTGGTGGTGGTCCTATCCAACCAGTATGGCTTCATCAATACTCCATCCATTTCTTGGTTCCCAAGAAAGAGGGGACATTTCAACCCATCTTGGATCTCAAGTGCGTAAACCGTGCCTTGCGCATGGCCTATTTCACATGGAGACCTTTTGGTCCATCATGGTGGTGATAAGGGAGGCAGAATTCCTTATGGTCCTCAATCTTATAGAAGCATATCTACACATTCCAATTCATGCCACAGACCTTCACCAAGGTCATGGTCATGGTAGCTTCAGCACTACATCGGGAAGGCATCTTAGTGTGCTCATACTTGGACTATTGGTTGGTGCGTGCAAAGTCTCTAGAGGAGCGAAGGAGAGCCACAGATCTGGTAATCACTTGTCTACAGCGGCTCGGCTGGGTGGTCAATTTTGCCAAAAGCAGCCTGCAACTGAGCCAGGATCTGGTGTACTTGGGAGTATGCTTTCAGACAGGGACCTCATGTCCTTACCTGAGGAGAGAGTGCAGAAACTGCAGAAGCAGGTCAGGCGTTCTCTACAGATGGCAGCCCCAATGGCTTATTACCTACAGTTGTTGGGGTCAATGGCAGCAGCGATAGACCTGGTACTCTGGGCGCATGCCCAGATGTGCCTGTTGCAAAGGGCGCTTCTGGGGTGTTGGTCACAGCAGCGGCAGTTGCTGTCGAAAAGGTTGACGTCCCTTGATCAGCTGGGTAGCATTCAGTTGGTGGTTATGCTCAGACAATTTACTGGCCGGGATGCCTTTGGAGTTGCCAGTGTGGATTCTGCTGACTATGGATGCCAGCCTCACAGCTGGGGAGCACATGGCGAGGGTCAGGTGGCACAGGGCCCCTGGACACAAGAGGAAAACGCATGGTCCATCAATCAGTTGGAGATGAGAGCAGTCTTCCGGGCCTTGAAAGTGTTTCAGCTGTTCTTTACTGGAGGGCGATCAGGGTGTTTTTCAACAACGCCACCATGGTGGCTTACATCAATCATCAGGGAGGTACCAGAAGCATGTTTCTTGTAGGTGAGGTGGTTCTGCTCTTGATCTGGGCAGAGGCAAATCTGCAGGTGATCTCCGTGGCTCATGTGGCCAGCAAGGAGAACAAGCAGACAGACTGTCTCAACCACTATCGCCTGGATCCGGCCGACTGATCCCTCAATGCAGTGGTGTTTGCCCAACTGGTCAAGACCTTTGGTCAGCCGATCATGGATCTAATGGTGACCTTCAAGAATGTGAAAGCAGCCTGATTCTTCAGACAGCAAGAGCGAATGTCAGAAGGCCTGGATGCGTTGGTGCAGAGATGGTCAACGAAAGGCCTCCTGTATGATTTTCCACCATGGGCGCTCATAGGATGTGTGGCTCAGAGGATCGAGGCTCATTGGGCGCTCGTGGTGCTGGTCACATTAGATTGCCCTTGACGGCCATGGTATGTGGACCTAGTCAGATTAATGGAGGATTGGCCATGGCACCCGCTGGGACAATCTTCTATCACAGGATCCCATTCTAATGCCTCAGGTGGATCAATTCTTGCTTATGGCCTGCCTCTTGAGAGGGCTCGGCTGAGGAAGAGGGGATATATTCAGCTTCTGTGATTATGACGTTGCTGAAGGTGCACAAACGGTCCACTTCTATCATATGTCCGCATCTGGAGAGTGTGTGAAGATTGGTGTTCAGCCACAGATGCCAACCCTTATCGGCGTCATTGCCAGATATCCTGGCCTTTCTGTAGGTCGGGTTGCAAAAGGGTTTGGCCTGTAGTTTGATACGAGTTCAAATTGTATCACTAAGGCCAGTCCTTGGCGGCCCATCCAGATGTGGTACATTTCTGTAGAGCGGTGAAGCAACTTCATCCTTTGACTAGGTCTTTGGTTCCACCCTGGGAGCTGAAGCTCATATCAGCCTTAACAGAGGCACCCTTTGAACCGGTGGGCGGTTTCACCTTGAAAGACCTGACCTTGAAGATGGTGTGTTTGGCCATTTGCTAAGCTCAACGGATTTCAGAGCTTCAGGCTTTGTCGTGCCGCGAGCCGTTCTTGTCCATTTCAAAGAAGAAGGTGGTGTTGCGTCTGTTCCCCTCCTTTCTGCCCAAGGTGGTCTTGCCTTCTCATCTTAATCAGCCAGTGACCCTCCCAGTGTGTTTGGGCAGTGGAAGTTGCTCAGATTGACTGCTAGTTCTATTTGCTGGACATTCGCAAGGTGCTTCGGAGATACCTCAAGCGAATGGAGCCTTTTCAGAAGTCAGATCGTTTGTCCTTTTTGAAGGCTCGCATAAGGGCGAGGCCGTGTCCAAAGCTTCAATTGCCAGGTGGATAAGAGAAGCAATTGCTTCGGTCTACCTTCTGAAGTGGAGAGTTACCCAAAGGGTTGCAGGCTCATTCCACCAGAGCGCAGGCGGCATCCTGGGCAGAGGCTAGCCTGGTGTCGCTGCTGGATATTTGTCAGGCGGCAACTTGGTGGTTGTTGCATACCTTTTGTCAGACATTACCGACTGGATGTGCAGGTGGCCTGGGATTTATTTATTTTTATTTATTTATTTTCATTTGTATACCACTACTTCCAGCGATCAGAAGCGGATAACTTGCACATCAAACATAACTATTGGTTACATCTGTAATGAGTCAAAAATTTACATTTGATTTTCGGGTGAGAATCATTAGAATTTACCATGTAATTACATTATAGGAGTAACATATACAATATAGGAGTAACATAAATACAATATATGAGAATATATATACAAGTTTTTACATGAGAAGAGCCTTATGGCTATGCTTGTGGTGGTTCTATAGACAAGTGATTTATACTACCAATTTAGGAGTGTTTATTTTGGCTCTTAGGTATATTTAAGTTGGATCGTATACTCCGTTAAAGAGGTGCGTTTTCAACTTTTTTCTAAAGTCTTTCAAGTCGTTAACTGACCTCAAGTCTGTTGGTAGTTGGTTCCATATGGTAGGTGCTGTGTACGTGAAGGCTCGGTTACTTGTGCAGGCTTTGGCTGATCTGATACTGGTTGGTATGCATAAGGTGTTTGCGTTGCAAATTCTTCTATTTCTGGAAGGGGGTTGAGTGTTTATGAGGTTGTTGAGGTATGATGGTGCTATGTTGTGTATGAGTTTGAATGTTGTTACTAGTAGTTTCTGTTTTATACGGGCGGTTATGGGCAGCCAGTGTAGTTCAGCTAATATTGGTGTGATATGTTCAGCGATTTTCTTCTTCATGATCACTCTGGCTGAAACGTTTTGAGCCATTTGAAGGATCTTTAGGGTTTTTTTAGGCAGGCCTTGCAGGATGGAGTTACAGTAATCGAAGTGCGGGATGAGCAGAGTTTGTGCAACAGTTCTGAAGTCTGAGTGGTCTAGGATGTTGCGTAGGGGTTGAATAACCTTTATTTTGTGGAAAATTGCTCTGTTGGTTAATCGGAGGTGTTTTTCCATTTTTAAATTTGTGTCAAGGGTTACTCCTAGGTATTTTATCTCTTCCCTTACCGAGTAAGTGTTGTTGTTCATTGTTATGGTTGGGGGTAGTTTGAAGTTTTGATTTCGGGAGATGTACATCTGTCTTTTTAAGGTTTATGGACGTATTGTTTTGCAGCAGCCAGATTTGCATATCTTTTAGACAGATCTCGAGATGATTGTAGTTTGGGTTTTCTGTGTCCAGTTGTGTGTATAGCATTATATCATCGGCATACAAATGGTATTGTATCTTGTGCTTCCGAAATATATTGCAGACCGGTTTTATGTAGAGGTTGAAGAGTAGAGAAGATAACGCTAATCCTTGCGGAATTCCTTGGGTTTGGGGAAATGTTTTTGCCTTTTCACCGTTGAATAGAACTTGCTGCATCCTGTTTGTTAAGTAGGATGTGAACCACTTCAATGTTGTTCCTGTTATTCCCATAGAGGCCAATCTGTCAATGAGTGTTTTGTGATGGACTGTATCAAAGGCAGCTGATAAATCTATAAATAGTACACAGTTCAGTTCTGTGGTGCCTCAGACCAGGCTCGCAGGTCCCTCCGAAGGTTAGTACAGAGCAGACAGAGCTCAAAGATTCAAAATTACCCCTGCTTACCAATAACCAGATTACTATGAATAAAATACAGCCTCTAAAATTCTTGTATGCAAATGCTAGAAGTCTAAAAAAGATGGGAGAGTTAGGATATATAGCACTAAATGAAAGGTTTGATATCATTGGTATCTCAGACATGGTAGAAGGAGGACAACCAGTGGGACTGATACCTGGGTACAAACCATATCATAATGATAGAGCAGATCAAATTGGTGGAAGGGTTGCATTCTGTTAGAGAGGGCATTGAGTCACAAAGGATTAAAGTTTTGCAGGAAACAAAATTCACTGTAGAATCTCTATGGATTGAAATTACATATAAAAAGGGGAAGGCAATGGCAGTGGGGGTGTACTATTGACCACCTAGCCAGAATGAACAAATGGATGATGAAATGCTCACAGAAATCAGGGAAGCTATCAAACGTTACAGCACAGTAATAATATTGGGTGATTTCAATTACCCCAGTATCAACTGGGTCAGTGTCACAGCAGGACATGCTAAGGAGATAAAGTTTCTAGATGAAATAAATGATTGCTTCTTCGAGCAACTGGTTCATGAACTGACCAGAGGAGAAGCCATTTTGGACCTAGTCCTTAGTGGAGCACAAGATCTGGTGCAAGAGATGAGGGGGTTGGGGCTACTTTGCAATAGTGACCATAGCATGATTGCATTTGATTTAATAAATGGAGGAAGGATGGCAAGGACATCCACAGAACTACCTTTTAACTTTCAAAAGGGAGACTATGATAAAATGAGGAAATTAGTTAAGAAAAAACTAAAAGGAGCAGTTACAAAGGTTAAAGATTTACATCAAGCATGGGTGGTATTTAAAAATGCTATCTTGGAAGCCGAGAACAGCTGTATTCCATGCTTTAAGAAAAGTGGAAAGAAGTAAAAAAAAAAAAAAAAAAACCTGCCAGCATGGTTTAAAGGTGAGATCAGAGAGGAGGCTGTTGCCAAAAAAGCATCTTTCAGGAAATGGAGAAAGGAGCCAAACGCCAAAAACTGGAAACAACATAAGCACTAGCAAGTTAGATGCAAGGCATTGATAAGGCAGGCAAAGAGAGAATTGGAGAAAAAGCTTGCTGTGGAAGAAAAAACGCATAATAAAGATTTTTTTCAAGTATATTCATAGCAAATAATACCTGACTCAGTTGGATAGATGGGGTAAAAGGGGCACTAAGAGGGGGACAAGGCCATAGCGGAGAAACTGAATGAATTCTTTGCTTCAGTCTTTACTGAGGAAGATGTAGGGATGTAACCCATGACTGAAATGGTATTTAAAGGTGATGCCGCAGAAGAATTGAAAGAAATATTGATACACCGAGAAGATGTATTACAACTATTTGATAAACTGAAGAGTAGCAAATCACCTGGACCGGATGGTATACATCCAAGGGTGTTGAAATAACTGAAATATGAGATTTCAGACCTGCTATTAGTAATCTGTGAACTATCATTAAAAATATCTGTAATACCTGAAGATTGGAGGATGACCAATGTAATGCTAATTTATAAAAAGGGTTCAAGAGGTGATCCGGGAAACTACAAACTGGTGAAGGTACCAGGAAAAATGGTAGAAACCATTATAAAGAACAAAATTACTGAACATGTAGATAGTCATGGCTTAATGGGAGACAGAAAACACGGCTTTAGCCAAGGAAGGTCTTGCCTTATTAATCTGTTATGTTTTTTTGAAGTTGTGAATAAACAGGTAGACAAAAGTGAGTCAGTTGGCATAGTGTATCTGGATTTGCAGAAAGACTTTGACAAAGTCCCTCATGTGAGACTCTTGGTGAAACTAAAATGTCATGGGATAGGAGGCAGTGTGCTGTGGATCAGGAACTGGTCAATTTTCCCAATGGACAAAGTTGAATGGTGGAGTACCCCAGTGATCTGTGCTGGGTCTGCTTCTTTTTAACATATTCATAAATGACCTGGAAATGGGAATAATGAGTGAAGTAAACAAATTTGCAGGGTCTGCTTCTTTTTAACATATTCATAAATGACCTTGAAATGGGAATAATGAGTGAAGTAAACAAATTTTCAGATGACACAAAATTATTCAAAGTTGTTAAAATGCAAGAGGATTGTGAAAAATTGAAGGAGGACCTTGATAAATTGGAAAACTGGATGTTCAAATGGCAGATGAAATTTAATGTAGACAAGTGCAACTTTTGCACCTAGGAAAGAACCCCCCAAACTATGGTTACATGATTGAAAGTTCCACATTAGGAACCACCACCCAGGAAAAAGATATAGGCATCATTGTGGATAACATGTTGAAACCCTCTGCCCAGTGTGTAGCGGCAGCCAAGAAAGCAAATAGAATGCAGGAATCATAAGGAAAGGAATGGAGAATAAAACAAAGGATATTATAATGCCTCTGTATCATTCCATGGAATATTGTGTGCAATTCTGGACGCCATATCTTAAAAAGGATATAGCATTATTAGAAAAGGTACAGCGAAGAACCACCAAAATGGTAAAGGGGATGGAAGGATACCCCTATGAAGAGAGGCTAAAAAGGTTAGGGCTCTTCAACCTGGAAAAGAGATGACTGAGGGGAGATATGACAGAGGTCTATAAATTAATGAATGGAGGGGAACGTGTAAACATAGATTGATTTACCCCATCAAAATATAGAAAGACTAGGGGACATGCAATGAAGCTACAGTGTAACCTATTTAAGACTAATAAGAGAAAATATTTTTTTCACTAAACGTGTAATCAAATTCTGGAATTTGTTACCGGAGGATGTAGTAAAAGCTGTTAGTGTAGCTGGGTTTAAAAAAGGTTTGGACAAGTTCCTGGAGGAAAGGTCCATAAATAATTATTAAAGGAGACCCAGAATATCCACTACTTGCCCCAATGCAAGCATTGTGGAACCTGCGTCTTTTGGGGAAACTGCTAGGTACTTGTGACCTAGATTGGCCACTGTTGGAAACAGGATTCTGGGCTTCATGAACCTTGGTCTGACTTAGTATGGCATATCTTATGATGTTATGGTACATCCCATGAACCTGGACTGCACTGGAGGGGATGATAAGGAAGGAGAAATTTAGTTTTTTTTATGATAATTTGTTTTCCTTGAGTCCCTCCAGTCCAGAACCCTCCTCATAATCTCTGACTGATCTTGATGGCGGTGTAAGATGGCGATTCTTTTCCTGAAGAGTACATCTAATTGAAGTTTTTGTTTGTTATTATAACTTGATATATACTGCCCTTCAATAAACAGCAAGGCGGTTTACAATAAAATAAAATATTTAAAACGAGAAATAAGCGGAAATCCTCTCTATCATTTTAGTCACTTTTCTCTGTACCTTTTCTAATTCTGCGATATCTTTTTTTTTTTTTTTTCCGGGTAGAGGGAGGAGGTACCATGGCAGGAAGTGCCTGACAGGAAGCATTTGAGTAGAGCGAACAATGTGTCTAATCTGTTGGGAAGGGGGTTGTGACAGGGGCATTTCTAGTTGGTTAGTGTGTTCATATTGGTTCATTGTTGCTCTTTGGAGTCTGCTTTGTCAATAGAATACTGAGTATGGTAGGAGGTGCCAGCTTCCAAAGTAGAGTGATATAATCAAGACTTGATATGCTGTCTCCAAGCTGCTGGTGGGGCGAGATAACTCAGAAGACTAGACTGGAGGGACTCAAGGAAAGCAAATTATCAGGTAAGACCTAATTTCTCCTTCCTTTCCCAACAGGATCCTGAATTTTTTTTAAAAATGGCCTTAAGAGTCCTGATACTCCTCCCTCTTAGCTACTAATAAAGAATTGCATGTTTGCTTTCCCCATGCCCTGCTCCTCCTCCTGTACGTGCCATATCGATCTTCCTCTTGTTGTTTAGTGCTGTTAAGTCTGTGTCAGCTCATAGCAACCCTCTCAATAATTGACCTAAACTGTGTTGGGTCTTCAGTCAGGTGGCCCATTTTTGATAAAGTGGCACCCATTGCTGCTGTTATTGTATCAATCCATCTCATTGCTGGCCTTCCTCTTTTACGTTGACCTTCAACCTTGCCAAGCATGATGTGTTTCTCTGACAATCTCTCTTGCATGATGTGTCCAAAGCATGAAAGTCAAACTCTTGTCATCTGAGCTTCTAAGGAAAGCTTAGGTTTGATCTTCTCTAGTACTGACTGGTTTGTTCTTTGAGCAGGCCATGATATACACAGTATTTGTTGCCAACACCATAATTCAAAGACATTGATTTTCTTCCTGTCCATCTTTTTCACTATCCAACTTTCATATTCTTCTCTAGCACTGATATAAAAAGAGGGAGGGCAATCCCTTGTTTGATACCTCTTCCTCCTTCTTTAAAATATATTCCACCATACCTACACCTACAGTTCCAATACCACCATCCACCCAAGAATACTAAAAACTCAGAAAAGGATGAAGAGACACAATCAGTGGTAAAGATGTTTATCTGACTTTGGAAATAGCCAACAACCTTTTGACATAGGAAAAGCTATTTCTTTCAGTATCAGGAAAGATGATTTTGCAACCTAACACAGGAAAGGCTATTTTGCTCAGTATTGTTGTTGACACTATGGGAATGGGACAGATAGACTGAATACGCGAGAAACTGTGGGAGCAGCCCTTTAGAGGCATGCCGGCGCCTACGACTAAGTTGTTTGTTCAGTGCTATAAGAAGGGAATGGGACTCTCCAACAGGTTGAAGTTTCCCTAGGTGGGCCAGACATGGCGCTTAGTTGTTACCTATGGCCATTCTCATGACTCTTCGCTGGACTGAACTTCCCGAGCTGATGAAACTGTGAGTAATGATGCTGATGGTCATGGTGTATTATTTTATGTTATTACTTGTATACTTGCTTTTATTCATATGTTGCTTTTATATACTTGTCTTAAGGATAATAAAGTGTGGCTTAGCTCCAAATTGGTCTTGCAAGTTTTATTCCTGAGACAAGGGAGCTAGCAGAAGAGCTCCCTCCTGTCACTTTGACTTCCCTCATTGCTCTGCCAAGTATCATCAGAGTAGCAAAGGAAGAGAAGTGGGCAGGAGGGAAGAGTGAATCCTGCCACCTCCCTTCTCTGAGATTTGGGAGTTTTTTTGGGAGTAATATCATTGGAGTAGGTAAGATGGAAAGAGATTGCCTTGGATAATTATTTATTTTATTTATTTAACTTCTTTTCTATACCAACTTTCTACGAGTCAAGACGGTTTACAGGTTATGTAGTGCTTTGAACGGAAATTAATAAAGGTATGCTTACATTTAACAATAAGTAACAAAATAACAATAAGTAAAAAGGGGGTTTGGTGAGGGTTGTCACGTGTCCCTATCCCCAGCCACATGCTTAGGAGATTAGGGTTGCCATTTTAGTCCTCTTTAAAGGGTTTGAAAACTATTTCCTTCAGGAGCAGTGCCCTCTGGGAGTTGTAGTTTCCCTCTTAAAAAGGATAATCGTGGAGACATCGAGTGAAGGCAAACATGACACAGTTTATTTCCCCAAAATATGCACAAATAAGGTTCAAACGCAAAGTATCTGGATATTTCCTCCAGGACAAAAAGTACAGAAAATATTTACATCCTTAAGCTGAGTAACTTCTCAAAGGCATTAAACAGACGCAGATGTTTCGTCAATCAAAACAGGCAAATCAAAAGTACAGCTTCTTAGGTTCAGCAAAGTAAAGAATGGTTTTCTGCTTCCTTAATGAAATAGTATACAGTGCTGTGCAAGCTTGTCTTACTTAACCTGGTTCCTAGGTTCCAAGGTTAAGTTTTCTTGGTAGTGCTTTTCACAAAAGCATTTACTCAGGCTGCTACTCCTTAACCAAGGATTCAGTAGCCTCTGCACGACACAAAGAACATTTCATTGGCAGTTCAGTAATCAAGGGGTCTGGTTCATTATACTCCACTTGCATTTCCTCCTGCTCTGGAATTATAATATCCTGCACTGAGCCCTCATGACCTGCCTCTGGTGGAATTCTTGCTGAGGATTCCTGTAACTCCCTCCAGGACTTCTCTACCCGGTAAGGAATATGGAGAACTGTATTACTGGATATCTTTCTTTGGTTCTCTTGCCCCAGTTCCTCTCTGAGATTTAACCACGGCTCTCTGTTGGAGGCTGGGTTTTTCTGCCTCCTGGTTTGAAACCTAGGCACCCACCTTTGAGTGTTGTGAACCCTCTTGGTCAGAAACAGAAGTTTGGAACCTGCCCTGCTCTCTCCGCCTGAGCAGCTCTTGCCTGGTTTCCCTTGTGCCAGACTCTTTCCAGGTCCTTCTTCTTTCCTCTGCTTGGAAATTTCTTTCTGGGAACTTCCAGCTCAATTTCCAGTCCTGCTCTGAGTCCATCTCTGACTCTGTCTTCCTGGACTCTCTCCTTGAGTGTTTGCTTGCTCTGCTCTTCCCTTCTGAGCAACCTTTTCCTCCTGAGCAGCTCTTCTCTCTGCTCTTCTCCCCCTTGCTTTTTCCTAAGCAGGGTTTATAAAGGTGCTTCCTGGGCAGCATTTCTCTCTGCCTTAACAGGTGTTCATAATCATGCTCCAAGCCTGCTACTCTGTCAGCAGAGCTTGGGTGTGGCAGCCTAGCCTCAGAAACTCTAAGCTTGCTCTGAAGCCTGTGCACTGCTGGAATGTTTTTAAAGGTTGTAAAAGGGGGTGCTTGTTATGAAAGCTACACCACCTTTTGCAAAGATCCAGACTATCTATGCCGCAAAGGATTGTGGTAATAGTAGTCCAGTTGTATAATGTTTGCCTTTGAGGTAAATAAGAATGTAGTAGTTGAGTCGAGTATAAGGCAAAATAGAGTTTATTTATGGGGTAAATTATTCCACACACAGATTATACTTGGTAACACCTTCAGGATAACTTTTCCAGGTTTTGTAATCAAAGCAAAGAACACAACTGAAAGTTCCAAACAAATAGCTTGCAGAATCTTTTCAAGCAACAGAAAAAAAACACTTCCCTTCAGTCACTGCTGACAACTGCTCAGCAGTGCTGGAGAATAAACCCAAAAGGAAAAACTTCTTTACAAACAGTGTTCTTCTTTCACATTCAAAGCAGTTCTTTATACAACATGTGCACGGCTTTGAGCAATGCTCTACTCGATCATCAGGTGGATAACAAGCTTTAATCAATAGCTGGTTTCCTTCTCTGCACACGTGTTTTCATTTCCATTCCCCAAAAGCCTCTTTCTTTCCATATAAAACTTTCTGGGGAGCCAGTAATTAGAACATTTCCTTTTGATGGTTTTAATCCTACTTTGAGGATTTCTTTAGGCTATCAACCTTACACAAAGAACAGTCCATGCAAAACTCATCTCCCTCAGGACTTGTACCTTGTTCCTCCAATTGCATAGGCTCAATCTCAATATCTGGCATAGAGGGCTTCAATAACTGGCCTCTAGTGGGAGAGACACTGTTTCTCAACAGTTTGCATTGCTCCAGGTTAGTTAAAGGATCAAAGTTCATACCTGAGTCACAACTGTCCTTGGGCTGTCTCCTTAGGTATCCTGGCCAGTAAGCATGGGTGCTTCTGTGGCCTGTCCTCCAGTCTGTATCACTGGACCTCAGGGCATCGGCTCCATACCTCTTCCCATAAGACTTTGTGTTCCTTTTCTCCTTAGCTGCTCCTGTCTGCTTACAGGGTGCTGCTTTAGAGTTCCTACCAGAATCACAGGAATCTCTATAGGTACACGTCTCTCTCTGAGTTCCTCTTGCCTTCTCTCTCTTGGACCTTCTTCTTCTCTCTCGTCGCTGTGGTTGTCGTCTCTGAGCTGGTCCTTCCCCTGGTCTCTGAGCCGGTCCTTCCTTTGGTCTCTGAGCCGGTCCTTCCCTTGGTCTGCGAGCCTTTAAAGTCCTTAGCTTCCAACTCCTCCCTTGCAGTGCTCAGGTGTTGGTGCTTAAACTCTCCTCTGGCCACTGATTGATTAGGCATGATGTAAGTGTTTTTCAGACTATGCTTATGCTTCTCCTCCTTAGCTCCACTAGGGGCTTTCTGCAAGTTACTGCAGCTGGGAATAAGCAGTCTTTTAGGGAAACGGGCTGCTCTATTTCTCTGACCTGCCAGAACAGGTCCCTTGATTAATGTAAATTCCTTTCTATTGGCAGTATTCTCAGGGCTCTGATGAGCTTCCTTATCACAGGCTACAATCACTGATTTTCTCTAACTCTGCAGGCTCACCAGTGCCTTCCTCATCACAGGGTATGCAAGGGGAAGATAGTTGTGTGAACATTAACTGTGTACAAGGATAACTATGTATGGACTTAATTTTTAACTGTATTTATATCCCGCTTTTCACCGGGTCAAAGCGGTTTAACATCAAAGGGATGGGGGACAGTAATCAATTCTTAGGGTGGAGGGGCTGTCACCGGGGAGGCCAACATTAATGATCTGAACAGACATTAAGGACTTAAACAATGGACATCAATCTCTTAGTAGGTAGATCTGTGGGTATGTTAGAACGTCTGGAGGGGTAGTCAGTGATGAATGTTTGTTTCTGGTCCGAGGTATTCCTGGAACAGGATGGTTTTTAGTTGTTTCCTGAATGTTGATGTATCTCCGTTGTTTCTGATGACTTGGTAGGGAGTTCCAGAGGGATGGAGCATATAGTTCGAAGGCTCTGTTGCAGGTCCGTTGATTGAACAACTGGTGTTACGGTTAGTGATGTTGACAATGTTGGGTCAATTCTATAAAGGGTCTGCACTGTGAGATTTCATGAATAGGTGGGTTTTCAGCTTCTGAAACTCTCCAGTGGTTTTGATGGCTCTTATGTGGAGTGGTAGGTTGTTCCATATTGTAGGAATGTAGTAGATTAAGTAGTTTTGAATTACAATGTTGAGTAAATGCTGATTATAGAGTTAAATAGTATAAAAATATAAACATTTACAATATATACAAAATTTAAACATGTCTTTTCATCTTATCTGGCTCAGGTAATATGCATTGTATCTCACTAGAGTTATCAATGTGAAGGTTAATTGGAATAACTATCTTAAACCATGTGAAGGATTGGGAATTGTGTAGAATAGAGAGAGAGAAAGGAAAAAGTAAATTGTGTTTTGATGAATAGGAGTATACATGTGTTTAAGTGAGAAATATTTCATCATTAGGTACTGAGTTGCCAAAGTACTCTATAAAAAGGTGGGTTTTAAGATCTTTTCTAAAGGTTGATAGATCAGTAATATTTCTGAGCTTGTCTGGAAGAGCATTCCATATTAAAGGGGCATTGAAGCTGAATGCTCTATTTGTTGTAGTTTTATTGAGTTTTGTGAAGCTGTTAGGAACAAGTAGAGTGTTCAGGTTCCTTTGTCTCACTGTTCTGTTCCTTGAATGAATTGTTAGTAGGTCAGTTAGATACGATGGAGCTATATCTCTTATCAGTTTGAAAGTTGTCATAATAACTTTATATTTTATCCTACTTTGAATAGGTAACCAGTGAAGTTCGAACGATATTGGGGTTATGTGTTCAGTTGCATTTGTAAGCATTCTGGCAGCAACATGTTGTGCTATTTTTAGGTGATGTAGAGCATGTTTTGGAATACCTTGGAGGATTATGTTACTGAAGTCTAAGTGAGGCAGGATCAATGCTTGTAGAACTGATCTGAAGTCCTGGTGTGATAATAAAGGTTTTAGATTTTTAAGATATCTTAATTTATTATATATTGTGTTTGTCGTGTTCCTAATGTGCGTTGATAGGCTTAATGTTCTATCTATAATAACACCAAGATATCTTATTTCATCTTTTATGCAAATACTTGTGTTTTCAATTTTTATTTCTGTTGGGGAGTAAATTTTTGATTTCTAGATACAAATAATGCTTCTGTTTTCTTAATGTTAATATATAGATTGTGTTCATTTAGCCATTGTGTCATTTTAATGAAGCATGATTTGATATTAGAGAAGTCCAGAGAGTCTATGTCCATAGGAAGGTAAATCATAACATCATCCGCATAAATTGCATATTTTATTTAGCACTGTTGAATGATGTGGCATATAGGTTGTAAATATATGTTAAAGAGTAGTGCTGACAATGTGGAACCTTGTGGGATTCCCTGTTTTTGCGTATAAGTTTTGGATGTATGATTTCCTATTTTGACTTGTTGTGAACGATCAGTTAGATATGATTGGAACCATGCGAGTACAGTACCATGTATTCCAATCTGTTTGAGTCTTTCAATGAGGATGTGGTGATTAATCGAATCAAAAGCAGCAGATATATCTAGAAATATAAGGAGTACTGCTTGCTTTGGTTTGTCAGTGTATTTTAGAATATCATCATATATCATCATATTGTAAACTCAGTGTAATCTGTTACATTGTTGTATATTTTGTTTAAATGTAAACCGCACTGATTATAATAGCGCGGTATATAAGAAATGCAAATAAATAAATATAAATAAATCAAAGATTACTTTAAGAAGTGTTTCCACACTATGGTGCGGTCTAAAGCCGTATTGATGTGTATCTAGGGGGGCATGAAGCTCAATGTGATCCTGTAATTGATTATACACTATTTTTTCTATGATCTTTGCCATAAATGGTAGGCTAGAGATAGGCCTATAAGAAGATGGATCAAGATTATCTAGTTTCTTGTTTTCAGAATAGGTCTAATGAAAGCCCTTTTTAGGATGGTAGGCATAATACCATGTGTGAGTGAAAAATGTGTTATATTTAGAATGGAAGGTACAAGAAATGATTTAGTATGTTTGATCCAGCTAAGTGGGCATGGATCAAGGCTAGAGGTGGTTGTGTTAATACTTGAGATCACCTTATCAAGTTCCTTCAGTGTTACAGTGTAGAATTTGTACTATACATGTTCAGGTTTCAAGTGGGAATAATTAAGTGGTATTGGGGGATTTGATAGTGGTGAAAGCTTAGTAATGTAATAGTCGGCAAGAGTTTGTGGGTTAATAAGGGTGCTATCTTTATTATGAGAGTTTGATACTTTTTTAACTATTTCAAATCATTCTCTGGGGCGGTTGAGAGAATTTGTCAGTAATTTTGTGTGAAAGGATTTTTTTTTATTCATTTATTGTTTTCCTATAATAGTCTAGTTTCTCATTGTATAAATTTCGGTCATTGTGTGAGTTAGATTTTCGCCATCTTTTTTCAATCTTTCTAAGTTCTCTCTTTATTTGTCTTATTTCTTGTGTGTGCCAGGGTTGGGAGTGTCTCTGTCTAGTTCTGAAGGAAGTAAAGCTGCTTTTTTATAGTCTCATTCCAGTTAGCAATACTGGTATTTATGTCAGATACTGTTATAGGAATATGTGGTATTATCTGTTCTAAAAAATTTTCCTTGTCAAATTTTCTGAACATTGTAGTTTGTCTTTGTTTAGGCTGTTGAGTTGAGATCCTATTATAATGTGGGAGATTGAATTTAATTAGATGATGGTCAGACCATGGGATTAGGTATAGGATGTAGTTGAGAAGTATTGGGACTGTAATCTGGTGATCTTTGAAGAAAAATAAGGTCAAGGGTGTTCCCTTTAATGTGAGTCGGGAAATCAATGATTTGCTCAAAGTCAAGTTCTGACATGGTTTCCATGAATGCTTTCGAGTGTGTTGGTGTTGTTGAAGGGAGGTTTAAATCTCCATTGATTACTGGGGGTTTTTTTTCTGTTGCGGGAACATATGATATCTAATGTGGAGGTTAAAGAATTTGTATCTGTGGATGGAGGTCTGTATATAAGACCAAAAGAGTGTGGTGGTGTTTCAAAAATAAGTACATTCATGTTCTCAATATTACTAGTGGATATGAGGGTGGCTTTGAGGTTATTATTTATAATAGCGATGACACCACCACCCCTCTTTAAAGACCTAGAGCAGTGCAGTAGTTCATAGCCGTCAGTTTGTAATTGATTTAGGAGAATGGTATCATGGACAGTGAGCCATGTTTCTGTTAAAAATAATATGTCTGGCTTATAGTCAGTGAGGATATCAGTTATGATTGGTATTTTATTTCTAATTGATCTCACATTTATAAGCATACAAAGAAGGTCTTTATATGTGGGTTTGGGTTGCTGGATGATGTATTGGGAAGATTTCCCAGGTGCGATATATATTAGACGATTTCTTTGACCTTGAGCATGAGGTGTTTTGTAATATGTTGCATTATAAAAGATATTAGGATTCTTGTGATGGTAAATAATTGGAATGTTATGAGTGACAGAGGAGTATGCTTGAGTATATTTTGGTATAAATAATGCAAATAGAATTAGAAAGGTAGACATGATTTTAAGATGATTAATGTAAACCATGATGATAAGAGATTAATATATATTAACTACCTTTAGATGAATTCTGTAGAATTGTAGGGTGAAAAGTAAAATTAAAGTCTCTGCTCAAAGTCAACACTCAGGTCCATGCTTAAGGGCCACGCCTAAGGGCCCTCTGGCGAGGCCCTCAGGCGCGGGCACGCCAGGCGCGGGTGCGCCTGAAGCGCGGTCTTTTAAAGTTCCCAATTGGCCAGTAGTGATCTCAGAGGGAGGCGGAGCAAGGGGCCACGTGCAGCAGGCTTACCTTCCCTTCTCCTCTTATGTAGGGCTTTAGGGATGGTTTCCCTTCACGAAAAGCTGCAGGATGCCGCGATCTGTCCTCCCTTCTTGTCCTGATGATGTGCTGGCTGAGAAAGGTCAGTGCACCTGAAGCGCGGTCTTTTAAAGTTCCCAATTGGCCGGTAGTGATCTCAGAGGGAGGCGGAGCAAGGGGCTGCGTGCAGCAGGCTTACCTTCCCTTCTCCTCTTATGTAGGGCTTTAGGGATGGTTTCCCTTCACGAAAAGCTGCAGGATGCCGCGATCTGTCCTCCCTTCTTGTCCCGATGATGTGCTGGCTTGACATTGATTCAAGGCATGCTGTGATTTGTGAGTAATCCGGGTGATTGGTGTTAATGTGGGTGAATATCATATCATCTGCATATATTGTGTAGTGGATATCGTATTGTCTTATAATGTTGCATATTGGTTGAATATATATATTAAATAACAGTGCAGAGAGGGCTGAACCTTGTGGAACACCCTAGTAATGTGTAAAAGGTTTAGACTGTTGTTTTTGGTTCTCACTTGCTCGTTACGGGGGGACAGGTAAACTGTACCATCTATTCCTGTATCTCTGAGTTTCTGTAGCAGAGTGTTGTGGTTAACAGAGTCAAAAGCAGCAGTGCTATCTATAAAGCATAAGACAAAAATCATGTAGTATGTTGTCTATGTCTGTAACAAGGGTGTCCATAAGTGATATAATCAGTGTTTCAATACTGTGGTTTTGTTTAAATCCATACTGGTGGGGGTCCAACAGGACGTATGTCTCTAGTGGTCCTTAAGTTGATACTGTACTATCTTTTTGATTATCTTGGTTATGAATGTGAGACTTGATATTGGGCAGAAGGAGCTGGGGTCCTTTTTGTTGAGGTTATTGTTCTTCAGGATTGGTCTAATTTTATTTATTTATTTAACTGCATTTATATCCCGCTTTTCACCGGGTCAAAGCGGTGTAACATGTAACATAGGAGGGGGTAATTTTTTAGGGTGGGGCCATCACCAAGGTCAACAATTAATGAGGCTTGCTTGAGTTGAGAGGGGAGGTATCCCTTGAGTGAGTGATGATTCGACAGTCTTTTGTAGGTATGGTATTAGGTATTCTTTTGTTTCTTAATCCAGTTAACCGGGCATGGATCAATAGGCGAGGTGGTTGTGTTGATATTGGTTATGATAGTCGAGCTGTTTTCTTGTTGCGATTTGAAATGTTTTCCATGTAGCATCCGTGGTGTGGTGTAAGTTGGATTTGCTTGGTTTTTCAAGTGATGTTTGAGTGTACTTCAGCTTGTAAAAGGGGGTGCTTGTTATGAAGGTACCACCATCTTGGCAAGTATGTAAATTATAACTGTCTTGCAAAGGATTGTGGTTATTGAAGTCCATTCACACACAGCTTGCCTTTTAAATAAATGAAGAAACTTGTAGTTGGTCGAGTGTAAGGCAAAATTAGAATTTATTTATGGGGTGATTATTCCACACACAGATATACTTGGTAACACATCCAGGATAACTTCTCCAGGGTTTATGCAATATAAACAAGGCAACTGAAAAATGCTTATGTAAATAAGTATCAAAGTCCTTTATGGAACAGAAAGGCTTTCTCACAGCCACTGCTAATCATCTCCTTAGCAGTGCTAAGGTGAAACAAAACCAAAAAGGAAAACATCTTTTTACAAAAACATAGCTCTCTTTCTCCACACAGAAAAGAACTTTAAAATCCCACGTGTGCACGGCTTGTGCTGGGCTCTGCTCTACCAACAGGTGACCATTAGCTGCAATCAGTAGCTTGTTTTCAGCACACGTGCAAACTTTCCCAAAAGCTTTTTTTTCTTTCCAACAAAACTTTATGGGAAGTCAGTATTTAGAATGTTTCCTTTTGATGTTTACTCATATTTTTAGGATTTTCCTAAAACAACAACCTACTCAAAGAACAGTCCATATAAACATACTCTTCATCAGATGTTAAACCTTGCTCCTGAAATTGCATAGATTCACTTTCACTGTCTGGCTCAGAGGGTTTTATGAACTGACCTCTATACGGAAATAAACTGTTTCCAATGGCTCAAAGCTAGAGAAACGTTCACTGTTCATACCTTAACCAAGCCACTTAACCCTCCATAGCCCATGTTCCCTGTAAAATAGTTATCTCCAAGTTATAATGCCCTGTTCAATGTAATTTCAGTTTGTTCAATGTAAACCGCACTGATGCAGAATAGCACGGTATATAAGAGAATGTAAATAAATAAATAAATACCTGAATCCAGGCAAGCATCAGGCTGCTTCTTCTGGTATTCTGGCCGGTATGCAATAGAGCTGCTGTGTCCTGTTCTCCAATTGGTATCTCTGGACCTCAGGATCTTTTCTCCAGAGGTCCTCCAAGAGATATTTGGGCTTCTTTTCTCCTTAGCTGCAACAGACCTCTTCCTAGGTGCTGCTGGAGGGTCCCTGGCTGTGGATCTCCAGACCTATGGCTTTCTGCAGTCCTCTGAAAGTTGTTTCCCGCAGGAATCTCTCCAGGCATGCGTACTTCTCTGAGCTCCACTCTTGGACCGTCTGCTTCCTTGTCCTTGTTCCTTCTGTTCCTCCTCTCGTTCTTCCTGGTCTTCTGGTTCTCCGCCCCCTTCTGCCTTCCTGAAGATTCCCCTCTAGTTTTAAAGGGCTTAGATTGCAACTCCTCCCTTGCATTCTTCAGGTGTTGTGGATTAAGCTCTCTCCTAGAGGCTGTTTGATTAGGGATGACATAATGCTTTCTCTGATTAGACTCATGCTTTTCCACTCTAGCTCCCTTAGGGGTTTTCTGCATACTGGTGCATTCTGGAACATGTAGTCTTTTAGGGAAACAAGCTGTCTTATTTCTATAACCTGCCAGCACAGGTCCCTTAATCAGTGTAAATTCTCCTCTTTTGTCATTACTCGCTGAGCTTTGATAAGCTTCCTTATCACAAGCTTTATGAAGCCTGCCAGATCTTGTGGGGATATTGAGTTTGGATCATCTTTTGGATTGAAACAGATAGAATCTGTGTATTTTAAAATCTGGTGTTAGATCAGTTAGGGCATACTAAAGCCAGTTTCCATTTAAATTAACGACACTTAAGGCTTACTATTACAAGTCATCTTTCAGCTCCCACCTTGATTTATAGCCTCCTAAACCAGTTAAGGGGAAAGGAGTGATCGCATTTAATTGTATTGGTGCAAGTATTCCTATTCCCCTAGCAATTTAAACAAACAACTTTAAATAGATAAAAGAAATCTTCAAATCTTATGATGCAGACAGCAGTACAGCAGAGAGATGGGGACTATCCAGGCTTTTGTACTGAGTTACATGTATGATTTTCTCCCAGTTGGTGAGAGGTCTTATGTGTGCACTAGGTGCAAAGAGTTTTTTGCTCTCAGGGAATGAGTCCGATCTCTGGAGGCTAGAATAGCACACTTGGAGCAGCTGAGGCAGAAAGAGAGGTATATAGATGAGACCTACAGGGATGTAATAGAAAAGTCCCACCTCCAGTCTGGGAGAGAGATTACCTGTAGGGAGAGCATCACCTTGGTGTGGCAGGAAGTGATCCTATAGCTAAGACCTGTCCTCCAAGTGATGTAATAGCCTCTCGCACTAAGAATGTGTCTCCAGGGCCATGTGCCCATGAGGGAAGGGTTGGGGCAGCCATTATAGTCGGCAATCTGATCATTAGGCATGTAGATAGCTGGGTATCTGGTGGACATGAGGATTGCCTGGTAACATGCCTGCCTAGTGTGAAGGTAGCGGACCTCAAGCACCATATATATATAAGGTTTTACATAGTGTTCAGGAG
This sequence comes from Ichthyophis bannanicus, assembly GCA_033557465.1. Taxonomy (NCBI): domain Eukaryota; kingdom Metazoa; phylum Chordata; class Amphibia; order Gymnophiona; family Ichthyophiidae; genus Ichthyophis; species Ichthyophis bannanicus. Next base: position 844,646,546 of record CM066036.1, on the reverse strand, counting down.
GAGCCTGCTGTTGGTACCAAAGACATAGGAAAGTGTGGGAGGGAGGTTTTGGAAGTTAAATTTAGGCTTTTAGGTAAAAAGTTGAAATCCTAGAACTTCCAGGGTAACATTCTCAGAAATGCTTCCTAGTCCACACGCAGGACTCAAGAGGCAGGCAGAGCCTTGAGTCTCATTGCATGGATGAGATGGTGCAAAGAAGAGGGTTTTAGATTTGTTAGGAACTGGGCAACGTTCTGGGGAAGTGGGCTGGGCTTAACCAGGTTGGAACCAGGCAGCTGGCATTGACCTTTAAAAAGGAGAGAGAGAGCAGCTTTTAAACTAGAAAATGAGGGAAAGCTGATAGTCGCTAAAGAGCGCATGGTTTGGAATGATGTATCTTTTGAAAGATACTAGAAAGACAAGGACAATAGGGCAACGCTTCCAGAACCATAGACAAAAGAACAAAGAAGGAATATGTTTCCAAGGTGGTTGTAAGGAATAACCGTATAAGGGAAAAAGGACAAATGGGTTAAAGAGAAAAAAGTGTGAAGTGAATGTATAAAATAGTGCTTTGTAGAATATAAAGTAGGCAGACAGTAACTGGAGCTCTGTATCAAGTGATGTCACTTTCTTCCTCACAGGATAACACTATAGTGTTACATTTGTTGCAGACCTATGTATTTTAATTCAATAAATTAGATTGGTTTTACTTATAAGTTATCCTGTCTTACAAATATATACATAAATTATAAGGCGTGGGCGAGGTCCAATATTGGGGTGCCAACGCAGCACTAAGGCACAAATGAAAAAGCCTCAATAGTCTTCTTGCAATTTTTCCACAATCCTTTTGTGTTTTAACAACTTTGAATAATTTTGTGTCATCTGCAAATTTGATAACCTCACTCGTTATTCCCATTTCCAGGTCATTTATGAATATGTTAAAAAGCAGCAGACCCTGCACAGATCCTTGGGGTACTCCACTATTCACCTTTCTCCATTGAGAAAATTGGCCATTTAGCCCTACCCTCTGCTTTCTATCTTTTAACCAGTTCCTGATCCACAATAGTACACTGCCTCCAATCCCATGACTTTTTAATTTTGCCAAGAGTCTCTCACGAGGGACCTTGTCAAAGGCTTTCTGAAAATCCAGATATACTATATCAACCAGCGCACCTTTGTCTACCTGTTCATACCTTCAAAAAGATATAATGTGGAAAGCCGTCCTTGGCTAAATCCATGCTGGTTTCTCCCATTAAACCTTGATTATCTACGTGTTCAATAATAATGTTCTTTATAATGGATTTCTACCATTTTGCCTGGTACTGATGTCTGGCTCACCGGTCTATAATTTCCCAGATCACCCCTTGAACCATTTTTAAAAATTGGTGTTACATTGGCCATTCTTCAATCTTCAGGTACTACAAATGATTTTAATGATAGTTCACAGATTATTAATAGCGGGTCTGCAATCTCATACTTCAGTTCTTTCAATACACTGGAATGTATATCATCTGGTCCAGGTGATTTGTTACTCTTCAATTTATCAAATAATTATATCTTTATCTTTATTTAAAACTTGATAGACCGCCAGGACCAGCAGGCATACGGCAGTTTACATTAAAACAACAGGAGGCTGCAGAGAAAAGGAAACAGAAAGGAACGCCATTTAATGATAGGAAAGGGATAGCATCAGGAAAGGAAACAATAAAAGACAGCAGGAGAGGGAGAAATACCATTAATTATCAGAAAGAGGAGGGGAGGGAGGAAGATCGAAGGCTAGACAGAAAAGATGGGTCTTTAGCTTAGCTTTGAAAGAAGGATAAGAAAGTTCCAGGCGAAGTGCAGACGGCAGAGAGTTCCATAGACGGGGACCAATGAAGAAAAAGGCAGCAGAACGTGTAGATTCAAGGTGAGCCTGGGAAGGGGGCGGGAGGAATAACCGGTTAGCATGGACAGACCTAAGGGCTCTTGAGGGACAGTGAAAATGAACTAAGTCTGAGAGATAGCGTGGGACACCGGTATGGAGGGATCTGTGCACAAAAGTAAGGATCTTGTATTGGATTCGAAAAGGAATGGGCAGCCAGTGTAAGCGAATAAGAAGGGGGGTGACGTGAGCGAATCGGGAGGTGTGAGTCAGGAGACGAGCAGCTGTGTGGTGAACCAGTTGAAGCCTGCGAAGTTGAGTAAGAGGAAGCCCGGCTAAAGATGCATTGCAGTAATCTAAACGAGAAACGACAAGAGAAAGAAGCAGAGCGGTCAGAGAAGAGTGGGAGAGAAAAGAGCGAACAGCGCGGAGTTGCCTCAAAGTACAGAAGGAACGTTGAACAACCGGAAGAAATGTGGTCTTTGAAGGTTAGGGCGGAATCCAAGGTGACACCAAGATAATGTAGTGAAGAAACAAGGGGAATGGGATCAGCAGAAAGAGAAGGGATGAGGCGGGGGGGGGACAGGAGCACCAGCAATAAACCAAATAGCTGAAGTTTTTGACAAATTGACGTGAAGGAAGTTTTCTGAGAACCAGGAGGAAACAGTGGTCTTTGAAGGTTAGGGCGGAATCCAAGGAAGACACCAGGAGGCAGACATTGAGGGGACCAATATCGGGAGTAAGTGAACTGGTGTGGAAAAGAAGGATGATATCATCGGCGTAATAATACGCCGAGATACCATGTTGCTGGACGAGCAGAGCGAGGGGAGGCCAGGAAAATGTTAAACAGAAGGGGAGCTAGCACAGAGCCCTGTGGGACACTACAGTGAAGAGGGGTTGAGGGCGAGGAGTCGGAGCCAGAAAGTAATACATCTTCCTGGTTTATCGATATTTCTTTTGATTCTAACGATGCATCACTTTTAAATACCATTCCAGGCATGGGTAACTTCCTTGCATCTAACTCAGTAGAGACCAAAGCAAAGAATTCATTCAGTTCTTCCACTATGGCCTTGTTCCCTCTTAGTGCCCCTTTTACCACTCTGTCATCTAGTGGTCCAACTGACACATTCACAGGTTTTTTGCTATGAATGTACTTGAAAAAGTTTAGTATGTGTTTTTGCTTCCACGCAAAGCTTCTTTTCAAATTCTCTCTTTGCTTGCCTTATCAATGCCTTGCATCTAACTTGCCAGTGCTTATGTTTCCAGTTTTCGTCATTTGGCTCCTTCTTCCATTTCCTGAAAGATGGGTTTTTTTACTACAACAGACTCTCTAACCTCACCTTTAAACTACGCTGGCAGTATTTTTGGCCTTCTGCTTTTCATAAAGCGTAGAATACATATGGTCTGGGCTTCCAAGATAGTTTTTTTTTTTTAAATAAGGCCCATGCTTGATGTAAATCTTTAGCCTTTTCAAATGCTCCTTTTAATTTTTTCTTAACTATTTTCCTCATTTTATCATAGTCTCCCTTTGAAAGTTAACATAGTAACATAGTATATGACTGCAGCATGGTCCATCTAGTCTGCTCAGCAAGGTGGAAAGAGTAGGTGCGCCTGCCACTCCATGCGGGTTACCCCTCCCCATGCTTTTGTTTAGGGTGTACCCATTGCTCCGTGCAAGTCACCTTGACTTCTTAAGATATCATAGACAGTTAAGTTTATTTTATCTTGTTTCTATAAAGGGATCCACTGTGTCTGTCCCATGCCATTTCGAATTCTGTCACTGTATTTGCCCCCACCACTTCCATCGAAAGGGCATTCCAAGCATTCACCAGTGAAAAAGTATTCCCTGATGTTGCCTTTCAGTTTACCTCCTTGCAGCTTTGCGTTATGCCCTCTAGTATTACAGCTTCCCTGTCTTTGAAAAAGGTTTGTTCATTAATTCTCCTTAAGTATTTAAAGGTCTGTTTTCCCTGTCCGTGTGGATTTCCTTGCCATCCTTCTTCCATTTATTAAATTAAATGCGATCGTGCTATGATCACTGTTGCCAAGTGGCCCCAACACCCTTATCTCATGCACCAGATCCTGTGTTCCACTAAGGACTAGGTCCAAAATAGCTTCTCCTCTTGTCGGTTCATGAACCAGCTGCTCCAAGAAGCAGTCATTTATTGCATCTAGAAACTTTATCTCCCTAGCATGTCCTGCAGTAAAATTGATCCAGTCGATACCAAGGAGCGCCTCAAGCTTTTGCTATCCCACTGCAGAAAAAGCTGCCTAAGCCAATTTGGCTTGGGCTTTCCCACGTTTGGGAGCCATAGCACGTAGGAAAATGAGAGAAAGGAAACAACTCAAGTGCCAATCTCCTGAAGTGCTGCCATTCCCTAATTTAGTGGTTTATGAGTGATTGTTGATGAGAGAAGTGGCTCGCATACGGCTGAGCCCATGTGAAAAAGTTTTGATGAGGGAAGAAAGAGAGGCCCTTCACTCTGTCTCAAGATAACAATATTGTCATAAAACCTGTGGATAAAGGTGGTGGGCGGGGGGGGGGGGTAATAGTGATATTGGATCAGAAGGATTATGAAGAGAGAGATAACAAATTGATTATAGATATTGCCAAGATAGCAACAAAGGGGGAAGCAATCATATTGGGTGACTTTAATCTACCTGATGTGGATTGGATTACTCCTTCTGCACATCTGGAAAGAAGCAAAAAAATTGCGGATGCTCTCCAAGATGCATTACTTAGACAAATGGTGATGGAACCAACCAGGGAAAGCTCAACGCTGGATGTAGTGCTCACCAACAGTGATAACGTGTCGAATGTCTGCGTGAGTGCCCCTGTGAGCAACAGCGACCATCACACGGTGTGGTTTGAGATAAAAGCCATGGTACAGGCCAATCATAGCAAGCTCAAAGTCCTAAACTTCAAAAACACTGACTTCAATAAAATGGCCGAGTACTTAAAGGAGGAGATAACGGGGTGGAAGGAGATAAGGGAAGTGGAATTGCAATGGACTAAACTAAAGGCAGCAATAAAAGGGGCAACAGATAAATATGTAAGAAAAATAAATAAAAACAAGAGGAGAAGGAAACCTATTTGGTTTTCCAAAGAGGTGGCTGCTCAAATAAAGGCAAAAAATACAGCTTTCGCAAAATTCAAAAGCTTGCAAACAAAAGAACACAGAAATTAATACAGGATCAAGCTCAAAGAGTCAAAAAGAGAAATAAGGATAGCAAAATCAAAGGCAGAGGAAAAGATGGCTAAAGATGTTAAAGGTGGCGACAACTTTCTTCAGGTATATTCAGGAAAGGAAGAAGATCAGAGTTGGAATTGCAGGACTCAGAAGTGCTGGAAAAGGACTCGTGGAAAGTGACACTGAAAAAGCAAAATTACTAAACAAATACTTCTGCTCTGTTTTTACTAAAGAAGATCCTGGAGATGGACCAGCTGTGACTCCCAAATATAAAAATAGGAGATACCACACCATTCACAGAAGATGAGGTGTTAGAACAACTTGCTAAACTGAAAGTGGACAAAGCCATGGGACCTGATGGGATACATCCCAGGATACTGAAAGAACTCAGAGAGGTTCTTGCAGGACCGTTAAAGGATGTCTTCAACAGATCCTTGGAAACAGGAGTCGTTCCTCAGGACTGGAGAATGGCTAATGTTGTACCTCTATACAAAAGTGGTGACAGGGAAGAAGTGTCAAATTACAGGCCCGTGAGCCTTACCTCGCTGGCAGGAAAAGTAATGGAGGCGCTCCTGAAAGAGCGAATAGTGAACTTTCTCAAAACCAACAGGTTGCAAGATCCAAGGCAACATGGTTTTACCGAAGGACGGTCTTGCCAAACAAATCTGATTGAGTTCTTTGATTGGGTGACCAAGGAACTAGATCTGGGGCATGCAATGGATGTCATCTATCTGGATTTCAGCAAAGCCTTTGGTACTGTTCCTCATAGGAGGCTTGTCAATAAACTCAGTAGCTTGGGGATGGGTCCCAAGATAGTAAACTGGATTAGAAATTGGTTGACTGACAGACAACAGAAGGTGATGGTACATGGAGCTTACTCGGATGAGAGGAAGGTGATTAGCGGGGTGCCTCAGGGTTCGGTCCTGGGCCCGGCACTGTTCAATATATTTGTGAGTGATATTGCTGAAGGACTGAATGGAAAAGTCTGTCTTTTTGCAGATGACACAAAAATTTGCAACAGAGTGGACTCCCCGAGGGAGTGGTTAACATGAGGAAAGATCTACAAAAGCTGGAAGACTGGTCTAATGCTTGGCAACTACGATTTAATGTGAAAAAGTGCAGTGTCATGCACTTGGGTAGCAGAAATCCAAGGGAAAAGTACACGATAGGTGGTGAGAGGTTGGTATGCACGGTTCAGGAGAAAGACCTTGGTGTGATTATCTCTGATGATCTCAAGGTGGCAAAACAGTGCGACAAGGCGGTGGCAAAAGCCAGGAGGATGTTGGGCTGCATACAAAGAGGGATTACCAGCAGAAAGGAAGAGGTACTTATGCCACTGTATAAGTCACTGGTGAGGCCTCACTTGGAATACTGTGTTCAGTTTTGGAGACCATATCTTGCAAAAGATGTAAAAAGACTGGAAACTGTTCAGAGAAAGGCGACCAAAATGATTTGGAGCCTGCGTCAGAAGCCTTATGAGAAGAGACTTGAAGACCTAAATATGTATACTTTGGAGGAGAGGAGGGACAGGGGAGATATGATTCAGACCTTTAAATACTTAAAGAGAAATGATGAACAAACAAAGCTCTTCCAAAGACGGGGAAGCTGTAAAACTAGAGGGCATAACATGAAGCTGCAAGGTGGTAAATTGAAAGGCAATGTCAGGAAATATTTCTTCACTGAAAGGGTGGTGGATACTTGGAATGCCCTTCCGATGAAAGTGGTGGGGGCAAACACGGTGATGGAATTCAAAACGGCATGGGACAAACACAGTGGTTCCCTTTACAGCAACAGGATAAAAGCAAAATAAACGGTACCATCTAACTTCTGAACTATCTAGCGTCTCAACAAATAAGGGTGTCCTACATGGAGTGGTGGGTTCACCCCTAAACAAAAACATGGGGAGGGGTGGCCTGCACAGAGCGACAGGTGCACCTACTCTTGCCATCTTGCTGGGCAGACTAGATGGACCATGCTGGTCTTTATCTGCCGTCACTTACTATGTTACTATGTATCTGAAGTAATGTCACAATTTGGTGATGTTTCCTTCTATAGAAGACTTAGGGATGTCTGAACAGAGGATGCACAAATGAAAATTTTGGATTTAATGGAATATGTGCTTTCTGTCCAGTTGATCACTGAGAAGGAATGTAATGAATTGATGGTCAAGCACCTGATTCCTCCTGTAATGAATTGATGGTCAAGCACCTGATTCCTCCTGTATTTCATGTAGTCCCTATGATTCACAAGAATGTTAAGAAATACCCATGACGCTGTATAGTGGCTGATATTGGATCCCCTCTTGAACCATTATCAGTTTATTTGGATAATTGTTTTCAAGTGTTGATTATGCAGGGGTGGTCATCTGTTCAGGATTCCGATGGAGCTCTTGCGGAAGTATGCCCCCAGCTTTCAAAGAAAGCCTTTGGGAGATGCCACCACACATGCATGGTCCCCTTCTCGCCCAAGGGTACCATCTCCTTTTTTCTGCGGAGCCCTTCAGACGTCTGTCTGCTTTTCCCCCAGAAAAAGTTGGTTCCTGTTACACCTCCGGCTGTTGGTGGAGACTACTATCCTATTGGGGAGCTCCCAAGGGCTTCTGTCACAGGAGGGGCGTTCTCTCTTGCACCCCAATCTGGGGTCCCTGTTACTGACAGCATGGCTGCTAAAAGGGTGACCCTAGCCCCTTTCAACCTCTCGGAGGAAGTGGAGGAAATCCTGCTGGCTTCCCGTAAATCCTCCACCAGGAACGCATACACCTTCAAGTGGCGCAGATTTTCAGTCTGATGCGCAGAGCATGGGATTAGCCCATTCTGCTGTCCAGTGCAGCTGGTCCTGTGGTATCTTCTCCATTTCTCGCACTCTGGGCTCAAATAGAACTCCATCAGAGTGCATCTCAGTGCCCTGGAGACACATCACCATCTGGTGGATGGCAAACCCCTCTCAGCCCAGCCATTGGTGATTTGCTTAATGAGGGGACTCCTTTTATCGAAACCCCCAGGATGCCCTCTGGCGACCGAGTGGGACCTCAATGTTGTACTGGCGCAGCTTACTCGCCCGCCTTTTGAGCCCCTGGCTACCTGCCACACCTTTTGTGGCAGATGGTGTTCCTGATAGCACTCACCTCCGCTCACAGGGACAGCAAGCTGCAAGCCTTGGTGGCAGAAGCACCTTACACTAGGTTCTACAAGAACAGGGTTGTGCTCCACACACACCCCAAATTCCTTCCAAAGGTGGTATTGCATTTTCATCTCAACCAGGAAATGGTGCTCCCCACCTTCTTCCAGAGGCCTCACACCAGTAGGGCAGAGACTGTCCTCCAAACCTTGGACTGTAAGAGGTCCCTGTCCTTCTACATCCAATGTATCCAGAGCCACCATAAAGCTTCTCAGCTTTTTGTCTCATATGACCCCAGTAGGCAGGGGAAGCGGTGACAAAATGTACGCTATCTACCTCAGTGGTGGATTTGTATCAACCTTGCCTATGAGCAGGCAGGGCTCTCGCTGGATGCCGGGTCATGGCACACCGTGTCAGGGCCATGGCGGCCTCCATGGCAAACCTGCGCTCCATCCCAATGATGGATATCTGCCGGAACACCATCTAGTCTTCCGTCCATACCTTTGCAGCTGGAGAGGGAGTCCCGACGAAACAGTGCCTTCGGCCAGGCTGTGCTCCCTAATCTTTTCGGGGTCTAGGCAACTCCTATCCTCCAGCCCTTCTGTGTTCAGGCTACTGGAGTGCTGGTTTCGATTGGACACATGGATCCTACTGCAGTTGTATCTGCAGACTCAATTGCTGCTGCTCACGGCTCCCATTGAGGGCAACTGTTTTTTTTTTTTCCTGCAGGCTTGCTATAGCTAGGGAGTCGGATATGTGAGGACTGACTTCCTGCTTGTCCCTGGAAGAAGCGTAGTTACTCACCTGTAACAGGTGATCTCCAGGGACCACAGGAATCAGTCATCACAACCCTCCCTCCTCCCTTGGAATTGCGTCTTTACCATGTTTTATTTTTTGCTGTCATCTGAGCAAGATGGCACACGTCGGTGGGAAGGGGACCACGCATGCGTGGTGGCATCTCCCAAAGGCTTTATTTGAAAGCTGGGGGGATGCTTCCGTGAGGGCTCCATTGGCGCTGATGTCACCCATATGTGAGGACTGATTTCTGCTGTCTCCGGAGAACACCTCTTACAGGTGAATAACTATGCTTTCCCGGTTTGCATACTGGTTCCTCTTCCCACCTCGAGCCGGCGCCAAGCTTGGTGCTGTTCTCGGTCCCTTTTAATTTTTTGATCGAGGCCTGCCTCGACCGGCGTTCATGCGTTACCCCGTCCGGGTGCTCGCCACCGTGTCCCCCGGTGGGTTCAAAAAATTTGACAGACACCCATGACTGCTGCCTGGGTTCAGACCATGACAGCACCTCCTGCGACCTTAGCCAGGCCATGATGCCTAAGACCAACAAAAAGAGGTCGGATTTGCAGAAAAAACTGTTCCCCAAGTCTGACTCTGCCCTGGCCTCCCTGATGCCGAGCTCCAAGCCCAGCACTTCCCCTGTGGTGGCAGGAGAAGACCTCAGACTCGGGGGAAAAAAAGAATAAGTCGTCTAAGTTGAGGTTGCGATGGAGAAACCTGGTAAAACCGCCCGGAGGGACTCGGGGTGCTCTGAGAAGTGCCAAGCTCCTCAAGAAGGATTCCTCGACCGGCAGAGACCATGCAAGGTTCATTGAGGCCATAGTCCTCATTGAGGATGCACTCACGAGAGTGCCAGTGCCAGGCCCAAGATCTTCATTGCCCGTGCCGAAAGCTGTGGAGCCTTCTGGCTTGGAAACCAGAATGGCGGCCCTGGAGCAGAATATCACTGCTGTCCTGGCCCTGCAGTTGGTAATGATGGCTGGTTCATCTGCATCATCTGCCCTGACGACTGGGCCCCTGACTGCAGGGGAGTCTCTGGTGGTCAAGCCGACCTCTGAGTGCCACCGGCCTCTAGTAAGCCCTTGGCGTCTGTCGAGGTCCTGGTCCCATTCCTCAAGCATCCGATTCTCCCTGGCTAGTTTCCACACTCGGACCCAAGGTCCTTCAGGGGCCCCCAACCCCTCGGTGCCGGCCTCGAGACAATGAGTTGCAGGGCTTTGGATTCATTGTCACCACTCGAGTCCAAGTGAGAAACTGACAACGAGGCATCCCTGGAAAGTAAATGGCACCGAGACCTTCCCTTAGACCAGTTTTTCCCAGCACCCCCAGTGCCACTCTTTTCCAGAAGACGCGGCCTTCCATGACTTTATCAAGGACATGGCCAGAGCCCTCTTAGTGCAGACTTAGACGGAGGAAGACCCACACACCGAGTAGCTGGAGATCCTCCAATACGAGTCTCAACCCAAGGAAACCCTCATGGTGCCCGAGCAGCTGATTCTTGAGCGGCTACTGCTCAGAATGTGGGAGACACCGGCATCAGTACCAGTGGTGAGTTGGAGCCTCGATGCCATGTATCGCGTTCGGAAGAGTCCGGGGTTCCACAAAACCCAACTCCCACATAACTCCATGGTCATTGAGTTGACCATGCAAAAACTTACAAGTCAAAAGACCCCCCTGGAAGGGAGGCCAGAGCCCTCGACGCCCTCAGACACAAATGTTACCAGGGCTCGATGCTGGGGTGCCAGAACCAAGCGTATGAATTATACATAGGTATGTACCTGAAGGCTCTAACCCAGATGGCTGGGGTTTTGGCTGGTCTTGTCGGGGAGCCCTTCCAACGGTTCCAGTCTGTGACCTTGGGGATCAAAGACTGTTCCAAGTTCCTCTCTTGAGCAGCCGACTGCTTCAAGTCAGCGGCTCAAGTTGCAGCAGCAGGCATCGGCACCCGACGCCAAGCCTGGCTACAGTCTTCTGACCTCAAGCAATGGGTCCAAGACAAGCTGCTTGACATCCCTGCACCGAGAACCTATTCAGCAAACCCATGACTGACATCCCTTCCTCACAGGAAACCAGCAGGGAAGAGACCCCTGTTCCCGATGAAAATGGGTCCTTTCCCACAGAGTCACCACTACCGGTCCTTCTCGGGCCAACAACAAGGTTCTCACCCTAAGAGGCAAGGCTGTGGGGCTCAGAAGTCAAAGGCACCGAAGCCTCAGGCCCAAACTCCCACACAAACCGAGGGGAACTTTTTGATTCCCAGGGCAGGGCCTTCCCTCCCCCAGGAGACCTTCATCAGCTCACAGGGAGGTACCTGGCACTCTTTGCCCACAGATGGGCCAACATCACCTCAGCCCATTGGGTACTGCAAGTGGTAAGGGAGATACCGCCTCCACCTGTAGCAGATACTACCCAGGTTCTTCCCAGGAGAGCCGGTGTGACCCCCTCCTTCACCAGACTCTTCTGCTTAGAGCTTGCAGGTCTGATCAGAGACAATGCTGTATTTATTTATTTTATTTATTTATTTACATTCTCTTATATACCGCGCTATTCTGCATCAGTGCGGTTTACATTGAACAAACTGAAATTACATTGAACAGGGCTTTATAACTTGGAGATAAATATTTTACAGGGAACATGGGCTATGGAGGGTTAATTGGCTTGCCCAAGACCACAAGGAGCACCTGTGGGACTAGAAACCCCAGTCCTTCCGGCCCAAGGTTGCTGTCCTCTAGTGGGATTTGAACCCCCCGACCTTCCGGCCTGAAGTATCTTGCCCCAACCACTAGGCCACTCCTCCACTCCAGTAGAGCCTGTATCTAAACACCTATGGGGAAAGGGCTTCTACTCCAGGTACTTCCTTGTCCCAAAGAGAACTGGAGGCCTCAGGCTCATACTAGACCTGCGAAACCTGAACAAGTTTCTGATTGAGAAGTTCAAGATGCTCTCCCTTGCTGCCTTACCTCCACCAGAGAGATTGACTGTGCTCTTTGGATCTAAAGGATGCATGTACACACATCCTAATCCACCCCTCCCATAGCCAGTACCTAAGCTCTGTGATAGGAGGAGGGCACTACCAGTACAGGGTACTATGCTTCGGCCTGACCTCCTCGCCAAGGGTCTTTACCAAATGCCTGGCTGTGGGTGGCTGCCCACCTGCATCTGCAAGGGTCTTCATCTTCCCCTACCTAGATGACTGGCTAATCAGGGGCAGGGCAGCACAGCCTCAGAGGCCAGTCAGGCTGCAGAGCATGTGTCCCTCCTTCTTCAGCACATGCTTCAACTCAATATCAGATTGGCTACTCACTCAAAACCTCAGAATCAATTTTAAAAAAACCGAAGTCCTGATTGTCACTAGGAACAAAGACTTCTCTCCCCCACCAACTCTAAAAACACGTGATGCTGATCTACCACTCAAAACCTCAATACGTTATCTGGGTGTTATACTTGACCAACGACTTGAATTCAAAGAACACATAAAAAATACTGTAAAAGCCATTTACTATAAAATCAAGACCCTTCGACACCTCAGACCTATGCTTGAACCATCTGACTTTCGTACAACCTTCCAGGCATTAGTCACTCCTCATTTTGACTATGCAAATATCGTTCTTCATGGCCTACCCAAGAGCACTCTAAACCCGCTTCAATTGGCCATGAATACAGCGGCCAGAGTTCTTCATGGATCCCAAAAGAGTCAACATATTACTCCCATACTATTTGACCTCCACTGGCTCCCACTAGCTGGCAGAATCTTATACAAAGCTCTCATCCTTACCTTTAAAGCATTCCACCATATCTCATCATCCTCCTTATCTGATCTCCTCCAACACACACAGAACACCAGATCTAGACGTTCTGTAACAGAGAACTTGCTAACAATCCCAAAAGACAGCAAAAAACTCACTCAAACAACCACTTTAAGAGCATTCTCTTCCTTCGCCCCTAGATGCTGGAACACGCTACCACCTAGTATTAGAGCACAAAAGGACCTGTCCCAGTTCAGAAAATCCATAAAAACATATCTCTTCCTACAACACTTCTCTCAATATACTGACCCCCCTCCCACACAGACCATTGACCACGGCTAGCCAAATAAGCTCCTGAAATCTTACCACTTGATCTAGACCAGGCCTCACAAACCCTACCTTTAAAACTCAAGCATTTAAGAACCTATTGTAAATAATTGAAAATATCTGTTAATTGTTAATCCCTGTTATCCATGTTTTTATTCCCTGTTCTCTGTAAACTTAACATTTGTTTTTATGTTTAAGTACAAAACTTGTTAAAATGTAAACCGCGCTGATGTCAAAAGTGCGGTATATAAAAGCTGTTAAATAAATAAAAATAAATAAATAAATGGGGTTAATCATCAACTACCCACAAGTCCCACCTCCTCCCAACCCAATCTCTGGAGTTCATAGGGGCAAAACTAGACAACCTCCAGGTGAAGACCTTTCTCCCTTCAGACCGAGCCAACCATCTAAGGGTGCTGGCTGCAGATGTACAATGCAGTCCATCAATGTCAGCTCGACTCCTGCTGTGCCTTCTCGGGCATATGGCCTCCACGGTCCATGTCACCCCAGTTGTCCGCCTGCACATGAGGGCCGCACAGTAGTGCCTTCGAGACCAGTGGACACAGACCATGGGCCGACTCCACGACAAAGTGTCAGTGATGCACCAGCTGGCAGAATCTCTGACATGGTGGCAAAATCTGCATCACCTCAAAGCCAGGATGCCCTTCCAAACCCCAAGCCCCCAGAGGGTCCTCATGACTGATGCCTCCCTGCTCAGATCCGGGAACCCACTGTGAAGAACTTTGCACCCAGGGCAGCTAGTCACAGGACAAGAGCAACCAGCAGATCAACCTCCTCAAGCTTTGGGCGATATATCTAGCCCTCTGAGCATTCTGCCACAGTCTGCAGCATCAGCCGGTGCTGGTCCAAACAGACAATCAGGTGGCGATGTTCTGTGTGAACAAGCAGAGGGGTTGCCACAAGGTGATTGCACTCTGCTCCTACGCAGTCCAGCACGGCATACTCCTATGGGCAGTATACCTTCCGAGCCAGGACAACTCTCTTGCGGAGAGATTGAGCAGGGTCCTCCAGCTGCACAAGTGACAGCTGGACCCCAGAGTGACCAACCATCTCTTCCGCCTCTGGGAGATGCCATTGATGGACCTTTACGCCAGCCCAGACAACCGTCAGTTGCCCCACTTTGCTCCAGGTAAGCCCACCCCTCACAGGTAGAAAGACGGTATATAAAATCGGTTAAATAAATAAAAATAAATAAAGTGGTGGCAGACACATTCCTCATCCTGTGGTCAGAAGGTCAAGTACACCTTCCCTCCCATGCTGCTGCCAAAACGCTGTTTCTCCAGGAACAAGCAGGAAATCATTCCTCACTTATGAGTGACGTCGGCACCGATGAAGCCCGCATGGAGCAATTCCCCATCTTTAAAATGCCCACGTCTGGTCTCCCTTTTTCTGTGGAGCCTTTCAGACACATGTCCTCATCCCTCGGAAAAAGTGTTTTGTTTTTCGGCCTCTGGCCTACTGTTTTCCAGTTGCACGGGTCCTCTACCCATCCTCCCCCTTGCTCCTATTTCTTTGGAGCAAAGGGGACATTTTTTTTCTAATTTTTGATGTTGGTGGGCTTTGCGTCTTTTTTTTCTCCTAACCACTGGACGCGTGGGTCTTCAACCTCGTGGGGGCCCTTTTTGCCCTGATGGCCACTGGTTTCAAAAAATTTGATAGATGTTCCAAGAACATGTTGCTTACAGACACCCATGACTGCTGTCTACAGTGTCTTGGAGCTGACCATGATCCAGAGCTCTATTCTCTTTGTAAGAAAATGTCCCTGCTCAGTTGTAAGCAGAAGTCTGGGGACATCTTACGAAAGGCTGCCTCAGAATCCCTGGTCTCACCATCGGTCGTCTCTCCGCCGGTGGGGTCCCCCACATCGGCTCTGCGCTCAAGATGGCACTCCGACCAGGAGTCCCCTGAAGTGTAGCGGTATAAGAAGACAACCTCAAATTCGCTGTCAGAGGCTCCCGACAAGCACGAGCACTCCCATGCTTGGTTGCTTAGCCCCCTTTGGTGTTCTCGAGAGTCGGACAAGGAGCGGCCACGTAAGGTATCTCGAACAGACTCTGAGGCCCCGGGCGATGGCACCAGGTCTCCCAAGAGTTGTCCTGGCAAGAACCCCCTCTCCTCCTCGACGCACGACCTGGTGACCCCGGTGTCAGCATCGCAAGGCCCCACGCCTACGTGGGAGTCCCGTATGCTGGCAATAGAACGTAGCTTTTCTGCATTCATAGCTTACCAGCAGACGCTCATATCCAGCTTCGCTGGTCTGTGCCTAGAGACTGAGGTTCTCTCGAGAGGGACACCAAAATCCACCTCGTTCCTCGGGGGTGAGATCCTCCAGGGCCTCCAGCTCCAAATGGGCCTTGGCCTCGGCCTCAGGGCGAGGCGACCAGCCCGAATCGGACTCCTCTTCCGATCTTTCGGGTTGGGAGTCGGATGGGGATACTTCCACTGAGACCCATACCCCATCGGGACCTCCTGTCGGACCCGTTTCCCCCCCCCCCCCCCCCACCTTTCAGCGGCGTTCACCACCCGAAGACACCTCTTTCTCGGTGTTCGTGTGGGATATGGCACGGGCTCTCAACCTGGCTATCCAGACTGAGGAGGAACCTCGAGCTGAAGAGCTCGATATCCTGCAGTACAAGTCTCCTCCTCTGGAATCTCTTGTTGTCCTGGTTCCTCCCATTCTGCCCAGACTGCTACACCGCATGTGGGAGACCCCTGCGTCTGTCTCCATCATGAGCATGCGCCTCGATGCGATGTACAGGGTCCAGCACGGCCCTGGGTTCAGGAAAACCCAACTCCCCCCACACCTCCATGGTGGTGGAGTCAGCTATGAGAAAAGAAAAGGGCCCGAAGTCACATTCTTCGGTTCCGCCAGGCAAGGAGTCGAGAGTCCTCGACACCC
The DNA here is from genome assembly GCA_033557465.1 of Ichthyophis bannanicus. NCBI lineage: Eukaryota > Metazoa > Chordata > Amphibia > Gymnophiona > Ichthyophiidae > Ichthyophis > Ichthyophis bannanicus. Next base: position 844,630,610 of record CM066036.1, on the reverse strand, counting down.
TAGGCCGCAAGGCCTATCAAGGGTCCATGATCTCATGCCATATTCAGGCATACCAATTGTACACGGGTATGTTTTTATGTGACTTAGCCAAGGAACATGGGGACTTCTCCGCGGGCCTCAAGGGCGAACCCCTCAACAGGTTCCGGGCCCTTCTGAAGTCCATTGCAGTGTGCTCAAAATACTTCTCCAGCGCCGCCTATGATGGATTCAAGTCCTTGGATTGAGTGTCGGCCGCTGGCATTAGGGCCTGACTCCAGGCATGTCTCCAGTCCTTGGACTTGGAGCAGTGGGTCCAGGAAAAGCTCCTAGACATACTCTACCTCAGTGAACAACTCTTCGGTAAACCGATGGAGGATAAGGCCGTCGAGATTGAGACAGAGTCTGCCACCCATACCCGCCTCTCGCGCAAGACCTCCTCACTACTTCAGAAGAAACTGCAAACTAAGAAGTCGTTCTTCCCACAGAAGGGCCTACCCTACTGAGGCTACCCACCGTACCCACCCACTCCCGCGCCGACCACCACGATGCAGGGAAAGTCTGGACCCACACAGTCATTGTAAACTGAAAGGGCCCAAGGCCCAAACTCCGGCGCCGCCTCAGCCCGCCCAGGGGTTTTGATGCCAGCAGTATAGCCTTTCACCCCCTGGCAGCACCGCAGCCGGTGGGGGGACGCCTGTCCTCCTTCGCCCCTCAGTGGGCATCCATCACGCTGGACACTTGGGTCCTCCGAGTAGTCCGGGACAGCTACCATCTCCGTTTGGACAGGCTCCCCCCTCCCTTCCCCCATCAGAGCCTTCTCAATTCCCCGCGCACCAGACCTTCCTACAACGGTAGTTAGACAACCTCCTTGCCCAGTGAGCGGTCGAGAGGGTACCGGTGCACCTCTGAGATTGGGGCTTCTACTCCCGGTACTTCCTTGTCCTGAAGAAGACGGGGGGTCTACGGCCCATCCTCGACCTATGGAAACTAAACATGTTTCTGGTGCGGGAGAAGTTCAAAATGCTATCTTTTGGCGTCCTGCTGCCTTTACTCCAGCAGGGTGATTGGCTATGCTCCTTGGATCTCAGGGATGCTTACGCCCACATTCTGATTCACCCCCAGCACAGGCAGTTTCTGCACTCCAGGGTGCAAAGGGAGCATTACCAATACAGGATACTCCCCTTCGGACTCGCATCTGCCCCACGAGTCTTCACAAAGTGCCTCTCTGCAGCTGCCGCCTCCCTCAGATGGCAGGACGTACTGGTCTTCCCTTACCTTGTTGACTGGCTCATCATGGGGCCCTTGGCCGAGGAAGCCCACCTTGCAGCATCATGCACGATTCTCGTCGAGCGCCTGGGATTCTTGGTCAACTACCCCAAGTCCCACCTCGAGCCGGAACAGGCCTTGGAGTTTATCACCCCACGCCTCAACACTCAGCGGGCGATCGCCTTTCTACCGGCAGACTGTGCGACTCGCCTCCAAGCATTGGCAGCCCAAGTCCAGAGCAACATTCTGGTCACGGCACCGGACTATGCTGCGCTTCTTGGAGCACATGGCCTCTACCATCCATGTGGTTCCGCATGCCTGCATGCACATGCAGACGGCTCAGTGCTGCCTCAGCACTCAGCGGAGCCCAGCCTTCGGTCACCTCAGGGACTCCATTCAGGTCTCCCACAACCTTCTCCGGGGGCTACCCTTCCAGACCCCGCAGCACAAACTAGTGCTGACAACGGACGCTTCCCTGCTGGGATGGTGAGCCCACTGTGGTGCACTGTGCATGCAGGGGTGATGGTCGCCCGAAGAATCTCAACAGCAGATCTACTTACTCGAGCTTCGGCAGATCTACTTACTTGAGCTTCGGGCAGTCTGATGGGCCCTGAGGGCCTTCGAGGACCATCTCCAAGGAAAGTCGGTGCTCGTGCAGACCGACAATCGAGTGGCGATGTTCTACTTCAACAAGGAGGAGGGCACAGGATTACGCCGCCTCTGCCGGGAAGCGGTCCTCCTCTGCTCCTTCGTCTTGAGCTGGACCTCTGGGCTTCTCTACGCGTTCCCTCTTACTCCTCATTGAGAGGACCCTCCACAAAGCTCAGCAGGAACGAGCATCAATGATATTCGTCGCTCCCTCGTGGCCTCGGCAACCATGGTTCTCTCTCCTGCTCCGGCTCGCATCCGAGCCTCAGATTCCTCTGGGCCGCCTACTTCCATCTCCAAGGGGCCTTTGTCTTCCCATGTCTGGACAAATGGCTAGTTAAAGGAGACACGGCCTTAGAGGTGCAACAGGCCAGGGCCCGCACCATCATGGTCTTACATCATCTGGGGTTCATAATAAACCACCCCAAATCCCATCTCACTTCAACACAGGACCTGGAGTTCATAGGGGCTTGCCTGAGCACCTTCCAAGCCAGGGCTTTCCTCCCCCTGGACAGGGCGGATCGCCTCAGGGCCCTGGCGACCAAGGTGCAGTGCCATCATACCGTGTCGGTATGGTCCGTGCTTCACCTGCCCCAACACCCACCTCTATATGCAGGCAGCTCAGTGGTGCTTCCATTCACAGCGGACTCAGGCCACGGGCAGGCTCCAGGACAGGGTCTCGGTGTCCTGTCAACTAGCAGTGTCACTCAGTTGGTGGCAGAACGCACAGCACCTGCAGAAGGGCATGCCCTTTCAACACCCAAACCCCCCGAGGGTCCTCGCCACAGACGCTTCCCTACTGGGCTGGGGTGCACACTGCGAGGAACTGTGCACGCAGGGCAACTGGTCTCTTGAGAAGAGTCAACAGCAGATCAATCTGCTGGAGCTCAGAGCCATTTTTCTAGCAATCACAGCCTTCCAACACTGCCTGCAGCACCAGTCGATGCTGGTCCAAACGGACAACCAGTTCACGATGTTCTACCTGAACAAATGGGAGGGCACAGGGTTTCACCGCCTCTGCCAGGCGGCAGTAGTCCTCTGCTCATACGCGTACAGTCAGGGAATGCTCCTCGGGGTGAGATACCTTCCGGGCCAGGACAATGCCCTAGCGGACAGACTGAGCAGGGTCCTCCAACCACACGAGTGGCGCCTAGACCCCAGGGTGGTTCAGCAGCTATTCAGACTATGGGAAACCACAAACCTGGATCTCTTTGGCAGCCCAGCCAATGCTCAGCTGCCCTGCTTCTGCTGCCCCCAACCGCATCTGTCCTGGATAGCAGCGAACGCCTTCCTCATCTCATGTTCAGAGGGCCTTATGTATGCCTTCCCTCCCATGCCACTAATCGCGCGGACCCTCTTCAAGGTCCAGCAGGACAAGGCTTCCATGATCCTGGTGGCCCAGATAGCCTTGATTTCCCTTGCTACTCTGCCTCTCGATGGAGCTCCCGGTCCATCTGGGGAGTTCCCCAAGACTACTGTCCCAGGAGGAGGGCTCGCTTCTCCACCCCAACCTGGGGTCTCTGTCGCTAAAAGCATGGTGACTGAATGGGTCACCCTAGTGCCCCTCAACCTCCCCAGGGAGGTGGAAGAGGTCCTCCTGGCCTCTCGTAAGAACTCCACAAAATGAGCCTATGCCTTCAAATGGCGCAGATTTTCGGTGTGGTGTAGGGAGCAACAGGTAGATCTGTTCTCCTGCCCAGTGCATACAGTGTTGCAATACTTGCTCCACCTCTTGTGGACCGGACTCAAGTCCAACTCTGTCAGGGTGTACCTGAGCGTGTTCTCTGCGAACCATCACTCCATATTTGGCAAGCCTCTTTCTTTGCAAACCCTCATTACCCACTTCATGTGGGGCTTACTGCTCTCTAAACCTCCCATTCCAGCAGAATGGGACCTCAAAATGGTCCTAACTCAGCTTACCAAGCCTGCCATTTGCGTTACCTATCTTGGAAGGTGGTCTTCCTGGTGGCGCTCATCTCAGCCTGCAGAGTCAGCGAGCTTCAGGCCTTGGTGGCCGAGCCACACTACACCAGGTTCTACAAGAACAGGGTCAGGCTTTGTACACATCCTAAATTCCTTCTGAAGATATCTGCCTCTTACCTCAACCAAGAGGTGGTGCTCTCTACCTTCTTTCCATGGCCCCACACCGACAAGACGGAGGCCATTCTTCGGACTCAGGGCCACCTCAAAGCCTCACAGCTTTTTGTTTCATATGACCCCAGTCGTCTGGAGGAGGCTGTTGCCAAGTGGACCCTGTCCGTCTGGGTGGGAGACTGCACCACCTCTGCCCACGACCAGGCTGGGCTATCGCTGGAGCGCTCAGTAAGAACGCACAACGTCAGGGCTAAAGCAACCTCTGTTGCGAGCCTATGCTCTGTCCCTATGGCAGATATTTGTCGGGCTGCCACCTAGTCCTCAGTCCACACCTTCGCAGTTCACTACTGCCTGGAGAGGGAGTACCAGGCCATACTCTGTAATATGTTCAGGATTTAGGCAACTCCGACCCTTCTGGTTCAGGCTATTCGAGCCATGGTTCTCCCTGGACACTGGGGCCCTGAATCTGTCCTCAGATTCACTTGCTGTGCTGGGCCATACTTTTTCTACAGGTTCTCAGTAGCCTGTCGCTAGGGAGTCCTATATGTGAGGACTGACTTCATGCTTGTTCCTGGAGAAAGCGTGGTTACTCATCTGTAACAGGTGTTCTCCAGGGACAGGAGGAATCAGTCCTCACAACCCTCCCTCCTCCCCTTGGAATTGCTGTACAATTTTTGCCATCTTCTTTTGTCTGCTCTAGCTATGTCATCTGACTGAGTAAGATGGCACCCTTGGGTGGGAAGAGGACCAGGCATGCATGGTGGCATCTCCCAAAGACTTTCTTTGAAAGCTGGGGAGATGCTTCCGTGAGGGCTCAGTCGTCATCACCCATCTGTGAAGACTGATTTCTGCTGTCCCTGGAGAACACCTGTTACAAGTGAGTAACTACGCTTTTCAGTCACAGGGACAGAACATAGATTTGCCACAGACGTAGCCATGGCTCTAATGCGGTTTGCCTTGACCTTCTGGTCCAGTACAATCCCCGCTTGTTTCTAGGCAAGGGTAATGCAGTGCACCAACCAAGCGGACAGATTTCGCTTAGTCACTGGGAGCCCCACATGGCTGGGATCAGAGGATATGAAAAGCTGAGGTGCTTTGTGGTGGCCCTGAGACCATTGGCTTGTAAAAGGGCACTGTCCTATCTGCACAGTATGAATGGTCTCTGCCCTACTGGCGTGAGGTCTCGGGAAGAAGATGGGGGGCACCACCTCCTAATTGAGATGGAATGGGGATACCACCTTCGGCAGAAACTTAGGGTGTGTGCAGAGCACCACCCTGTTCTTGTAGAACCTTGTGTAGGGGTGCTCTGCCATCAGAGCTTGGAGCTCGCTGATGGCGAGCTGATGTGAGTGCTTCAAGGAAGATGACCTTCCAGAAGTACTGGAAGTGGCAAGTAGCCAGGGGCTCAAACGGAGGCTTAGTGCGCTGCGAAAACATCACATTGAGATCCCACTCCATCGCTGGAGGGCAGAAACAGAAATTAGACCTTACCTGCTAATTGTCTTTCCTGGAGATCTCTCCGGGCCAGTCCAGGAACAAGAGGGTTGTCAATCTTCTCCAGCAACTGAGGACTGAAAACTGAAGTTTTGTAGATCTGGTATCTGGCTCCCCCTGCTGGCCAACCCTCAGTCTATTCTTATCTAAGCAGTTGAAGAACATAAGCTCAAAGAAAAAAAACATATGTTGAACCTATGTACTTATCAAGCAGTGACCAAGAACATATATTGTACCTATGTATATAAGTAAGTTATGCAACGTTACTTTTTTTTTTTTAATCGCTGTTCAAGTGCACCTAACAAAAAAACCACTTTGAGGAAGCCCCAGAGACCACCCTGAGGCTAACGCAGTGAAACGCAACGAACGAAGTAAAATGCAACTCCCGCTGTCCTGAAGACCGACTGACCAATACATGAAGACACGCACCCCCCCAAGGCACTCGCGTCACTATGAAAATCTAGCAAATGACACAGGTGGGTCCTGGACTGGCCCGGAGAGATCTCCAGGAAAGACAATTAGCAGGTAAGGTCTAATTTCTGTTTCCTTCTCGTCTCTCCGGGCCAGTCCAGGAACAAGAGGGAAGTACCAGAGCAGTATCTAACCACAGGAGGGACCCGCCAGGCCCGCTATGACGGCCGAAGCCCCCACATTTGCGTCTGCCCGGGCCCCAACATCCAATCTGTAATGCTTAGCGAACGTGTGGAGCAACGACCACGTAACCGCCCGACAAATATCAGCAGGCGGAACCAAAGCATATTCGGCCCAAGAAGTCGCTTGGCTCCGAGTAGAATGAGCTCGAAGCCCTTCTGGAGGTGGCTTTCCATCTGCTTGATATGCCGCCACTATCGCCTGCTTTACCCATCTAGCAATTGATGCCTTGGAAGCTGCCTCCCCCTTCCCAGGCCCTCCAAACAGCTCAAATAATCTTTCTGTTCTGCAAAAATGTTTAGTCCTCCGAAGGTATCTCTTGAGCAATCTACCCAAATCCAAGTTTTCCAAAACAGCATCAATAGGGAGACCGTCCACGTTTCTAAAAGTGGGAAGCGAAATAGCTTGATTTATATGGAAAGTGGATACCACCTTCGGAAGAAACGAAGGCACCGTCCGCAAGAGGACCCTTTCCTCCGAAAATTGCAGATACGGAGCCCTACAGGAAAGAGCTTGGAGATCCGAAATGCGCCTAGCCGAACACAAGGCCACCAGGAAGGCAACCTTCCAAGAGAGCTCTCTGAGCGAAATGTCCTTAGCCGGATGAAAAGGAGGTCGCGCCAAAGCCTCAAGAACTAGGTTCAAATCCCAAGGTGGAAGAGGCGGACGAATATTCCGTATCGCCCGCAGGAACCGAAGAACATCTGGATGAGCCGACAGCCAAGCCCCTTTCACAGAGCCCCGAAAACATGAAAGGGGCCGCTAAATGAACCCTGAGGGTACTAAGGGCTAACCCCTTAACCAGCCCATCCTGCAGGAAGGCCAATACGTGCGGTACCGAGGCGCCGCGCGGACGGAGGTTCCGAGCTGCGCACCAAGTCTCAAAAACTCGCCAAACTCTGACATAAGCCAGGGACGTGGACCTTCTTCTGGCCTGCAACATAGTAGCCACAACCGAAGCCGAATACCCTCTACGTATTAACCTGTGCCTTTCAAGAGCCAAGCCGTAAGAGAGAAGCGATCCACATCTGGCATGAGCAGAGGCCCCTGAACCAACAGGTTCGCTCGCTAGGGCAGCTTCCAGGGACTGTCTATGAGAAGGCGAACTAGATCTGCATACCACGCTCTCCTGGGCCAATCTGGCGCAATGAGAATTACTCGACCGCAATGACGCGCTATCCGTTGAACGACTCTGCCGACCATTGGCCATGGCGGAAACATATAAAGAAGTCCCCTGCACGGCCACGGCTGAGCTAGGCCGTCGAGACCCTCTGACATGCGCTCCCTGCGCCTGCTGAAAAACCGATGCGCTTTGGCATTGTCGAAGGTGGCCATCAGGTCCATCATCGGTTGACCCCACCTGAGGGTCAAGTCGTGAAAACCTGCGGCGTTCAACTCCCATTCTCCAGGATCCACCACGTGCCGGCTGAGAAAGTCCGCTGTCACATTGTCTCGACCTGCTACATGCGCCGCCGACAGAGCAACCAGATGCTCCTCCGCCCAGGACATCAGCTGCTGACTCTCCTCCAGCAACACTGCACTCCATGTTCCGCCTTGCCGGTTGATATAGGAGACCGTTACCGCATTGTCGGAGAACACTCGCACTGCTTTTCCCTCGAGAAGAGGAAGAAACTCTCGAAGCGCCAACAAAACCGCTCTGAGCTCCAACAGGTTGATGGAACAATCCTTTAACTCTGGTGGCCAAACCCCTTGAGCAAAAGTCGCCTGACAGTGAGCCCATGAGGCTGGCATCCGTAGTTACTAGCACCCAGTCCGGCTGGCGTAAGGGAACTCCAGCTCGCAAGTGAACGGGATCCAACCACCACTGAAGACTTATGGTGACATTGGGTAACCTGGGCAACTTGCAGTCCAGAGGATGCTCCTGAGGAGACCACCGGGAAAGCAAGGCCTGTTGCAACGGCCGCATGTGGGCCCTTGCCCACGGGACAAGATCCAAAGCCGCCGCCATGGACCCCAGGAGCTGCAGATAACGCCACGCTGTCGGTGCTTGGAGACGCAAGAAGTTTCGCACTTGCGACAAAATCTTCTGCACTCTGCCCTCCGGCAGAAAAACCGCCCCTAAAGCGGTATCGAAAATTGCTCCCAAGTACAGGAGGCGCGTGACCGGCTGCAACTGACTCTTGGCTTGGTTTATCACCCAATCCAGTTGCTCCAGAAGGTTCACCACCCTCGCCGTAGCCGAAAGAGAGTCCGGCACGGATGGTGCCCGAATTAGCCAGTCGTCGAGATAGGGATGTACGAGAATGCCCTCCCTTCTTAAAGCTGCTGCTACCACCACCATCACTTTCATGAAGGTGCGCGGCGCTGTCGCCAGGCCAAACGGTAAAGCTCGAAACTGGAAATGTGCCATGTGCACCGCAAAGCGTAGAAATTTCTGGTGCTCTGATCTTATGGGGATATGAAGATAAGCCTCCGTGAGATCTATGGACGTTAAGACCTTGTTTGGTTGCACTGACTGAATAACCGACCAAAGTGTCTCCATGCGGAAATGCGGAACTCTTAAGCAGCGGTTCACGTTCTTTAGATCCAGAATAGGTCGAAAAGACCCCTCCTTAGGCACCACAAAATAAATGGAGTATCGACCGAACCCTAACTGGTTTGGAGGAACCGGAACAACCGCCTGCAGACCTAACAACCGCCGAAGGGTATCCGCAACCGCTGCTTGCTTTTCCACTGAACCACATGGAGACACCACGAAAGCATCGGCTAGCGGACGAGCGAATTCGAGAGAATATCCGTCGCGGATAATTTCGAGGACCCACTGGTCGGAAGTTATGGTGGCCCAGGCGGAAAAGAAGGCTTGAAGCCGTTCCCCCCACCTGGACCAACCGCACTTCATTGGGGTTTCTTTGCAGTATTTTGCTGGGCTCCGAAATAACCTCTTCCGAAGCCTCACGCCCCACGAAAGGACTGACCCCTGGCCGCAAAGCGACTCCTCTGGTACGGGGCAAAACGGGAACTTCTGAATCTGCGAAAATCCCGAGATGCACCCCTGTGCAAATTGCTAGGCTTTTGAGATTTTGGCCGGTCCTCTGGAAGTCAACCGCCTTTAGAATCGCCAAGATCCTTGACAATCTTCTCCAACGCTGCCCCAAACAGCAGCGAACCCTTGTATGGTAGCTTACTGAGCTGCGCCTTGGAAGAGGCGTCCGCCGCCCAATTTCTCAACCAAAGAAACCTCCTAGCCGCAACTACTGTTGCCATGGACTTCGCCGAAATCCGCACAAGATCGTAGAAGGTATCTGCGAGGTAAGCTGCCGCCGACTCTAGTTTTGCGCCTTTGTCCTGCTCCGATTGGAGGAGAGAGTCCACCTGGATCCAACGAATGGAGGCCCAGGAGACAAACGCTCCACAGATAGCCGCTCGCAGCAACAGTGCACAAGATTCAAAAGTCTGTTTTAACAAGGTTTCCAATTTCCTATCCTGCAAATCCTTGAGAGCCGCGCTGCCCTCCACAGGAATAGTCGTTTTCTTGGTGACCGCTGAGACTAAGGCATCCACCTTAGGCATCTTCAGTAACTCTTGTTCCTCTTGCGGCAAAGGATACAACCGGCCGATAGCCCGTGCTTCTCTCAAAGAAGCCTCCGGACATTCCCACTCAGATTCTACCATCTGTTTCATGACTCTGTGCACAGGGAAACACCTCTGCTCTGTCTTAAAGCCCTGGAGAAGAGGATCCTCTAAAGGCTCTTCCTGAGCCGCTGGCAAAGTAATATTCAAGGCTGATAAAGTCTGGGCAATAAGCGGTCCTAACTCCTCCTTTCTAAAAACCCTAAACAGATTGGGATCCTCGCTGGATCTGAACTCAGCCTCATCCAAATCGGCAGCCCATTCCATACCGGAATCGGAGAGGAATTCGCCCTCCTCCAGTCCTGGGAGCTCCGAGACATGCTGAATAGCCTTATCTGCACTAATCTCCTGGCCATGTGCTACTCTAGAGGAACCTTTGCCTGGATCCAAATGGGAAGGCTTATTCTCTAAGCTTTGCCCGGCTCCAGGGACAGAGCCCTTCACCTGAGCTTGTTGCCACTTTAAACAATAAGCCTGATGGAGAGCCAAAATAAAATCAGCAGAAAAAAACGATTCTAACCCTTTGTGAGCTTCAGACAGAGAAGGTGGAGGAGCTTCCCCCACCTGTTCTTGTCTTTTCGACTTGGCTCTCCTTTTAACGGGCTTTTCCTGAGGAGCTGATAGAATGGGAGCTGTAACTGTAATGGCTGACGTTCCTGCCAATTCTAAACTGCCCTGAGGGCATCCCTCTGAGGTACTTTCCATGACCGCCCAAAAGGCAGAAACCAAACAAAGTACCCCAAAACCGAGCTATAAATGACTCTCCGAAAAGAAAAAGACAGCAACTGATAAATGACCCGGCACGGTAGCGCTCAGCGCGAGAAAAGAGGAAACGCCGACAACAAAGAAAAAACCGGTGACAATCACGTTCTGCCCGACAAGATTAAGAAGCGTTTAACATACCTGAAACAAAGCTCGGAAGTATTACTTCTGCCAAGTTACTCTCCCCCATTGCTAGTGGTCGAGGAAACTTAAGCCCGACGTCGGCAGGATGGTTTCTGGGGCTCCCAGCACCTCTCTGCTTCCTCTAACGGTAACCGGAGCTGCTGAGTAAGGCAGGTTCTGCCTCTGCAGCAATGTTCCCTCTAATTTTCTGTAGGCTGTGTGCAGCTTTTGAAGGAAGGTTAAATTTTTGTGTGCCACATAACGACACTTGGAGTTATATACTTTAAAATTTGACTACACGTCAGAATACAGTATGTACACCACATTGATTTTAATCAAATTAAATGAAAATAGACGATTACTAAATGAAGTGGGAAATTTCTAGTAATTACAATCATAACTTTTAAATTTTAAGACGTCTCTGTTTTCTATCAGAATCAGAGCCGTAATTTTTGTGCGCTCTGTTGTAAAGTATGTGCGCTCGCTCGGTGAGGTATGTGCGCATGCACACGCGCACAGCTTAGAGGGAACAGTGCTCCGCAGCTCCATTTTTCAATTAAAGTAATCGAACCAATTTGTGAAGGTGAGCCCTGCTAGGGCTCTTCCCTCATAATCACTGCCTGAAAGCAAAATAAAGAAAAGAAAAATCTCTACACTCTAAGGGCTTTCTCTGGAGCCAGCCTGGATTCCTTCCCTTCCAGCTGCTGAGGACTGAAAGACTGAGGGTTGGCCAGCAGGGGGAGCTAGATACCAGATCTACAAAACTTCAGTTTTCAGTCCTCAGTTGCTGGAGAAGATTGACAACCCTCTTGTTCCTGGACTGGCCTGGAGAGACGAGACGGAAAGGGGCGTTTGTATAACATGAGGCCCCACTGGGGGAGGGTGTGTGTGTGTGTCAGCTTATTCCTCTTATCTCTTTTGCCTGTTTGATAGGAAGCTAGTCTATTTTTTAAGATAACCATAATGAATATGAAACTCTCACTCCAACCTTTCAATTGCACCTCCCCTCCCCATGAAGTAGTCAAACTGTCCCCCTGGCTGTATGCTAAAGTGCTTATCCATTCCACTCTACAGAACCTCTACTTACAAACTGGAACGGTGTTTTCCTACTAACTACTCCTGCATCTATCATACTATGGAAAAGCAAAATTCACTCCAGTGACTAGTTAATTGCCAAAAAGTGACACACCCGTATACTACAGTTTTGAAAACATCCAATGCCTTGGAATCGATGCTGTCTTGACTCAGCAGCTTCTGGGGTTTCTTGACGGTGTGTCCGGCCTTTCTTCTGCGGCAGTGGAGGGTTAAGTAGCTTCTCCAAGGAGTGCTAGTGGGAATCGAAGCCTGGTTTCTTACCAAGCCAGTGCTCTAACCGTTAAGCTACTCCTTTACTCCCTCAAAAAAGAATCCAGAAGGAGCTTATTGATACCGATTGCCTGTTCATTCGGAAGGGAACAGTGCACGCGCCACACATCAGACCCAGAGCGCACAGAGACACTATGGCACGTACTTCGGCTTGGTCACACGCCCGCCCAATCAGAGGCTGAGCTCTAGAGCGCCGGTGTCACGGTTTCCATGGCGACCGGCGGTTGCTTCGCTCCGCCGGGCCGAGAGAGCGTAGGGGAAGGGAGCTCCTTCTCCGCCCACTCGGCTGCTGCTACCTGAGGCAGCCGGTGGGGGCGGGTGGAAACCCTTGCCGGCCGGCCGGGGTGACATACAAAAAAAAAACAAGGCAGCAGCGGCGATGGCGTCACGATGCCCGCGAGCTGAGGGGATGGAACAGGCGCGCGGAGAATATACGGGAGCGCTTCCCCGCCGACATTCCTCGGCGCTTGGATGTATGGGCAGCTAGACGACTGAGACTCCAAATTAGGTTTCTGCAGCTCGCGGGAAAGGACTAGCTCCTGCTGGTAAAGTATTTATTTATAATAATAATAAATAGAATACTGCCGCATTAGTTGGTCGAGCGTAAAAGTTTGCATTGATTAAGTTCGGTGGGGTTCTATGTTTCTTGAATATGAATGCCGTTTGGGGGGGGGGGGGGGGTTTGAAAGGACAGATATCATGAGAACCACCCCTCTGCTTTTCACGGCATCGCCTTCGCTCCCCTTCAAGTACTCAGCCCAAAATATTACAAGAGGTAGATGCCTGTATCTGGATAACACTAGCATGAACGGGAATGCACCTCTGCAGTTTACATGGACTATGTACCATGGATAGGGGGAGGAACCTATGAAGAATGTAAAATGAAGCATCCATAACGCTGGCAGAAAATGTTACTTTTTTTGTCTTGTATCTCCCAATATCATTTCTGTAGTCATTAATTATGCATTCTGTTTCGTCTAGAAGGCGCTTTAGACCCTTCACCTATTTCTACGAATCTTATTATTTTGCACTAAAGATTTTTTTTGGAGAGGAGGAGGTAGGCAGGTGTTGATACTATTTTGTTAATGCCGTACTCTCAGACATGGTACTCTATTCAAAGCAGTTTAAATAGAAACATATCACTGTGTTTAACACACACACACACACACGTTCATGAATTGTGGCGTCTCATTATGAAGGCAGCTGGTAACTATATTAATTTGCTATCAGAACAAAAAAATAGAAGATAGTATTTCTTAAAAGGTATTTTATATGTCATGTCTTAAATAGCATGTCTGTATTAAAACATGTGATTTTTTTAAATTAATTGGCACCTTAGATGTTCCTCTCTGTTATGGGGTTTTGTTTTGTTTTTTTTCGTTTACCCATCTTTTGAGATTGTTCTTTTTCTCTGAATTGGCTTGTCTTGTGGATGTTTAGATACTAGTGGCGGCCAGCTACTCGGAGATGTTCAGCTGGAGGGTTACCCTGCAGGAAAAATCGTTTCCGTTGTAATACCAGTTAACAGCGTCCAATCTTCCTTGTCGTGTCTGACACAAAGGAGCTGTTTCCTATGGGAAAACAAAACTGCTTTTGCATTCTGTACTTAGAAGCTTTAATTAGCTACTTAATTATGGTTGTTAATGATGAAGAGTGATTAAAATGCCTTATATATCAGCTGAGAATTTTTGTTTTGTTTGGGTTGGATTTCCCACACACACATCAGTTTTTCTGGGCTGTATCTGTTAAGCTTAAATTGAAAGATAATATACAATATAATTTGTTACCTGTGTTTTTTTCCTGTAACCAATATCATAAGATAGACATGGGGTTGAGTTTAGCTACAATATTTGATTTTGTAAAGTTTATAGCTTGTGTTTATATATGTGAGTTATGGAATATTGATATAAAAAGGGAATGTATACATCTAAAGCGTGCTATTACATTATGGCATGCTAAAGCCCTTAACATACATTATTAGTAAATAGGCTCCAGAGTTGGTTCAAGGTGTTGGCATCTTAGGCAGATCTTAAGCTTTACACCTCCCCTAGCTGTCAGAATCTATTGTTTAGTTTTGAATGCTGCTCCTTAGAAATTGCCTCCTTAGGTGGCTGCCTGGTTTGCCTAATGCAGGGGTGGGCAAGTCCGGTCCTGGAGAGACGCAGACCAGTCAGGTTTTCATGATGTCCCTAATGAATATTCATGGACCTATTTCCATATAATGGAAGGCAGTGGATGCAAATAGATCTCATGAATATTCATTAGGGACATCATGAAAACCTGACTGGTCTGCAGCTCTCCAGGACCGGACTTGCCCACCCCTGGCCTAATGGTTAGGCTGGTCCTGATAGGCCCCATTGCATAAAGGGGTATGTTTACTACTGCACGTTCATCCCCAAAGCTTATTGTGGGGATGGTGTCAGACCCGTACTACTGCATGTCCCCATGCAGATAGCGTGTGTACATTGAGGTGGCAGTAAGTGCAACCACGCCAACTGCAACATTGACAGAGCATTCATTAAAGATGCCTGCACTAACTGCAGTATGCAGTCAACGTCTACTCTACACCCTGCTCCATCCTGCGCTAAATGGTTAGTGTGGGATTTTGTCATGACCGCATTTTTAGTTCATGGTAATGGTTACCAAGACAGGTTTAGTACATGGTTAAACCCTGTGCTGTTAGTGCAGTTAAGTAGATGTAAAGATGCCCCAAAATGGGCCTTGTGGTAAATAACATATCTTAGTGTGTTAAGTGTGCTATCATGTTGGCAAATGCTAAGTAAATCTAGCTCTCAGTCAGAAGTGGGAAGCAGCTTTCAGGATTCTTAAAATTTTCTACTAAAATCATTTTGCGTATGTGAAATGATTGATTTATTACTATAAGGACATATCTGGCCACGTTTTCATACTAGGAAGACATTTTAGTCTAGTTTCCCACAGATAAGTTGACCTAAAATTATCATGTCTGAGCATGCCTGTTTGATGCACCCCCTCCAAGTGTTTCCTCTTAATCCAGTAACATTTGAGCTGTCCATCCAATCTCATTCAAATTTTCACCCAGATAGTAGAGGAACACATGATTCATAACTCACACTTTTCCTGTGCCCTTGACACCTACAGCACCTAGGATTCCTCTTTCTTTTTATTTCCTTCTTTTGGACTCAGCAGTTGCCTCCTGCTTCCTCGGGCTTCTAGTTCAGTTGGAGCTATAAGGGATCTAGTACTTTGAACTTTCATTCACAACTATTTACAGATTTTTTCCACTGTTTTTTGCATCAGGTGAAGTCGTCTGTTGAAAGTCAGCCCATCTGTCTGTACACATAGCTTGCTTGTTCATGAGCAAACAAAGCTATACCTACAAAAACAGAATTCAGCATGCCGCACACAAACCCCACCCCCACGCCCCTCCACACACATTTCACCCTCACATCATACACACACACACACACACACATCTCAGCCCCTCACTACACATACTCCTGCCCCACCCCTGCACCTCAGGCGCACACACAGATATACCACTCATGCACTACACACACATCTCAGCCCCTCACCACAGACAGACACACAAGCAAAAATCCCCCCCCCCCCACACACTATATTTGTTATTAAGTGCCATCGAGTCAGTGTCGACTCATGGTGACCCTCTGAGTAGTTATCCTAAATTGTGTATGGTCTTGAGTCAGGCAGCTCATTGTTGACAGACTGGCACTCTAGTTGCTGTTTATTTTATTTATTTATCGCTTTTATATACTGCGCTCTTTCAAATCAGGGCGGTTTACAGATAACACTTTTGTACAGAATAGGAGGCCTGTTATGCACTTACATTGAACGGGTAATACAACTTGGATTTCAAACTGGGGAAACTATCTACAATATACACGAGTTGCTTGTTTGTTTATTTATTTAACGTCTCTTCTATACCGTACTATTCCCATCAGTGCGGTTTACATTTAACAGACGGGCTACATTGTATTTCCAATGAAACAGGAGATAGAACTTGGACCTAACTGGGGTAACTTTCTACAAAATTATTTACACTAATAAATATTGTACATACTGATATTTACATGAGCTGCACCTAAGAGGCTAGCTGCTCTATGGCGTGCTGGGTGTGGTGTTAGAGAGGTCTTGGTGATTGGGGTGGCTACAGATGGCTAGCTGACTACAACTGTCTACCACTATCTGCAATAATACATGAGTTGTTTGTTATTTACAGATGGCTAGCTGGGTGTATGGCGGGTGAGGTTGAATTACTGGGCTGTGAGTAGTGCAGGAGAAAAAGGTGGCGTGTTAATGCTTTTCTGAATTGAGCAAGGTCAGTGATCGCTCAGACGGTAGTTGGGAGCGCATTCCAGCAGCTGGGAGCATAGAACTTAAAGGCTTGGTTCCTTGTTGCCTGCGTGCATTTTGTTATTTCCTTGGGGGTCTGTAGCATGTTGGTGGCAAATGTCCTCCTTGCTCTGTTTGCTGGAGTGAGGTAGAGAAGGTCTGTCAGAGAGGTGGGTGATATTTTGTTGATGGCCTTGACGGTCATCAGGACTACTTTATAAGTGAGCCGGCAGGAGATTGGTAGCCAGTGCAAATCCCTTAAGATTGGGGTAATGTGGTCTCTTCTAGAGGCCCCATGTAGGAAGCATGCAGCTGCGTTCAATGCCAGCTGTACTGGGTTTAGTGTGTTTTTGGGTAGGTCGTGCAGGATCACATTGGCGTAGTCAAAGTGGGGGGTCAACAGTGCCTGAAAAACTGTTCTGAAGTCATCTGGTTGCAGCAGGGGCGGAAATGTCACACTGTTCATATTTTGTGGTAAATTTGCTTGATGATGTTGCTGATGTGTGCTTTAATTTCGAGGTGTTGGTCTAGCGTAATGCCTAGGTAGTGGATGGTAGGTCTACTTGGGAGCTCAGCGTCTCTCGTCTTTAATGTCGCTGGTGGGGAGAAGGATTGATTTCTTGTAATGAACAGTACATCCGTCTTGCTGAAGTTTATCTTGAGGCTCTGTGAATGGAGCCAGTCAGTTACGGCCTCAAAGCATTTTACTAGTGGGGAGAAATCCAGATGGTCGATCGTGAATGGGGTGAAGAGTAGTACGTTATCCGCATAGCATGAGATGTTATGGGAGCGGATTATTTCACATATGGGTCACATGTATATATTGAATAAGAGAGCGAGGAGCCCTGAGGCACACCATGTTTTTGTTGAAATGGCTTAGAGGTCGTGGAGCCTGCACGTACCTGCTGCCATCTGTTATTGTATTAATCCATCTCATTGCTGGCCTTCTACCTTGCAAAGCATGATGTCTTTCTCTAATGACACTGGTCAACAAATTTTTACAAAAGTCATGTTACTGGAATAAAAATAGTTATTTCTTATCGATTTTTATATGCTGAACACGAATATGACAGTGAAATTGCAAAGTTGGCTCTAGTTTTTTTTTGTAATCTACAAGAATTAATGTTTACA
The DNA here is from genome assembly GCA_033557465.1 of Ichthyophis bannanicus. Lineage (NCBI taxonomy): Eukaryota > Metazoa > Chordata > Amphibia > Gymnophiona > Ichthyophiidae > Ichthyophis > Ichthyophis bannanicus. The sequence continues at coordinate 844,613,174 of CM066036.1, read as the reverse complement.
TCACGAAATGCATGTCAATAGTAAATATAATAGGCCTTCGGTTAATACCTGTAAAAAAACAAGTCATAGACTACTTCTTAGAGTTTTTTTGCCTGTCTCTTGTACAGCTGTTCGGGAGCTTCTCTGGGGAGTATCCAGCATTGTAGTGAACCATTTCCCTGGTATCTTTGCTCCATCGTTGCGATATCCTAGTGAAAACGTTCACCCTGTTCATCACTAACCATACCACAGTTGCCAGGAAAGAAATCGAGATGGGAATCAAGGAAATGGATCTTTAGAGACATATTGCAGCCAAGTTTCTGATACGGCATCAGCATGTTTTCTGCCCTAACATTCAAGAGAAAGTTTGACACTAGGTGAAAAGCATTCCATGCTTGTTTTGCATCACCCTGCAGCAAGTTGTTGAACCGGTCATCTTTGAAGAGCTCTCGAATCTGAGGACCCACAAAAACTCCCTCTTTAATCTTTGCTTCGCTGAGTCGAGGGAAGTTTTCATGCAGGTATTGGAAAGCTGGCGAAGTGCGGTCCATGGTTTTCACGAAGCTTTTCATCAAACCTAGTTTGATGTGAAGGGGTGGTAGCAGGATTCCTTATCGTTCCTCCAGTTCAGTCCTCTACTTCTGGGTTGTCAACCTCCTCCTGCAGCTGGAGACTGTTATGTCAAACTTATGACATCACTGGATATAGCCTGCTGCTCTCTCTCTCTCCCTCCAGTGTTACCAGTCTCCATGCAGCAGGAGGACGTTGTGAGCCCAGGAGAGGGCTCACTGGAGTGACAGATAAGGAGAGTGTAGGATTAGTCCAGTTAGTTTGGAATCTTTACATCAAAAAAAAAAAAAAAGTGTTCCTTACTGGGGTGCAGTGGTATCAGCGGTTACCAAAAAAACTACCATTCCGGTAGAGGGTAGCGCAGCTTTGAAGGACGCGCAGGACCGTAGGGTGGATGGTCTTTTGAAGCAGACGTTCGAGGCAGACTCTCTTGCGCTACAGGCGTCCATATGCAGAGCCTGGGTGGTGAGGGCATGCTTGTGCTGGGTTCAGCAGTTGCGTTGCTTGCCTCAGTTGGATCTCAGCGAACTCCAGGAGCTGGGGCGCCTGGAGTCCGGTGTGGCTTATTTAGTGGATGTGCATTATGATTTGGTCAGAGCCCTGGCTAATAGCACGGCTTCCGTCGTGGCCGCCTGCAGGTCCGTGTGGCTGCGTAATTGGGCGGCAGATGGTTCCTCTAAATCCCGACTGGGTAAGCTGCCGTTTAAGGGGCGGTTACTTTTCGGAGAAGACTTGGATAAGTTAGTGAAGGACCTGGGGGAATCCAAGGCGGGTAGACTGCCTGAGGATAAGCCGAAACAGGGGAAGGTCGGCCAAACTTTTCGCGGTCAGTTTCGTGACTTTCGGAGATTTCGAGCGTCGCGGTATGACGCCTTTCAGAGGGGCCGCTTTCCTTCCCCCGGTCAAGGCTTCCGGGGGTTTAGAGGGGCATCTCGGGGCTTCGCCTCGGGCGCCGTGTCCGCGGCTCGAAAGTCGCAATGAGATGAGGCGGGTCCCGGTGGCGGATGCTCCCATCGGCGGGCGGCTTCGGGAGTTTCTGTCCGCCTGGGCCCTCATCACATCCGACCAGTGGGTCCTCGAGATCATTCAGCATGGTTTTGCCCTGGAGCTGGCGAGGCCCATGCGAGATTCCTTCGTCTTATTGCCCTGCAGGGGGCCGCAGAAAACTCTTGCGGTTCGCGACACTTTGGACCGTCTCATCCGCTTAGGAGCGGTGGTAGAGGTGCCCAGGCAGGAGTACGGCGTGGGTCGGTATTCCATATATTTCGTGGTGCCCAAGAAAGGAGGGGCGCTGCGGCCTATCTTAGACCTCAAGGGGGTGAATCGGTGTCTGCGGGTGCCCCACTTCCGTATGGAGACGTTACGGTCGGTTATCGTCGCGGTCCGTCAGGGAGAGTTTCTAACGTCCTTAGATCTAACGGAGGCTTATCTACACATTCCCATCCGAGAGGCTCACCAGCGGCTCTTACGGTTCGCCTTGCCCTGGGGTCACTATCAGTTCCGGGCATTGCCCTTCGGCCTGGCGATGGCGCTGCGCACTTTCACCAAGATTATGGTGGCGGCGGCGCTGCGCAAGGAAGGTATCCTGGTGCATCCGTATCTCGACGATTGGTTGATTCGGGCGAAGTCGGAGGCGGAGAGCCGGCAGGTGACCAACAGGGTGGTAGAGGTTTTGCAGGGGCTTGGCTGGGTAGTCAATCCCAACAAGAGCCATCTACAGCCTGTTCAGGTCCTCGAGTATCTGGGGGTCCTGTTCGACACTCGCAAGGCGCTGGTCTTTCTGCCGAACAAGAGGGCGCAGGCGCTGCGCAGGCTGGTTCGTTCGTTCCAAGCCACGCCCGCTCCGACGGCCTGGTTCTACCTGCGCGTACTCGGCACGATGGCGGCGACCCTGGAGGCCGTCCCGTGGGCCAAGGTGCATATGCGGCCGTTGCAGAGAGCATTACTGAGGCGCTGGTCGCATCAGGTGGATTCCCTGAGCAAGCGGTTGCCCTGCCCCCTCAGGTGCGCCGGTCTCTTCAGTGGTGGTTGCTTCCGTCCTTGTTGGCGGCGGGCATGCCTCTGGAGCAACCGGAGTGGGTTCCAGTGATGACCGATGCCAGTCTTTCGGGCTGGGGAGCTCACTGCGGAGGCCAGTTTGCGCAGGGTTACTGGTCCCCGCTGGAGTCGACGTGGTCGATCAATCGGTTGGAATTGCGAGCAGTGGCGCGAGCCCTGGCGGCGTTCGAGCAGATGGTGCTGGGGCGTTCCGTTCGGATTCTCTCAGACAATTCAGTGACGGTGGCTTACATCAATCATCAGGGGGGCACGGGCAGTGCAGCGAAGGAAGAGGAGTCGGACTTGCTGTTTGCCTGGGTGGAGAGTCGGTTGACAGCGATTTCGGCGGCGCACATTGCCGGAAGAGACAATGTGATGGTGAATTTTCTGAGCAGAGTACGAGTGGATGCCGGGGAGTGGGAGCTGCATCCAGATGTCTTTGCACAGATCGAGCAGTGTTGGGAGACGCCGATCATGGACTTAATGGCAACCTTTGCTTCGACCAAGGTTCCGCGGTTTTACAGCAGGAGAAGAGAAAGAATGTCAGAAGGCATAGACGCGCTGCTGCAGCGGTGGCCGATGTCGGGTCTTCTGTATGTGTTTCCTCCGTGGGCACTGATAGGGCGCGTGGTGCAATGGATAGAGGCGTTTCCGGGGAAGGTGCTTTTGGTGGCATATCACAAATATAAGATAATTAAAATGATGAACCTACATATATAAGAATGTATATAAACAAATAAATATTGTGGTAAGTATATGTCTTCAAGGATGTGACAGTAAATTTAAAAACATACCTGTATATTGTATGATTTTACTATTGTATATTGCTCCTCCTCTGAGAGCACAGGAGAGCCTAGAGCATCAAAACATAAACGGCATCAATAAACAAAAACGAAAAGACGAGATCAAAAGGGGGGGATGAGGACGAGATCTCAAAAAGATAGAATGATATGTTGTGAAAATTAATAAATTAATTAATTTACCTGTGCAACAATTAATAGCTAAAGGTAATGTATTCTTAAAGTGCCAAGGTGCTAATCCTAAAAAGGGAATGTAAAAAATAAATATTTAATATATGGGTTGCATAATAAAAAATACATATAACTCAAAACAGTTACTCAATCATTATTTTTAGGAAGTGTGAGCAGATGCTAAATACAAAATGAAAATTTTTTTAAAAAACGTGAGAGCTATGTACGGAGGAGAACTTGATTATGAATTAAATGAGTGGGGAACAAAACTAAATAGGAACAACCTTCAACTCTTTATTAAAAACTAAAATGAAAAAACTAAAATAAAAATGTAAACTAAAACTACATCTTCTTGAGGGACAAACGACGAACGATGATCATACTGCCATATATAAAAAAATGTGTTAAAAACTGTATATTAGAAAATGGATCAAAAGGACTTCTTTCTCATATTTCAAAAAAAGGGGGGGAAACATATATTAAAATATATGTTAGAATCTTATATGGAAAAGGGTTGTATTAAAGGAGGGGGGGGGCACCCTAAAGAATGTATAAACTGCTTTCTACCAGCGTAAGAATAAAAACCTCCGTTGAAATTGAAAACAGCAGGTAACAAAAACACTGCTAGGAACTTGTGCCATTAATAATGTGGAAGCCACTCGCCGAATGAATGTACCGTTAAAATAGGGATCCATACTGAACTTAAAAAAACGGCTTAAAACCGCGGCCACAAACATCCTTAAAAATTGTAAGAAACAACTAACAAGACCTTACTAAAAAACTTGTGCTATTAATACTGTAAATGTAAAAAATAAAAGCAAAGTGCCTATAGCGTTAGAAACAAGGTTATATGCAGATCACAAAAGACAGCTGTAAAGCCCGGCCAATGTCCAATGCCAACTTGCGAAATCAGAAGTTAACCATTGAAAATAGAACTGGCATAACAAAAATCCAATGAATAAATAAAAATATAGGGCACAAAGGAGTAAAGGATCGCCTTAAAAGGCCCAACCAAAACCTTGCACTCTTCAATAATGCCCAAAGTGAAAATCCAGGAAGAAGAAGACCGAACTCACTGCTTTCGAGGTTTATTTTATGAACAAATTAAAGGTGTAGCGATGGGTTCATCCATGGCCCCGGATGTGGCAAATCTCTATGTATCTGATTTTGAGGATAAATTTATCAAGAACAATAACCCGTTTGGTCGTCATATCATCCGGTGGATCAGATACATAGATGATATTTGTTTACTTTGGCGTGGGACTGTTGATCAATTGGGACATTTTAACACTTGGATCAACGAGTGCGATCACAATCTACGTTTCCAACTTACATACGATTGGGACCGTATTCCGTTTTTGGATCTCTTAATTGTAAAATCAGGAAATGGATTACATACTGACTTATACCGAAAACCAACAGATAGAAACAAATTATTACACTATTCTAGCTTCCACAATATGGCTTTGAGAAATAATCTTCCCGTTGGGCAGTTCTTGCGTACTAAGAGAGTGTGTACAACTACTCAAGACTTTGAAAGACAGGCATCCCTTATGAAGAAAAGGTTTGTAGAAAGAGGGTATCCCCAACAGTATATTCACAAGGCGTATGTTAGAGCTCGGGATTCTACACGTACAGAATTACTTCAGCCTCAACATAAGTCATCAGATGTAGGGATGGTGTGCTCTCTTCTTTACTCTCATCACTCCCGCACTATTGCGAAGTGTCTTCGCAAATATTGGCACCTCATACAGGCCATTCCAGGTTTTGAAAAAATTTCTCTTACCGTAGCCCATAAGCGGAATATAAATCTTCAAAGTTTATTGGTACCATCAGCCCTTACGGAACGCAGGTTCCTCTCTAAGCACAAGGGGCATTTTCAATGTGGGTCTTGCTCTGTTTGCGTGCACACTCTCACGGTTAAGAATTATTTTTCACATCCGGGCACTAATCGGAAATTTTATTTGGATGATTTTTCCAACTGTGCTACTAGTAATGTGATTTATGTTGTTATATGCCCGTGTAATAAATTATATGTGGGTAAAACAGCACGTCCTGTACGGACCCGTATTATTGAACATAGGAGTTGTCTCAAGAGGCTAGTAGCAGACAAACCACTCGTTTCACATTGGCAGGCAGTAGGGCACAGACTATCTGATTTAAAATATTTTATTATAAAGAAAGTCAAGATGAATTGGCGAGGGGGTAATATTAATGATACACTTTTGCGCCTTGAACAGCGTTTTATTTATAATTTGAATAGTTTGCATCCAAACGGTTTGAACATGGATAGAGATTTTTCTGTGTTCCTTTAGTTGTTTCTTTGTTTTTTAAGATTTGTCATACAATCTTAATATACTTGAATTGGCAAAAGTTTTGTGATCCCACTTTTGTCCCTTTATTTATGGTATGGTTCCTTGGAGAATATCTAAGTAGGCTCAGCTGCACCTTTTGTTTGATCTTTGGATGACATGTTATTGTTTTTCTTATATGTGCCCCCTTTTTTTTGCACAATTTTTGGTTACAGTGGCCAGTTTTCTTCTTTTTCTCTCAATGTTAATGGGTCTTTGGAAATTGTTTTGGTGTTTTGTTTTTAGGGATTTTTATTGCAATTAATGAATATATGTATATTTTCCATGGAAGGATAGCACGGCAGCTTAGTACTTAGTATGCATATGTGTGCCCGTATTAGAGCGTCACGGTTTCCCTCCTTTTTTATTCTTTCAGTGCGCAGCCGCCGGCGTTTTTTAATTTCAGAGCTTGAGTGTGGCAGCGCCGTTTCTCCATTGTCTGATAGTGCGGTGTTATGCGGGTTTATTATGTGAGTTTGGTCTCCTTCTTCCTGGAGCTTCACTTTAGGCATTATTGAAGAGTGTAAGGTTTTGTTGGGTCTTTCTAAGGTGATCTTTAACTCCTTTGTGCCCTATATTTTTATTCATTCATTGTATTTCTGTTATGCTAGTTCTATTTTCAATGGTTAACTTTTGATTTCGTAAGTTGGCATTGGACATTTGCCGGGCTTTACAGCTGCCTATTGTGATTTGCATGTAACTTTGTTTTCAACGCTACAGGTACTTTGCTTTAATTTTTGCATTCTATAGTATTAATTGCATAAGTTTTTTAGTAAGGTCTTGTCAGTTGTTTCTTACAATTTTTAAGGATGTTTTGTGGCTGCGGTTTTAAGCCATTTTCTTAAGTTCAGTATGGATCCCTATTTTAACGTTACATACACTCTGCGAGTGGCTCCCGCATTATTATTGGTACAAGTTCTTAGCAGTGTTTTAGTCACCTGCTGTTTTCAATTCCAACGGAGGTTTTTATTTTTACGCTGGTAGAAAGCAGTTTATACATTTTTTAGGGCGCCCCCCTTTTTCCCCCCCTTTTCCCCCCCTTCCTTCCCCCCCCCTCCCCCTCCCCCTGTAATACAGCATCACGGTTTCCTATTTATTCTTTCAGTGTGCAGCCGCCGGCGTTTTTTAATTTCAGAGCTTGAGCGTGGTAGCGCCGTCTCTCCATTGTCTAATAGTGCCGTGTCATGCGGGTTTATTATGTGAGTTCGGTCTTCTTCTTCCTGGATTTTCACTTTGGGCATTATTGAAGAGTGCAAGGTTTTGGTTGGGTCTTTTTAAGGCGATCCTTTACTCCTTTGTGCCCTATATTTTTATTTATTCATTGGATTTTTGTTATGCCAGTTCTATTTTCAATGGTTAACTTCTGATTTCGCAAGTTGGCATTGGACATTGGCCGGGCTTTACAGCTGTCTTTTGTGATCTGCATATAACCTTGTTTCTAACGCTATAGGCACTTTGCTTTTATTTTTTACATTTAACAGTATTAATAGCACAAGTTTTTTAGTAAGGTCTTGTTAGTTGTTTCTTACAATTTTTAAGGATGTTTGTGGCCGCGGTTTTAAGCCGTTTTTTAAAGTTCCGTATGGATCCCTATTTTAACGGTACATTCACTCGGCGAGTGGCTTCCACATTATTAATGGCACAAGTTCCTAGCAGTGTTTTTGTTACCTGCTGTTTTCAATTTCAACGGAGGTTTTTATTCTTACGCTGGTAGAAAGCAGTTTATACATTCTTTAGGGTGCCCCCCCTCCTTTAATACAACCCTTTTCCATATAAGATTCTAACATATATTTTAATATATGTTTCCCCCCCTTTTTTTGAAATATGAGAAAGAAGTCCTTTTGATCCATTTTCTAATATACAGTTTTTAACACATTTTATTATATATGGCAGTATGATCATCGTTCGTCGTTTGTCCCTCAAGAAGATGTAGTTTTAGTTTACATTTTTATTTTAGTTTTTTCATTTTAGTTTTTAATAAAGAGTTGAAGGTTGTTCCTATTTAGTTTTGTTCCCCACTCATTTAATTCATAATCAAGTTCTCCTCCGTACATAGCTCTCACGTTTTTTAAAAAAATTTTCATTTTGTATTTAGCATCTGCTCACACTTCCTAAAAATAATGATTGAGTAACTGTTTTGAGTTATATGTATTTTTTATTATGCAACCCATATATTAAATATTTATTTTTTACATTCCCTTTTTAGGATTAGCACCTTGGCACTTTAAGAATACATTACCTTTAGCTATTAATTGTTGCACAGGTAAATTAATTAATTTATTTATTTTCACACCATATCATTCTATCTTTTTGAGATCTCGTCCTCATCCCCCCCTTTTGATCTCGTCTTTTCGTTTTTGTTTATTGATGCCGTTTATGTTTTGATGCTCTAGGCTCTCCTGTGCTCTCAGAGGAGGAGCAATATACAATAGTAAAATCATACAATATACAGGTATGTTTTTAAATTTACTGTCACATCCTTGAAGACATATACTTACCACAATATTTATTTGTTTATATACATTCTTATATATGTATGTTCATCATTTTAATTATCTTATATTTGTGATATGCCTTGTTGTTTGGTCACAGTGACTGTTAGATTTTATTTGTTTATGTATTTATAACTACAGTCTTTGCTTGATTTATAACATTATTTATTCTTTATTTATTGTTTTAATTGATTTTATGGTTATTTATATTAAGCAATCTATTTATATCATTTATGTATTTATTGATATTTATAAGCCTGTTGACCGTTTCTATTTAAGGTTATTTTGTTTTTGTGTGTTTTTTAGTTTTATTTATTGGCTGTACTGGAGGGTTGTCATACCCTTTGTGTTCTTTTATGTTTTTATGTTATACTGGCGTTTTTTAATGAGATGAGTATTGTTCATTCACATCCTCAATGTAACAACTCATTGCTTATTATCATTAATATCATTATATTTGTTTTCATTTTAATTGTTTGCTTTCTTATATATATACATATATATATTTTATGTGTTTTAGCCATCAATTGCCCCTGAGGAAGTTTCTTACGAAACACGGCCAGTGTCGGGCCGGTGGCTGGAGTTGAATAAAGAAAATAAAGTTTTTTATCTCACGTCTTTCTGTTGCAATCCACGTCTTTTACTGGGCTTCCAGGATTTCATACATGATTTAGTAAAGGGCCTTGCAATCACTGTGATTCCAGAAAAGGAACCTAGGACAGAAGAATTAAGAATTCTACAATACCCAATGGCTCCCAAGGAGGCAGCTATGCTTCCCATTCACAAGATCTTACATGATCTAATTTTAAGAATGTGGGAAACTTCTTTAACGATATCTTCACATTCCCGACGCCTTGACACTATGTACCGAGTGCCACTCGATGCCTTTGGGCGTCGATGCTTTCAATCCTCCATGCTATCAGCCAGGATCAGTTCCTATATTCTTTATATGGGACTGTTCCTGGAAGAAGTCACAAAAGACTTAGAGCTCGTTAGCCCTTGTGTCTCTGAGGAAAAAAGAGCAGACTACCTTATTCTGGGTCAAGCACGCCCAGAATGTCTCTAAATTCATGAACCGTGCTACCTTTGATTGCTTTGAATGTATTAGCAGAACCTCTGCTATATCCATAGGAGCATGTCGTATTGCTTGGCTTCAAGCATCAGACTTAGAACAGTGGGTGCAAGAAAAGCTGGGAAACATTCCTTGTACAGGAGAAAATCTCTTTGGCAAGGACTGGCAGGACAAGGCTAATCAGCTTGAATCTGAAAATACTACCTTGAACAGACTATCAAAGTCTACAGCCAACCCAGCAAAGACGAAAACATTTAAAAAACACTTTTTCAGCAAGAAAAAGAAGCCTTATCCATCTTACACCCATCAAAGCTACTGTCCACTTCATGTTCCCTAGAAAGGGCAACAACAGAACAGACAGCAAAGAAAGCCGCAAGCTCAAATAGCTCAACAGGCCCAACAGACCCAGCCCCCTCAGGGTCTTTGACTTCTATCTAGAGAACTTAGTCATTCTGCCCCTGGAAGGTCCAGAACCCTTAACCATTCCAGGAAGAGACTATATGCTATTTTGCCAAAAGATGGCAACAAATAGCATCAGAAAACTGGACTCTGTCCATTGTATAACTGGGGTACAAGCTTCATTTTCTCAACTTGCCCCCACTTACAATAATAAAACAGTTAAATTCTCAAACCCCTACCACCATCCTTTTATGGCAGGAGGTCCCCATCACTTCTCACTCAAGGAGCAATCGAAGAAGTACCCATATCCCAACAGGGTTTGGGGTTTTACTTCCCTTATTTTCTTATTCCAAAAAAGACAGGGGGACACAGACCTATCCTAGACCTCAGAGAATTAAACAAATATTTGTTCCGAGAAAAGTTCAAAATGATCTCCCTCGGAACACTCCTTCCATACCTTCAAACTCAGGATTGGCTATGTTCTCTAGATCTAAGAGATGCGTACACGCATATTCTCATCCACTCAGATCACAGGAAGTTCCTTCGATTCCTGGTCCAAGGAAGACACTTTCAGTACAGAGTTCTTCCTTTCGGACTGGCCTCTGCTCCAAGAGTCTTCACAAAATGCATGGCAGTTGTAGCAGCATTTATGAGGACTCTGGGAATATTCGTCTTCCCTTACTTAGACGATTGGCTCATTCGAGCATCGACAGCACCAGAGGTCAGCTTCGCTCTTTCTCGAGCAATGAGCATTCTTCAATACTTGGGACTGGTCATAAACCTCCCAAAATCTCATCTCACCCCCTCTCAATCTCTCGAATTCATAGGGGCTCGTCTAGACACACGGCAGTCAAAGGCTTTCCTGCCACAGCCACGCTGTCTAAAGATAGCACAGGTCTGCAAAAAAAAATTTTTCGAGAGCTGTTTTGGTTATTCCACGTAATCTTTGTTTTTTGGTGAGCTGAATCCAAAAATGACCTCCATTTTGTCATAGGACATCACGTTTCCTGACAATTTAGGTAACTATGTTAAATAAGGCAATACCTCAAATAAATGGAAATAGACTTATAAAATTAAAGTTTTATTACAATATTTTCATGAAAATCCTTTTTTGAACTGAAATGAGCTCACCTACACACACTAAACTTGATTCTTCTTCCTTGTGAGGCTCCTCTTGGTGCATTTACGCTTGTGAGCAATGTTCCCTCTAATTTTCTGTAGGCTGTGTGCGCATAAAATATCAGCTGTGCAGCTTTTGAAGGAACGTTAAATTTTTGTGCACCACATAACGACACTCGGAGTTATATACTTTAAAATTTGACTACACGTCAGAATACAGTATGTACACCACATTGATTGCACTAGAATATATTGTAGAACTTGTGAAAACTGTAAATACACAACAACTTTTAAATTTTAAGACGTCTGTGTTGTTTTCTATCAGAATCAGAACCGTAATTTTTCTGCGCTCTGTTGTAAAGTATGTGCGCTCGCTCGACGAGGTGTGTGCGCGCGCACAGCTTAGAGGGAACAGTGCTTGTGAGTAGCATCTGGAATGTCTCTCTGAAGCATCCAACAGTAGTCTGCCATCATTGTAATGCTCTATTTTCCCTGGTATCTCCTTTCCATCTCTTTAATGTCTTGGTGGAATCGTTCACCTTGTTCCTCACTCACAGCTCCCAAATTTTCAGGAAAGTAGTCAAGGTGGGACTGGAGGAAATGCACTTTCAAACTCATCAGGCAACCTAAAGCTTGAAATGCTTTCAGTATTCGTCCGACGATCTTTTTGTAGTGAGGATCTTTGTTATTGCCTAAAATTTCTCTACGACTTTTTTTAAATGCAATCCACCCTTCTTTTTGAGGATCCGTCATGGTATTGACAAACTCTTGATCAACTATAAGCCTTCTAATGTCTGGTCCGATGAACACACCTTCCTTCAATTTTGCCTCCGACAGGCCTGGAAACTTGGTGACCAAGTATTTGAAGCATTCTCCATCTCTTGGAAGTGATTTTATGAATTGCTTCATCAATCCCAATTTTATGTGGAGAGGTGGTAGAAGAACTTTATGGGAAGGTACCAAAGTTTCTCGGAGGACATTTTTTTTCACCGACTGTTAGCACCCTCGGCTGCCAGCTCTTCTTGGTCCAGTGATTTTGTCGGTCTCGACTGTCCCATAGACACAGAAAACAAGGATATTTGGTATACCCAGCTTGTTGCCCGAGCAGCATGCACAAGACCTTCAAGTCCCCACACACTTGCCAACCATGGTCTTCATATTTAAGTTTGCGAAGAACCAATTCCAAGTTCTCGTAGGTTTCCTTCAAGTGTACGGAATGACCTACAGGTATGGAAGCGTAAAAACCGTTGTGGAGTAAAACTGCTTTGAGACTTCTCTTTGAAGAATCTATAAAAGACGCCATTGCTCTGAATCATATTGGATTTTAAATTAACCCATCAGACCTTCGACATCGATGCAATAAACCAACTTGTCTTCCTGGGCGAAGTAAGGAACGAACTCCTTTTCACGATGTCTGAACCATGAAGATGACTCTCCTGGCAACAATAAATTCCTGCTTTTCAGCCTTGATCCGAGTAACTCAGTGGCATCTTTGGGAAGATTCAAGTCTCTTACCAAATCATTCATCTCCTCCTGAGAAAACAATTTTGGTCTTGTATCATCTTCAAAGTCAGAACTTGATTCGTCATCTGGTTCAGGTATGACTTCACCTTCATGGGAGCTAGGTATCTCTTCCAAGGTAGCAGGGGGCTTGGGTACTGGTATATCTATGCCATGGGGGATGGGACGAATTGCCGAGTGAAGATTGGGGTATGAAATGGAATGCTTCCATTTGGAATTAAACCCTTTCACATCGCATGAACAAAAGTAACAGTCATCACTATGGTTCTTTTGCTCTCGCCATACCATAGGAATCCCATAACGGAAAGATTTTTTCTTACCCTTGAACCAGTTTCGGAGGTCCTCAACACACCGTTTGCACACTTTATGAGGCGCCCAGACTTTATCTTGATCTCCAATTTTTAGTCCAAAGTATGCAAAGTATACTTTTTTCACAAAGTCTGTAATATTCTGCTGTTGCTTCAACACTGTATATTCACCACAGATGAAACAGAAACTGTCTGGCAAATTAATACACTTTCGCGGAGCCATAACATAACGGTTGAAGAATGACGAGCTAACACGAATTGCGATGAAAAAGTGTGAACAGCCTAGAACCAAGAACCTGATGATGATTCGTGCACAAGTGTGGCATGCAGGAGAGAGCAGATCTGTGTCTGTACACGAGACGTCACAGTGCTGGCCACGCCCCCCTGCACTGATCGGAGCTGATGCTATCTGCCCTGTGTCTCCCTCCCACTGGATTCTTCAGGAAAGATTAACCCCTTCTACCATTAGAAGCACGGACTTAAAACTTGCTTAGCTTATGTATATATTGCTGACCATCAGATTTACAGTGCTATATTTTTTTTTACATAACTCGGACAACCCCTTTAAGGTTTTCTTGGCATTTTATATCTTAAATGCACTTATGTGAATTAATAAATAGTAATTTGAATTAATTAATAGTAATTTGAAAAAATTTGATAAATTTGAAGACAATTTTGCATGTTGTGGCAAATCATGACGTCTAGGAGTTTTTTCAATATTTGATTTGTTTTCAGCACACCAAAATACATGGAAATTAGATGAAAATAATCAAACAGCTTTTTAGTCGCAGATCTACAACTAGCATCTGAAGCATCTATGAAGCTGTTCCTTACTTCTCAAGAGATGCTTCAACTCCTGGGACATATGGCACCCACTGTCCATGTGGTTCCCTATGCTCGCCTCCACATGCAAGCAGCCCAGTGGACCCTATCCTCTCAATGGTCACAGGCCTCGGGTCAGCTAAAGATCAGAAATACCACGTCTGATTTTGTCCCTACAATGGTGGCAATCTCTGGAAAACCTTCTTGTAGGCTCTCCTTTCCAGCAGCTTCTATACCAGGCCACCCTAACAACAGATGCGTCCAAGATGGGTTGGGGGGCCCATTTGCATGATCTGTCCACTCAGGGTCTCTGGACCCCACAGGAGGTTTCCCTTCACATAAACCTCCTAGAGCTAAGAGCCATCATCAATGCTATTCAAGTCTTTCAGGCCCATCTCAGCAAAAAGACAGTTCTGGTCCAAACATCAATCAGGTAGCTATGTTCTGTGTGAACAAGCAAGGCCAGAACAGGCTCTCTGTCGCTATGCAATGAAGCTTTGCGACTATGGGCCCTCGCCAAAGAGTTGCAAATTCACCTGTTTGCGGTATACCTTCCGGGCATTCAAACCTTATGGGCAGACAGACTCAGTCGAATACTGCTGCCACATGAGTGGTCCCTCCACTCATACCAGCTTGCTCGATGGTTTCAAATCTGAGGAACACCAGATATAGACCTCTTTGCAAGTCCACAGAATGCCAAACTTCCCCGATTCTGTTCCAGAATCCCGGCTCACAACTGTCAGGCAAGAGATGCTTTCCTACTCCACTGGGGTCAGGATTTCCTCTATGCCTTCCCACCCATTCCCCTCATTCCCAAAACTTTATTCAAACTTCAGAGAGACAGAGGTCGTATGATGTCACAAGAAATAGCAGTGGTGCATGTAAACGGTCATTAAGCAGGGAATTCTTTTGAAGTCAGAGGAAATAGATTAGCAGATGAAACTGCTAAAGAAGCTGCCTTAGGGGAAGACTTAACCCCTACATACAATTTAACCCCAGAAATAGTCAGGCAGCAAATCCCATATTTACTGAAAGTGAAAAATGAAAACTCGAATAGGGGCAGTAGAAACTTACAGAGGAAAATAGGTTTTACCTGATGGCAGGCAGATGGTAAACAAGCAAAGAGAGAAATTATGGCCATTCTACATCAAGGGAGTCATTGGGGTGTACAGGCAATGTGTGATCTGGTTCTAAGGCACTATGGGTGTATGGGAATATACACAGTAGCCAAGCAAGTATGTGAGAGGTGTATAACCTGTAAAAAAATAAACAAAAAGGTCTTTAGGAAACAACCACAGGCAGGCAGAGACCCTGGTCTTCGTCCTTTCCAAAGTATACTGGTTGATTTCACTGAGTTGCTCCTGGTTAGGCGGGTGAAGTACCTTTTCAGAATAGTGGACCATTTGATGGGATGGGTGGAGGCATATCCCATGGTAGCTGCCACAGTAATAGGAGTAGCAAAATTAGTTTTGGGACAAATCATCCCAAGATATGGAATGATAGCTCACATTGACTCGGACCAGGGAAGTCACTTCACAGCCAAGGTATTGCAAAACATAATGAAAACTCTGGGAGTATCCTGGGATTTCCATACTCCATGGCATCCACCCTCCTCAGGGAGAGTGGAACGCATGAATCAGAGTATAAAAAAGCAGCTAGCTGAATTGATGTTAGAAAACAAAATTACCTTGGACTAAGTGTTTGCCCCTAGCATTGTTAAGAATCCAAACAGCTCTCAGAAAGATTTATGATTGTCCCCCTATGAAATGTTATTTGGATTACCCTATATGGGACAATTAAAGGAACCTCCTCAGTTTGAAACCAAAGATAAGTTTCTTAAAGAATATATACTTGGGGAGAGCCAGCGTTACCTGCTACCTGGACCCGGTGTGCTGCCCGTACCATCGGCGATTGGCTGCAGTTGGAGCTCCTCCCTCCTAACAGCGCTCCTGCAGTATTTAGACGCCGGCAGCCTTCGCGGCCGTGGTTGCGGCCCGCGGTTGCGTGCCCGAAGGGGGCGTGACCAAAGGGGGAACGCCCCTTTGGTGCCCCTTCGGTGCCACTTTGGGGCCTCGGCCCTAGTCGCTGGAAGAATGCCCAGGGGTCATGCGAAGCGGAAGAACAAGTCATCTAAGTCGGACGTGCCGTTTGAGAAAGCCATTACAGCTAATTCTGCTTCTTCTGCAATCCGGGGTCCTATGGATCAGCATGTGATTGTTTTGCCTTCGGCTTCCCTTTCTGCACAGGACGTCTCGCTTTCTACCTCTGGAGCTTCCTTAAGTTCGATCGATAGGACTCCTCCTCCTAATCCCGGACCCTCTCAAAGTACTGCTTCGGATGGATCCTCCTCTTCAGAGGAGTCAGGTGCTGGAGAGGAAGAAGAGTCGCCACTGGCTGTTTTGCATTTATCATCTAGTGAGGTACCCTTGACTGACTCCATTTTGGCAGTTAGTCCTCAAGGTTTAGCATCTTTACCTGTGGTTGCTAATGTTGATAATGTTTCTTTGTCTGATGTGTGGAAATTAGTTTCAGCTACGCATTCACTGTTGTCCCGGTTTATGGATCAAACTGCTCTTTTCTCTCGTCAGGTAATTGACCGGGTACATGTAGTGGATGGTACTGTTAAAAATTTGTCCTCGCGTTTGACTCAAGTGGAGACGCTCGTTGGTCCGCTTCAGACTACGAGTGAATCCATGGTTAGAGATACCTTAATGCTATTCCAGCAAGTAGAGTCTTTGGAGAATAGTTTTCGAGCCAAAAATATTCGTATTTTGAATTTTCCTAGAATTCGCTTAATGTCATCGATTTCTTTGTTTAAACAGTATTGTATTGATGTTTTGCAATTACCTGACGTTGATTCTATTTTGGTGGCTCATTCTTTTTATGTTGCAGCTCGGGGGGCCTCCGGGGACAGTGGCACTGTGGTGGAAGAGGTTCAGGATTCCCTTAACCTGACTGATTTTTTGGAAAATTTGCAAATTCCTGTTTCCACCCGTGCCACTTTAGTGGTAACCTTGGTCAATATTGCTGATAAGGCCTTGATTATGAAGGCCTTTTTCAAGAAAAAGGATCTTCCTTTTTATGGGCACAAGGTTTCCATTTTCCCGGATGTCTCCCGACATACACAGGCTCGGAGACGGTCCTTCCTCCAGCTGAAGCCTAGAGTTTTGGCTGGGGGAGGTACCTTTTTCCTCCGTTTCCCTTGTAAATGCCTGATTACTATGCAGGGAAATAGTTATGTTTTTACGGATAGTTCGCAGCTAGTGGCTCTCTTAGACTCCTTAGCAGGTTGAGTGGGGTGGTTTGTTTGTTCATGATTTTGTTTAATTTCATATTTCCTTTATCTGGGCTAAGGGGTTGTAGCCTTTAAAATTTTGTTCAGGTACAACGTAATGCTGTGCTTTTCATGATGTGGATTAACATGGCAATTTGATATGGTTTATAATCTGTTTATTCATTTCTTATGTAATATTTTATTTGGATTGCCTAATTATGTGATATTTGTGTTTGGATTGCATTAAATAAAAAAAAAAAAAAAAAAAAAAAGAATATATACTTGGGCTGTCCTCTTCTTTATCTGTTGTTAGGAATAAAAGACTGTTAGCACAGACGCTGCCCCTGGAGTCTGCGGTTCGCGGTACCGAACCAGGACAGTGGGTCCTGGTAAAATCCTGGAAAGAGTCAAAGCTACCACCAGACTGGGAAGGTCCATATCAAGTCTTGTTGAAAACAGAGACGGCTGTGAGAAGGGCTGGACCCATTACACCCGAATTAAAGCACAGTACCAGCACCCGTTGATGAACAGTGGAACATTAAAAAGACCCAAGACCCACTGCGTTAGACTTTGACAAGAGAAAGGACACAAAATTGAACTCGAAGGGGACACTAGCAGTTTCTTTTAAACTGGGAGGGAAGTGGAATATGTGGCTGGGGATGGGTCTAGCGGGAATGTGGCTGGTAATGGCCCAGTATGTCCCTTACGAACACAAACCTCCTCCCTCAGGAGGGAGATTTGAGTTCGGGTGAGGGAAAGGCTGGACAGGTGAGGAAATTAAAAACCAGGACCAAATGGTGGGAGGGCGTACCCTCAAATTTCCACAATAACAGTGCCCGAAGGGGAAGGTCCAATCAGCCTGCAGTTCGATGCATGTCAGGGGGAGAATATTACGAGAAACAATACAGCAATAGTCACAAATATCTTTGCTCCGAAAATAAAAGGTTCCTAGAGTTTGGTAAACCATGTTAATCATGGACAAGGGTATGGTGGACAACAGAGGAGGGAGGATGGGTGACTCTGGAAAGTCAAGGTCTCCCTTTGACTACTAAAATAAAAATACAAGAGAGAAAGGCTCCCCCTAAATGTAGGAAAAATGAATGTAACCCAGTAGTAATTATCCTTATGGATCAAGTTGATCTGGTAGATGGGACATTTGGGTTAGGGATTGAGGTGACAGGGGAAGACCTGGTAGGAAGGC
The DNA here is from genome assembly GCA_033557465.1 of Ichthyophis bannanicus. Taxonomy (NCBI): domain Eukaryota; kingdom Metazoa; phylum Chordata; class Amphibia; order Gymnophiona; family Ichthyophiidae; genus Ichthyophis; species Ichthyophis bannanicus. The sequence goes on along the minus strand of CM066036.1, from coordinate 844,595,058 downwards.
TAAGAATTAGGGTTCCCCAAAAACTAAATAATAAACCCAACCAGACTTTCTTTGAAGTTAAGATGTCAAAACCAGGAGCAGAGGCTAAGGCTGTAAAAGTAGTGGAAATAAACAACCTAAGAGAAACCTTAGAGACAGAGACCGGGTATGGAGAGATGAATGCCTGGATAGAATGGGTCTGATATACGGTAGGGAGTCTCCACTGTAGCAATTGCTATTCATGCGCATCTGGATGACCGATTGCTCAGATTGTACCTTTTCCCTTATGTGGGAAACGGATCCTGATGGAGTACGTTGCATCCTGTCCCTATTTCAAGAGAGGAAGGCCTGGGGGAACAAGAGCTGCAGAACATTGGGATTGCTCTTTCCACCCGCAGATCCCAAAGAGATGAGCGTTCCCCTCCACATTTTGTACTGTGTACGGGAATCACTCCGCCTGCCTCACCAGGAGGGGTTAGACCTGCACAAAAGAAGTGGGGAACCTGACCACCTGTGTGCACTACCTCAACCTGACAGGGGAAGAAGGGAGAAACTACTCCAACCTGATGATTCCTAGGGCCGATCAGTGGTGGTATTGTGGAGGGCACATTCTGAGATCAACGCTCTCTCAACTGTGGACGGGGACTTGCACCCTAGTACAGTTGGCCATCCCCTTCATCCTGGCATTCACTCAACCCAATCCTGCTAAAATGGGTCGGAGGAAGCAAAGTGTCCTAGGAACTTCGTTTGATGACAAAATATATCTAGATGCCATTGGGGTGCCTAAGGGGGTTGCCAGATGAATATAAAGCCCGAAATCAGATAGCAGCAGATTTGAGTCCCTCTTGTGGCTTATTAAGAGCTGGCAGAGAATTCAGGAGTGGACACTTCCCTCACGGGCTATTTGGGAAATGGAGGGGGATAGTGGCATCCATAGTTTCTTCATTGATAATTGTAGCAGGGGTATTGACCACCGTAGGATGCTGCATAATACTCTGTGTGAGGGGATTGACCCAGAGGTTGATAGAAACCACTGTAAGTAAAAGGATGGATGCACCGGCTCCCCCACCATATGGGGAGAAAATGTTTATAATGGAGGAACAAGAGGAAGGGGGAAGCCCGGATGAAGATGAGATCGGAAGGATGCTTAGGAGATTGGAAATCTCCTATGAAGCGGTGAAGCAAATGTAAAAAGCAACATAATGATAAAAACAGAAAAGAGGGAATTGTTGGGGATAGAAAATTTAGGAGATGTTATTTTTACAAGGAATAGTCACATAAATAAGCCCAGTTTTTATAACCATAAAAATCTTTTGAATGGTTCTGTCGTATAGAAGCATTATAGATCAGGGTGCAGTAACAGAAGCTTTCCTTTTCTGTGAGTTAATGATTAACGGTGAAATTGTATGACAGATCAGCAGCCTTTGTTTCTCCGTGGGAGCTTTCCTTCTCTGTGAGTTACAGTGAAACTGTATGAACAGTACAGAAAAAGTCCTTTTCTTACTGTGAGAACTTTGAAATTGAATGAAATAAAGTATGCATGTGACTTAAAGTAAACGTCAACCAATGGGGTATAAACATGTTGTGGTACCGAAAGCACTCCTGAACAGATGGAATGGGAAAATAGCGAGCACTTTACCTTTAAAAGTAAGAGCAAGCCAGGTTCCCATGGCAACAGGAAGCTTTCAGCCAGAACGGAGCTCAGCCATAGCCATGACGTAAGAGCTGAAGGCAGCTCTAATGATTTGCACCTGAGTAACCAGAGGGGTGTGGCTGCAGGAGGAAGCCGATTTAAACCGGTTTCAGAGTCAGTCTTACAGAAGAGGAACAAGAAGGAGATCAGGCACAGCCAGGAGTGGGAGAAGCCACACCGGCAGGAATACAGCCAAGAGAAAGAGAACTCTGGAACAGAAGGCAGAGAGGAGCCTCTGCAATTGTCCAAGCCACTTCAACAAGGAAGGCACTCAGGAAGGCAGCAACCAGGGAAACCTTGGAACCCAGCTCCAGGCAAGAGGGATACTGGAGGTGAAGCAGCAGATAAGCATGCAATAAATAAAACCAGGAGTCTTTTCAAGGATCCAAGCCAGTTTAATGTGCACAGGCTCAAGCAATAATCAATTTCAAAATGGCTGAGCAATGGTTTCTAGCAAAACAACAACTTTTATACCGTTCTTCTCCATTCTAGACATAGGCAAACTTTTCATTGGTCCCAGTAACCCCTCTCACCCATCTATTGGTCCCGGTACCACTACGTAGCTATCCAATGAGGACCTTTGACTGGGCTCAGCACCTGGTTGCCCCCCTTCCAGTCCCAATTACAATGGTCAGTTCACTAACTTTGATACTTCTCTCCTCCAAGGTCGCTATCCAGCTGGAATATGAGTGAGAGAGGGGCACTGTAACCTTGCTTTCTGCAGAGTTAATTAATTCCATAGAAGCTGTGCTCTCTTATCAGTACCAATTAGAGCTGTTTTCTGTCTTTTCTAAGTTTCGTTTCTGCTTAGCTATGTTCAGTTAAGCTGAGTTTATTTATTTATTTATTTATTTATTTAACAGTTCTTCTATACCGCTCTATTTTAGATCAGAGCGGTTTACATTCAACATCAACCATACAACACAGGAACCCTGAGTTGTATTTACAATAAACAGGAGATCAACTTGGAAGTAACTGGGGGGAACTATGTACATTGTATAACATATCTACATCTTATTTACACTGGGGGTCCTGAAGTAACTGGGTCCTTAAGTTTCAATTCTATGGTGTCATCATTCAGGGGGGTTTTCATTCCTCTGGGCCTAACTACAGGCTTCAGGTCAAGCTGCTTAGGCCTGTCTGTTTAGTTCAATTAGCATGGATCATAGGCCTTCGCCTACCACAGAGGGTCCATTCCCTGTACCTTTAAAGCAAAACCAGAGCCTCTGTGGAAGCTACCCGAGGACAAGGCCAAGCAGTTTGCCTGCACAAGGGGAGAAAGCTCTGAGCACAGACAAGGCATTGCTGGTAAAGAAGGTACGTCAGAATTACTTCCTAGCCAGAGACTTGTTGAAGATATTGTGCAACAATTGAAAGCTAGTGCTAATAAGTGCCGAGATAGCACGGCTGTAAAAGTAGCTCCTAACAGAAACACTTTCAGTAAATGGTTTGAAGCTGATATAAATGCCATAGGGAAGAGCTTACGTAATAACCAATCTCCTACACTAGAGAAGGTCACGGCTAATGAGAGAGGAAACTTTCTAGAGCAGCTGCAAGAGGTTATCCAAGGTTTGCAGTGCAAGAGTTCCCCTAAGCAGAGCTGTGATGAAGAGAGTGAGGATATGATTATCGACGTAGCCAATATTCCTGAAACACCTGAATGCTATGAGATGGACTGTTCTCTGTGTAACATTGATCACTTAGATTTATGTTAAACAAGCTTTGTAGGAGAAGAATACAAAGTTGTTTTGGCTGTTTAAGTTGCTGTGAAGAAACAGTTTTTGTGTACTTTATTTCTACTTTTCATTTGCTCCTGTTTCCTATTATTTTGGAAAGAAATTCTATGCTTTGCCTAAGCCTGTTGAACCCTTGTGAAAGGAAAAACCCCTAAATAAATTTATCTGTTCAAAAGACCCTCGTGCCACAACACATTTTGTTGAAGAGTGAAACTTAAAAACTACAAGTCCCAGCAACCCTTGCTGCTACATAGTAGAAAGACACTTGGAAACAAGATTGCGGTCACCCTTGCTATAGAGCCATTGGCCCTAGGCAGGGGAAGCGTGACAGATTGGCGTAGTTGCTACGGATCAAGGCAAAGGTGCATGCGCAAGAGAATTTAAAGGGCAAGAAGAAAAAAAGTTTTGAGAAATAAAGCTGAGGAAAAAAAAACTTCTAGCAAAACTGATTCCAAAGAAGAAGACGTGTCTGATACTGGAAAGACCAACGTATACACAAAGGCCTGACGCACCGCAAGTATCAGGTAATTTGTGCATAGCAGGGTTACCTGTGGATACTTGTGTGGGTATCAGTGTAGTAAGTGGGTAAAAGGTAGTAGTGCCTGCTGTCTTGTGGTACCGCACTTGGTGGTTGCGTTTTGTCTTTTGTCTTTTCAGCATGACGATGGAAGTAAAAGAAGTGCTTACCTGGATGGCAGCCCAGTTTGAGCGCCAACGCGAGCTGGCCATGGAAGCTCTAGAGAACGCTACAGCACGGATGGAAGCGCAGCAGCGGCTGCTCATACAAATGCTGGAGGCCTGGATCCAAAGCACGAAGAAGGAGCCAGAGCCTGCTTCATCTTCACCAGGTTCTGAAAACTTGAGCCAAGCTCATGCTTTGGGACTTTGGTCCAAAGAGGCATGGAACTTTGGAAAATTATCTGACAGAGACAATCTGGACAATTATTTGGAAACATTCGAGCGAGTTGCTCACCTGATGCATTGGCCTAAAGACCAATGGGCGGTCAGGCTAGCAATGTCTCTAACTGGGGAGGCATTGACGGCTTGCCAGACCGTACCACCAAATTTAGCCAATAACTATGATGAACTTAAAAAAGCTATTAAGGATAGAGTGGGTCTTACGTCCTCTGTATATTACCATTTGTTTAGAGAGGCTAAACTAATGCTTGGTGAGACGCCTAGAGCCCTACACTATCGCCTTAAGGCTTTACTTAACAAATGGTTAGAACCCGAGGGTAAAAGCCTTGAAACAGTATTGGATACTATATTGTTGGAGCAGTATATGAATGCTGTCCCTGAAAATGTCCGTACTTTCCTGACCTTGCAGGGTTGTAAAAACTCACAGGAAGCGATCATGCTCACTGAACGGTTCCTGGAAGCAGAGGGGAACGCTCAGGAGAAAAGCATGGCTTCTAGGAGAGCAACCAGTGCACTCTCAGAAAAGAAGGAAAATGCTATGAAAGTAACTGCATTGTGTTTACCTGAATGTAAAGACAGATATGAAAAAAGAGCATGCTTTAAATGTGGCAGTAGTGACCATTTGCAGCGTAACTGTAGAGTGAAGGTAGCGCTTGTGACCACTAGCCCAGGACAGGTTAGGGAGGGTTTCCTCATAGCCGTGACAGTCCAAGGGGTAAGTGCCAATGCACTACTAGACTCTGGCTCGGATCAGAGTATGCTTTCACGTGGCCTCTGGAAAAAGATAGAAGCCCACGGTAAAGCCGTACCTGACCTACCCAGTGGCACTGTAAAAATCCGCTGTGTGCATGGCGCATCATCCTCATACCCTATTCACAAACTCCTAGTGAAAGGACTTGGAATAGCAAAGGAGATTTCGCTGGCCATAGTTCCACACCTGCCCCACGAAGTAGTATTAGGCCGGGATTGGCCATACTTTCAAAAAGGCATGCAACAACAGGTACAGATAAGAGAGGGGATGGTTTCTACGAGAAACCAGACCAAGGCCGTGGAAGATGAAGGAGAATCTTCAACAGCAGGGCAAATAGATTTACCTTCTCACGAAGACCTGATCAATGCCCCAAGAAAGGAGAACAAAAAGAGTAAGGGAGAAAAACGCAGGGAACGCCAAACTCGCTCTCAGAATAGAGCGGAGATCTGGGCTGGATTAGAATTACCATGGGTCCCCGCGGAGCTGATGGACAGGTTCCCCTCATTTCCTAAAGAGCAACAGGCCGATCCAGCTCTTGCTCAAGCTTTTAAATACGCCGAAGAAGGAAGAGATACCTTGCCGAGATTTCTCCTGGATGAGGGAATTCTATTTAGGGAGAGTTTAGAGCCAGCTACGGGTAATATCCGTAAGCAGCTGGTAATACCTACCACCTTTAGAACCCTGGTGTTAAGACTGGCCCACGGTCATCCCATAGGAGCACATAAAGGTACCCAAGGAACCTTAGATCAGGTGTTAGCCCGATTTTACTGGCCAGGCGTATTTAAAGAAACTACAAAATTCTGTGAGGCCTGTCCGTCCTGCCAGAGGGTTTCCCCAGTTAAGCCAAAAGAAGTACCGTTGATTCCGCTACCAGTAATTGCGACACCCATACATAGGATAGCGGTAGACATAGTGGGCCCCATGATTAAAACGCCGCGTGGCTACCAATACATACTGGTCATGGTAGATCACGCAACGCGATTTCCCTGGGCGGTTCCCTTACGCAGCATTTCAGCCCATACGGTGGCGGCAGAACTAATAAAATTGTTCTGTGAGGTGGGGTTCCCGAAAGATGTTTTGACCGATCGTGGCAGTAATTTCATGTCGCGGTACCTAGCGAGGGTGTGGGACGCCTTTGGCATCCGACATGTAAAGGCTGCAGCCTACCACCCGCAAACCAATGGGTTAGTTGAGAGATTTAACCAAACGTTGAAGAGTATGCTAAGAAGGGGGTTAGGGGGTCAAATGAAAGAGTGGGACACTCTGCTTCCCTTTGTGTTATATGCATGCAGGGAGAGGAAGCAAACGTCTCTAGGAACCTCTCCATACGAATTGATGTATGGACGCTCGCCGAGAGGTATCCTCGATATCCTCCGGGAACAGTGGATAGAACCGGGAGCCGAGGAAACTGCTGTACCCCAGTTTTTGAGAGACTTAAGAGGTCGTCTAGCACGAACCTCCCAAATTGCTGAAAATAACTTAAAGGCCAGTCAATTGAAACAAAAGAACTACTACGACCGTAATACCCAGCCTCGCCAACTGGTAATAGGCGAGAAGGTTATTGTCAGGGTTCCCGGAGCGGTACCTAAGTTCGAAAGGCCAGTGGAAAGGACCCTTTCGAGTGGTAGAACAGGTAGGCCCAGTGTCCTATGCAGTACAGAATAGGAGAGGCCGTAGGCAGATTTACCACGTGAATCTGTTGAGCCCATGGCATGAAAGGGTAGCACTTTCCCAGCTAGTCACATATTCCCAGAGATACCCGGAGAACAGGGGAGACGTCAATAGCTTATGCAGGATTACATGCTGTGATGATGTTCTCAACCCAGCCTGTAATATCTTAAGGGGGGGAATATGTGGTACCGAAAGCACTCCTGAACAGATGGAATGGGAAAATAGCGAGCACTTTACCTTTAAAAGTAAGAGCAAGCCAGGTTCCCATGGCAACAGGAAGCTTTCAGCCAGAACGGAGCTCAGCCATAGCCATGACGTAAGAGCTGAAGGCAGCTCTAATGATTTGCACCTGAGTAACCAGAGGGGTGTGGCTGCAGGAGGAAGCCGATTTAAACCGGTTTCAGAGTCAGTCTTACAGAAGAGGAACAAGAAGGAGATCAGGCACAGCCAGGAGTGGGAGAAGCCACATCGGCAGGAATACAGCCAAGAGAAAGAGAACTCTGGAACAGAAGGCAGAGAGGAGCCTCTGCAATTGTCCAAGCCACTTCAACAAGGAAGGCACTCAGGAAGGCAGCAACCAGGGAAACCTTGGAACCCAGCTCCAGGCAAGAGGGATACTGGAGGGTCCATTCCCTGTACCTTTAAAGCAAAACCAGAGCCTCTGTGGAAGCTACCCAAGGACAAGGCCAAGCAGTTTGCCTGCACAAGGGGAGAAAGCTCTGAGCACTGACAAGGCATTGCTGGTAAAGAAGGTACGTCAGAATTACTTCCTAGCCAGAGACTTGTTGAAGATATTGTGCAACAATTGAAAGCTAGTGCTAATAAGTGCCGAGATAGCACGGCTGTAAAAGTAGCTCCTAACAGAAACACTTTCAATAAATGGTTTGAAGCTGATATAAATGCCATAGGGAAGAGCTTACGTAATAACCAATCTCCTACACTAGAGAAGGTCACGGCTAATGAGAGAGGAAACTTTCTAGAACAGCTGCAAGAGGTTATCCAAGGTTTGCAGTTCAAGGGTTCCCCTAAGCAGAGCTGTGATGAAGAGAGTGAGGATTATCGACGTAGCCAATATTCCTGAAACACTTGAATGCTATGAGATGGACTGTTCTCTGTGTAACATTGATCACTTAGATTTACGTTAAACAAGCTTTGTAGGAGACGAATACAAAGTTGTTTTGGCTGTTTAAGTTGCTGTGAAGAAACAGTTTTTGTGTACTTTATTTCTACTTTTCATTTGCTCCTGTTTCCTATTATTTTGGAAAGAAACTCTATGCTTTGCCTAAGCCTGTTGAACCCTTGTGAAAGGAAAAACCCCTAAATAAATTTATCTGTTCAAAAGACCCTCGTGCCACAACACATTTTGTTGAAGAGTGATACTTAAAAACTACAAGTCCCAGCAACCCTTGCTGCTACATAGTAGAAAGACACAACAAGATTGCGGTCACCCTTGCTATAGAGCCATTGGCCCTAGGCAGGGGAAGCGTGACAATGTTAACAGGAAGGGGAAAGAAAATGTATAAAACTGTTGAAATGGAATAAAGATTTGTGCCTGCTATAGGGAGCAGATGCCTGTTCTCGTGAGAATGAAATAATTAAATTCTTCACTGGACTCCTGGCTCTGGAATTCGATTTATTACCTTTATAACAGGGGGTAACCCAATGATTAAGGCTATATTGAGGGTTTGGGGCAAATGCAAGGGAGGTTATTAGGGGAGAAAAGAGTCTCTAAAAATGCCTTTATTTGTGGTAATGAGGATTTTTAACCTAGAATAATCTGTGGGAGGTTTGCCCAATAAAGGGTTGCTAAGATTGGGGCAGGTGTTGGAGACAGGGTGGAAGCTGTGGCAGTTTGAAGAGGTGAAGGATGGATATGGGTTGTCAGAAGGGGCTAGATATTACTAATTGCAATTCGGCCACTATTTATGACAAAGGGAAGTACCTCAGGACCTGTATAGGAACCCTACACCTTTTGAGGAATTGGAGAGGATCATTAAATCCAAGGTACTGCTATCTAAACTGTATGCATTACTGTTACCCATGCTGAACTAAAAGTCGAACTTCATTAGAGGATGGAAGGAAAAAATACCAGAGTGTGGGTGGAGAAAGGCTGGGGTGATATATACGAGGCAGGAAAAAAAAAGCACCAGGTACAGTATTACTGAAGAACAGTTTGAAAGTGCTTTATCGCACATATTGGACTCCGGTAAGACTTCATGCTGAGAATGAGAGGCATGGATCTATTGTTAATGAGATGGGGGAGGAAGGGGATTTGATGCACCCCCACAAAATGTACAAGAGTTTGGGGGGATGGTGGATCATTTTCCTAAGTTATGAGTATCCCAATGATGCATTTAACAGCAACTTCCTTTGGAGGCGAGACAGTGCTGCACGGAGCCCGTCGAGAGATGGGAAGGCTCCGCAACGGCTTCACCGGCACAGCCGCGGTTCCCTAAGAGACAGGGAACCGCAGCTGCAGAAGAAGGAGGCACAGGGCATAATCTGCAACAGGGCTGACATGGGGGAAGGGGAGGGGGGCTGGAAGGGAACTGACAAGGGTTCCCTGTCATCCAGCAGGAACAACCAGCATCGAACAAATCAATTTGTGTGGCGGCGGCACTCCAGTTGTTTTAATTTTAGATTTTGCCGCCTCTGCCTTCCCGCCGCTTTTTTTTGTTTTGCTGCAAGCATTCTTGAGGAGAAAAATGCAGTGGGAAAGCAGAGGCAGGGCAGAGGCGGTAAAATTTAAAATTAAAACAGCCAGAGTGCCCCCGCCACCGCCGGATGAGAGGTGCAGGTGGAGGGAGTGGGGACAGGAGGAGGACAAGGAGAGACAAAGGTGAGAGATGGAGGCAAAGGGGGAGGACAGGGGACAGGTACTAGACAAAGGGGAGAGACGGGGGCAAATGCTGGACAAAGAGGAGAGACAGGGGGACATACTGGATAGACGTGATAAATGCTGGACAGAGGGGAGAGACAGTGCGGGTTAGGGTTATAATGGGCTGATGGGGGGCTAGCACTGGTAAAGGAAAGATCAGGGGGGCTAGGACTGGTAATGGGTTGATTAGGGAAGGCTAGGACTGGGAATGGACTGATCAAGGGGGGGTTGGGACCACTGTTCCCTCTAAGCTGTGCGCGTGTGCGTGCGCGCACACACCTCACCGAGCGAGCGCACATACTTTATAAACGGAGCGCACAAAAATTACGGTTCTGATTCTGATAGAAAACAACACAGACGTCTTAAAATTTAAAAGTTGTTGTGTATTTACGGTTTTCACAAGTTCTACAATATTTTCTAGTGCAATCAATGTGGTGTACATACTGTATTCTGACGTGTAGTCAAATTTTAAAGTATATAACTCCGAGTGTCGTTATGTGGCGCACAAAAATTTAACCTTCCTTCAAAAGCTGCACAGCTGATATTTTATGCGCACACATCCTACAGAAAATTAGAGGGAACATTGGTTGGGACTGGTAATGGGCTGATTAGGGGGGTGTCTTACTTCAACAAAGGCTAACACACCTTGTTAATGAAGACGTGTAGTTTATTTATAATACAAAGCAGGGATAACTTGAATTTCACTTATTTAACTTCTTAATTCGTACTTATTTAGAAAGGCAAGTAATTCATATATCTACCTATGATTAGTTAAAAAGATATCTGGAAAACTATTAGAATAAAAGCACTTAATTACAGAATAGATAACTAGAAAGATAATTACAGAAGAAGAATATACTTCACCGAAAGAGTTCTACTTCATCTCCTGTCACACTTCGATTGAATGGATCCCTGATTCAACCAGACAAGAGAGACTTCTCAATTGGGAGTTTCTCTAGGCAATGCGTCCATTCCTAGATGAATCCATTTCTCTCTGTCTAGCTGAAAACAGGTACCCATTTTATCCAGTTGCAAGAACAATCCAGTTATTTCCTATCATGTGACACATACGTAGTATAGAGTCAGTTATCCATTAAGCACATCCAAGACACTGGCCAGGTGCTTGAAAATGCTCATGGGAGCCCCCCCCCCCCCCCCCACCCCGGTCTACATTACAATTGATGAATTCTTAGGAGAAATGTTTCCAAGGCAAGGTGAATTGTCCTGTTTTGTCCTGTTAATGGGTTTCAATTTGTCTGCTAGTAGAAAGGCTCCTAGGTGAAGTGTTCTTTTGTTCTCTGTAATGGGTCTCCATTTGCTTGCTAGGAGAAGGTCTCCTCCCTGATCTTTCCAGTATCTGTAGTTATGTAAATTGTTTCAACAGTTTCAAGTGCCCCTATTTACAGTTGAGGCATATTCACTACTGAGGCATAATCAATAGTCAAAATTCATCTGTACCACATTCGGTCCTTTGACTATTGATTGTGCCTATAAGATACTGGTAACATTGTGGGGACTTTGGGTGGATGAAATATAGTAATGAAACTGGGTATGCATTGAATAAAACAACATATCATAATTAATAAACAAATACAAATAATAATTCCCCCAATGATTTGTCTGAGGCTACCCATACTGGGCAGCCATCCAAATACCCAATCCCACCAATTAACATTAATATTTTGTTTAATATCTTTGGCTAGTTCTTGCAAAGCTTGAATATGAGACTGAATGGAAGTAGCATGATCAGTTAAATTAAAGCAACACATGCCTTCAAAATGTTCACATCCATAATTGTGTTTTAAAAGTAAATAATCTATTGCTACTCGATTTTGCAAGACTGCCTTCCTAGTACTACTTAAGTCAATAAATAATTCTTGTAAAGCAACTGAAGTATGATTAAGACTTTTTACCATGGTGCAAGCTAAAGCATTAATTGTGCGAGTGTTATATAGGGCTAAACCAGGCACTCCCAGAAGGGAAACGGCTGCACTGGTATATTCTACTTTAGAAAGTAAAGTGACTTTTGAATCACAATCTGCGGGTATCATAGCTGTTATTGTTCTTTTCTTTCTAATTTTAATTTTAGGAGAGGGTGGCATAATAAGTCCTAATCGACTAAGAGTGCAAGGTCCCCCTGTGAGATTTCCTGGAATATATGTATAAGTGGTATTACCACAAGACAATAACCACCCTATTGGCAGTTTAACATTTCTACCATAACTAGCTTGTACTATTGTATTATTACAATTCATAGTATTAGTTACATTTCTACATTTCCTAGTTGCATCACATAAAAGTATTATATCAATGTCCTTGGCAATTTCTTGTTGCATCTTTAGTTGTTGGCATTTCGGTATTTCATCAGGATTACATGTCATGTTATAACATACATCGCCTGGGGCGATATTATGGGTGATTATTTGAGTCATGTTATCCCAAAAATTGAAATTAGTGGGACAATCTCTGCAATATTCGTATAGCATGGGGTGTGTCCTTATATCTTCTTCATTTGCCCAACTGTCATTTTGTGTAGCTTTAAAATAGTACAAAAAAAACTCGAGCTGGTGTGGGTATTGCAATCAAACATGTAGTTAACAGATCCACTGGATTATGCATGTCCGAAAGGCAAAAGTTAGAAATGTTTAAAACTTTTCAGGCTAAATAAGTCCAGATATTCTGAGGTGGTTCTATCGCATCTGCTAAACGCTTGGGCAAGTGTAATTCGGGTTGGGTTACCACTTGCACTCTCCAGTAATAGACTTTCCATGTACCAAAGATCAGGCTAGTAATGAGTGCCCATGTCACTACATGGCATATGAAGGCTTGCTGGAACCGATCCCGGTCCTTGATAGAAATATGCTGGTTCATTGGTTCAGAAGGTGTAGAGATAAAGCCAAATGGCTTGTAGGTCTCAGCTATCTTTATCAGTTCCCCATGCAGTGGGGGACTCATTTCACCTGCACATTCAGAACTTTTTCCCATTGTACATCTGCCCCATAGACTCTAATAACTAAAATCTGGGGAACAGGTGACATAAGCAATTGGGCACATGATGTTCAGCAGAAAAAATCTGAGATACTAAAATTACAGTTACTTTCCAAGGAAACAATAACAATACATAAGAAAAAAAAAAATCATTCACAAAAAGTCCACAAAAGTCCAATAGTCCTTTTCCTATTTTCAGATAATTTGGCCTGCTTCTCAGCAGTTTTTCAGGACTCCGTAGCGTCATTTTCACCTTTCTCTGAAGTTTAAACTTGGCCTCTCTCAACAGTTGAACCTCTCATTCTCGTAGGTGGACATCTTGGCCTTTCTTTCATTGCGACACATTGAAGCAGATAGGGACTTCCTCACACGTTTCTGCGGTGCATAGTCCAGATCTCTCGGGATGGTCTGCTCCATCTGGACTCTGGCCAATTCCCTCTGCCGGAGTCTCTGGCTTAAAATTGGTGACATGGCTCCAGGCCTCATTCAGAAGAGCAGCGCCAATATTAAATGAAAAGACTAAAAATTCTAGATAAGACTTCACAATAAGACAAACTTAATTTCATCTATATTTACTAAGATCATATCCTACAAATAATAAATATTGCTTTTATAAACCTTCAGTGATCTACCAGCAACTATCTCGTATGGTATCAATCTCATCTCGCAGTCTGATTAACTCCTTGTCTCTCTATCACTGGAAATTCATTTTGCTTGTAGGAAATATTCCATTTTGCCCTTGACTGACCTTTACATGTTTCAGATCAGACAAGCTGCACACACGTGTTCTGTAATTTTGACAAGTTTTAGAATTATACCCAACTGTGTGAGAATTTGTCATCAAATCATCCCCCTTTGCCTCTGCATGCCTGGCCAGGACATACAGAGGAAAAGTGAGGCACAAAGCATCCGGAAGTACCACATGGCCAGTGTGGGTTTTTCCAGAGCTCATCAGGGTGCAAGGTGCACCTAGCCTGTCTCCAAATATCTATTTCTTCCAATTGTTGAGTATGACTTCCTGAATTGAAGCTTCTGGAGACGGCACAGTCAAATAAAGTGCTCATAATTTTTTGTTTACATATTCATTAGGAAAATACATCACTTCAAATTACCTTCATCAGTTTATTGTCTATCACAGTTTCTCCTTTAATATTCCACTTCATCCCTCCATAACACAACACTTTTTCATCACCTGCATCATTCCACCAACTACTTACATAGGTCCTTTTCCTGTTTCTTTTATACTACACTAATGTATCCTTATTTGGCAAGGCTGCTAAGAATATCAAACAATTGTTAATAACTTAAATTTAGATTCCTCAATGAGATAACAGTATGAGTAAACAGTGTCCCTTTCCCATCAACTTAATTGGTCCAGTGCTAAGTGGACATATGCTCATTCTAAAATAGGAACAATCTGGGTAAAATCCTTACAATATAAACTATCATTTTGCAGCATTCTATAACATCAATCCCAATAGAAAGAAATATGGCTCATCTCTCACGTATAACTAGAATCTGTCATATATCCTGTCCTCAGTGAGAGTGCTGTTAGACTGATTTTAAAATTGCAGTGTTCACAAGGATTTGTATAAGCTACTCATTATTTACGGGTTCAACAAGAGATCCTTTTGAGGTGAGAGATCCGAGAGGGTACAAGGCATTGGTGGCTAGGCCTCATCTTCAGGTTCTTCTTGGATTGCAAGGCATTCATGACTATCCTCGGGTTCTTCTCGGCCTATGCTTCCCCTGCCTATTTATGTCTCTTCAGAGGCATAAATATGCAAGGTTCCTGTTCTTCAGGCCTTGTGGGTCCTCAAGGAGTCTTAGAGCTTGGTAGCCCAGATCATCACACTGGAAGCAGCACATTTAGCCTAGGCTGTGGCCTCACCTTTCTGCCTCTCTCTCTCTCTCTTATTCTTTTTCTCAAACCTCTCCTGGATCATTGCTGACAAGCAAGATTTGGTTTTATCCAATCAACTCAAGTTCTCATTATTTTCTGGGAACTCAGTTCCATCTTTAATCTATATTTGTTCTATATAGCTTGAGAACAGAGCAATTTCATATCAGCCTCTGTCTAAAATTTCATCAAACTTATTAATATTTTAATTGCTGTGTGTGTACTGGACCTCTGCGTAATGTACTATTACCACAAGTGTCATAAGTGCAAGTGTATAAACTACCAACTTAATATCTCACAATGCTGCAACATATATCTGTTTTATATCTATTTTCTCAGGAACTGTACTGAAAATGAAATATAAACTTTTAGAACAAAGTACACTTTTTCTCTAGATAAATACAGGAAAACAGGTGTCCCTCAGTCGTTAGCACAAAGCTTAAAGTAATTATCTTGAACCTCACAGTTCAGGCTCAAGTGAGGTGAAACTTCTAAAAGGTGTTACTTTTCTTGGTTACATTTAAATTAACATGTTATCTTCAACACAGCCAGTAGAACGAACCATTGTCTTGTGTCCTTCATGCAAATGTGGCTAAACAATTAACCTATAGTTATAGCTGTTTATGTTTAACTATGCCCCCTGGGGTGCTTGCCACAGTTTAAAAAAAATCCTCCTTTAACTTTTAAGTTTGTTTGGTAGCATATAGAGTCAAAGACAAAGAATAGATGCATAACATATTAATGATAAAGATTACCCTCTCACTTACTAAGGATTCAATGCCCCACCGTCCTGTCAGGATTCTCAACCTCCACTTTGGAGGCAAAAAAAAAAACAGTTTCATGCCTCGTTTGTTTGATCTAGTCACTTCAGCATTCAGGGACTATAAAATCTACTGGAGTAGCCAGTAATGAAAGAAAACAGTTTTTTACTACAAACATTTGAATACAGAACAAATCAAAGCTTACAAGTGCTTTATACCTAACAGCTTATCTGATCAGAGTTTCTCTTAACCAGGGACCTTAAAAAAAAGGTCTTCACTTCTTCATAATCTTATAAGGATTTTCCATACAATTAATACTAACTGTACAGGATAGGCATTTTGTTCAAAGCACTGAATTAAACATCTTTGCAGCACAAGGTTACATATTTTCCTAAACAAAACTGATCTTGTATCAGTGGGTCAGAACTAATCATACAGAACAAATCAAAGCTTACAAGTGCATTATACCTGATCTTGTATCAGTGGGTCAGAACTAATCAAACAGAATTTCTTATCACCATGATCTATCATTAATCTCTTGTTGATTAAAATCCTCCACAGTATCTTCTAGATTAACTCCTCCAGGATTTTGGGGAGTACTCAGCACTTTCCTCCTATAAATTGGTTAGCAATAGACGTGCATTTTCTTTTTCTTTCTTTTTCCCCGTCTCCTACGGTATTTATACTGAGCCACCCTCTCAGCAACTTGCTGATAAATGTCTATTTTATCTGTCCATGCAATCAAATCTAATTTGCTAGAATTTGTCTGATGCATCTTACAATATGCAGACAACAAAAGCAATCTTCTTCTCCCTAAGGTACTCAATTCTGTTCCTTTTTCAGCAGGTATTTTTTTTTGGTATTTTTTTTTGCAAGCATGTAAGTATGTAAGGGCATTTACAGGTTCCGCATCTTTTAAAACAGATTCCCTATTCTCACTTAGTCCTGAACCGCAAGACCATTCTCTAGCTAACATTTCATAAGGCGCCTGATCCCATCCGGGGATATTTACAAAATTTACAACATCTTTATCTTCCATTACAGTCTTTGTACTATTTACATTTTTTACTCTTCTTTTCAACATTGTTATAGCCTTTCTTTTTATCGCACCCCACTTCTGGTACCAAATGTCTTACTTCAACAAAGGCTAACACACCTTGTTAATGAAGACGTGTAGTTTATTTATAATACAAAGCAGGGATAACTTGAATTTCACTTATTTAACTTCTTAATTCGTACTTATTTAGAAAGGCAAGTAATTCATATATCTACCTATGATTAGTTATAAAGATATCTGGAAAACTATTAGAATAAAAGCACTTAATTACAGAATAGATAACTAGAAAGATAATTACAGAAGAAGAATATACTTCACCGAAAGAGTTCTACTTCATCTCCTGTCACACTTCGATTGAATGGATCCCTGATTCAACCAGACAAGAGAGACTTCTCAATCGGGAGTTTCTCTAGGCAATGCGTCCATTCCTAGATGAATCCATTTCTCTCTGTCTAGCTGAAAACAGGTACCCATTTTATCCAGTTGCAAGAACAATCCAGTTATTTCCTATCATGTGACACATACGTAGTATAGAGTCAGTTATCCATTAAGCACATCCAAGACACTGGCCAGGTGCTTGAAAATGCTCAAGGGACCCCCCCCGCCCCCCCCCCGGTCTACATTACAATTGATGAATTCTTAGGAGAAATGTTTCCAAGGCAAGGTGAATTGTCCTGTTTTGTCCTGTTAATGGGTTTTAATTTGTCTGCTAGTAGAAAGGCTCCTAGGTGAAGTGTTCTTTTGTTCTCTGTAATGGGTCTCCATTTGCTTGCTAGGAGAAGGTCGTCTCCCTGATCTTTCCAGTATCTGTAGTTATGTAAATTGTTTCAACAGTTTCAAGTGCCCCTATTTACAGTTGAGGCATATTCACTACTGAGGCATAATCAATAGTCAAAATTCATCTGTACCACAGGGGGCTAGCACTGGTAATGGGCTGAGGGGGCTCTAGCTATGGAAATGAGCTGATTAGGGAAGGCTAGGACTGGTAATGGGCTGATGCGGGGTAGGACTAGTAATGGACTGATGGGGGCTAGCATTGGAAATGAGCTGATCGGGGAGGTTAGGACTGGAAATGAGCTGATCGGGGAGGCTAGGACTGGTAATGGACTGATGGGGGGGTAGGACTAGTAATGGGCTGATTAGGGGAGGCTAGCACTGGTAATGGGCTGAGGGGGGACTAGCACTGGAAATGAGCTGATTAGGGGAGGCTAGGACTGGTAATGGACTGAGGGGGGCTAGCATTGGAAATGAGCTGATCGGGGAGGCTAGGACTGGAAATGGGCTGATTAGGGGAGGCTAGGACTGGTAATGGGCTAATTAGGGGAGGCTAGCACTGGTAATGGGGTTGAGGGGGGACTAGCACTGGAAGTGAGCTGATTGGGGGGACTTCAACTGGAAATGGGCTGATGGTGGGGAGTGGAGGATAGAGCTGCTGGCCTTGGAAGAAAACTGGGGGCTAGGGCTACAAATGGGCTGATTGAGGGGATGGGAGAATGGAACTGGAAGGGAGTGGATGCTGAGAGGGGCTGCTATGGTATTTGGACTAGAAGGAGGTGAACAATGGGGAAGGAGGGGGACTAAAAGGGAATGGACACCAGTGGCAGTCATGGGAATGCAAGTTGACATTAGAAGGTACCGGGAGGGAGGACTGGAAAGGGGCTGATACTGGGAAGGGTTTCAGGGACTGGAAATAGGCTGATGGAAAGAAGTGAAGAAAACAAAAGAAGAAATAAGAAATGGCAGGTGGACCATAGACAACAGAAAGAGAGCTAAGAGAAGACAGGAAATCAGAAGCCTCAGATCGGGACCAGCATGATCAGAGAATAAAATGGTCAGACAACAATGGTAGAAAAAATAATTGTATTTAAATTTAGTGATTGGACTTTGTGCTATTTTTATATTTTACACAGTATTGGGGAACTGCATCTCTTATTTATCTGATGTTGCACTGCATGTGGACTCTGGCTTCTTGGGGTTTCAGTTTAAATTTTATCTACATATTTTTATTTTTACTTTACATTATGGTTACTTATTCTGTACTTGGTGAGGGTCGATGTTGTGAGTGTGTGACTGAGGCCAGGTGTTCTGATAACATGAAGTTTGTACATAAAGATCTATACTGTACTGTAGTAATTTGACATCGGCTGATGGTGGGGCTAGGAAAGGACTAGAATTGGGCTGATGGGGGGCTGAGATTAGAAATTAGCTGATAGAGGGACTCGGATAGGACTGGAAATGGATGGGGGGAGCTAGGACTGGAAATGGGCTGATGGTGGGGCTAGGATAGGATTGTAAATGGGCTTATGGGTGGCTAGGACTGGAAAAGGGCTGATGCGGGGACTAGAAGGGAGCGGATGCTGGGTGGGGCTGGAACTAGAATGGAGCTGATGTTGGGGGAGGATTAGAATGGGATGGAGCTGGGAGAGTGAAATGGAGAGGGGAAAATTTTTTTGTGTGGGAGGGAAGACAAATCTACAATTGGCCGGGTATTGGGAGAGTAAGTGGGGATTGAGGATGGAGGGGTAAAATTTGAGTGGATGAAATAGGAATGAGGAAAGAGCAAAAGGAGAAAGATTGGTATGTTAAAGCAGATGTAGAGAGAGAATGGAAAAAAAACTAGAAGAGAGAAGAAAGGACAAATGGACAGCAGACGATGGAGAGTTAGCAGAAGACACGAAGAAACCAGAAGAAAGTGGCTGGAGCAATTGCAACTGAAAAAAAATGCACAAAAGGTAGAAAAATATCTCTTTATTTTGAATTTATTAACCGGAATATGTCAGCTCTGGGAAATGTGCATCATTAACATCTGTACTTTGTTTAGTACAAGAGGAAATTAATTTATAGTTTTATTTCTACAGTGTTGTTGTACATTCCAAGTTTGGCTTTTGGGGTTCCCAGTTTATTGTCTTCTTGTTTCTAAATTGTGATTCCTTGTTTGGTGATGGTCTGTGTTCTGCATGTGTAACTGAGCTGAGGTATTCTGTTTATGTAATTCCTATTTGACATTGCCACTTGTTCTCTTTCCCCAGTAGGTCATGTATTGTTATTCTCTGAAATGTATTGGTTTAATATTTGCAGTGTTGCCTTTTGATAGGTAATGGTGCTTTGTGAGTCCTGGTAGTGCTGTTACGATACGGCGGGTTTGCTATGGGTTCTAAAGGGGCGGTGTTCCTAATGTGCTTGGCAGTTGGCACTGGATTATAGTAATGTAGAAATCTTTTAGTCTTTCTCTATCCATACTCTCATTAAGAGGCATGTTTACTAAAAGTTAGCGTATAGTAACATTATGCAAATATTTATGCAAATGAGGCCCCGCACCCAGTCTCCCCATATGGCCCCACACCCCCCTTGAGCCACCCCTGGGTATGGTATGGTAGGTTTGCTCTTTGTTGTAGGGTTTTATATTAGTTCACAGTACAGTACAGTATTAGTTCACAATATGCCTGGTACTGGAGAATAGTGGTGGTTGTTGTTGTTAGTGAGATGATCAGAATCATTTTTTTTTTTTTTTTAAATATTGAGTTCTGTGGGTGAATGTCCTGGTTCTGCTCTGTACCCACTGTGGATGCAAATTATATGTTGAAAAAGAAAAAGCAAGAACCATAACACAGTTTATAACAACAAAATAAAAATGAGTAATAGTTTAGTTTTATAAACTGTGCTGTTGATTCTTGCTCTCTTTTAGTTCCTTGGCATGCAAACAGGACCGTACCTAGCCCTGTGCAAGCGGTGCAGCCACACAGGGCGCAAAGGCTTGGGGGGCGCATTTCGGCTTTCTGCTGTTGCCCTGCAGCCGCTGGCAGGACAGTTCACACAAAAAATCAGTTGGTCACTGAACGACAAAGTACACTCAATAAGACAAGATATATCATTCACTTTCAACTATATGAAGGATCAGAATTAGCATACGAGGTCTCAGTATAAAAGAACACTGCTGTCTCTAAGTTAGCACCTAATACCAGCAATCGTGTTGTATTACATCAATGACCTCATGCGTATAATGTAAAAAACAAAACAAAACAAAACTCAGTCCTTGTGATGTTAATACTTAAGACGAATCTAATTCAAAGGTAGAATGATATACTCAGCTTCAAAAAAGGACTGGTTTAAATCCTCTAATTCACAAATGATCCCAACGTACAGTCCCGGCCAGACGTTTCAGATTAATTTCTTCAGGGGACCGTTAAAAAGCTGTAGAAAACAACAAAACAAACCCTATTAAACCATCACCCTCACAAAACTATACAATATTAGAAAACCCATAACCAAAACCTTTCTTACCACCGATGCTGCCCGCGTTAGCTCACTATTCTACACTGGCTGACAAATATCTACCGCCAGCAAAAAAAAACGCCGCGCATGCGGGTTGTATGCTACCTACTTCATTTTTAAACCCCCAATACCTAACGCTTACCAATCCTGGCTCACCGCCTAGAAACACCAATTAACAACAAAACTATATCATAGAATAACTATTCTCCTCAGTACATAATGTTAATTTATACACATGCCAAGCATTCTATCTGTCCATTCAAACCCTTCGGAGACGAAAGTATTTAAACTAAAGATCAGCCGTTGTTCCCGCTTAATAAGTGTTTGATCCAAAGTCTTCCCCTGGCTACCAACCAGTATTTGCTCTAGACACAAACATCTCAACTGTTCAAATGTATGGGCATTCTCTATGTAATGTTGAACCATAGGAGCCTCTAAACATTTACAATTTAAACGACTGCGGTGCTCTCTCATACGTATGCGGAACGGACAAATTGTCTTTCCTATATAGCAAAGGCCACCTCTCCATTCTCATTCTCATTCCCCAACCCCATCCCTTTCTAGTCCTCCCCCAAAATCAGCTCCCTTATAGTTCTAGACCCACCCAGCATCCACCCCCTTCTAGTCCCATTCTCCCAAGCCTCCACATCAGCCCATTTCCAGTCCTAGCCCCACATATGCTCTTTTCCAGTTCTATTCCAGCCCCCCATCAGCCTATTTCCACTCCAAGCTAACCCCATCAGCCCATTTCCAGTCCTATTCCAGACCCCATCAGCCCATTTCCAGTCCTATTCCAGACCCCATCAGCCCATTTCTAGTCCTATTCCAGCTCCTCATCAGCCCATTTCCAGTCCTAGCCCCCATATGCTCTTTTCCAGTTTCATTCCAGTCCCCTATCAGCCCATTTCCACTCCAAGCTCCCCCATCAGCCAATTTCCAATCCAAGCCCCCTCATCAGCCCATTTCCAGCCCTATTCCAGCTCCCAACAGCCCACTTCCAGTCCTATTCCTGCTCTTCATCAGCCCATTTCCAATTTTAGCCCTCCCATCACAGCCCATTTCCAATCCTAGCCCCCCCACCATCACAGCCCATTTCCAGTCCATGTTTCACCCCCCCACCATCAAAGCCCATTTGCAGTCCTAGTCCCCCCCCCTACCCACAATCATAGCCCATTTGCAGTCCAATCACCCCCCCCTCACAGCCCATTTGCAGTCCTAGCCCTCTCCCCACCATCACAGCCCATTTC
Organism: Ichthyophis bannanicus; assembly: GCA_033557465.1. Taxonomy (NCBI): domain Eukaryota; kingdom Metazoa; phylum Chordata; class Amphibia; order Gymnophiona; family Ichthyophiidae; genus Ichthyophis; species Ichthyophis bannanicus. The sequence continues at coordinate 844,573,207 of CM066036.1, read as the reverse complement.
CAGTCTGTTCCCCCCCCCATCACAGGCCATTTGCAGTACGTTCCCCCCCCCCCCACCATCACAGCCCATTTCCAGTCCAAGTTCCCCCCTGATCACAGCCCCGCAGACATCTAAGGGGCTTCAGAGGGAGCCACGCAGCTGCCAGCGTGAAGAGCTTTTTCCTTCATGCGGGCAGCTGTTTCAGTGAAGCCGTGAATGCCAGGAAAGGTTAAAGGCAATGCCCTTTAACCTTTCCCGGCTTCACTGAAACAGCCGCCCACGTAAAGGAAAAGGCTCTTCACGCTGGCGACTGTGCAGAGGGAGCTGGGGCCTCGCGCGGGCTTCTCTGGCTCCCTCTGAAGCCGTCCACTGTGCTATAATGGAGTTCGCGCGGGGCGCCCTGAAGCACAGGGCCCTGTGTGAACAACATTATCGCTCAATGGACGGGCCGGCCCTACTGCTGCATAACTAATCTTCCACCGACCCCGATATGCTCATATAAGCTCTCGTCTGAAGTCACTTCATTGGTTCTCCTTCCATTTCTGTATCCAATTCAAACTCCTCCTTCTGACCTTTAAATACATTTATTCTACTGATCTTCACTACCTTTCCTCTATCCTCTCTCCCTACACCCCTCTTCATGAACTCCGCTGTTCTTCTGGCTTGCTTTTCTCTGTGCCTTTTTCTTCCACTGCCAACTCCAGACTTCAATCCTTTCACTTTGTTGCTCCTTATGCCTGGAACAAAATACCCAAATCTGTATGTCAAGCTTCATCTCTGCTCTTTTTCAAATCCATGCTTAAGGCTCACCTCTTTGAGGCTGCTTTTGGATTCTGATCCCTTGTTCTATTTGTGTCTCCTTACCTTTCCCTATTTGTTCCCTTGTTCTCAGCTATTGTATTGTCTGTCTTGATTAGATTGTAAGCTCTGATGAGCTGGGACCATCTTTAACATGTATCTGTACAGTGCTGCTTCCGCCTTGTAGCAATATATAAATGATTAATAGTAGTAGTGGTAGTTCTCCAGGACCAAGCAGGAAGTCAGTCCTCACATATGGGTGACGTCGGCGCCGACGGAGCCCTCGTGCGGAGCATTTTCCCAGCTTTCAAAGAAAGCCTTTGGGAATTGCAGCACGCATGCGCGGTCCCCTTCCCGCCCAAGGGTGCCATCTTGCTCAGTCTTCTTTTTTCCGCGGAGCCCGACGGACGTAGTTCGTTTTTCCCCGAGGAAAAAGTTGATTTCCCTGTTTTTTTCTTTTTCTACCTTCGGTTCGATGCCGGATCCTTTTCCCGCCTTGGCCCGATACGCCGGTATCGAGTCCACTCTCTCTTTTTCGGTTTTTGTCCTTTGTGACTAGCATTCGCGCCATTTTTCTTTTTTCACTGGCAGCCTGGTCTTTTGACCTCACAGGGGCCCTTTTTCCCCCGATGGCTACCAGCGGGTTTAAAAAGTGTGATCGGTTTAAGAAACTTATGTCTCTTACCGACACACATGACTGCTGCCTCCGCTGCCTAGGAACCCGATCATGACCCGATGATCTGTGGTCCGTGTGGCAAAATGTTCTCTAAGGCGTTGAGGAGTCGGCAGCACCAGAAGGATAGGATCTTCTCTGACTCTGCGTCCGGACGGGCCCGGACCTCGTCAGAGGCCTCGACGTCTCGGGACTCCGGCCCCGAGCAGCGTCAGGGTTCCTCTGAGCGGGGGTCTCCTTCGTGGGAACATCGCAGGAAGAAGAAACCCGCGAAGGCGGCGTCGGTGGACGCTCCTGGTTCCTCGAGGGCCAGGTCGCATAGCCACGATAGCCATCCCGGGTCTTCGGAGTCGGAAAGGCCTGCCAAGCATCCTCGTATCGAGATGGAGTCTCCTGGACACGTGAGTGCTGTAGTCCTCGTGGACTCTCCTCCAGGGAAGCCGACGTCGGGCCCGACGCCGTCGGGGCCTGAGTCGGGGGCTGCTGGGTCTCCTGAGCTCGGACTCAGGTTGACCGCCTTGGAGAGCAGCCTCGCTGCCTTCATGGAACAGCAGCGGGCATTGATCGCCGGTCTCACCAGTGCATCTGCTCCGACCACCGGGACCTCGACGTCCAAGTCGACCCCGGAGGCCGAGCCGATCCTCGAGTCCATGCGGGCTCGAGTTGATCCTCAGCCACGGTCTCCCTCGGCTTCCTGTTCGGGACCGAGGTCGTCGACGCCGATACCCTCGGCGTCGGGGCGGATGGCATCGGTGCCTGCCCGACCGGAGCCGCTCGATTCCTCCTCCGAGGAGTCGGGCTGGGAGACAGAGGACGAAGAGTCACCCGACACTTATCGGACTCGGTGTGTCCCATCGGACTCGGTGTGTCCCATCGGACTCGCTGGAGTCCGAACCTCGGAGACGATCCCCACCGGAGGATACCCGGTTCTCGGACTTCGTGCGGGATATGGCCAAGGCCTTGGCCTTTCCCGCGGATCCCGAGGAGGAGCCTCAAGCCGAGGAGCTCGAGGCCCTCCAGTATGACTCTCCCCCAAAGGAGGCCTTTACTGTACCGGTTCCTCCAATGCTGGAGCGGCTGCTCTTCCGCATGTGGGAGACCCCGGCCTCGACGCCGGTGTTAAGCAAGCGGGTCGATTCCATCTATTGAGTCCGCAAGAGCCCCGGGTTCCAAAAGGCATAATTACCGCACCACTCCATGGTTGTGGAATCGGCCATGCATCGACTGAAAAGTCAAAAGATGCACTCCTTGGTGCCTCCCGGCCGGGAGGCCCAGAACCTGGATGCCCTCGGTAAGAGGTGCTTCCAGGGCTCTATGCTTGCTTGCCGTGTCCAGACTTACCAGCTCTACATGGGCATGTATCTCCGAGACCTGGCAAAGGAGATTGCCGGGTTCTCTGCTGGTCTCTCCGAGGAACCTTTTGCAGCGGTTCCAAGCCTTGTCCACTGGTATTCGAGAGTGCTCGGTTTATCTCTCGAGCAGCCTACGATGGCTTCGAGGCTTCGGCCCAAGTAGCCGGGGCCGGCATTGGTGCCCGCCGACAGGCTTGGCTACAGTCATCCGACCTCGAGCCATGGGTGCAGGACAAGTTGGTCGATGTCCCCTGCCGAGGAGAAAACCTCTTTGGCAAGCCCATGGCTGAAAAGGCTGCAGAACTCGAGACCGAGACTCTGACCAGGACTAGGCTGTCCAGAAAAACCTCTGCCCCTTCTCAGAAGAAGAAGGGCTCGGGGAAAAAAGACCTTTTACCCGAGGAAGTCCTCTGCCTATAAACAATACCCTCATTATCAGGCCTCTGCAGCTCCCCAACAGGGTCAGCAGGCCAAGGGGCAGGGTCATGGGCCCCGTAGGCAGAAGGCCCCCAAGCCACCAACACCGGCCCCTGCTCAGCAGGGTGGGGGTTTTTGACTCAGCAAGCATAGCCTCTTCTCCTCAGCTGGCTCACATCAGCACAGGAGGCCGGCTGGCCCACTTTGCCCACAGGTGGTCAGCCGTCACATCAGATACCTGGGTGCTCCATATAGTCCAAAAGGGCTATCTTCTCCATTTTCACCAGGTACCTCCCTCCTATTTTCCAGGGGAGCCTCCAAGACTCCCTCTGCACAGGGACCTACTCCTTCAGGAGTTAGCAAGTCTGCTAAAGGACCAGGCTGTGGAACCGGTGCCCCACCACCTGAGAGGTCATGGCTTTTATTCCAGGTACTTTCTGGTACCAAAAAGAACAGGAGGCCTCCGACCCATCCTAGACTTGCGCAACCTCAACAAGTTCCTGGAGAGGGAAAAGTTCAAGATGCTTACCCTTGGAATCCTGCTGCCCTACCTCCAGCAGGGAGATTGGCTATGCTCCTTAGATCTAAAGGATGCTTATACTCACATCCTTATTCATCCAGACCACAGACAATATCTCAGATTTGTTGTGGGGGGAAACCACTACCAGTACAGAGTACTTCCCTTTGGCCTAACCTCCGCTCCCAGGGTGTTCACCAAGTGCCTGGCGGTGGTGGCGGCCTACCTGAGGCTTCAAGGTCTTTTTGTGTTTCCATACCTGGATGACTGGCTCATAAGGGGCCAGTCTTCCCAGGAGGCCAGTCAAGCCACCCTTCGCACTGTGGCTCTGCTTCAGCACTTGGGGTTTGTCATAAACTTCGCAAAGTCCACTTTGCTCCCATCCCAGAACTTGGAATTCATAGGAGCAAGGCTAGACACTTTTCAGGCGAGGGCTTTTCTGCCAGTGGACAGGGCCCTCCGGTTGATGGATGTAGCCAGGCAGTTTCACAGCAATTCCCTGGTCTCCGCCAGGCAATTCCTGAGACTTCTTGGCCATATGGCTTCCACGGTTCATGTAACCCCCAATGCCCGCCTGCACATGCGGCCTGCTCAGTGGAGCCTTCGAACTCAGTGGCATCGGGCCACAGGGAGCCTTGCAGACTCGGTGAGAATATCCACCCTGCTCGTCTCCTCTCTACAATGGTGGCTTCATCTTCCGAATCTGGTACTCGGAGTGGATTTTCAATCCCCTCCGCATTCTCAAGTGCTGACAACAGATGCTTCTCTTCTAGGTTGGGGAGCACATTGCCAAGGGGCATGTACTCAGGGTCTCTGGACTCCTTGGGAGGCTGCTCAGCAGATAATCTTCCTGGAGCTACGGGCAATACGCCTAGCTCTGAGAGCCTTCTCCCACCTCACATCTCACCAGTCTGTACTGGTCCAGACGGGCAATCAAGTTGCCATGTTCTACGTGAACAAACAAGGAGGCACAGGCTCCTTCCTTCTCTGTCAGGAGGCACAACGGCTGTGCTCTTGGGCCGTCAATCACAGAATCCTCCTCAAGGCTGTCTACCTCCCCAGTCAAGAAAATTACCTGGCGGACAGACTGAGCTGGATCCTGCAACCACACGAATGGAGATTGAATCCACACCATGGATCTCTTCTCCAGCCCTCTGAACCGGCAACTCCCGAGATTCTGTTCCAGACAACCGCATCCTCTCAGAGTAGCAGCGGATGCCTTTCTGATTCCGTGGTCCCATGGCCTACTATATGCGTTTCCTCCCACGCCACTAGTGTCTCGAACACTGTTCAAGGTCCTCAAGGACAGGGCCTCAATGATTCTGATAGCCCCAGGTGGCCGAGGCAGCCGTGGTTCCCACTCCTGCTGCAACTGGCGGTGGACAGTCCTCTTCCTCTGGGGATTCAACACGATCTCCTGTCTCAGGACTAGGGGTCTCTCTTGCACCCCAACCTCCAGTCCCTTCATCTGATGGCCTGGCTGCTGAAAGGGTAGTCCTGGCTCCCCTACTCCTGCCTAGAGAGGTGGAAGATGTAGTCTTAGACTCTAGGCGGCAATCCACCAGGAAATCCTACGCTCTTAAGTGGCGTAGATTCTCCGCATGGTGTGCTCAGCACAGTGAGAATCCCTTCTCGTACTTGGTAGCGGTAGTATTGCAATATTTGCTTTACCTCTCCAATCTAGGCCTTAAGTCCAACTCTGTCAGGGTTCACCTCAGTGCTCTCTCAGCGCACCACTCGCCGGTGGACGGGAGGCCTCTTTCCAACCACCCTTTGGTGGCTCGTTTTTTCAGAGGCCTCCTCCTGCTTAAGCCTCCTTTGCGTCCACCAGCCCCTGAGTGGGATCTGAATGTGGTCTTACAGCGGATTACTTGTCCGCCATTTGAACCTATGGCTACCTGCCCTCTCCGTTTTCTCTCCTGGAAAACCTTGTTTCTGGTAGCTCTTACCTCTGCTAGGCGAGTGAGTGAACTTCAGGTACTAGTGTCTGATCCCCCTTACACTAGGTTCTACAGGAATAGGGTAGTCTTACGGACTCACCCGAAGTTCCTGAGCGGTCCTCCAGTTTAGTCCTCCACAATCGGGTAGTGCACCTCCTCCTGCAGCCTGGAGACTGGACCAATCAAATCTTCTGTAGGATGTATGCAGACGGAGCTCCCATAAGCTCCCAGTGTGTCCAGTCTCCTTGCAGCTTGAGGACGTGTGTGCCTGTGCTGGGCACACTTAGTGACACTTGGGGGAGCAACACTAGTTAGTCTTTTTGGGGTTTACTTTATTCCCTTTAATTCTTTACCTTTTCTTTGCCTAGGTAGCTGTTTCTTTAATTTCTTACAAAAAAAAAAAAAAAGACACAGACACAGGGGGCCTCCTGGTGTGAGAAGCCAGTCCTGCATTGGGCTCCTGACTTCCTCCCGGAGTAATTGGACAGCCGGTATTGAGCTCTCCCCTAGACTGCACGGGGAAGAGCTCTACCTGTTACAGGATCCCTTTTCATCTGAGCTGCTGGCTGCCTCCGTTGGTGTTTTTCTGCTGCGGTAGGAACTTTACTTTACTTCCCTTCCTCGGGTGATGCAGCGCGCTCCCGTTGCTGTTTTCAGCGGGTCTGTCAGCTGCCCCGACGTCCCGCCGCGGTGGTGAATGCTCAGACTAGGTTTTTGTATTTTTTCCCTTCATTTGGACCCCGTTTCCTTTATTCTCAGTTTAATCGCGTTTATTTTGTTTTTTCGCGCCGTTTTTCAGCGCGGGTGCTCGAGTGCGGCGGCCATTTTGAAGCACTGAAGGGAACTTTTACTTGCCAATTTTTAACACTTGTGCACGGGTCCCCCTGGCATTTTTGGCATTTTTTAGGGTGGCGATTTTGATAGGGGCATTCCCAAGCTTCTAGGGAGTGTTTTATTTAAAAAAAAAAAAAGTGTTCATTTTCATCGGGTTAGCCCTTTTAGCGTTGGCTTTCCCTGTTTCTGCCTCCCTTCTCTTCCGCTTGGCGGGGGGTTTTCAGCACATGGCTGCCAGACCGCAGTGCGTGATTTGTGGGTCACGCAGGGGTGCAGTGACTGACTCTGGCATCTGCAGAGGCTGTGCCTCAGCTTCTTCAGACCTGGAGCATTCAATTGAGCTGAAAGAGCTGCCCGTCCCGGATGATGCTCCTCTGGCTGCGGAGAGTGTCCCCTCATCGGGCTCTCGTCCATCTGGTTCGGTACCCCCGCCCAACGGGGCTGTCCCTGAGTTACAGCATACGGCTTTGGCAGCTCCCCCTGTAGATTTTTCCCCGGATTTCGTTCTCCTCATGCATCAGGCCTTCCGCCTGAGCCGTTCCGGTCAGCTGCCGGAGGCTTAGCCCGCGCCCTTCCTCTCTTGTTCCTCGGGGGAGGTTCAGCGCTCTTCTCAGCCTGCCGCCAAGCGGCTCAGGTCTGTGGACCCGGAACAGGACACCATTTGTTTCCCGGTTGGAGAGGCGGATGGTGATCCTGAGACTGAGGCTGACGAGTTGGAGGACGGGAAGATCCCAGAGCCGGAAGATCAGGCTAGGATTATTCGCGTGTTTCGTAGGGAGGAGCTAGTCCCTTTGATCACGGAGTCTCTTCAGACCCTTAACCTGGCTGTGGCTCGGCCTCTGGAGGAGGATAGCTTAGAGGACCCTCTCATTCAGGCGGTGCGGGACTCCCAGGTGGTGTTTCCTGTGCACCGGGTAGTAGTAGAGCAAATGATCCAATCTGAGTGGGATCAACCAGAATCCGGTTTGAAGGGCATTCGGACCATGAATCGTCTTTACCCCTTGGCCGACAAAGACAAGGACTTGTTCAAGTCACCGCGTGTGGATGCTGCGGTGTCGGCGGTGACTAAGAAAACCACCATCCCGGTTGAGGGCGGTGCGGCCTTAAAGGATGCACAGGATAAGAAGGTTGATAATTTGTTGAAACAAGCCTTCGATACCAACGCCTTGTCCCTTCAAGCCTCCATTTGTGGGGCGTGGGTTGCTCGGGCTTGCTTACGCTGGTCTCAGCGTCTGCGCTCGGTCTCCAGCCTGGATCAGCAGGGGTTGCTGGAAGTTACCCGCATGGAGTCCTGGTCGGCGTACCTGGCGGATGTGCATTATGATTTGATCCGTTCCTTGGCTAATAGTATGGCTTCCGTGGTGGCGGCACGTCGGTCCATCTGGTTGCGCAACTGGGCGGCCGACGGATCTTCCAAGTCTCGCCTTAGTAAGCTGCCCTTCAAGGGCAGGTGGTTGTTTGGTGAGGCTCTGGACAAATTGGTCAAAGACCTTGGTGAATCTAAGGGTGGTAGGCTACCGGAAGATAAGCCTAAACTCAATAGAACTTCGCCCTCTACGCGCGGTCAATTTCGGGATTTTCGCAGGTTTCGCTCTTCCCGCCTGTGGACCTCCCAGCGCGGTCGCTTTGGGGCCCGTTCTCAGGGGTTTCGTGGTTTCCGAGGAGCAGGACGAGGCTTCTCCGGAGCCTCATCCTCTTCGTCCTCTTCCTTTAATCGCAAGCCACAATGAAGCAAGGCGGGCTCTGGAAGGAAGCCCGGTCATAGGGGGTCGCTTACGCGATTTTCTTCCTTCTTGGGCCCAAATTACTTCAGATCAGTGGGTGTTGCAGATTATCGAAAAAGGTTATGCGCTGGAGTTTGCCTGCCCGCTCCAAGATTCCTTTGTTCTGTCTCCCAGCAAGGGCGATCAAAAGACGCGGGACATCCGCGTGACCCTACATCGGCTCCTATCCCTGGGGGCGGTACTTCCCGTTCCTCCTTCCGAGAGAGGCGCCGGTCACTACTCCATCTATTTTGTGGTTCCCAAAAAGGACGGTTCCCATCGTCCAATCTTGGATCTCAAGGGCGTGAATCGTGCTCTCAAGGTACCGCACTTCCGGATGGAGACCCTGCGGTCGGTCATCGTGGCGGTGCGTCAAGGAGAGTTTCTCACGTCCCTCGATCTCTCCGAGGCTTATCTACACATCCCCATCCGGGCGTCGCATCAAAGGTTTCTCCGCTTCGCCTTTCCATGGGGCCACTTCCAATTTCGGGCCATGCCGTTTGGTCTTGCCACGGCTCCCCGCACCTTCACAAAGGTGATGGTGGTGGTCGCGGCGGCCTTGTGCAAAGAGGGTATCCTCGTCCACCCGTATCTCGACGATTGGTTGATTCGAGCAAAGTCCAACCACGAGTGTGCGCAAGTCACGAACAGGGTGGTTGCCCTGCTGAGATCTCTCGGCTGGGTGGTGAACGAACGCAAGAGCCGCCTGTGCCCGACTCAGGACCTCAAATACCTGGGAGTACGTTTCGACACGGCGCGGGGCTTGGTGTGTTTACCGGAGCGCCGTGTTCTGGCTTTGCGGAGTCTCGTCCGCCTCTTCCTGGGGATGCCCGCTCCATCCGCGTGGTGGTACCTTCGGCTCCTCGGCACGATGGCGGCGACCCTGGAGGTGGTGCCTTGGGCGCGGTTCCATATGCGTCCGCTCCAGAGTGCTCTACTACGTCGTTGGTCCAACCAGTTCGACTCGTTGAACATGAGATTGCCTTGCCCGAAGCCGGTTCGCCGGTCGCTCCGGTGGTGGCTATCCTCCAAGAACCTGAAGCGGGGGATTCCTTTGGAGCCTCCTCTTTGGGTTCCGTTCCCAATGGATGCCAGCTTATCGGGCTGGGGCGCTCACTGCGAAGCCCGCTTCACGCAGGGGGAGTGGTCTCCCCTGGAGGCCTCTTGGTCGATCAACCGGCTCGAGCTGCGGGCGGTGCTGCTCGCCCTATTAGCCCTCGAAGCCCTGGTCCTCGGGCGGCCTGTGCGAGTTCTCTCGGACAATGCGACCACAGTAGCTTACATCAACCGCCAAGGGGGCACCGGCAGTGTGGCCCTGGAATCGGAGGCGAGAGCTTTGTTCACTTGGGTGCAGACTCGTCTTCCGGCGATCTCGGCAGCGCATATTGCAGGCACGGACAATGTTCAGGCCGATTTTCTCAGCAGAGTGCGGGTAGACCCCGGAGAGTGGGAGCTAAACCCGCAAATTTACGCGCAAATAGTTCGTCGGTGGGGTCCGCCCGTCATGGATCTCATGGCGACGTTTCAGTCGGCCAAGACGGGGCGCTTCTTCAGCAGGCGGCGAGAACGCATGTCCGAGGGGCTCGACGCTCTAATTCAGCCGTGGCCAACCTCCGGTCTTCTTTATGTCTTTCATCCGTGGGCTCTGATCGGCCTGGTCGTTCAGCGCATCGAGGGCCACCGGGGTCGAGTGTTACTGGTAGCCCCGGATTGGCCCAGGAGACCCTGGTATGCCGACCTGGTCAGGCTGCGCGACGGCGTTCCTTGGCTCCTGCCCGCGTTGCCGGATCTTCTTCTTCAGGGGCCCTTGCGGATGCCCCAAGTGGGTCGATTCTCGCTTACGGTTTGGCCATTGAGAGGGCTCATTTAAAAAAGAAGGGTTATTCCCCCGCGGTGATTGCCACCCTCCTTCGGGCGCGGAAAACGTCCACCTCTCTTACTTATGTACGCGTGTGGAGAATCTTTGAAGACTGGTGCTCCCGGCGCGGTGTCCGTGCAGCGACGGTTTCCGTGTCCGTCGTTTTAAGTTTTCTTCAGGATGGGTTTGATAAGGGCCTTGCTGCTAGCTCCCTGAAAGTCCAGTTGGCGGCTCTCTCCTGTTACCGAGGCAAAGTGTTGGGGCTTCCCCTCGGGTCTCATCCTGACGTCCGTCGTTTTCTTACGGCGTTTTTTCATTTGCGGCCTTCGCGCAGGATCTTCGTTCCTCCGTGGGACTTGAACCTCATGCTGCGGGCCCTGGTTCGCGAACCTTTTGAGCCCCTGCGTAGGGCGTCTCCGAAAGATCTCACTCTGAAGACGGTTTTTCTAGTGGCCATCTGCTCGGCGAGGCGTATTTCCGATCTCCAAGCGCTGTCGTGCAGGGAGCCCTTTTTGTCGTTTTCCCAGGATCGGGTGGTTCGTCGACCGGTTCCTTCCTTTTTGCCTAAGGTGGTTTCTCCTTTTCACGTCAATCAGGCAGTGTTCCTCCCGGTACTGCCTTCAGGCTCCGTCGGGGCTGCGGACGAGGGGCTTCACTGTCTAGATGTGAGACGCGTGCTTCGGCGTTACTTGAAGATTACCGAATCTTTTCGAAAAACCGACCACTTGTTCGTGCTCTTCGGCGGCGCACGGAAGGGGGAGGCGGTGGCTAAAGCCTCCATTGCGAGATGGCTCAAAGAGGCGATCACGTCAGCGTATCTGTTGCAGCAGCGGCCGCTTCCGGAGGGGATACGAGCCCACTCCACAAGAGCTCAGGCGACTTCTTGGGCGGAGCATAGTTTAGTTCCGCCAGCGGACATCTGTAAGGCGGCCACTTGGTCGTCGTTACATGCCTTCAGTAAACACTATCGGTTGGATGTGTTGGCCGCTCGGGATTCCTGTTTTGGTTCGGCGGTTCTGCGCGCCGGATGGCAAGGTCCCGCCCGGTGTTGACTGCTCTGCTACATCCCGATTGTGGAGGACTAAACTGGAGGACCGCTCAGGAAATGAAAATTACACTTACCTGGTAATTGTAGTTCCTGGAGGGTCCAGTTTAGTCCTCCTTCCCTCCCGAGTATCAGGTTGTTTAGTGCGGCGCGCCTTTCCGAACGATTTGGGCTTACGGCGGCTTCTTCTTCTCCATTCTACTTCTTTTCGGCCGCGCTTCCTGTCAGTGCTGTTCTTTCTATTTAGCTTCCCGCCAGCTCTCTTGGGATCTTGGTTGTGGACTGTCTTTTTGCTACCGGGGCGTCGCTAGCGGCGCGGTGCAGTGTTCTGGCTTCCTCGTTTGGGGAGGGGGCTGATATCTTATTGAGGGGAAAGGTTTTATTTTCCATGTTTTATAATAGTCTCATGTGTTGCTTCGTTAAGTTTGCTTTGTTACTAGTTCACTGGGGGCTTATGGGAGCTCCGTCTGCATACATCCTACAGAAGATTTGATTGGTCCAGTCTCCAGGCTGCAGGAGGAGGTGCACTACCCGATTGTGGAGGACTAAAGTGGACCCTCCATGAACTACAATTACCATGTAAGTGTAATTTTCATTTTCTTCCTAAGGTTGTCTCCCCTTTTTACCTCATTCAGGAGGTGGTTCTTCCGACCTTCTTTCCCAGGCCGCATGCCAACCGGGCTGAGATGGTCCTGCATACCCTGGACTGTAGGAGGGCGTTATCCTTCTACCTCGACCGTATGCGGGAGCACCGGAGGGCTGTTCAGCTCTTCGTTTCTTTTGACCCCAATAAGTTGGGGCTACCTGTCTCCAAGCGTACTTTGTCCATATGGGTCGCTGACTGTATCGCCTGGGCTTATGGGGCAGCTGGCCTCTCGGAGGGTCGAGTCACGGCTCATCGTGTCAGGGCGAAGGCTGCGTCAGTGGCTCATCTCCGCTCTGTTCCGTTGGCAGACATCTGCCGGGCCGCTACTTGGTCTTCAAGCCAGACTTTTGCAGCCCATTACTGCATTGAGAGGGAGTCCCGCAGGGACAGTGCTTTCGGACAGGCAGTACTCCATAATCTCTTTGGGGTTTAGGCAACTCCTACTCTCCGGCACTGGTGTTGGGCTACCGGTCAGGGGCGTTCTCAGAGAAGATTCCTTCCTTACGTACTGACGAGCTAGAGGGAGCTCATTTTTCCGCTTGAAGTCTCCAGTACCTTAAGCTGGGGAGTCCCATATGTGAGGACTGACTTCCTGCTTGGTCCTGGAGAAAGAGTAGTTACTCACCTGTAACGGGTGTTCTCCAGGAGCAGCAGGAATCAGTCCTCACAACCCTCCCTTCTCCCCTTGGAGTTGCAGTCTTATGATTTATTTTTGCTAATTTTTTGCTGTCTTTTAGCTATGTCATCAGACTGAGCAAGATGGCAACCTTGGGCGGGAAGGGGACCGTGCATGCGCTGCAATTCCCAAAGGCTTTCTTTGAAAGCTGGGGAAATGCTCCGCACGAGGGCTCCGTCGGCGCCGACGTCACCCATATGTGAGGACTGATTCCTGCTGCTCCTGGAGAACACCTGTTACAGGTGAGTAACTACTCTTTATTTTGAGGCTAAGAGTACATAATGGAAGTTAGTGAAGGTGTTCTGGAGAAGGGGAGCATTTCATGGATGGAGAGGCCAGAAGAGAAGGTAGAGGTAGAAAGAGGTTATCTCTAAGGCGGGGGGGGGGGGGGGAGTGGGAGAAGGATAGTTGAGGCGGGGAAGCTGAAGAATCTGAGTGTACAAGTATAGGTATGAAGTAATATAATTATCAGTTCGGGGACCTTTATGGGAATAAGGGTGTGGGAAGTTTTATTTTTGTTATTTTGTTGGAAAAGCATAATGAAAAGAAAATTTCAAACAGCTGACATAGAAAACTGAAACCTTTAAATCTTCATCTGATGAGCTCAGGAAAAAACAAAGCCAGCACCAGCTCTGAGTTGTTACATGGGGCCAAGGAGGACAAATCTTCCTGTGACATAGAAGCAAGTTCCACGGCTGCCCTTCAGAGTCTAAGGATATGTATTAAAACAGGACTAATTGTGGAGGAAGTGACGTCACCGGAGCCAATGGCGGCCTGAACGAGCTGCTCTGGCACCGATCCGGCCGGTAATAGGCAGCTTGCGACCCCCCGGAGGTGGAAAGCGGTGGTCCCGGGTGCGGGAAGCGGCCGGAGCTGACCGCGACGGTTGGAACGCCGGCGGCAGCATAATTCAGCGGCGGAGAGCCGCGTGTGCGGGAGGCCTGTACAGCCACGCGGTGGGCAGAAATGGCGCCCGGAGGTTTAAAGGAGGAGGCGTGAGTGAGTGGCCGGCGGCAGCCCCGGACGGGCGAATCTCTGCCGTTTTGCAGCCCCTAGGAGGGAGGAAACTGCGGGGCACAGGAGTGCTGGAGGAGGCCATAATCGCGAGGCACTGGACCTGGAGGTGAGCAGAGGCTGAAGAGGGAGCCCGCAGGACCGGAGACAGCCGCACAATCCGGAGTCTGCAGTGCTAGAGTCAGAGGGCACTGGGAGGACCTGGTGGAGGCTGGGCAGTAGCAGGAATCTGCAGCACAGAGCAGAGTGACAGTGCTGTGTACTGCTGCCCTTAGTGCTAGCAAGGGTGAAGAGTGACAGACCAGTGCAGAGCCAGACAGCGCACTCTGGGGCAGAGATGACCACCAGAAGAAAAGCGGCGGATCTCAAAGAGTTTGCCTACCCTGGATCGCATGGAGGGAAGGGAGAAGCAGGCCCAACAGGGAATAAAAAGCCACCGGATGGGCAAGGAGAGCAGGGTGAAGAAGCGGAGAGGGAAAATGTAACAGCTCCTGGACAGGAAACTCCGCAACCTATCACCAGAGCGGAGCTTCGAGACTGGTTCCTTGAAATTAAAAATGAGGTGCAGTCCGTGAAGAATGAGTTGAACGAGGTGCTGGGACCCCTGAAGGAGGAAGTCGGAGAGTTGGTGTGTGTCGAATGGGAGACCATGAGAACAGGTTACAGGAGCTTGAACAGCAACAGGAAGGAGAGACCCAACGGCATGCGAAGTTAGGATCTCAATACGAAGCTCTGTTATATAAGCTGGAGGATCTGGAGAACCGTTCGCGACGCAACAACCTGAGACTCCGTGGGATCCCAGAGGAAAAGGAGTTTATGGACAGTGAAAAGGTTGCGCGTTCAGTGTGCCTGGAAGCTCTCCGACATGGTGGAGAGGAGGTGACAGCTATGGACATACAGTTGGAAAGAGCGCACCGTGCATTGGGCAAACCAGTTGGGAATAAACCACGAGACATCATCATATGCCTAGCACGGTATAAAATCAAAGAGAAAATTGTGCATAAAATACGGCGAGCGGGACCCCTTATGTGGCAAGGGTACCCAGTGCACATATATGAGGACCTTTCTGCGGGCACGTTGCAGCGGAGGAGGGCTCTGCAACCAGTTACACAAATCCTGCGTAGGGAAGACATTAAATATCGTTGGCTTCATCCATTTGGACTCTCGTTTACAGTTAAAGGGCAGACATGGCGGCTACAGACTCCGGAGGAGGCAATGCAGGCCCTCCGGGAGGCAGGACTGAGCACCACGGCAGAAGGCGTGGGGGCAGGTACTGCAACTGGCGGGTGGCGGGGGCAGCGTGGGGGCAGCCCGCAGCACCAGCGTACACGAACTGCAAACCCAGGGCGGGAGCTGCAAGCCGCCCAGCTGCCGGAAAACACCTGAAAGACGGTGTAGACTGATAGCATGCTGGTTTAATTGTTGCAGGGTACAGGTGGAGTGCTATGTTTCTGTCTGACCCTCATGGTAGCATATAGGTTTTGTGTAAGGTAATTTGGGGAATAGAAGGGAGGGGAGTTGGAGAGTGGGTGGTGAAGGGGAAGGAGTAAGAGGATGGGAGGGGGAGGAAGATGGAGATGCAGTAGTGTACAGGGTGGGAGGACTTAGGGAACGGGGGAGAGGGGGGATGGAAGAAGGGGTACAGAGAGTGTGGGAGGGGTATGTGGAGCGGAATAGGGGGGCTGAGGGGATGAGTAGGTGATAGAAGGAGGCGGGTCAGCGGGTTGGTAGTCGGGGGGGTAGGGATGAGAGTAAGCGTTAGGCTGGGGAAGGTAGGGGACGCACTACTCCTGAGTTATCCTCTGGAAGTGATGGAGGATATGGGGGGGAAGGGGGGGGAGGCCTTGAAGGGGTTAAAAGGGGTTCGACGGGCGAGGGGAGGGGGAGGGGGGAGGTATGGGGCAGGGAGGGTGGGTGGAGGGTTTGGGGGAGGGGGGTGTGGGAAGCAGAGGAAGTTGCAGATTATGACCTTGAATGTCAAAGGGCTGCGTTCAAGACAGAAACGACGGTTGGTGGAGATGGAGGGTAAACGAACAGGTGCTGATATTATGTGCATACAGGAAACTCATCTGCGGGTGGGGCAGGAATATATGTTAGAATCTCGGCAGTACCCTACAGTGGTTCTGGCGGGCCAGAGACTAAATTCTCGGATGGGGGGGGTGGGCATCTTGATAGGGGGGAGTATCATAACATGGTGAAGGAGGTTCGACGAGGAAACGGCGGTCGATGGGGGGGGGTGTTGCTACAAATCGAAAGGGAGGAGGTTTGGGTGATCAGTCTGTATGGCCCTAATGAGAAGCAGGGGAGGCCTATGAGCAACTTTTGAAGGAGTTGGAGGGCGTGGGGAGTATTCCAATAATAATGGGAGGAGATTTCAATCTGACATGTAACCCCAGACTAGACACCAGCGGGGGGCAGGGGGGGGTGGGGGGCGAAGGGATAGACAAAGCCTGCATAAATTGAGAGAAAGCCTGGGTTTGGTGGATGTTTGGAGGAGCTGGCATCCGGGAGAACGGCAATACACATACTATTCCCCAGTGCATAGCTCCTACAGTAGGTTGGATATGATATGGGGGGTGGAATCTGGTTAGACAGAGTACAGGATGTAGAACATGGTTCGATCACTTGGTCCGACCATGCCCCGGTGAGTGTATGTTTTGATCTGGGTCGGAAAGAGGACAGTCTAAAATTTTGGAGACTCAACAACTCTCTGTTAGAAGAGGAGAAGCATGTGGGGAAGATTAGGGTCCAGATACAGGACTACCTCCAATTCAACGATACAGGGGAGATGTCTATGGGGGTACTCTGGGATGGCTTAAAAGCGGTGATTCGTGGACAACTGGTTAGCCTAGGGGCGCGGGTGAAGCAGGACAAAGGGGCAGCGGAAAGTAAATTATTGCAACAGCTGCGGCGTTTAGAGGGGGTACATCAGAAGGTGTCGGATCCGAGCATCCTTGCGGAGCTTATTAGGGTAAGAGCGGAGCTGAGTACACTGCGGGCCCAAGAGATAGCATTCCAGCTCGCGGTACTGAAGCAGGCCCATTTTGAAGGCGGTAATCGGGCGGGGAAGATACTGGCCAGTCGCCTGAAGGGGCGGCGGCAAGCAGCGCATGTTGATGGTATTCGGAATACTAAAGGGGAATGGATCCACACCTCAAAAGGTATTAGGGGGGTGTTTCGGGAGTACTATCAGAAATTGTATGAAAGTGAATTGGAGGTGGGAGGGCAGGACACGGCCGAATTTTTGGAGGAATGTGGTCTGTCGCAAGTGACTGAGGAGGAAAGGGAATATCTTGGGCAGGAAATCCGGGAGGAGGAGGTGAGGAGGGCTATAACCACGCTGAAATTGGGGAAGGCGCCGGGGTTGGATGGGTACACGGCAAAGTTCTATAAGGTCCTTTCCGAACAGATCACGCCCCTCTTTACTAAGGTAGTTAATAGGGTGCTGCAGGGGGAGGGCCTTCCGCGCACGATGGCGGAGGCGGGTATAACAGTCCTGCCGAAACCGGGCAAAGATAAGGGGTATGCGGCTCATACCGACCTATCTCCTTGATAAATTTGGACGCAAAGTTGTTGGCAAAGATTTTGGCGAATAGAATTCAAGATGTGGTTCCGCACCTGATTCATCCGGATCAGACGGGTTTTGTGAGGGGGCGTCAGGGTAGTGATAATGTGAGAAAAGTTTTGAATGTTATGTGGCATCTTCAGCGTGCCACCGAGGAGGCAGTGTTAATCACAGTAGACGCCGAGAAGGCCTTTGACCGGGTGGAGTGGTCTTTTATGTTTCAGGTTTTGGAGACCATGGGGTTTGGAGGGAGGTATATTAGTTGGATAAAAGCGCTTTACCAGGGACCGCGTGCTAGAGTTAGGGTGAATGGTGGATATTCTGAGAGCTTTGATCTCCATAGAGGTACTCGACAGGGGTGCCCCTTGTCACCCCTCTTGTTTGCATTGGCTATAGAGCCACTGGCAGCCTATATCAGACGGGCGGGGGATATTAAAGGAGTGACGATCTGTGGGAGGGAGGAAAAGATTGGGCTGTTTGCAGATGATGTTGTCTTTACCCTGACCCAGCCCCTTACAACCTTACCAGTGCTCTTGACGGCTATACAAAGGTACAGCCGCCTCGCGGGATATAAAATGAATCAGGGGAAGACGGAGCTGTTGGGATTTAATTTGGCGCCCAGGGTGGAAGAGAATCTCCGGCACCACTTTAAGTTTCGGTGGGTGGAGGGGAGATTTCGGTATTTGGGGATCCAGTTAGGGACCCCCCTATCTCAGCTTAAGCAATGGAATTATCAAGGCTTGGTTGAGAGTATCCGACAGGATCTATCCCGGTGGCGGGGGTTGTATTTGTCTTGGCTGGGCCGCATTGCGGTGGTTAAAATGAATGTACTCCCACGGTTATTATTTGTGTATATGTCTCTGCCGTGTAGGCTGGTTAGAAAGGACATTGATAAGATGCAAAATCTTCTGCTGCAATTTATTTGGGATGGTAAGCGCCCGAAGGTCGCCCGGGCAACAATGTATAGGTTAAAAGCGGAGGGGGGATTGGGGGTCCCGTCGTTGCTCCGGTATTATGAAGCGGCGCAACTTCGGGCGCTGTTCGCTTGGAAGGAGGGGGTGGAGAGACCTGGATGGGTGGAGATGGAGGACGGGGAGGGGGCAGAGGTGGGGGCATGGATATGGGACCCTGGTGGGGGGGGACTGAGAAAGGAGATGGGAATCCCTATCGTGAACTGACAAGACAGGTTTGGGTGAAATGGAAGCGGTTCTTGCTAGGGGGGAAACAATTCTCCCGCGAAACCCCAATTCAGACCTTAATGAAAGGCAGGATGGGGGAGGCAGCAAGGGTTTTTAGGGGGTGGGGGGAGAAAGGGTTACGGAAAGTGGGCCAATTGGTGGGGGAAGGGGGGCACATTCGGGGATTTGAGGTGTTGCAACAGCAATATGGCTTGGAGGAGTCCGATAGATTTGCCTATGTAAGTTTGTGGTATTGGCTTCAGCAGCGGGAGGTGAAGCAAGACTGGATGGCGAAGTGCACGGCGTTTGAGGAGATGATGGGGAGTGCTGGGATGCCTACTCGGATTATCTCAAAGTTATACAAACTTTTGGGGGAATATCAACAGGGACCGCTACGGGGTCAGTTGCAATGGGAGGAGGAGCTGGGGGGGCAGTGGGATGCTGAGCGGTGGGACAGAATTTATATTAGAACCCATAAATTGGCTCCGGGAACAGCTATGCTGGAAAATAGCTATAAGCTCCGTTTAAGAATGTATTGGACCCCGGTGTGGCTGCATGCCCTCTACCCTGATAGTTCGGATAGATGCTGGAAAGGGTGTGGGGATAGAGGTGATTTGCTGCATATGGTGTGGGGCTGTATGGTAGTTCGGGATTATTGGCGGGCGGTGGAAAGTCTTACGGCAGCCATCACAGGGGTGCAGGTGAGTTTTACCCCTAGTGTGGTGATTCTGAATGAAAGTGAGCAGGGAGGGGGAGGGAGAGAATTGGATAGACTACAGGGGTATTGTGTCATTGCAGGGCGGATGGGTCTGCTGCATCGGTGGAAGAAACAGGATGTTCCCCCGATAGCGGAGGTGGTGGGGCGTATGGAGCAGCTTAGGGGGTATTGTGCAGTAGAAGCTCATCACAAACATACTGTCCACAGGTACAAGAAGGTGTGGGAACGATATGAGCATTGGAGGGTAGAGGGGGGGGGGGGTTAGTATAATGTGTCCCGGTCAGGGTTGTAGTATACAATCACTGTCCCCTTCACCTGTAGGGGGGCTGGGTGGGTTGTTTCCTGTATGCACCTCTGTACTCCTGCACCTTGTGTTAAGATTTGCCTTGGTTACTTTTAGTTAGCTCACCGCTGTTTGTACGGCGGAAAGGGGTTCTTCTGCGTTAGGGGAGGGGGTGAGGTTTGGGTTGGGGGGGTTTAGGGCTAGCGGGAGTAGGAGGGGGAGGATACTATTGGGTGGGGGGGGGTCTATTATTATTAGTGTGTGGTATGGGGTCTTTATGCTTGTATGGTCCACAAGAGACAAATTTCTGCCTGTATAACCAGTAGAATGTATAAAATGTACAAGGTACAATGTATAAAGTGTGAAACAGAGTATGGGGGTTAACAGAAAATGGAGAAGCACTATGGGCGGGGATCTACCACACCTGCTGATGACAATGTAAAGAATGTTTTTTTTTACTTTTTATTTTTTGTTGTATTTGAGTCGGGGGGGTTCCCGAAGTATGTTATGTATTGCCTGTTGTGTTGAGTGCTAATAAAAACTTTTAAATTAAAAAAAAAAAAAACAGGACTAATTGTACAGACTTTCCATACCACAGCGGAGGGGGAAGGTAAAAAATATTAATGTATGCAGTTCAACTTCCCCAACCTGGCCCTACTCCAGAAGTAGTCGCACTAGGTTGTCCCCAGATCCAATCCATTCCCACACTCATAGCAATCTCACCACCCAGTAATAAACTTTCAAATTGGGTAAGGTAACACCACCCCACCTCATAGGTAGCCAGAGATTGCTCATCTTATTCCTCAGAGCTCTGTTGGACCAAACAAAACTGGACACCTGTCCATGCAGGCCATTAAGAATCGACTAGGGAAAGTCACATGGAAAATCTTGAAACAAATAAAGCAGTAGTGGCACTACATTCATCTTAAGTGGAGAAGTCCTCCTAAGCCATAACACTGCGAAAAATCCACCCAACTACAAATATTAGGTCGCAGCTTCTGAAAAATATGAATTTGCTTTTCAGACTTATCTTACAGGCTAGCAGCCATATATGCCTCTTGGTGATCTAGAAACAATCAGTAAACTGTTCAGTAGACTTCATTAAAAGAGACCTTAGACTTCCATGTGAGTAGGAAACCTATACAAAAGCAGAAACACATCTAAATTAAAAGTAAGCCCAGAAGTAGTAGTACCACTGTAGTAGTTTGGGATTTTTTGTTACTGTGGCAATTACCATTAGGCCGTATTGTGCCAAACATGTTAAAAATATATATATATAAAACATACATATAAAAAGTAGCTGTACCAAATATAATAAAGGCAAAAGTTGTAGTGTATTATAACAAAGATTTTTCACTGTGCTCAGTAGATTTACTGCTGGATATAGTTGTATCTACACTAAAGGGTAAAGATGGTCTTCTTATAGAGGGTAGTGACTAAACTAAAAGATATTTGAGGATGTCCCTCCAATGAAATAAGTTTCAGTCTGATGTTCTATGATCCGAAGGTATACTCATGAACACGTATACTCATAAACATGTATCACATTTTTTTGTTAAATGCATAAAAATATTCTTAGAAAATATTCTTAGAATAAGAACCAATGGTCTCAGACTCCAACGTGCACTGCTCCGGATGAATCTCTCATGAGCTACGTGCCACAATAGCATCAACGACCATGTTAAACTAGGTTCTCAAAGGTGTTGTATACCAAACGTTCTAATTCTCAAAAATCGGACTTATCTTAAATTTTGATCCAGTTTCAAATGGTGCCAATATTGCAATTACCCCAACGCCACCTGATCGGTACCTGTTCCACGTTTCAATTCTTCTTCAGGGGGTATGCAATCTATGAATTAGCACTATGAGTAAAGAAATGCAGAAACGTTACTATACAACCATACTGCTTGTTTGAATGTAGGTTCAAAAGATAATAATCATACCTTAACTGGATTAGAGGATTTCAAAGAGTAGGCTTGTGCGAGCTACATTGCGTTGGTTATGGCTGTCCAGCCCTCTCAAACCCTTTTGTTGCGAGAACAAAAATGGATATACAAATTGCAATCGGTTTCCCCTGGAGGGCTTAACAGCATGATCGAATGGAGAGCTTGCCTATAAAATCTAATTGTTAGTCCAAATAGAGGTTCAGGGGCCAGTTTTGTGAAGTCATTCATATACCGTTAGTAGCGAGTCTGAAGTCACGTTTGTTCAGCTATTTAATTACTCTGTATGCACTTCAAACCCGCATGTGCGGCGTTTTTTTGAGAGGGCTGGACAGCCATAACCAACGCAATGTAGCTCGCACAAGCCTACTCTTTGAAATCCTCTAATCCAGTTAAGGTATGATTATTATCTTTTGAACCTACATTCAACAAGCAGTATGGTTGTATAGTAACATTTCTGCATTTCTTTACTCATAGTGCTAATTCATAGATTGCATACCCCCTGAAGAAGAATTGAAACGTGGAACAGGTACCGATCAGGTGGCGTTGGGGTAATTGCAATATTGGCACCATTTGAAACTGGATCAAAATTTAAGATACGTCCGATTTTTGAGAATTATAACGTTTGGTATACAACACCTTTGAGAACCTAGTTTAACATGGTCGTTGATGCTATTGTGGCACGTAGCTCATGAGAGATTCATCCGGAGCAGTGCACGTTGGAGTCTGAGACCATTGGTTCTTATTCTAAGAATATTTTCTAAGAATATTTTTATGCATTTAACAAAAAAATGTGATACATGTTTATGAGTATACGTGTTCATGAGTATACCTTCGGATCATAGAACATCAGACTGAAGCTTATTTCATTGGAGGGACATCCTCAAATATCTTTTAGTTTGGATATAGTTGTATGACATTTAAATATTTAGTTGCCTTTACTGCCACACTAGTAAATCTGTTTTTCCCTTGCATTTCCAGGTTTTCTTTATCCTTAGGTTCTTCTGTTTATGGATGTTGATTTGTTAAATACACTAGACTGAATTCAGAGATGTGCAGTAAAAGGTCTGCCATGTGAGTACCCACCAATGGAATATTCTGCTGTTCATGGTGTGAACATTCAACAACATGGAACTCATTCACCAAAATCATTCTCTCTTGTAAAACACTAGTTGTTGTATATTGGTCGTTAATCTGCTATGACATACATCAGTGTTTTTGACACAGAGGAACACTGCAGAGTCATTTTAAGCTGCCAGAATAATCACCTCTACATAAAACATGGCATAAAGGATTCTCCAACTATTATGCATCCGTTAAAAAGCATAGAGCCTCATATTGTGACTGGAGATTTTAATCCTTTAGGATTATGTTATGTAGGAAAGACAACCTCAGTTAATGCAGAAACCAGGCTGTATCGAAGCCTTGAGAATCTCCATTGGGCAGCAGTGACTGATTCCAGGCTGTACTCTCACTGTGGAAGTGTGGATAGTGAGAACATTTTCCACTATAAAAACACTTGCCATTTGTCTGAAGGTTTTTCAGAAAGATCCCAAATTCAGAACCTAGTGGAGACTTGCAGACACCTACCCTTATATTCTGAGAGGATACCAGTACAAAGAGACCCATCTGTACCCCCTCTTGCCAGAGTGCCTCAGTGGCTTTTACCTTCAGTGGATGAGAGGGGGCTTCATGGAGATGCAAAAAGAGAACTTAAAGAGAAGCTCAGAAGTCATAGTTCTAAGCTTACAGAACCCAGTAAGCCTATCCGTCCTCAGGCTTCTCTGAGTGATCTTGTTTCAAAGGAGTTTACAGAAAGCAGAATATGTCAGCAGTGTAAAAATGGATGTGCCGTGAACTGTGGTGCTGTATGTCTGCAACAAGCTGCTCTCAGTCAGAGCCTGAGCCCAATCAGAAGAGAGAGGCCTAGCCTTTCACATAGAATAACAAATCCAGTAGACATCAAACAGGAAGCTTTTAAACGTTTGCAGCTTAGGAGACAAAATAGTTCTCCCAACTTAAGCTTTCTTTATGGTGAGGAAAGCAGACTGATAGTCACATCAAAAACCACAGAATACATAAAGGAATTGGAGCAGAATGTTAATAAAGGAAGATATGAGGTGGAATCAGATGGGAGAAGATGCTGGAAAGGCCGAATTTACATACCTACTTTTGAGGAATTCAAAAGAATGAGAAACAAGGAGATTTGTTCCACCTTAAGCAATAAAGAAAGACTGCAACAACCAGAAAATGAATCCTCTGTAAAACAGATGTTTAAAGCAGAAATCAGTACAAATACTTGCATGTCAGATGCAGAAGTAGTTACAAAATTCAGCCATGATGATGAAGACTGTTTTACAATAAAGAAATCCAGTGATATGATTTGTGAACATAAGGACTCTACTGACTCCTCTCATTTTCACACCAAGGTAGCCTCCAGTGACAGTATTCATTGCAAAAGCACAGCCCTCATGGTGAGCCATGAACTTCTACAGGACAACAGCTGCCAAACTTCAGATATTGATAAATCTTCCCCTCCCATTTGTTCTAGTCCCATTCCAAGGTCACCTCTACAAGCAGTAGCAGTTGAAAATGAGGAAGAGGAGAGCATTCTATGTAAGCTGCAGACAACAGATACAAAGAAATGCAAAGGAGACCATACAATACCAGAACATTGCCTGACCTCTGAAGCCCAATCATCTTGCTGTCCTTCTTTGCTTTTAGAAGCAACAGACCTTTCAAGCTATGGAGCCAAACTTCAAAAAATGAAAGATGAATTCATAGGTTCAGCATTAGATCTTATCAAGAAAAGGTAACATACTTAAACTACTTATTAGAATGACATAACACTAAAACGTTGTGATTATTGTGATGCAGTACAATGTAGTCTCATTTTTCAGTGTTTTGGCACTGGATGATTTGGAGATCTTTAAGGTTTTGTCAAATGTTATATCATGCTATTTTGATTACCCTTTTGGATGAACTGGGGGGGACACATTTTCCAGTCAGCTACCAGTTGGTATAAAATCCATGCAAGGACTTTCAGAAGCCTATAAAAGCAGCAACATTATTCATAACACTATGGGACATGTTTGTTAAAGGTTTTAATGAATATGAACACGTATTAAGTGCCACTTTGCCCATAGAAATAAAAGGGGCTCTAGGCACTTAACACACATTAATAATTATTAACATGCTTTAAATTATTTAGCAAACATGCCCCTGTGTTGAGCGACTGTGTTGCATTTCTAAGTAGCCACTGAAGGTCATAAAAACAGGTGTCTGCAGTTTAGTATCTAATCTCAATCATTGTAAATCGAAAGCTCGGCAGAATTTCAGCCAACCAAACCATGTGCAAACTGATTATGTTAATATACAGATTATTCTTGATTATATTTAAATTAGTGTTAGGGGAATTGTCACATATAAGATAATAGGGACCTCTAGACTTGCTCAGAATTCGTCTGGATTTACCTTATCAGATCTGGATTTAAGTGAACATTGTGCATCAAGTCAGACCAGGTATATGTAAAAATGAAATGAAATGAAATGCTGAAAGTCTGACAGGAGTAATTATGTAAATATTTATAGATGGATAGATAATTATAATGTTAAATAAAGAAGAAATAAACATTGTATTTTATCAGAAATTTTCGGAGCTTCTGTAATTAAGTTTGCAGTTATCAGCATATGTTACTAGTAGAATCTTTCAAAATAAAATATTATGCAGATGTTATTTTGGGCAGCTGAAGTGGTGTGTGAAGCAGTTCTTTAAAGTAAAACAAATATTTTTTAGTAATCAGGAATTTTAAGAGAGATCTCTGGATTTAAAATCTCTGTGATCAGAAGTAAAGTTCTGCAGCACTGAAGGGTCTGAATGCATCTATACACTGTCTAAAACAATCTCTGTTCTGTGACATATTAGGAATCTTCCTTTTCTGCATATCCATTTTCATGACGTCATGGTTTCAGTCTCAACACTACAACCTTATCGGTTGGGATTGCATAATGAGACTGAATTTTTTTCTAAGAAGTATAAAGCAAAGCGGTTTTAAAAGAATAATTAAATAAAGTAAAATGGACCTAAAGAGCAAATATCTGGACTAGTTATTCATACTAGTTTGATTAAGTTGGTTTGACAAAAAAAAGAGTTTGGCAAGGTTGTATTATTGGGTAGGTTGTGATAACAGCTTGTGTGTGTATTCCTGCATATTGTTCCTTTATGGTATCAGTTTCTGCATGAAGTCAATTCAACTCTAGCTTTTATCTTTTTACACAAAATTCAATGCTAGTACATTATCAAACAGCAATGGCAACACCTAGTGGCTGAAATTAGGGCCCAAAATTGCTGGCTGCCATTTGGAGCCCAAGTGCTTGGCTCCAGCCAAGGACTCATTGCAATGACTGGGCAAAGTGAGTTATGAGAGAATATAAAAATGGGGGGTAAATCCCAGAAAGTACGAGTGAAAGCTCATGGTGCCTTAGCCCAACAAAACTGGTTTCAGTTGAGCCAGAAGCCCAAAGAAACAGGAAGCAAGCTATCATACCTAAAAACCCCTGTAGTAACCAGAAAATAATAATATTCCATTAGATATTATGGGAAGCTGTGGAAAAATCATGGATTTTACTGCTGCTTATATTACTGAAGAAGTCATTAACGTGTGATGACTCAATACACAGGTTAGTGACTCTCACAGTAAAGGAATAACGTAGCTTGCAGTGATTGCAACAAGTCACGTTATTCCAAAGGAAAACTAATGTTGGCGCAAAGCTGGCATTATTTTTCTGTCGAGAGCATAGGACTGCTAACATGCAGTCCAGTGCTCCTAGCCACCAATTTAAATGGGCCGCATTGTAAGCATACCGGTGGTTTAAGGATCCCTACCTCCTAGCAGCACAATGGAGGAAAGGCACTTCCCCCAAGTAACCTCTCCCCCATACATATGTCCCAACTGCTCCCCAAAGGTCCAATCGAAGGTCTAACCCATTTATGGCACCCCCACCCCCACCCCTGGATCCTGATCCAATCTCCCACTCCACCCCTCTAAGGCTCCCCCAGGCCTACCTTAAGCAAGCTTGGTGATCTAGTGGGCCTGGACCACAGCGACCCCCACTTTCTCCCATTTGGGCTGGCGCAAAGTTCAAAATGGCGCTCATGCAATCCCCTAGCTAGACTACCATGAGATTACTGCTAGGGGGATCATGGGCTCCATTTTGAATTTGGTACCAGCCCAGACGGGAGCAAGCGGAGGTTGCTCCCGTCCAGGCCCTGTAGACCACCAAGCTTTCTAAAGTATGCCTTGGGGGTCTTAGGGGGTCGGGTGGGGGGGGGGCAGATCAGAATACGGAGGGATGCAAGGCCTTAAAAGAGGTAGACATTTGATTGGGCTTTTGGGGGGGGCATGTGTATGGAGGGAATTACTTGGGAGTGCCCTGTCTTCATAGTGGAGTGAGGGGGGGTGGGGACAATCTATGCACTTACAGCACAGATCCTTTAATATGGTGGCTGGGAGCATACATGGTGGTACCTGGGGGTGGGGTCCTCTAGACCACTGGTGCGCTTACAGCGTAGCCCCTATAAGATGGCAGCCAGACAAATCAGTCTGCATTTTGGTGACCAATGCTATCAGCAGAAATACACCACCATCTTTAAGCTAGTGTTATTTTTCCATGAATGACATGACTTGCAGTAAACTACACATTCGACTATTGAGGTGTTTTGCATATATTTGCATGCTGTGCATCTCACTAGTATTCAACGCTGATTGCAATGCCAGTTTAGACAATATGGTGAAATAACGCAGGTTATTGCTCTTTAATGTACATTAAGAGCCAAATAGCATGGTTATTGCTGTAATGTAATTTAATAACTTCTCCTCTATGGCCATCAATTCCAATACAATGGTTAATTAACTTCTTACAGCATCAGTACTGTCACCCACTTTCTGTTTCAACTAACCGATCTGTTTTTCCAGACTACACTGTTCATATTTGTAGCACCAAAAGTGAGCACCTCACTGACAGGTAAACCTCACATCTTGAAACAGATATTTTGTTACAGAAGAAGCACTGGTCCCTTAACATTCTATACATGTGATGGATTAGTCTCCTAATATTCTGCATTTGTAATAAGAAATTTGAATAAACACTAATGAATTAGCAGTTTTGAATCAATATGGTTACAGAAATGAATGAGTTTTCTTAACCAATCACCGGAAAGTGTGGTGGATCCATGGAATAGTCTCCCAGTGGAGGTGGTAGAGATGAGGACAGTATCTGAATTCAAAAAGGCATGGGACAAACACAGAGGATCTCTAAAGGAAAAAAGGGGACTGTTGTAGTGGTTGATATGGAAGGGCAGACTAGATAGGCCATGTGATCTTTTTCTGCTGACATGTTTCTATGTTTCTAATCCAGAATTTTTACAATCCTAATCACATTTCTAGTGAGGTAATTGAAAGATTTCATTTTTAGAATGGGTAGGCCCAATATATAGAGCACTGCTAACATGGTGAGCCACCGGTGCTGAATATTAAACCTGGATATTCAATGCTAGGGTCATATCCAGCTTCAGCATTGAATATCCAGTTCGCCACATAGTTCCCCAAGCTGTATAAATTCACAGTGCCAGCGGTGCCTCTCCCTGGACCTTCATGCTGCCCTCTGATGTTTTGGATGCTGTTGTTATTATCCTGTGTTTGTTCTTCTTCAGATTACCTCTGCATTCTCACTGTGCCTCTCTGGTGACTCCGCCCACCCTGGAAGTGTCACGGCCGCATTTCAACAGGTAACTGGCTCCCCAAGCTGTATAAATTCACAGTGCCAGTGGCGCCTGTCGCCGCCGCGGCACACACCTAAGGAGCACGGTGTGCTCCTTAGGTGCGCTCCTTGGGGCAGCCCTGGCGGCGTAGGCCACAGTCACAGCAGGAAAGTCTTCATCTGGGCATCCCTTGCCCTCCTCTGCCTCATTTCACTCTTCCCCACCTGCCATCACCTTGCTCTACCCCACTTGGCTGACCATTCTCACTCTACTCCTACTGAACTTCTCATTACAAGACTGCTTATGGGTCCTTCTGCTGATCCCATCCCGGTTGTTTGGGGAAACCACCCTCTCCTTCCTTTTCACTCATGATCCCAATACCCTGGCAACCTGCGCCCTTGTATCCCTGTTCCTCATTGCCCTGACCCTCTTCATTCACCTACCCTACCAACTCCCCCTCCTCTTAAACTGGGACTTCTTAACTGTCGCTCCCTGAGATCTAAAACCTTACTAATCCATGACCTTGCTTCACGCGAGGCTCTGGACCTCTTACTTATTACTGAAACATGGCTTAAAGAGGGGGAAGATGCTCTCCTTGCTCGCTCTCTTCCCTCTGGTTTCTCTGCAATCTCTGTTCCCCGTTTGCACCATACTGGTGGTGGCGTTGCAGCGCTTATTCGCTCCCTTCTCTCTTTTCAACAAGTCTCCTCTCCTTTGCTTCATTATCCGGAAGCCCTTCTCTGTCTCCACACCTCCCCTCCTCTGCACATTCTGCTCCTCTACTCCCCGCCAGCAATCCGCCCTCATCTTTGGGACTCACTTCTGACCATATCTGATCTCTCTGTACAATATCCTCACCTAATTGTTGCAGGTGACTTTAATCTACACCTTGACTCCCCCTCCTCCTCTAGAGAACATTCATTTATCTTCCTCCTTCAAGATCTATCCCTCACTCAACATATCACCCTTCCAACCCACTCTGCTGGTCATACCCTTGACCTTATCATTTCCCCTTCAGACTCCACCGTCCTACTGGATAACCTTCGTACAACTCCTTTACCATGGACTGATCATTATTGTATAACTTTCCACTGTCTCTATCTATTCTCTGCCTCTCCCTCCTCCACAGGCTCATCTGCCGCTTCCCCCTCAATCCCCGTGTGTTACAAGCGCCGGATTACTCCCTGCACTCTTCAGCACTTCCCTGCAGCCGCTACTCTTCTACCTGCTGAGTTCTCCTCCCTCTCTCCTGACTCACAGGTCTCATGTTGGACTTCTTGTCTCTCCACAGCCCTCGATCAACTAGCTCCATCCCGACCTTGTCCCCCTCATTCCCGTCCTTTACAGCCCTGGTTTCACTCCGGCCTCCACCTTCTCCGCTCTCAGCTGCGCCGGGCAGAGTGGCTGTAGAGGAGATCTTGTTCCCCATCTTCGCTACAGTCTTTCAAACAACACCATTCCCACTACCGGTCTCAAGTCCACCTTGTCAAGCAAATCTACTTCTCTTCCTCAATTACTGCTGCTCCAAATCAGACTCGCCGTCTTTACACAGTCCTCAAATCTCTTACATCACTCCAGAATACATCCCGCCCTCCACCTCCTCCAGTCACTCCCAGCCCTCCACAACTGGCCTCCTTTTTTGATACTAAAATCCTGGATCTTCCTTCATCACTACCGTATTGCCCTCCTCCCCCCTCCCCCCCCCTCACTTTCACACATTTGGGGTTCTTTCCACCCACTTACTGATACTGAGCTCATCAAATCTATTTCATCTTCAAACAAAACTACTTACTCTCTTGATCCCATCCCCTCATCCTGGCTCCTCACTCCTTCACTTGCTCTTCCTCCCACTATCCTCACCATGATCAACACTAGCCACTGGAACTTTCCCTCGCCCTTGGAAACACGCACTCATACGCCCCATTCTCAAGAACTCCTCCCTCGATCCTCTCGTTCCTGCTCACTACCAACCTGTCTCTCACATTTCTTTCCTCTCTAAAATCCTAGAGAAGGCAGTCTTCGCACAGCTCTCCCACCACTTGGACACTATTAATTTTCTCCACCCTCGTCAATCAGGTTTCTGCCCGGGTCACAGCATAGAGACAGTCCTTCTTACCTTCCTCAATGACTTTCACGTTGCACACGACCGTGGTGATATCTCGGTGGCGGTATCCCTAGACCTTTCTGCGGCTTTTGACCTTGTAAATCATTCTCTTCTCCTCTCCCATTTCCATGATGCTGGCCTTCGTGGCACTGTCTATTGCTGGTTTCACTCCTATCTTTTCTCCTGGTCCTATTCTGTTCTCTCTCACTCCTCTTCCTATGCTTCCTCTGATCCTGTCCCCCTATGCACTGTGACGTTCCACAAGGCTCTGTTCTTGCACCTCTTCTATTCAATGTCTTCCTAGCACCCCTTGCCCTTCTCATTCAGCATTCTGGGATACCGGCTTTCTATTATGCAGATGACCTTGTTCTTCTTCATCACACCTCTCCTCTTCATCCATCATGTCTTCTCTCTGTTACCAGCTGGCTTTCCACTAACTGCCTGCACTTAAATCTCTCCAAGACTCTTGCTATCTGATTCCCCCATAGTAGTCCCTGTCCACAATTAGCCCCATCTTTTGCCGGATCCTCTATCCCACTAGTATCCTGCTTTTGGTACATTGGTGTTCTTATTGACTCTAAGCTCTCTTTCCATGATCACATCTCCCATGTCACAAAAACGTCTTTTTTTCTACCTTCATCAGATCCGCGCTGTTCGCCCCTTTCTCACTACCCAAGCCCTCACCACTCTTGTACTTTTCCTTGTCATTTTCTGTCTTGATTTCTGCAACTGTCCTTGCCGGTATCCCTCAATCCCAGTTATATAGGCTTCAACGCATTCAAAACACGGCCACCTGCTTGCTCACCCACACTACCCGTTTCGACCATGTAACTCCTCCCTTTCTGGCTATCTGTCGACCACCGCATTCACTTCAAGCTCCTTACCCTTGTACACCAAATCCTCTATACGCACAACCCTCAGTATCTGGCAGACCTCATCCAATCTCACACTCCGTTGTGCCCTCCGGTCAATCCATATGAACCGTCTTCATCTCCCTTCCCCTTCCCCTTCCCAAGCTCACCTGCATTCTACTCGTTCTTCAGCTTTTTTCTTCCTTGGCCCCGCGCTCTGGAACTCACGCCCCTCTTCCCTCAGACTTGAACAGAACTACCACACTTTTAAAGCACGCTTGAAGACTTACTTGTTCTCTTCTGCCTTTGACCTTCCCATGCCTTCTGTGTGATCTCCTCCCACTGTCCCTCAGTGTCTCTACTTCTCTTGTCTGGTACGCATGGCTTACTCTTTACTGTCCTGTTTATATTGTAACTTCCATTCCTTTTCCTGGCCCTTGGCTGTTCTTTTTACTTTTTGTAATTGTAAACCGCTCTGTTATTATGTGACGGGCAGTATATCAAATCCAATAAACATAAACATAGGCCAATTGCTAACTGGGTATCAGCATTATTGAGACATTACCCAGTTAGTAATATGTGGTGAAAGTTAGGCCAGGGTTTCCTGCACCTGGCTTTTGCCATGTATCGCTAACTGGGTAGCGGCTCAATATCACCATTGCCCGGATAGCGACAGGTACCACCTCCGCTTCACCCCAGAACATCCCTGACACGCTCCGATGCTAACTGCTTAGCATCAGGACATGTAGAGGCCACAACTGCAGATATTCAGCTGAATATCCCTTTCACCATGATAAACGCAGTTAGCAGCTGTGCTAACTGTGTTAATTGCTTTGAATATCGGGCCCGGTATTTTTATAGCAGCTCACTTAGGTAGAAAGTGTAAGTAGATTCCTTTTTAGGGGATATCTTATAAAGACATATAGACACCTATGAGTCTTTATAAAATTGCCTCTCAAACTTGCAGAAACTGAGTAAAATACACCCATGTAAATTTATAACTGCTGAGAGTGCAAGCAGGTATGAATCACTAATTGTTCTTGTGGCTCACCATTGGGCCTGTGTTCTACCCAAAAATGCATGCATATGGGTCATATAAAAGTACACACCACTTTACCATATGTACTTTTACACATCTATACCTTGAGGTATTTCATAAAAGGCCTGATCCACGGGTAAAAAAAGGATTTACCCACAGGAAAAAAATTATGAAATTGCCTCCAAAATATTAAAACTTTTTTTTTTCTTAAAACTAGCCTTTATTTCTGAACAAAAAGATATTTAATACTGCTAATTAAGAAGGCAATTTTCAAAGCAATTTCTGTGGGTAAGTATGTTATCTGTGGTAACTGATTTTCTGAAAATTACCCTCTGTCAATTAAGAAGAGTTATTTTCTGGAGCATGTTTAGGTCGGGGAATGGAAGGTACATAAAAAGATTGTATTTTGAAACCCATGTGTGTTAATTTTCATTGAAAAATTAACCCATAGAAAGCAAGTGCAAGGATCTGTGCATAGCTTATACTGCATTAGTTTGCATAATGAAATGTCTGCATGTATATTTTTTCCTTTGAAAATTGATAAAGAGACTGTGAGTAAGCCTGAGGATGAAGTAGATGGACTTTGCACCAGTACAATCAGTTTGAAAATTGCTATGTATTATCTGTATTATTTTGCTGCCATTTCATTTCCCACTCTTTCAGCAAGCCAACATCATAGTTCATACAATATTTTGTCTGTCTTATACATTTTTAAATCTTGTATAAAATACCAATGTCTAAACCTATTAATACCATCAGAGCTCATTTTCCTTAAACATTATGAAGAGAATTAATGTGGAAGGGAAATTTACATCCACACAATTTATTACAGGTTTCTTACATATTATAGAAAATACAGAGATACTCTGAAAGAACTGGCTAAAAGAATATATGACAGCATATCAATCCAGTTGCTACAAACAAGGTATCATTTAAGAGAACATTCAGAGCTTTTCAAAATTGTTGCATTTTTAAAGCTTTACCATTTTATCATAGAGCTATGGAAGACCAACATTTCTTTCTTTAGATGCCACAATAGGATTTTTTCCATAAACAAGCAGGATTGAGTCCAGCATAAAAGTGGGTGGCACCAGGACAGAAGAGCTCTTCCAGTGCTCAGAACTTAGAGTAAAGCTCTGAGCATGCTTGGCCCTTTGGCATGCAGTAGTCTTCTCATCTCCTTAGCTTTGTTCTTTTTACCTCAGTTTTTTCTACTCCACCAAAAAAACGTGGAAAAGAGTAGTCATGATAGTCATGGTTTAATGGGAGAAAGCCAACATGAATTTAGCCAAAGGAGGTCTTGTCTTACTAATCTGTTATATTTTTTTGAAGGTGTGAATTAACAGGTAGATAAAGGTGAGGTGGTTGATATAGTGTATCTAAATTTTCAGAAAGCCTTTGACAAGGTCCCTCATGAGAGACTCTTGGCAAAATTAAAAAGTCATGGGGTAGGAGGCAGTGTGCTATTGTGGATCAGTAACTGGTTAAAAGATAGAAAACAGAGTAGGGCTAAATGACCAGTTTTCTCAATAGAGAAAGGTAAATAGTGGAGTACCCCAGGGATCTGTCCTTGGCCTGCTGCTTTTTAACTTATTAATAAATGACCTGGAAATGGGAATAACGAGCAAGGTGATCATATTTGCAGATGACACAAAAGTATTCAAAGTTATTAAGACACAAGAAGACTGTGAAAAATTGCAAGATGACTTTTATAAATTGGAAGACTGGATGTCAAAATGGCAGATGAAATTTAATGTGGACAAGTGCAAAGTTATGCACTTAAGGAAGAACAACCCAGCCTTACACAGGGTTACACAGTGTGAAAGGTTCTACATTAGGAACCACCACCCAGGAAAAGGATCTAGGCGGCATTGTGGATAATACGTTGAAACCCTCTGCCCAGGGTACAGTGGCAGCCAAGAAAGCAAATAAAATGCTAGGAATCATAAGGAAAGGAATGGAGAATAAAATCAAGGATATTATAATGTCTCTATTGTTCCATGGTGAGACTGCACCTTGAATATTGTGTGCAGTTCTGTTTCCCACATCTTAAAAAATATAGTAGAATTAGAAAAGGTACAGCGAAGAGCCACCAAAATGTTAAAGGGGATGAAAAGATACTCTTATGACGAAAGGCTTAAAAGTTTGTGTTGAACTCTGCAGTTGATTCCTGTCCAAAATGTGCCAGAACATTCCACAAGAGCCTCACCTGGTCTGCCTCCATTGTTTGGGTGCAAACCATGAACCAGACCATTGTGTCTTCTGCTCTGTCAAGTCCATTGTCATCCGGACTTGCATCTACATCGACAGAGAGAGATGGCAAAGAAAAAGACCTGCACAGAGGTTGGCATACTCTGTGTTTTGGCTCTTGTCTCTCTTCCACAAAAGACATACCTCCTCTCGAGAGGTCCAGCTGCACACAGCAAAATTTGGAGTTCTCTTCATTGCTCTAGCTCCTTGGAAGGTCCCAGGATTGAAATGTTTTCGTCTACATAATGCTTGCTCAAACCTGAGGATGAGGTATCTTGTTTTGGGCCATCAGAAACACAGATGGCACAGAACAGAATAAGCACAACAGTGCAACAATTTCTGCCATGTACAAGATTTCATTTTAAGTACCCATCACCAAAGGATGAGTGTCATCTTGACAGTACAGCACAATTTATAGCTTCTAGTGCAGATGCTCCTCCTTTTTTGGCAATATAAAACCACTCCTGTGCAGAAGGACATGCTTGAGGAGACCCAGCACTGACTACATGCATGGATCCTTGCACTGTGAAACTTGCTCAGTCTCTCCTATGTGCAAGTAACAGTTGTTCAATGTAGAAATTTGAATCCAGTCTTAAGGGAGCTCCCTTTCTTAGGTACAACACACCTCTCAGTCAGGGACTGTTATGATCCTCTAGTCCAGGGGTCTGCAACCTTTAAGACATAAAGAGCCACTTGGACCCGTTTCCGAAGGGAAAAAAAAAACTGGGAGCCGCAAAACCATTGCGACATTTAAAACAAATCTAACACTGCATATATTGTTTCTTACCTTAATGCTATATACGACCCCCTACTTTTCCTGTTAAAATATAGGTGTTTGGCCTATACTCGCCGTATAAGACTACCCCTCTTCCTTCGCACACCAAAAAAAATACGCCAGAAAATATCACAACAACAAGTAACAATATTTGATTTCAAAATTATGATGATTTTGTAGTCAAATCACTAATATGAAATAAAATTATTTTTTCTACCTTTGTTGTCTGACCAATTTATTCTTTGATCATGCTGGTCCCGATCTGAGGCTTCTGCTTTCCTGTCTTCTCTTAGCTCTCTTTCTGTGGTCTATGGTCCATCTGCCATTTCTTATCTCTTCTTTCGTTTTCTTCACTTCTTTCCATCAGCCTATTTCCAGTCCCAGTAACCCTCCCCAATATCAGCCCCTTTCCAGTCCTCACTCCCAGTACCTTCTAATGTCAACTTGCATTCCCATGATTGCCACTGGTGTCCATTTCCTTCCAATCACCCTCCTCCTTCCCCACTGACCAGTCCCTTCTAGTACAAATACCATGGCAGCCTTAGCCCCCAGTTATCTTCCAGGGCCAGCAGCTCTATCCTCCCCTCCCCACAATCAGCCCATGCCCATTCAAAGCCCCCCAATCAGCTCGCTTCCAGTGCTAATCCCCCCTCAACCCCATTACCAGTGCTAGCCTCCCCTAATCAGCCCAATACCAGTCCTACCCCCCATCAGCTCATTACCAGTCCTAGCCTCCCCTAATCAGCTCATTTCCAGTGCTAGTCCCCTCAACCCCATTACCAGTGCTCCATCCCTCCATGTCAGCCCCCCCCATGTCAGCCCCCCTCCCTCCATCCATATCAGCTCCCTCCCTCCATGTCAGCCCCCTCCATCCCTCCATGTCATCCAC
This sequence comes from Ichthyophis bannanicus, assembly GCA_033557465.1. Lineage (NCBI taxonomy): Eukaryota > Metazoa > Chordata > Amphibia > Gymnophiona > Ichthyophiidae > Ichthyophis > Ichthyophis bannanicus. The sequence continues at coordinate 844,537,340 of CM066036.1, read as the reverse complement.
CCTCCCTCCATCCATATAAGATCTCTCCCTCCATGTCAGCCCCCTCCATCCCTCCATCCATATCATCTCCCTCCCTCCATGTCAGCCCCCTCCATCCCTCCATGTCAGCCCCCCTCCCTCCATCCATATCAGCTCCCTCCCTCCATGTCAGCCCCTCCATCCCTCCATGTCAGCCCCCCTCCCTCCATCCATATCAGCTCCCTCCCTCCATGTCAGCCCCTCCTCCCACCCACCCTCCATGTCAGCCCCCCTCCCTCCTTGTCAGCCCCCCTCCCTCCATCCATCCATATCAGCTCCCTCCCTCCATGTCAGCCCCCTCCATCCATCCATATCAGCTCCCTCCCTCCATGTCAGCCCCCTCCATCCCTCCATGTCAGCCCCCTCCCTCCCTCCCTCCATGTCAGCCCCTCCTCCCTCCATCCATCCATGTCAGCCCCCTCCCTCCATCCATGTCAGCCCCCTCCCTCCCTCCATATCAGCTCCCTCCCTCCATGTCAGCCCCCCTCCCTCCATCCATCCATCCATATCAGCTCCCTCCCTCCATGTCAGCCCCCCTCCCTCCATCCTTATCAGCTCCCTCCCTCCATGTCAGCCCCCCTCCCTCCATCCATCCATATCAGCTCCCTCCCTCCATGTCAGCCTCCCTCCCTCCATGTCAGCTCCCTGCCTCTTACGGAACCGCGGCTGTGCTTTTAAAATCATCTCGGAGCCCTTCCTGTCTTGACGGGCTCCGTGCAGCATTGTCCCGCCTCCAAACTTCCTTTAGAGGCGGGACAATGCTGCACGGAGCCCGTCAAGACAGGAAGGGCTCCGAGATGATTTTAAAAGCACAGCCGCGGTTCCCTAAGAGGCAGGGAGCCGCGGCTGCAGAAGAAGGGAGGGAGCTTACAACACTATTGCTTGTCACTGGGCGGGCAGTGTGCTCCGGAGCCGCGGCAAAGGTGAGAAAGAGCCGCATGCGGCTCCGGAGCCGCGGGTTGCCGACCCCTGCTCTAGTCCGACAGTAAGAGGATCACCTTCAATAAAAGGTTGTATACAGCTTTTTTACCATGCACATGAACTTTTATAGGACATATTACAATTTGGAAAAGGTAATGTCAACAATGTGTTCAGTTGTAATATCACTTAAATACATCTGTGCATCACAGAGTTCCAAAATTCAGCATGTCTTAAAAAAAAGAGAAAGAAGATTTGTCCTGTTGCAATAAAAGGGATCCACTGTGTCTGTCCCATGCCATTTTGAATCCTGTCACTGTACTGCCCCCACCACTTCCATCGGAAGGGCATTCCTGACATTGTCTTTCAGTTTCCCCCCTTGCAGCTTCATGTTATGCCCTCTAGTTTTACAGCTTCCCCATCTTTGGAAGAGGTTTGTTTGTTCATTAATACTATTTAAAGGTCTGAATCATTTCTCCCCTCTCTCCTACAGAGTGTACATATTTAGGTCTTCAAGTCTCTTCTCATAAGTCTTCTGACGCAGTCAGCAAATCATTTTGGTCGCCTTCCTCTAAACTGTTTAAAGCCTTTTTATGTCCTTTGTGAGATATGGTCTCTAAAACTGAACACAATATTCCAAGTGAGGCCTAACCAGCGACTTGTACAGTGGCATTAGTACTTCCTCCTTTCTGCTAGTAATTCCTTTCTGTATGCAACCCAGCATCCTTCTGGCTTTAGTCATATAGATTGACACCTTTCGTCATATAGATATCTGTTCTCCAATTAGGTATAACACCCATCTTTTCTCCTTGTCCTTGAACTGCTTTATAACCATCTTAATCAGCATGTCACACTGTTTCGCCACCTTGAGATCATCAGAAACAATCACTCCAAGGTCCTTCTCCTGGTCCTTGCACATCAACTTCTCACCCCCTATCGCATACATTTCCCTTGGATTTTGTAAACGGGGGTGCTGGTCGTGAATGTCCACAGTCTTGGCAAAGGCAAAATATTATTATGACTTGCAAAGGAGTGTGGGGGTTGTAGTTCATTCATACCAGAATCAGTCGTTCACAAAATAATGAGTTGTGATGCTCGAGTGTAAGCAAAGAAAAACAGATTTTATTCATGGGGTTAATTCTCCCACACAGATTTACTTGGTAACACAAAAGGACACTTGCTTCAAGTTTTGTACTCAGGAAAAACAAAACATGATATAAGGTAACTGAACTTCTTAAGCAATAAATCAATAAAGACCTTGATGGGAAACAGAAAAGGTCTTTTTGATGGCTCCTGCTAATGACCTTCTTAGCAGTGCTCCAAAAGGCAAAAACAAACCCAAAAGTAACAAAAAAACCTGTTCTTTACCAAGGATAACTTTCTTCTATTCACACACACAAAGAAGAAGTTTCCTTCTAGAGCTCACGTGCACTTGTGCCTGGCTCAATTACCAATAATTAGCCAGCTGCAAACCCCTTTGCTGGTTCACTCTCTCTACGTGGCTCAATCCTACCCTAAAGCTTTCTTGCAGAGACTTTTCTGGGTAGATAAAAGAACAAGTTACAGTTCCTTTTGGTGGTTGTTGTATTAGTGAGAAACTACTTTAAAACAGCAGCCTAGACAGCAGTCCATGTATTCCAACTGATCATTTGATATATCTCCTTCTTCCTCAGATATCATGGAATCAATATCATGGTCTGGCTCAGAGGAATTCCTTAATTGATCACTCTCAGGATAATATTTGCTTCCCTGCTGTCTTCCAGATGAAGAGCTGGGGCATAGATCAAAGTTCATACCTGAGCTTCCCTTGCTGTTAGGTTTCCTCTCCAGGTATCCTGGCCAGTAGGTAGTCCAGCTTTTATGTCCAGCCTTCCAATCAAGATCCCTGGACACTGGGTCTCTCTTCACATACCTTCTTGCACCGGTCTTAGAGCCCCTTCCAAATGCAGCCGTCTCCCTCAAAGGTGCCTTTTGGGAATTCCTGGCTCTATAACCCCAATCTTCTGGCTTCCTCCAGTCCAATGGAGTATGCTTGCCTCTGGAATCACTCCTAACACACGTACTGCTGTGGGCTCCTTCTTTAGACCTCCAAGATGTCTTTCTGTTCTTCCTTCCACGTTGCCTCTGCTGTTGTAGTCCTCTCTCTTCTTTCTCCAATGGCTTCTGCTTCTGTCTCTCCTCGTTCTCTCTGTTCTCACCGTTCTCCCTATTCTCCTTATTCCTGATCTGTCCCTGTGTAGAATATCTTTTACTTTTAAAGTGCTTAGAGGGACACTCCACCCTAGCACAGCCCAGGTGTGCTGAATCAAGCCTTGCCCTTGGAGATGAGTGATTGGGGATTACCTCATAGCTCTCCTGATTGAACACACGTTTCCCCACTTCAGCCCTCCTAGAGGCTGTTTGAAACCTGGTGCATTCTGGGACTGGTAGTCTTTTATGAAAACATTCTGTTTTAGTATTTCTACCAGCAAAGACAGGTTGCTTGTTCAGAGCTAATTCACCTCTTTTATAGTTCCCTCCTGAACTATGATAAGCTTCCTTATCACAATTTCTGCTTCCCAAGTGCATGACACTGCACATCTCTTCACATTAAATCTTAATTGCCAAGCATTAGACCATTCTTCCAGCTTTTGTAGTTCTTTCCTCATGTTATCCACTCCTTCAGAGGAGTCCACTCTGATGCAAATTTTTGTGTCATCTGCAAAAAGACAGGCTTTTCCATTCAGTCCTTCAGCAATATCACTCACAAATACATTGAACAGTCCCAGGACGTAACCCTGGGGTACACCGCTAATCACCTTCCTTTCATCTGAGTGAATTCCGTTTACTGTCACCTTCTGTCCTCTGTCAGTCAACCAATTTCTGATCCAGTTGACCACCTTGGGTCCCATCCCCAAGCTGTTGAGTTTATTAATAAGCCTCCTATGAGATACAGTATCAAAGGCTTTCCTGAAATCTAGGTAGATCACATTCATTGCCCAGTCAAAGAACTCGATTAGATTTGTTTGGCAAGATTGTTTGGTAAAACCATGTTGCCTCTGATCATGCAACCTATTGGTTTCAAGGAAGTCCACTATTCGCTCTTTCAGGAGCACCTCCATTACTTTTCCTTCCACCAAGGTAAGGCTTACTGGCCTGTAGTTTGTCACTTCTTCCCTACTCTAATCTAATATCGGTCTAGTTTTTTCAGAGCTATAGCTTTGTCAAATGTATAAATCTCACTCTGTATTCAAACTTGAAAGCAATTAGTATCTTATATATTGACTAGAAATCACTCATTTGCAAAACAACTTCACGTTTAGCTTCCATTTGTGTGACTGCAAGGTCTGACTACACAGGCAACCTCCACTTCTTCCCTACTGTCACTTTTATGAAGAAATACCACATTAGCCCTTCTCCAGTCCTCCTGTCTCCAAGGATCTATCAAAAACATCCTTTAAGAGCCCTGCGAGAACCTCTCTAAGTTCTTTCAGTATCCTGGGATGTATCCTATCCGGTCCCATGGCCTTGGCCACTTTTAGTTTTGCAAGCTGCTCTAACACATCATCTTCTGTGAATGGTGTGTTATCTACTCCATTCTCATTTGTATATTTGTCAATCACAGGTGGTCCTTTGCCAGGATTTTCCCTAGTAAAAACAGAGCAGAAGTATTTGTTTACCATTTTCGCTTTTTCAATGTCACTTTCCACAAATCCGTTTCCAGCACTTTTGAGTCCTGCAATTCCACCTCTGATTTTTCTCCTCTCCCGAATATACCTGAAAAGGTTTTTTCGCCACGCTTCACATCTTTAGCCATCTTCTGTCTTTGATTTTGCTATCCTTATTTCTCTTTTTGTCTCTTTTAGTTTGATCCTGTATTCCTTTCTGTGTTCCTCTGTTTGCAAACTGGCTGCAATGAAGCACACCTTTATAGGATACAAACTGAACAATGCCCACCATCGCTCCCACAAAGCATCAAATATCCCAGGGACAAGGGGATCACAGTGGGTTCTGGTAGATTGCGACCTGTAACGCACAAACATCCTATGCATCAAAAGATAACCTTGCATAAAGCCTTCTCTGCCTTGGCTAATGAGGATGAGGAACTGAGGGAGGAACTGGCTGCAATGAAGCGCATTTTGAATATAATTAAAGAGATTTAACTGCTTTTTCTCTGAAAGGACAGCTGGGAAACTGGCTGGTACTTGGCAGATCTCTCTATTTTGCTTTAACAGATACCTAAGCTCCACGAACAGAACAATGGCTGGGAAAAATCGTATTGCTAAAGCTGTTGCCCCCGTTACAGCTTCTGCCTCGGTCCAGACAGAGGTCCTAATGCCAGTTGAAGGACCAGTTCCATGTGCAGGGTGCCTGCATGCTGAAGCTCTGAGGAAACAAGTGGAGGAACTCAGAGAGGAGGTGGCGAGGCTGAGGAGCATTCAAGACAGTGAGAAGTACATTGATGAGATGCTTCTTGCAGCAGCCAAGCTCTCCAGCACAGGAGAAGATAGGTGCCAACAGAATGTCGATTGTTGGACACAAGTCACCAGGGTCTGCAAAATCACCAATCTAACTTCTCCAGCCCTTGAATTGAAGAACCATTATGCAGCCCTGGAAGTGGAGGAGGTGAAAGCATCCCTGGAAAGGGAAGAACCAGAGTTCAAGCACCCCAAAGTTGCAGAATCAGTGACCAGAAGGAAACGAAGGGTAGTGGTGGTTGGAGACTCTCTTCTGAGGGGTACTGAGGCGTCCATCTGCCAACCAGACTTGATGTCCAGAGAGGTATGCTGTCTGCCTGGTGCCAAAATCCAAGATGTTACGGAGAGTTTGCGAGACTCATCAAGCCCACTGACTATTACCCAATGTTGCTAATCCATGTTGGAACAAATGATACTGCCAGGTATACCTCGGAACGTATCAAAAGTGACTTCATGGCTCTGGGACAGAGGGTGAAGCAGTTAGGTGCACAGGTGGTGTTCTCTTCAATCCTCCCTGTTGAGGGTAAAGGCCAAGGCAGAGAGGCTCGCATCCTGGAGATGAATGCATGGCTGCGTGGATGGTGTCATCGAGAGCGTTTTGGTTTCCTAGACCATGGGATGCTGTTCCAAGGGTTGCAGAGCAGAGAAGGCATCCATCTGTCCAAGAAAGGTCAACGCATCTTCGGTAGTAGACTAGCTAATCTACTGAAGAGGGCTTTAAACTAGATTCGTTGGGGATGGGTGAAGAAAGCCCCCAGGTAAGTGAAAGCCCCCAGGTAGGTGATACATTAAATACCTTTATGGAAATGGGTAACAGGGGTATCATATGGAAAGCAGTGTGTATAAATACCCGTAGCATGGGAAATAAGATCCCTGATGTTGAAGCTTTGGTGGGAGTGGCTGACTTGGATTTAGTGGCAGTTACAGAAACATGGTTCACAGAAAACCATGATTGGGATGTAACTATACCTGGCTATACTTTATTCAGAAAGGACAGGGTAGGAAAAAGGGGAGGAGGAGTGGCACTATATGTAAAACTACTATTAAAGCTTTGGAATTACAGAGCTTAAAAGGGAGAGAGGAGGCATTGTGGGTTAAACTAGAAAGAGGGAAAGAGAAATCTATTTGCATTGGTGTGATATACAGACCTCCCTCACAAGAGGAAGAGGTGGACAGAGAGTTAATTGAAGACATATGCAGCATTGCTAGGAAAGGGGAAGTGCTACTGATAGGAGATTTCAATATGCCAGATGTTGATTGGCACATTCCTGCTGCAGTATCATCTAGAAGTAAGGAGATCCTGGATTCTCTACAGGGAGAACTATTCAGGCAATTGGTAACAGACCCCACACGTGAAGGGGCCATACTGGACTTGGTGCTTACCAATGGTGAAAGTGTTTCTGATGATGTAGTGGGAGATCATTTTGCATCCAGTGATCACCAGATGGTGTGGTTCAGTATTAGGACTAGGGCTGTTAGAATTCATTCCAAGGTGAGGATCTTAGACTTTAGGAAGACTAACTTTGCGAAGATGGGCCAATACCTCAGGGAGTCGTTAGTGGGATGGGAACAGCTAGGGGATGTAGAAAAACCAACCTTTTTGTTAAAATGGTAAATAAAGGCAAAAGGAAAAGGAGACCGCTATGGTTTTCGAAGGAAGTAGCTGAAAAAGTGAAGAAAAAGAGGGAGGCCTTCATGAAATACAAGAGATCACAGAGAGAGGAAGACGGGCATCTGTATTTGGAAAAACTTAGAGAAGCTAGCAAAGTAGTCAAGAAGGCAAAGATTCAAAAGGAGGAGGAAATAGCCAATGCAATAAAATGGGGGGATAAGACATTTTTCAGATATATTAGTGAGAAGAGGAAGGGCAAAAGTGGTATTGTCAGACTCAAGGATGCAGGGGGGGAATATGTAGAAGCTGATAAGGATAAAGCGGAATTGCTTAACAAATATTTTTGTTCTGTGTTCACAGATGAAGAACCAGGAGCAGGACCTCAGAAAACACCCACAAATAGGAACAGAAGCGAGGGACATCTTGAACAATTTTCAAAAGACTGTGTTCGTGAGAAACTAGCTCAACTTAAAGTAGACAAAGCGATGGGACCGGATGGGATACACCCTAGAATACTGAGGGAACTTGAGGACGTTCTAGCAACTCCACTGATTGACCTTTTCAATGCCTCGTTGGAGTCGGGAGTGGTGCCAAAGGACTGGAGAGAGGCTTATGTGGTGCCTTTACACAAAAGCGGAAGTAAGGATGTGGTTGAAAACTACAGGCCGGTTAGTTTAACTTCAGTGGTGAGTAAATTATTGTAAATGCTGCTGAAAGAGAAAATAGTGAGGTTTCTGGAGTCCAGCGGATTACAGGATCCGAGGCAGCATGGATTCACCAGAGGCAGGTCTTGCAGACAAATCTGATTGATTTCTTTGACTGGGTGACCAGGGAGTTGGACCGAGGGAGAGCTCTAGATGTGGTGTATTTAGATTTCAGTAAAGCCTTTGACACTGTTCCTCACAGGCGACTTATAAACAAACTGAGCACCTAGGGATGGACCCTAAAGTTACTGCTTGGGTTAGAAATTGGTTGGGTGGGAGGCGACAAAGAGTACAAGTAAATGGAGCTCACTCTGAGGAGAAGGATGTTACCAGTGGTGTGCCCCAGGGATCTGTCCTTGGTCCGATTCTTTTTAACATCTTTGTTAGTGATATAGCGGAAGGGCTGTCGGGTAAGGTTTGCCTCTTTGCAGATGATACCAAAATCTGCAATAGAGTAGACACCAAGGAAGGTGTAGATAACATGAGGAGGGATCTAGCTAAGCTTGAAGAATGGTCTAGAATTTGGCAGCTGGGATTTAATGTTAAAAATTGTAAGGTCATGCATTTGGGCTGCAGCAATCCAAGGGAGCAATACAGTATAGGAAGTGAAGTACTTTTGTCCACTAAAGAAGAGCGGGACCTAGGCGTGGTTGTGTCTGATGATCTTAAAGTAGCTAAACAGGTAGAAAAGGCGACGGCAAAAGCTAGAAGGATGCTTGGGTGCATACGGAGAGGAATGGCTAGCAGAAAAAAGGAGGTGATAATGCCTCTGTATAAGTCTTTGGTGCGACCTCATTTGGAGTATAGTGTGCAATTCTGGAGACCGCACCTTCAAAAGGATGTGAACAGGATGGAGTCGGTGCAGAGGGTGGCTACTAAAATGATTAGTGGGCTTCATTATAAAGCATATGAGGACAGACTTAAGGATCTTAATATGTACACCTTAGAGGAAAGGCGGGATAGAAGTGATATGATTGAGATGTTTAAATACCTCCGTGGCATAAATGTTCAGGGAGAGACCCTCTTTCAATTGAAAGCAAGTTCTGCTACGAGGGGACATGGGATGAGGGTGAAGGGAGATAGATTCAGGAATGATATGCGGAAATATTTCTTTACGGAAAGAGTAGTGGATCCATGGAATAGTCTCCCAGTAGAGGTGGTAGAGATGAGGACAGTAACTGAATTCAAAAAAGCATGGGACCAACACAGAGGATCTCTAAAGGTAAAAAGTGGACTGTTGTAGTTGTTGATATGGAAGGACAGACTAGATAGGCCATGTGGTCTTTTTCTGTCGTCATGTTTCTATGTTTCTCTTCTAAGATACAAACTGAACAAAGTCCACCACCACTTCCACAAAGAATGAAACACCCCAGGAACAAATGGATCACAGTGGGTTCTGGTAGATTGTGACCTGTGACACAGAGGCATCCTATGCATCAGGAGATATCCCTGCATAATGCCTTCTCTACCTTGGCGAATGAGGATGCCCAAGCCAAAGAAACTGAAGGGCCCTTAAATGAGACAGACAATGCCCAATCTCCTGCTAAAGGACCAAATATGAAGAAAACCTCACCAAACAGCAAACTACTACTACTTGGTGATTCCATCATCAGTGGCATCAACTTGGGAACACAGTTCAAAGGAGAGAAGATAGTCAAGTGCCTCCAAGGATCTTCAGCCAGCAGGAATACAAACCACGTTGTTGAAGTACTTAGCGCAGAAAGTAAACACTCCAAACTTGATGTGGTTATCCACTTGGGCACAAATGACCTGGCTAGAAACAGTACCTCTACAGTCCAAAAGAACTTCCAATCACTGGGAGAGAAACTCAAGCCCATTGTTAACACTGTTGAATTCTCAGAGGTTCTACCTGTGCTTGATAAAGGGGCAAAAAGGCTGTATCGCATTAACAGCTTTAATAATGGCTCCAGACCTGGTACAAACAAGGAGTCAGGTTTATTGGCGACTGGAGTAACAGATGGAACAACAAGAGACTATACTGTGCTGATGGACTACATCTCTCTGTCGCAGGGAAAAGAATCCTAAGTGAAAAATACAAGCAATATGTGGATATGCATTTAAACTAGAAAAAGGGGGTGACAGATGTGGAAGGTCAATCTCTGGACGTCACCCCATGCAAAAGCAGATTAATATCAGAAACAGCCACACATTTAAACCACACATCATAAACAAGTGGGAACATAAGATATGTCATACTGGGTCAGACCAAGGTCCATCAAGCCCAGTATCCTGTTTCCAACAGTGGCCAATCTAGGTCATACATACCTAGCAGTTTCCCCAAAAGAGACAGGTTCCACAATGCTTGCACTGGGTCAAGCATTGATATCCTGGGTCCCTTCTTAATAATGGTTTATGGACCTTTCCTCTAGGAACTTGTCCAAACCTTTTTTAAACCCAGCTACACTAACAGCCTTTACTACATCCTCCGGTAACAAATTCCAGAGTTTGATTACACGTTGAGTGAGAAAATATTTTCTTTTATTAGTCTTAAATAGTTTACCCTGTAGCTTCATTGCATGTCCCCTAGTCTTTCTATATTCTGATAACGTAAACAATCGATCGACGTTTACCCATTCCACTCCCTTCATTAATTTATAGACTTCTATCATATCTCCCTTCAGCCGTCTCTTTTCCAGGTTAAAGAGCCCTAACCTTTTTAGCCTTTCTTCATAGGCGTATCCTTCCATCCCCTTTACCATTTTGGTGGCTCTTCTCTGAACTTTTTCTAATAACACTATATCTTTTTTAAGATACGGCGACCAGAATTGCACACAATATTCAAGGTGCGGTCTCACCATGGAACGATATAAAGGCATTATAATATCTTTGTTTAATTTTCCATTCCTTTCCTTATGATACCTAGCATTCTATTTGCTCTCTTGGCTGCCGCTGCACACTGGGCCGAGGGTTTTAACATGTTATCTACAATGACGCCTAAATCTTTTTCCTGGGTGGTGGTTCCTAATGTGGAACCTTGCATTGTGTAACCATAGTTTGGGTTGTTCTTCCCTAGGTGCATAATTTTGCACTTGTCCACATTAAATTTCATTTGCCATTTTGATGCCAAGTCTTCCAATTTATCAAGATCCTCTTGCAATTTTCCACAATCCTCTTAGGTTTTAACAACTTTAAATAGTTTTGTGTCATCTGCAAATTTGATAACCTCACTCGTTATTCCACTTTCCAGGTCATTTATGAATATGTCAAAAAGCAGCAGACCTAGCACAGATCCCTGGGGTACACCACTATTCACCTTTCTCCATTGGGAAAATTGGCCATTTAGCCCAACCCTCTGCTTTTTATCTTTTAACCAGTTCTTGATCCACAGTAGTACACTGCCTCCTATCCCATGACTCTTTAGTTTTGCCAAAAGCCTCTGATGTGGGACCTTGTCAAAGGCTTTCTGAAAGTCCAGATACACTATATCAACCAACTCACCTTTGTCCACTTGTTTATTCACACTTTCAAAAAAACATAACAGATTAGTAAGACAAGATCTTCCTTGTCTAAAGCCATGTTAGCTGTCTCTCATTAGCCAATGACTATCTACATGCTGAGTAATTTTATTCTTTATGATGGTTTCTACCATTTTTCCCGGTACTGACGTGAGGCTCACCGGTCTGTAGTTTCCCGGATCACCCCTGGAACCCTTTTTAAAAATTGGTGTTACATTGGCGATCCTCCAATCTTAAGGTATTAGAGATGATTTTAATGATAGTTCACAGATTACTAATAGCAGGTCTGCAATCTCATATTTCAGTTCTTTCAACACCCTCGGATGTATACCATCCGGCCCAGGTGATTTGCTACTCTTCATTTTATCTAATAGTTGTAATACATCTTCCCGATGTATCGATAATTCCTTCAATTCTTCTGCACCTTTAAATACCACTTCAGTCATGGGTAACATCCCTACATCTTCCTTAGTAAAGACCGAAGCAAAGAATTCATTCAGTCTCTCCGCTATCGCCTTGTCGCTTCTTGTAGGCAGAACAAAATCAACGCTAAATACACCCAAGCCCAGTTAAATGCTGGAAAGCAGTGAGCACAAATGCTCGAAGCTTAGCCAACAAAGTTCCAGACCTAGAAGCCCTAATGGTGGAAATGGATTTGGACATTCTGGCCATTACAGAAACATGGCTAAACGAATCACATGATTGCGATATAGCCATACCTGGCTATAATCTATTCAGAAGAGACACAGAAAATGGAAGAGGAGGAGGAGTAGCCTTGTATGTCAAAAGCAGTATTAAAGCTACTGAAATGCAGGGGGCATGGGGAAAAGAAGAAGCGCTCTGGATTGTGTTGGAAAGAGGAGATGGCACTGTCATCCATACTGCTGTAGTCTACAGACCTCCAATACAAATTGAAGAGAGAGATAACGAATTGATTATAGATATTGCCAAGATAGCCACAAAGGGGGAAGCAATCATATTGGGTGACTTTAATCTACCTGATGTGGATTGGATTACTCCTTCTGCAAATCTGGAAAGAAGCAAAAAAATCGTGGATGCTCTCCAAGATGCGTTACTTTGACAAATGGTGATGGAACCACCCAGGGAAAGCTCAACGCTAGATTTAGTGCTCACCAACGGCGATAGCGTGTCGCATGTCTGCGTGAGTGCCCCTGTGAGTAACAGCGATCATCACACAGTGTGGTTTGAGATAAAAGCCATGGTACTGGCCAATCATAGCAGGCTCAAAGTCCTAAACTTTAAAAACACCAACTTCAATAAAATGGCCGAGTACCTAAAGGAGGAGCTGACAGGGTGGAAGGAGATAAGGGAAGTGGAATTGCAATGGGTTAAACTAAAGGTGGCAATAACAGGGGCGACAGATAAATATGTAACAAAAGTAAACAAAAACAAGAGGAGAAGAAAGCCTATTTGGTTTTCCAAAGAAGTGGCTGCTCAAATAAAGGTAAAAAACACAGCTTTCACAAAATTCAAAAGCTGACAGAGAGGAACACAGAAATGAATACAGGATCAAACTCAAAGAGACAAAGAGAGAAATAAGGATAGCAAAATCAAAGGCAGAGGAAAAGATGGCTAAAGATGTGAAGTGTGGTGACAAAACCTTCTTTAGGTATATTCGGGAAAGGATGAAGATCAGAGGTGGAATTGCAGGACTCAGAAGTGCTGTGAACGGACTCGTGGAAAGTGACATTGAAAAAGCGAAATTGCTAAACGAATACTTCTGCTCTGTTTTTACTATAGAAAGTCCTAGAGAAGGACCACCTGTGACTCCCAAATATAAAAATGGGAATGAAGTAGTTACCACACCATTCACAGAAGATGAGGTGTTAGAACAACTTGCAAAACTGAAAGTGGACAAGGCCATGGGAACGGATGGGATATATCCCAGGATACTGAAAGAGCTCAGGGAGCTTCTTGCAGGGCCGTTAAAGGATGTTTTCAACAGATCCTTGGAAACAGGAGAGGTTCCTCAGGACTAGAAAATGGCTGATGTCGTACCTTTTCACAAAAGTGGTGACAGGGAAGAAGTGTCAAACTACAGGCCTGTGAGCCTTCCCTCGGTGGCGGGAAAAGTCATGGAGGCGCTCCTGAAAGAGCGAATAGTGAACTTTCTCAAAACCAACAGGTTGCAAGACCCGAGGCAACATGGTTTTACCGAAGGATGATCTTGCCAAACAAATCTGATTGAGTTCTTTGACTGGGTGACCAGGGAGCTAGATCAGGGGCATGCGATGGATGTCATCTACCTGGATTTCAGCAAAGCCTTTGATACTGTTCCTCATAGGAGGCTTATCAATAAACTCAGTAGCTTGGGGATGGATCCTAAGATGATAAATTGGATCAGAAATTGGTTGACTGACAGACGACAGAGGGTGATGGTAAATGGAGCTCACTCGGATGAAGGGAAGGTGATTAGCGGGGTGCCCCAGGGGTCGGTCCTGGGCCCAGCACTGTTCAATGTATTTGTGAGTGATCTTGCTGAAGGACTGAATGGAAAAGACTGTCTTTTTGCAGATGACACGAAAATTTGCAACAGGGTAGACTCCCCCGAGGAAGTGGTTAACATGAGGAAAGATCTACAAAAGCTGAAAGAATGGTCAAATGCTTGGCAATTAAGATTTAATGTGAAGAAGTGCAGAGTCATGCACTTGGGTAGCAGAAATCCAAAGGAAATGTATGCAATAGGGGGCGAGAGGTTGGTGTGCACAGATCAGGAGAAAGACCTTGGTGTAATTATTTCTTTAGATCTCAAGGTGGCAAAAGCCAGGAGGATGTTGGGCTGCATACAAAGAGGAATCACCAGCAGAAAGGAAGAGGTACTTATGCCACTGTGCAAGTCACTGGCGAGGCCTCACCTGAAATACTGTGTTCAGTTTTGGAGACCGTATCTTGCAAAGGATGTAAAAAGACTGGAATCTGTTCAGAGGAAGGCGACCAAAAGGATTTGGAGGCTGCGTCAGAAGCCTTATGAGAAGAGACTTTAAGACCTAAACATGTACACTTTGGAGGAGAGGAGGGACGGAGAGATATGATTCAGACCTTTAAATACTTAAAGGGATATAATGAACAAAAAAACCTCTTCCAAAGACGGGGAAGCTGTAAAACTAGAGGGCACAACAGGAAGCTGCAAGGTGGTAAATTGAAAGGCAATGTCAGGAAATACTTTTTCACTGAAAGGGTGGTGGATGCTTGGAATGCCCTCCCGATGGAAGTGGTGGGGGCAAACACGGTGACTGAATTCAAAATGGCATGGGACAGACACAGTGGATCCCTTTACAGCAACAGGATAAAATCAAAATAAACTGAACCATCTAATTTCTCAACAAATAGGGGTGTCCTGCATGGAGTGATGGGTTCACCCCTAAACAGGGACATGGGGAGGGGTGGACTGCACGGAGCAGCAGGTGCACCTACTCTTGCCATCGTGCTTGCCAGACTAGATGGACCATGCTGGTCTTTATCTGCCGTCATTTACTATGTTACTATGAATTTTGTGAAAGCTGTGTTTTTTGCCCTTATTTGTGCAGCCACTTCTTTAGAGAACCAAATAGATTTCCTTTTCCTCTTGTCCTTATTTGCTTTCCTTACATACATTTCTGTTGCTCCTTTTATTGCCTGCTTTAGTTTAGCCCATTGCAATTCCACTTCCCTTATCCCCTCCCACCTGCCAACTCCTCCTTCAGGTACTTGGCCATTTTACTGGTCAGTGTTTTTAAAGTCTAGGACTTTGAGCTTGCTGTGATTGGATTCTACCTTGGCTTTTATCTCAAACCACACCTTGTGATGATCGCTGCTTCTCACATGTGCATCCACTTGAATATTCGACACGCTATCTCCATTGGTGAGCACTAAATCCAGCACCGAGCTCTTCCTGGTCGGTTCCATCACCATTTGTCTAAGTAATACATCTTGGAAGGCATCCACAATTTTTTTACTACTTTCCAGATTTGCAGAAGGAATACTCCAATCCATATCAGGTAGATTAAAATCACCCAATATGATCACTTCCCCCTTCATGGCTATCTTTGCAATATCAATAATCAATTCGCTATCCATTTCTTTGGTTTGAGTTGGAGGTCTGTAAGCTACACCAGTATGGATGATCGTGACATCTCCTCTTTCCAATACAATCCACAGCGCTTCTTCTTTTCCCCACATATAGAGCTACTTATCCTCCTTTTCTACCCTGTCTCTTCTAAATAGATTATAGTCGGCTATGGCTATATCCCATTCATGCAACTCGTTAAACCATGTTTCTGTAATGGCCAAAATGTCCAAGTCCATTTCCACCATTAGGGCTTCCAGATCAGGAACTTTGTTGGCTAGGTTTTGAGCATTTGTGCTCATTGCTTTTCTGCAATTTGTTGACTGGCTTGCCTGTGTTTTGCATGGACTTTGTTCTGAAAGGACTTCTTTGTATTAAAGCTAATTAATCTGTGAACCCAGTGTTTTTTGTTAAATCAGTCAGGGCCTAGTAGCAGCAGGTTAAGTTTAAATTTAAAACACAGAAGATAACTTTCTGGTTACATTTCATACCCAGCAGAGAGCTTGTGGTTTAAATTTAATAGTCACTCGGGGCCTAGTATCAGCAAAGTACTTTTAGTTTAAATTTAAAACATAGAAGAGAGCTTTTTGGTTACATTTAGAACCCAGCAGAGAGCTTGTAGTTTAAATTTCATAATAAGTCAGAGCCTAGCAGCAGCAAAGAGCTGTAATTTAAATCAAATCAGAATATAACTTAGCATAAAAGGCAAAATAGAGTCAGTACTCTTTGAGCAACAAAAAGTCTTCTAGAGACCTTTACAAAGAGGCCTTCTACCTAGAGGGCAAGAGCCCTGTGAAACCTTTTCAATAGGTGTTCACACCAGGTGGCAGGTCAAAAGGCCATTTTGAAAGACTCTTTCTATCCAAGCAAGGACTGTTAATCACCCAGGAAGTTGGTCACAGCTTACCTCAGCAGCACAGGACAGGGTACTGTGTAGCAGTCCTCTTTTAATAAGTTCCCACAGGTGCTCCTTGTGGTCTTGGGCAAGCCACTTAACCCTCCATAGCCCATGTTCCCTGTAAAATAGTTATCTCCAAGTTATAATGCCCTGTTCAATGTAATTTCAGTTTTTTCAATGTAAACCGCACTGATGCAGAATAGCGCGGTATATAAGAGAATGTAAATAAATAAATAAGTTTTCCCTCCCCAACACCCACCCACCCCTGGGATAATCGTAGCTTTATAGGTACTTACACATCTTAAAGGAAAGGAGGTGCTCTCAGGTGAAGCTCGTTATCCAAATCAGTCATACAGTAAGGACCTGAGATAAATTAAGCTTCAGGTGAACAAGGTATATTAAACGTATTAGGTACAGTTTTATTAGTTTAAATATCCATAGCAACCCTTAGTAAGTAAAGAACTTAAAGATCTAAACACAAGCTTAAAACTAAGATGCAGACAGCAGTCCAGCAGCAAGATGGGGGCTTTCCAGTTTTTTGCATTGAGTGTCACATGTATGAATTTCTCCCAGTTGGTGAGAGGTCTTACGTGTGTACTAGGTGCAAGGAGCTCTTTGCTCTCAGGGAACGAGTCCATTCTCTAGAGGCTAGAGTAGCAGACTTGGAAGACATAAGAAAGACAGAGAGGTACATAGATGAGACCTACAGGGATATAGTCCTGAAGTCCCACCTCCGGTCTGGCAGCATCCCTATTGCCATGGAGGAGAGAGGTCACGTGACAGGGGAGCATCACCTTGGTGTGGCAGGAAGTAATCCTGTAACTAAGACCTGTCCTCCAGGTGATGTAAAACCCTCTCGCACCGAGGAAGTTTCTCCAGGGCTATGTGTCCACGAGGGAAGGGTTAGGACAGCCATTATAGTTGGTGATTCGATCATTAGGCATGTAGATAGCTGGGTGGCTGGTGGATGTGAGGATCGCCTGGTAACATGTCTGCCTGGTGCGAAGGTAGCGGACCTCACGCGCCACTTAGATAAGGTCTTAGATAGTGCTGGGTAGGAGTCTGCTTTCTTGGTACATGTCGGTACCAATGACATAGGAAAATGTGGTAGGGAGGTTCTGGAGGCTAAATTTAGGCTTTTAGGTAGGAAGTTGAAATCCAGAACTTCCATGGTAGCGTTCTCCGAAATGCTTCCCGTTCCATGCGCAGGACCCAAAAGGCAGGCAGAGCTCCGGAGTCTCAATGCGTGGATGAGACAATGGAGCAGAGATTAGGGTTTTGGATTTGTTAGGAACTGGGGAACATTCTGGGGAAAGGAGTGGCTCTTCTGAAGGGATGGGCTTCACCTTAACCAGGATGGAACCAGGCTGCTGGCATTAACCTTTAAAAAGGAGATAGAGCAGCTTTTAAACTAGATAATAGGGGAAAGCCGACAGTCGCCCAAGAGCGCATGGTTCGGAAGAATGTATCCTTGAAGGATACTACCAAAAGCAGAGAGGTTCCAAAAAAGAGTAAAGTAGCCCAAATGCCCTCGAGTATGGAGCAGACAGAGCTTAAAGCTCCCAAATTACCCATGTCTACCAATAGCCAGATTAATATGAATAAACTACAGTCTCTAAAATGCTTGTACGCAAATGCTAGAAGTCTAAAAAATAAGATGGGAGAGTTAGAATATATAGCACTAAATGAGAGGTTAGATATGATTGGAATATCAGAGACATGGTGGAAGGAGGACAACCAGTGGGACACTGTGATACCTGGGTACAAACTATATCGCAATGATAGAGCTGATCAAATTGGTGGAGGAGTTGCGCTCTATGTTAGAGAGGGCATTGAGTCAGAAAGGATTAAAGTTTTGCAGGAAACAAAATTTGCTGTAGAATCTCTATGGATTGAAATTCCATGTAAAAAGGGGAAGGGGATGGCAGTGGGGGGGTGTACTATCAACCGCCTGGCCAGAATGAACAAATGGATGATGAAATGCTCAAAGAAATCAAGGAAACTAACAAACGTTACAGCGCAGTAATAATAATGGGTGATTTCAATTACCCCGGTATCGACTGGGTCAGTGTCACGGCAGGACATGCTAGGGAGATAAAGTTCCTAGATGAAATAAATGACTGCTTCTTGGAGCAGATGGTTCATGAACTGAGCAGAGGGAAAGCCATATTAGACCTAGTCCTTAGTGGAAAACCAGATCTAGTGCAAGAGATAAGGGTGTTGGGACTACTTGGCTACAGTGATCATAGCATGATCGCATTTGATTTAATTAGTGGAGGAGAGATAGTAAGGAAATCCACAGTACTACCTTACCTTTTAACTTTCAAAAGGGGGACTATGATAAAATGAGGGAAATAGTTAAGAAAAAACTAAAAGGAGCAATTGCAAAGGTTAAAAACTTACATCAAGCTTGGGTGATGTTGAAAAATAATATCTTGGAAGCCCAGACCGACTGTATTCCACGCGTTAAGAAAAGTGTAAGGAAGTCCAAAAAACTGCCAGCATGGTTTAAAGGTGAGGTCAGAGAGGCTGTTGTTGCCAAAAAAGCATCTTTCAGGAAATGGAAAAAAGAGCCAAACGACGAAACCTGGAAACAGCACAAGCACTGGCAAGTCAAATGGCCTAGTGGTTGGGGCAAGGTACTTCAGGCAGGAAGGTCAGGGGTTCAAATCCCACTAGAGGACAGCAACCTTGGGCCGGAAGGACTGGGGTTTCTAGTCCCACAGGTGCTCCTTGTGGTCTTGGGCAAGCCACTTAACCCTCCATAGCCCATGTTCCCTGTAAAATAGTTATCTCCAAGTTATAATGCCCTGTTCAATGTAATTTCAGTTTGTTCAGTGTAAACTGCACTGATGCAGAATAGCGCAGTATATAAGAGAATGTAAATAAATAAATAAAATAAATGCAAGGCATTGATAAGGCAGGCAAAGGGAGAATTTGAGAAGAAGCTTGCTGCGGAAGCAAAAACGTGAAATAAAGACTTTTTCAAGTACATTCGTAGGAAAAAACCTGTGAGAGAGTCAGTTGGTCCATTAGATGATAGAGTGGTTAAAGGGGCACTAAGAGGCGACAAGGCGATACCGGAGAGACTGAATGAATTCTTTGCTTCGGTCTTTACTGAGGAAGATGTAAGGATGTTACCCATGACTGAAGTGGTATTTAAAGGTGCGAAAGAATTGAAGGAAATATCGATACATCGGGAAGATGTATTCAACTATTTGATAAACTGAAGAGTAGCAAATCACCTGGGCTGGATGGTATACATTCAAGGGTGTTGAAAGAACTGAAATATGAAATTGCAGACCTGCTATTAGTAATCTGTGAACTTTCATTAAAATCATCTGTAATACCTGAAGATTGGAGGATCGCCATTGTAACGCCAATTTTTAAAAAGGGTTCCAGGGATGATCCGGGAAACTACAGACTGGTGAGCCTGTCGTCAGTACCAGGAAAAATGGTAGAAACCATCATAAAGAACAAAATTACTCAGCATGTAGATAGTCATGGCCTAATGGGAGACAGCCAACATGGCTTTAGACAGGGAAGATCTTGTCTTACTAATCTGTTATGTTTTTTTGAAGGTGTGAATAAACAGGCAGACAAAGGTGAATCGGTTCAGAAAGCCTTTGACAAGGTCCCTCATCATAGACTTTTGGCAAAACTAAAGAGTCATGGGATAGGAGGCAGTGTACTACTGTGGATCAGGAACTGGTTAAAAGATAGAAAGCAGAGGGTAGGGCTAAATGGCCAATTTTCCCAAGGGAGAAAGGTGAATAGTGGTGTACCCCAGGGATCTGTGCTGGGTCCGCTACTATTTGACATATTCATAAATGACCTGGAAGGTGGAATAACAAGTGAGGTTATCAAATTTGCAGATGACACAAAATTATTTAAAGTTGTTAAAACCCAAGAGGATTGTGGAAAATTGCAAGACGATCTTGATAAATTGGAAGACTGGGCATCAAAATGGCAGATGAAATTTGCCACTGTTGGAAACAGGAATACTGGGCTTGATGGACCTTGGTCTGACCCAGTATGGCATATCTTATGTTCTTACACGTCCCTTCCCACTTGCCATTGATGTGTGGTTTAAAAGTGTAGCTGTTTCCAATGTCATATTGCTTTTGCTGGGAGTGATGTCCTGAACTTGTCCTCCTCCATCCATCACCCCCTTTCCCTAGTTTAAATACCTGTCCACATACTGCCTGAATTTTTCACTTAGGATCCTTTTCCCTGCGATGGAGAGATGTAGTCTATCAGCACAATAATAGTCTCTTATTGATCCATCTGTTTATCTAGTCGCCTATTTATATAAATCGTCCTTGTTTGCACCAGGTTTAGAGTCATGTATTAAAGTTGTTTATGCGATACAGCTTTTCTGCCCCCTTACCATGAAGAGGTAGAATTTCTGAGAATGCTATATTGTTAACAGTGGGCTTGAGTTTCTCTCCCAGAGTCTGGAAGTCCCTTTGAACTGCAGAGGCACTGTTTCTAGCCAGGTCTTTTATACCCAAGTGGATGACCAGATCAGTTTTGGAGTGCTCACTTTCTTCACTAACTATACTAACAATTTGGTTCGTATTCCTGCTGGCTGAAGAGCCTGGGAGGCATTTGACATCTTCTCTCCTTTGAACTGTGTTACCCAGTTGGTGCCTCTGATGATGGAATCGCCAAGTAGTAGTAGTTTTCTGTTTTGTGATTATTTTTTTCCAATTTGGTGCATTTTCAGTAAATTTGGCATTGAGTCTTTCATTTAAGAGGCACTTCATTTTCCACAAATTGGGCACCCTCAATTTCCAAGGCAGAAAAGGCATTATGCAGGTATATCTCTTGATGTATAGTGTGTGTCTGCGTTACGGGTCGCAACCTACCAGAGCCCATTGTGATCCATTTGTTCCTGGGCTGTTTGATTCTTTGTGAGAGCGGTGGTGGATTTTGTTCAGTTTGTACCCTGGAGGAACTGGACGGTGGTGAAGGACTTTGGGGAGTCCAGAGGCAGACGTCTTCCTGAGGATAAGCAGAGTTGCAATATGCCTTCAGCACAGGGTCAGCCACGGGACTTCAGACTTTTCCGTACGGTCCATTTTGCCCCCTACCAGAGAGGATGTATCTCCAGGAACAAGCAGGAATAAGTCCTCACATATGGGTACGTCGGAACCGACGGAGCCTGCGCGGGAAAGCTCCCCAGCTTCCTAGAATGGAAGCTTTTGGGACCTCCCACTGCACATGCGCGCTGCCTTCCCGCCTTCCTGAACAGCTCTCCTCAGTTTCTCTTTTTCCGCGGAGCCAGCAGGTCGTGTATCCTGTCACCGCTGAAGAAATTGTAGTTTTTTGTTTTGTTTCTTTAGACCGCGTACCTGCCTTCCCATACCGATACCGGTATCGCCGGTCTTCCTTTTTCTTTCTTGAAAAATTATTTTCTTTTCTTTTATTATTTTTCAACACTTGGTCACTTCAGTTAGGCCTTCAGGCCTACTTGAATTCTCCACATGGAGAAGCCAGCCCCTGGATTTAAGAAGTGTACCAAGTGTACTGCTGTAATATCAGTCACAGACACCCATGAATGGTGTCTTAAATGTTTGGGGCCTGACCACTCCATTCCGGACTGCCCTTCCTGCTCCCAAATGTCTAAGCGTGGGCTGCAGAACCGGGCCAACAAATTCCATGTGCTGTTTGCTTCAGAGAATCCAACATCACAGTCATCCAGGTCATCATCTCCGGATGGATCTCAGGTAACCAAACCTTCTGTGGGCAAGTCCTCAAAGGGCAAATCTCCTTCAAAGCATCGAGAGGCTCTTAGTTTTGAGGACCCTGCCCCAGCCAAACAGCCCCGGCGGGAAGCTCTGCCTTCCAAAACGCCAATTCAGGGGCTACAGGTTGACATCGATGGCACGGCCTCGACAGATCACCTGTTGGACTGCTCTGGGGTACCGGCCCATACCGGTACCGACATCCAGGCAGCCGTGGCATCTATGGGCAATACTGTCCAATCCATGCAGCAGGCCGTCATGGCTTTCATTAAAGCTGCAACGCCATCGGTACCGCTTCCAGCGGTTCCGGGCCCGGTTCCGGTATCGTCCGCCATGCCGGAACCCAGGCCTTCCTCTTCTAAACGCAAATCGGTACCGTATGGGCTTTCGCTCCATACCGCTTCCATACCCGGTACGCCCGATGTCGATACCGATCGGTATGCGTATCGTGCGTTGGAGGAAACTAGAGAATACACCGATTCCTCTGATGAGTCTGCAGAGCTCTCCCTTGACCTTCCTGAGGAACCTTCTTCTCCAAAAAGGAGAATGTCTCCTCCAGAGGATTTGTCCTTTCAGGACTTTATTTTAGAAATGGCTAAAGGCCTTTCTATCACTACCTCCTCTGAAAGGGAACCAAGGTCAAAAAGATTGGATATTTTAGGATACTCTAAGTCTCCTAAAGAAGCAGTTACCCTGCCTATCCATGAAATCCTTCAGGAACAATTGATGGATTTCTGGGAGAACCCTTTAACTCTGTCTCCTTATTCCCATAGGTTGGACACCATGTATCGGGTCCCTCCTTCTCCTGGTTTTCAGAAAACTCAATTGCCTCACCACTCCATTGTGGTAAAGTCTGCAATGAAAAAGATCAAGAGTACTAAAAGGCACTCTTCTACACCTCCAGGAAGGGAATGTAAGACACTGGACTCTTTTGGTAGGAAAATCTTCCAGGCTAGTATGCTTATAGCCAGGATTAATTCCTACAGCCTCTATATGGGCATGTTCCTAGGGGAACTTGCCAAGAAAGTGCGGCTTTTTGCCCCCTTTATCCCTGAGGATAAACAGGAGGACTTCCTTTCTGTTGTGAAACAACTTTCAGATGTTTCTAAGTTCTCCAACAGAGCTGCCTTTGATTCCTTCGAGGGAGCCAGCAGAGCTTCTGGCATTGCTATTGCAGCCAGACGTCTGGCTTGGCTCCAGGCTTCTGATCTGGAACCCTGGGTTCTAGATGGCTTACGGAATCTGCCCTGTACAGGTGAGAACTTATTCGGTGCAGAGTGGCAAGTTAAAGCCACTCAAATGGACGCTGAAAATGCCACCTTAGAGAGACTTTCTAAGTCCACTTCTACTCCCACTAAGAAGAAGTCTTTCAAGAGGCCTTATTATAAGAAGGCCAGATATGTTTCCAATACTGGCCAGCAATCTTCTCAACCTCGTTTTGCGGCTAAACGTCAGCAAACGAAACAAGCAAGAGCAAAGCCTGCAGCAGCTACTGCAGCTCAACAGGCTCCACCCCCTCAGGGGTTTTGACTTGCCCCTAGAGAACTTGCCATTCCTGGTTCTGGACCAACCAGAACCTCTCACCATACCTGGAAGGTTAGCTCACTTTGCTCCCAGATGGGAACAAATCACAACAGAGCAATGGACCCTCTCTATCATCCGAGAGGGTTACAAACTTCATTTCTCCAACCTTCCTCCTCATCACATGGTGAGACCCTTCAATTCTCCATCTCCTCTCCTAGCCCTGTTGGATCGGGAGATCTCTTCTCTGCTTGCCCAAGGGGCCATAGAAGAGGTTCCTCTTCATCAACAAGGGTCAGGTTTCTACTCCCCCTATTTTCTCATTCCAAAGAAGACAGGGGGATTCAGACCAATCCTAGATCTGAGAGAATTGAACAAATTTCTGTACAAGGAGAAATTCAAAATGCTCTCTTTGGGCATTCTCCTTCCATACCTTCAGAGTCAGGACTGGCTTTGTTCTCTAGACCTGCAGGATGCGTATACACATCTACTCATCCATCCATCCCACAGAAAATATCTTCGCTTTCTGTTCAGGGGAAGTCATTACCAATATAGAGTACTTCCCTTCGGTCTCGCCTCTGCCCCAAGAGTCTTTACCAAATGCATGGCAGTCGTAGCCGCATTTCTCAGAAGCATGGGGATTTTCGTATTCCCATATCTGGACGACTGGCTCATTCGAGCTCCAACTCAGTCGCAGGCCCAGATTTCCCTAGACCGCACAAGGAGCCTTCTGCAGTATCTGGGACTGGTGGTAAACCTTCCCAAGTCTCAACTCAGCCCTACTCAGTCTCTAGAATTCATAGGGGCCCAGTTGGACACCACCACTGCAAGAGCCTACCTTCCACTGGTTCGGGGTCAGCGTCTGCTGAGCTTGGCCTCCCAAGCCCAGTCCAGTACTCACTTGACAGCCAGGGAAATGCTACGCCTCCTGGGCCATATGGCCTCCACAGTACATGTGGTGCCCTATGCTCGTCTTCATATGAGAGCAGCTCAATGGACCCTGGCCACCCAGTGGACTCAGGCGTCGGGAGCACTCTCAGACCAAATACAAACCTCAAACCGTCTGTCTTGGTCCCTCCATTGGTGGATATCCACCAAGAATCTGTTGTTGGGGGCTCCCTTTCAGCCCTTGCTACCCCAAGCAACCCTCACAACAGATGCCTCCCAATTGGGGTGGGGAGCCCATCTGCTAACTCTCTCCACTCAGGGCACTTGGTCTCCACAGGAGGCCACCCTTCATATCAACCTCCTGGAACTGCGAGCAATTTACCTTGCCCTCAAGGTCTTCTATACCCTCCTTGCCAACCTGACTGTCCTGGTTCAGACAGACAATCAGGTGGCCATGTTTTACATAAACAAACAAGGAGGGACGGGCTCTCTGTCGCTTTGCAACGAAGCTCTCAGATTATGGGCCTTCGCCAGAGAGCACCAAATTCATCTGCTAGCAGTGTATCTTCCAGGAGTTCAAAACTCTCGAGCAGACAGGCTCAGTCGAGTTCTGCTGCCACACGAGTGGTCCCTACACGTGGACCAGATAACCAGAATCTTTCAGGAATGGGGGACCCCGGACATAGACCTCTTTGCAAGTCCGTGGAATGCCAAACTTCCCCGGTTCTGTTCCAGGACTCCGTGTCAGGAAGCTCAGGCCACGGACGCCTTTCTCCTCCATTGGGGTCAGGCGTTCCTATATGCCTTTCCACCCATTCCGCTGATTCCCAAGACTCTGTTCAAACTCCAGAGAGATCACGGCTCTATGATCCTCATAGCTCCACGCTGGCCACGCCAAGTGTGGTTCCCTCTGCTTCTACAGCTCTCCCAGGGATCCTCCCTGGACTTAGGAGCTGCACCAGACCTTCTGTCTCAGGAGGAGGGGACTTTGTGGCACCCAAACCCCAAATCCCTACATCTCCGAGCTTGGTTACTGAAGGCTTAAGTCTTCAAGACTTTAATCTTTCTCAACCTGTGAAAGATATCCTTCATGCCTCTAGGAAACCTTCCACGAGGCGGTCTTATGCTTTCAAATGGAAACGTTTTTCCATTTGGTGTGCTCAGCAGGGCCTTGACCCTCTGGCACTTCCTTTGAATTCCCTCTTAGACTATCTCCTGCATCTTTCCAATGCAGGCCTTAAGACGAATTCTGTAAGAGTCCATTTAAGTGCTATTTCAGCATCCCTGAAACCTATAAATGGACAACCTATCTCCTCTCATCCTCTTGTTGCAAGATTCATGAGAGGCCTGACTCTCACTAAACCTCCCATCAGACCCCCCCCCCGGTCGCATGGGATTTGAATCTAGTGCTTGGTCAGCTTATGAAGCCACCTTTTGAGCCGTTATTTTCTACCTCCTTGAAATTTCTTTCCTGGAAGGTACTATTCCTAATTGCAGTCACTTCCGCTCGCCGCATCAGCGAACTGCAGGCTCTAGTGGCTAATCCACCTTATACAAGATTTCATCATGACAAGGTGGTCCTTAGGACGAATCCCCACTTTATGCCCAAAGTGGTCTCGCCTTTTCATCTTAATCAAGAGGTATATCTACCGTTTTTTTTTCCGGCTCCTCATGCCTCCAGTGCAGAGAGGAACCTTCATACTCTGGATTGTAAAAGAGCTCTAGCCTTTTACCTTAATAGGACTCAGCCACATCGAAAGTCTTCTCAACTTTTCGTGGCTTTTGATCCTTCACATTTGGGACTTCCAGTCTCCAAGCGTACACTTTCCAATTGGATTGCTCAGTGTATTTCCTTTGCTTACCAGAGTAAAAACATTTCTCTGGAAGGCCATGTCACAGCTCACAATGTGAGAGCCATGGCAACTTCTATGGCTCATCTGCACTCTGTTTCCATTGATCAGATCTGTCGAGCCGCTACCTGGGCCTCGGTTCATACCTTTACGGCCCATTACTGTTTGGACAAGGACTCCCGCCGGGATGCCTTGTTTGGCCAGGCTGTCCTCAAACACCTGTTCCATTCTTAGACAACTCCTGCCCACCTTCCCAGGATGGATGCCTGAGATCCATACGAAGATGGCGAACCCTTGGAGGGGGATCTCCCAGGCATCTCAGCTAGGGAGTCCCCATATGTGAGGACTTATTCCTGCTTGTTCCTGGAGATAGCACAGTTACTTACCTGTAACAGGTGATCTCTGGGAACAGCAGGAATTAGTCCTCACAACCCACCCACCTCCCCTAGGAGTTGTATCTTCTATCTATCTGTCTTCCTGTCCTCTCTCTATTGTCTCAGCTATAAACTCGAAACTGAGGAGAGCTGTTCAGGAAGGCGGGAAGGCAGCGCGCATGTGCAGTGGGAGGTCCCAAAAGCTTCCATTCTAGGAAGCTGGGGAGCTTTCCCGCGCAGGCTCCGTCGGTTCCGACGTACCCATATGTGAGGACTAATTCCTGCTGTTCCCAGAGATCACCTGTTACAGGTAAGTAACTGTGCTTTCCCTTCGCCAAGCCAGGGGTTTCAAGGAGCCAGCAGGAGCTTTAGTGCCTCCTCATCCTCAGGGCCGAAGAAAACACAATGAAGCGAGGGGAGCCCAGGGAGCGGTGCAGCCCGTGGGAGGTCAGCTGAGGGAGTGTTTCCCTGCTTGAGCCCAAATCACGTCTGACCAATTGGTCCTGGAGGTCAGCCGGGCTGGCTATTCACTGGAATTCGCACATCCGGTGGGCCAGTCCTTTGTTCAGTCCCCTTGCAAGACACGAAGTAAAGCCACAGCAGAAAAAGACACCCTGGCAAGGTTTTGGCAGTTAGGAGCCATGGTGCCCGTTCCCAAGACCAGTGCGGGTCTGGTCGGTACCCAAAAAGGAAGGCTCCTTTTGGACAATTCGTGATCTCAGGCACATGAACCGATGTCTGTGGGTGCCGCGTTTTCACATGGAAACGTTGCTGTCAGTCATAGTGGCAGTGAGAAGTGGAGAATTTTTGACGTTTCTGAATCTCAAGGAGGCATATTTACACATTCCTATCTGTCCAGACCATCAGCAGTTTCTGCACTTTGCGGTGCCTATGGGGCATTTCCAGTTTTGAACATTGCCTTTTGGACTATCAACAGCTCCCCATACCTGCACCAAGGTCATAGTGGTGGTAGCAGCGGCGCGCCACAAGGTTGGGGTCCTGGTGCATGCATACCTTGATGACTGGCTGATTCGAGAAAGTCCAAGGACAAGAGCAAATGAGCAATGGCAAGAGTGGTGGAGTTCCTGCAAAGTCTCAGTTATGTAATCAACATGGCCAAGAGTCATTTGGTTCCATCCCAGGAGCTCGAGTATCTGGGAGCGCACTTCGACACCACATAGGGAAAGTATTCCTCCCAAGGCATCGGGCACAGGGATTTGCAACGGTTGGTGTGGCAATTCCTGGGACTGTCGGAGCCGACGGCCTGGCATTATCTGCAGGTACTGGGAACCATGGCAGTGACGCTTGAGCTCGTGCCATGCGCCAGAGCACACATGCGACCCTTGCAGAGGGCGCTGTTCCACTGGTGGTCCCACCAAAGACAATCCCTTGTCACAGAGACTCCCCTGTCTGCGAGTGACCGGAGAGTGCTCAGGTGGTGGTTCTGCCCGGAGAATCTGGAAGCGGGCATGCCCCTCGAGTCTCCCCAGTGGATCCCTCTGATGATCGATGCCAGTCTGGCTGGCTGGGGGGCCCACTGCCAAGGGCACATTACTCAGGGACAGTGGAGCCTACAGAAAGCCCTTTGGTCGATCAACAGACTAGAGATGCGGCGCTGCAGAGCTTCGGCTCGTGGTTGCAGGGGGAAGGCAATCCAGATCTTCTCAAACAATGCGATCGTGGTAGCCTACATCAACCTCCAGGGAGGCAAGGGTAGCATATCCCTGGAGGATGATGCCGAGATGCTGATGTCTTGGGCAGAAAACTATCTCCAAACATTGTCAGTGGCACACGTGGCAGGAGTCAACAACGTGACAGTGGACTATCTCAGTCGGGTGCACATGGATCCTGGTGAGTGGGTGCTCTGCCAGGAGGTGTTCTCGCAAGCAGTGAGCAGATGGGGCACACCGATCATGGATCTAATGGTGACGTTTGGGATGGCCAAAGTGAGTCTATTTTTCAGCAGAAGACGAGAAGAATGTTGGAGGGCCTGGACGCCCTGGTACAGAGGTGGCCCATGGAGGGGCTACTCTGTTTTTCGCCATGGGCACTCATAGGCTGGGTCGTGCAGCGGATCAAGGCTCACTGGGGGTTGGACATTCTGATCCCCCTGGATTGGCCAAGGCGCCCATGGTACACTGACCTGGTGCGACTAATGGTGGAGGGGCCATGGAGGCTGACGGCACGAGAAGATCTCTTGACTCAGGGGTCAGTACGCATGCCTCAGATGGATGATCGATTCTTGTTTACAGCATGACTCTTGAAAGGGCTCAGTTGAAGAAGAGAGGCTACTTAGGGCCGGTGATCACATTGTTGCTGATGGCCCAGAAAAGGTCCACTTCCCTATCGTATATCTGTCTATGGTGCATTTTGAGGTGTGGTGTGAGGAAAGTCAGTGTCGCCCATCCACAGCTACAGTACAAGACATATTAGTATTTCTGCAGACTGGCTTTGAGAAGGGCTTGGCCACCCGTTCCTTGAAGGTGCAACTGGCAGCAATTTCCTGTGATCAAAGAGGTGTCCGAGGGGTGGTGTTAGGTACACATCCGGACTTGGTATGGTTCCTGAGGGCACTGAGACCCCTCTGTGGCGGTCGGTGGTTCTGCCTTGGGACCTCAATTTGGTGTTGGCGACTCTTATGAGGGGGCCCTTTGAGCCGTTGAGTCTGGCTTTGCTGAAGGACTTGACCCTTAAGACAATGTTCCTAGAAGTGATCTCCTCGGTGCAGAGGATTTCAGAGCTTCAAACCTTATCTTGTCGTGAGCCTTTCCTTTCTATCTCGAAGGAGAAGGTGGTTCTCCGACTGGT
Organism: Ichthyophis bannanicus; assembly: GCA_033557465.1. Lineage (NCBI taxonomy): Eukaryota > Metazoa > Chordata > Amphibia > Gymnophiona > Ichthyophiidae > Ichthyophis > Ichthyophis bannanicus. The sequence continues at coordinate 844,508,000 of CM066036.1, read as the reverse complement.
ACCTTCATTTTTGCCCCAGGTGATATCTGCTTTTCATTTGAATCAGCTTGTTGCCCTGACGAGTACAGGGGGTGAGACCGCAGATCCGCAGTTGCAGCTCTTGGATGTTCAGAGGGTTCTGTGGCGTTGTTTGAAGAGGACAGCTTCGTTTCATAGATCAGATCGTCTGTGCTTTTTGGGGGGCTGCACAAAGGAGAGGCAGCGGCCAAGGCATCGATTTCTCATTGGATCAGGGAAGTGATCACATCGGTGTACATTTTGAAGGGAAAGTTAGTGCTGGCGGGATTGCAGGCACATTCCCTGTAAAATAGTTATCTCCAAGTTATAATGCCCTGTTCAATGTAATTTCAGTTTGTTCAATGTAAACCGCACTGATGCAGAATAGTACGGTATATAAGAGAATGTAAATAAATAAAATAAAATAAATAAATTCCACATGAGTGCAAAAGGCCTCGTGGTTGGAATATAGTTTGGTCCTGCCGGTCGAGATCTGTAGGGCAGCTATGTGAGCTTCACTTCATACCTTTGCTAAGCATTATTGTCTGGATGTGCAGGCAGCGGGGAATGCCTGTTTCGGGTCAGCAGTGCTTCAGGCCGGTTTTGCTAGTCCCACCGTTGATTGAACTACTCTTGTTACATCCCAGAAGTGGGGGATTGGACTGGAGGGATGATAAGGAAAGTTAAATAAGACCTTACCTGTTAATTGGTGTTCCTTGAGGAGCTCCAGTCCAGTCCCAGACCCCTCACTGATTAGTTAGGCATGATATTCTGTCACGCAACCCCAGTCCTGAAGAATGTTCCCTCGGTGGGGGGCAGGTAACCAGTGGGCATCTGGAGTCTTGAAGAATGTGTAGACGTGGCATCATGGTGACATTGGTTGAGGTGACCAGGTTCTGGCAGAAGTGCTGTCTGGCTCACGCACTATGATTGATGTTTGCCCTTCGGTTGGGGCTCGGGGCATCGTCACCTATGTAGTCCCACGAGTAAGCTTCCTCATTCGGGGGGAAAGGGGAATCCCTTCTATGGTGGGAGGGGGCGCAAGGATGTAGTGTATTAAGGTTTATTCACTTTGGGCTACTTATTTGTTGCTCCTGTGAGGCTGCTTTGTCAGTAGGTTGCTGGGGCTGATAGGCAGTGCCAGCTGCATAAGTACACCAGTGTCATCAAAAGGATGACATGCTGAGTCTCCAAGCTGCTGGAAGTAGTACACTACCCAAAAGTGTGGGACTGGACTGTAGTTCCTCAAGGAATGCCATTTAGCAGGTAAGATCTAATTTAACTTTCTAGACCCTGAAATATCGAGGAGCATCAACATCATCAATACTTGTCTGATTCAGACTGATACGTCTGATTCCGACCACTACTCCTTCAATTTCATGGACCTCCATGACATTCTCTGAGCCCCTCACCTCCAGCCACGAGCACTCGCAGAAAATCACCTCCAGAGGACATGTCCTTCCAAGAATTTATCCAGGATATGGAGGCAGGGTTATTGATTCCTGCTTCATCAGAACTGGAACTGAGGGCAGAGGAGCTGGAGATACTTCAGTATCCTACATCCCCGAAAAAAGCTGTGATCCTTCCGGTGCATCACATCCTCCACAACTTGATGCTCTGAATGTGGGAGACCCCTCTCACAGTGTCACCCATTAGCCGACGGCTCGATACTATGTACAGGGTACCGTAGTGTTCTGGTTTTCAAAAACCACAACTTCCACACCACTCTATGGTGGTTGAATCGGTGATGCGTCGCATCAAAAGTGGCAAGAATCACTCTTCTGGGAAAGGAATCCAGGAACCTTGGATGCCTTTACTCGCCAATCCTTTCAAGCTTTGATGCTAGCCAACAGGATTAATTCTTACATTCTCTATATGGGAATGTTCCTCAAGGAACTCAATGGGATTTCTCCCATTCTTCCCTGAGGAAAAAAGACCTGCTTTTCAAGCTGTACTTTTCAACCCAGTCCTTGGGGAACCCCAGGCCAGTCAGGTTTTCAGGATTCCCACAATGAATATGCAGAACATGCAAATCTCTCTCATGCATATTCATTCTGGGAATCCTGAAAACCTGACTGGCCCTGGGGTTCCCCGAGGACTGGGTTGAAAACCCCTGCTGTACTGGCACACAGCCAAAATGTATCAAAGTTTGTAAATAGGGCAGCATTCGATGCCTTCGAATCCACTAGTAATCTATGCCATAGGTCCACGCCAGTTAGCAGGGCTCCAAGCATCAGACCTGGAACAATAAGTTCAGGACAAGCTTGATAATAATCCCTGCACAGGAGAGAACCTCTTCAGAAAAAAAATGGAGGGAGAAGGCAGGAGAGCTGGAAACAAATGACACAATGCTTAAAAGGCTGTCCAAGAAAACTGCTGACCAAAGAAAAAGACAGCAGCTAAGTCAGGGGTCACCAACCTGTGGCCCACGGGCCGCATGCGGCCCACGAGGTCCCTTCGTGCGGCCCGCGAGGCTCTACCCCAGTTAACATTACGTGCGGCCCGCCAAGGATTCCCGCCATTGTATCTGCGGCCCGCGGCATGCTCGGCGGGTTCAACGGCACATGACCGGTTTCCCAAGAGCAGCGCGCAAATTAGAGGACCAATCAGCAATAAGACTTCACCAAGTACTCGCAAGACTTTGCCCTCTTCAGTGCCCCCTTCGAGATGAACCCCACCGACGTGCCCTCTGACCTTCAAATGGACTTGATCGAACTGCAGTGTGACGACGCACAGAAGTCGCGCTTCATGGCTATCAGGTGATCAGCCATTGTTTTCATAATTTTGCGTTTGTTGTTTTTTTTCGCGGGGGGCGGGGAGAAGGGGGGTGCGGCCCGCGAGGCTCCCGGTAGTCGGCTGTGCGGCCCGCGGCCCTCTGGAGGTTGGTGACCTGTGAGCTAAGTGATCCTTCTACCCAAAGAAGAGAAGATTCTACACTTCCTATTCTTAGTCTGCATTTCAACCCCAACAAAAACAACAGGATCCCAAGCAAGCAAAGAAGCCTAGGATGGCCAAACCACAACCAACCACTCAGACGCTGACAGCACTTAGCTTTTAACTCCCATCTATGGAGCACAGCCAGCCTATGCCTGCACATTCAGGAACCCCTAAGTATATCGGGGAGACTCTTCCATTTCGCACATCGATGGCTCTCCATCACCTCAGAACAATGGACCCTGTCCATAGTTCAGAAGGGTTACCAGTTACATTTTCAAAAACTTCCCCCTCACCACTTCAGATGGGATTTTCCCACTCAACCTCCACTCGATGCCCTGCTCAAATAGAAGGTCGACAATCTCCTTTCCCAAGGAGCCATAGAAGCATTTGCTCAAAACTAGCTGCTAAAAGGCTTCTATTCCCCCTACTTCCTCATTCCAAAGAAAGCAGGGGGCTACAGACCCATTCTCGACCTTAGAGAACTCAACAAGTTTCTAGTCAAGGTGAAATTCAAAATGATCTTTCTGGGAACCCTCCTCCCCTACTTGCAGGAACAGGACTTTCTCTGTTCCCTAGACCTTAAAGAGGCTACACTCATATTCTGATTCACCCAGATTACAGGCAATATCTTCGCTTCACCTGTCAGGGCACCTATTATCAGTACAGAATCCTCCCCTTTGGCCTTGCATCTGAACCAAGATTCTTCACAAAGTGCATGGCCATTGTGGCAGCATATCTTTGAAACAACAAAGTCTTCGTCTTCCCTTATTTAGACAACTGGCTAATAAAGGCAGACTCTCCTGGAGAACTCTGCTCATCTCTTCAGCAAACTCTTGCATTGTTGCAACATCTAGGATTTGTCATAAATTTCCCAAAGTCCCAGCTCACTCCAACCCAAAGACTGGAGTTCATAGGCACTGTTCTGGATACTCAGCAATCCAGGGCCTTCCTTCTTCTGGACTGTATGAACAGATTGGTGGACCTAGCCACTCATATGCGCCAGCAGAAGATAGCAGCAGTTCGAGCCTTCCTGTGCCTGCTAGGCCACATGACATCCACAATGCATGTCATACCTTATGCAAGACTGCATATGCAACTATCACAATGGACCCTTACATCCCAGTGGACCCAAGCTGCAGAGAATCTATGGGATATCATTCAAGTAACCCGCCCAATTTCCGAATCACTTCTCTGATGGTGCACTCCAACAAATCTTCTTGTAGGGTCACCTTTTCAGATGCCCCAGCTTCAGCATAACTTAACAACAGATGCATCCAAACTCAGTTGGGAAGCCCATCTAGATTCCATCTCCACACAAGGATTTTGGACAGCCCAGGAATCAGTTCAGCAAATCAGTCTACTCGAGCTCCGAGCAATCACGAATGCCCTTCAAGTTTTCCAGCACCACCTCTCAGTCAGATCCTAGTCAGGATAGACAATCAGGTGGCAATGTTTTACATAAATAAGGGGGGACGGGGCTCTCGTTCTCTCTGCCAGAAAGCCCTGCCGCCTTTGGAACTTCGCTATTCTTCATCACATCCACCTCCGTGCAGTTTATATTCCAGGAGAAATCAATCACTTGACAGACAAACTGAGTCGGCTCTTACATCCACATGAGTGGATCCTAGATCTGGACACAGTAGCACAAATCATCCGAGGAAACCCAGTCATAGATCTCTTTGCCACTCCACAGAACTCTCAACTTCCACATTTTTATTCCAGGATACCATCCAAACTCAGTCTGGCACCCGATGCCTTCCTCATTCACTGGGGACAAAACTGCTTTACACTTTTCCCCCCATACCTCTGATCCCGAAGACCTCCTCAAACTTCAAGCGGACAGGGGAATTATGCTCCTCATAGTTCCTCACTGGCCCCATTTCCTCTTTTACTTTGATTGACACAGATTCCTCCGATTCCACTAGGATCCAACCCAGGTCTTCTGTCTCAGGACAACGGAACAGTCCTGCATCCCAGTCTGCGGTCTCTGTGCCTGACAGCATGAATGCTGAAAGCCCTCCACTAGGAGAATGTACTCATTCAAATGGCACGGATACATTTCATGGTGCTCTCAAAATAACCACAATCCCTTTGAATCATTAGTTTCCACACGTCCAATACCTCTTGCATTTGTCCTCTTCAGGACTCAAAACAAATTCAGTACATGTGCACCTCAGTGCTATTTCAGTTTTTCATAAACCAGTTGAGAGTTGACCCATCTCCACAATTCCTCTAGTGGCACGTTTCATAAGGGGCCTCCTCACCAAGCCACCCCTTTGACTACCCCCAGTAGCGTGGAATCTTAATGTGATATTAGCTCAGCTTCTCAAACCTCCGTTTGAGCAACTACCCACCTATGTTACTTGTCTTGGAAGGTCATATTCCTCATCACTTTGACCTCAGCCTTGGTGGCCCATCCACCATATGCCAGGTTCCATCATGACAAGGTTGTCCTTTGGACACATTCCAATTTTCTACCAAAGGTGGTGTGTCACCTTTCCACATTAATCAGTCAGTAATCCTTCCTGTCTTCTTCCCAAGACCTCGTGCATCTCGTGCAGAAGCAACCTTGCATACACTGGACTGCAAAAGAGCTCTAGCCTTCTATCTCCAAAGGAGACAGGACTTTCAAAAATACTCTCAATTATTTGTGTCCTTTGACCCTAACAGCCTTGGTCTCCCTGTAACAAAACGCACGCTCTCCAGATGGATAGCAGACTGCATATCACTGGCATACGACTATGCAGGCCTTACCCTCACAGGGCAGCTCACTGCTCATAATGTCCGAGCAATGGTAACATCGGTGGCAAACCTAAGGTCAGTATCCATTGATGAAATCTGTCAGGCTGCAACATGGTCCTCCATCCACTCCTTTGCCGCCTACTACTGCTTGAACAAGGACTCCTGCCGGGATGCTGCCTTTGGCCAGGAGGTCCTTTAACATCTCTTTGGAACATAAGGACAACTCCTATCCCCCGCCCCACTTTTCTTGCCAGATCTCCTTGGTGGGGAATTCTAGGTTAAGATGACCTTGTCTGACCTTTCTGACCTGGTCCAATTCTTCAGAGATCTGGGATCTAGGGAGTCCCATATGTGAAGACTACATTCCTGCTAGTTCCTTGAGATAGCGTAGTTACTCACCTGTAACAGGTGATCTCCGGAACAGCAGGAATTTAGTTTTCACAACCCACCCTCCTCCCCTTGGAGTTGTAGGGTTCTATTTTTGTTTTTTACTCTGTCTTTTCAGCTACAGACCCAACTGAGAAGAGGGAGTTTGGAGAGTTGGAAGGCAGTGGCACAGGTGCAGAGGAGTGCTCCCAAAGGCTTCCCTGTTGGTAGTTGGGGAGCTTCCCACGTGGGCTTCGTCAGTACCTGATGTCACCTGTATGTGAAGACTAAATTCCTGATGTGCTGGAGATCACAAGTTACAGGTGAGTAACTAAGCTGTGCTGCTGTCGGACAACACAATATCTATCTCCAGATTCTGAGCTTCATTATCAGCTTTCAAAATTCTACTATGACTGTTATTTCATTTATAGGCACCATACAGGACATGGTCCAAGAAATGGAAATTACACTTACCTGGTAATTGATGTTCCTTGAGGGAGTACAGTTCAGTCCTCCACCACTGGGTAGTGCACCTTCTCCTGCAACATGGAGACTGGACAAGTCAAACTTGTGACATCACCGGGTATATCCTGCTGGTCTTCTCCCATGATCCCCCAGTGACCTACTGTCAAAGCAGACTCAAAGGAGCAAACAAACAACCGGTTAAAGTACTAAATACAAAGCTATGCTCAAACTTCAACTTTAAAATCACAGGGCCCCAAAAAGAAAGGCCGAAAACACCCTCCTCCGTGCCCCTGTCCCCCTGCGCACCAAACAGCGGAAGACAGAGAGCTAGAAGGAAGGAGAACTAAGGAAGAGTATAGGCAGAAAAGGTTGCTCTCGCGATTACCTGCCAATCAGAGCCCGTTGCCGACTCTAGGATCCGAAAGCATACTCGGAACTGACGCCTCGCGTCTGAAACATCCATCCCCGGGCGGGAATGAGGACTGAACTGTACTCCCTCAAGGAACATCAATTACCAGGTAAGTGTAATTTCCATTTCCTTATCGGTCCTACAGTTCAGTCCTCCACCACTGGGATGTACCAGAGCAGTAATCATTGGGAGGGACCTATCCAGTCGGCTCGGCCCCTACACGAACAGAGCAGGCACCGACCCCAGCCCGCTCCTCACGTCAACAGGCGGTAAGCCAACCAGGAAGACACAACCGAGAGCCCACTTGGATCCTCTTCACTGGTGAAAACAGCACAGAACTCTGCCCCAAGCAGCGCTAGTGCTTCAGAAAGACAAACTCGCCATCGCAAACACACTGAACGCCCTAGAAACAGACCTACTGAGAAGGCTACCGGAGCTCCGCCTGAAAAATCCGCTTGAGCTCCCCCTTGGCTCTCGACCCCACCAGGGTGTCAAGTGTTAGCAACCGCTGCTTTACCGCAGAACCCGCCTCCACGGAGGGACAGGCAGCGAAGAGACCTCCCAGAAAGCGACGGAACCTCACCTAAGGTCCAAGGAACGCAGGTTACAAGCAAAGTGTTCTTGCGTAAGTCCCAAACCGACAACTAAACAGGCACAGCCGGATTCCACGAGGGAGAATGGAACCGAGGTCCATCCAGACAGAGGTGGGAAGCAAAATGAGGGAAATGGAAAAAACCACCAGCGTCAAACACCCTATTTGTCACACCTCTTAAGGGCTTTATTCTTTGCAACACAAAGTAGCTCTACAGCTATGTCCTGGACCAGTTGGAGTCTTTTTAATTGAGAATGTGGAATGCAGCGAAGCAATGAGTTGCAATAAACCAAGCGTGATCCACCAAGGGCATATAAGAGGGTGTCAAGTGCCCCAGAGTCCAGCGTTGTTTCAGAAGATGTGGAGTCTTACATGGTGTGACAAACAAGAAAGGAGACTCTGGTAGCCACGCCCACGACGCAATGCCAGTAGGCCAACCGCTTACATCACCTGGATATGCCCTCCGGAATTGGAGGAACCATGCAGAAGTAGCAATCGCCGACGTGATCCATGGGCCCTCTCCAGATCATTGGAACCGCAAAAGACTTTGATGGTCTTTTCCCATCCATCCACAGCCTGAGATCTGCTACACATGTATTGCAGCATATGTGTGGCGCCTAGCTTTTATCCTGATCTTTTATTCTGCAGCCAAAATATAAATTGTAGGCTTTCTGAACCGCCACAGTCATATGCCATTTTTGTGATGTAAAAGTCACATCACCACAACTAGAGCAGAAATTATCTGTATGATTAACACCAGGACGAGGAATCGCCAAATATGCTGTGAGTGACCTATCGGTATAAAATAAATGTCTTTTTTTTTTTTTTTTTTTACTGTCAAGCGAGGCAAATTTAAGTAGTGACTGCATCAACTGGTTTTGGACAGGTATTTCGATTGGTTGCAAGTAAAGATTATGCAAGCTCACGCAAATGTTGCAGAATACACTGGTAATGGTCCCCACTGACTAATGAAGAGCACATATCTTAGCAACGAGACCCAGTCGGCCATTTTCACTATGACCTCTGAAAGGCATAGAATGGACCGGGCCACGGCCCCGTACCAATGCGTCGATGCTATCCAGTAGCCTCATATGTCCTCTGCTAAACATCGACCCGTCGCCGCAGACTGACAGGTCGCCATGAGGTCCAATATGGGCTGACCGCATCTGAGCACACGCGGCGCGCACACCGCCTGATGCAATCTCACTCCTCCGGCAAACACTCGGACCCCACTAAGGACATTCGCCACCACAGTGTCCCCACCGAAACGCAGGCCGCCAAGGCTTCAACCGCGCACGCTGTCCCTTCGCTCGGGCCACCCTGACCACCCGACCGACTCCACCCTGCCGATCGAAATAGGCCACCATCCCGGAGATCTCAGACAGCACCTACAGCGCTCGATCCGCTACCGTGTCCGTGAACGCCTGCCACGGCTGACGTACCGTGTACCGTTCCAGTCAGACGATGGAACACTGGGCATGCTGCGTACACTAAAACGCCTTGTACATAAAGGATCCCCAAAATGTAGCTGAGTCTAACCACGCTCCGGCCAAGCTCCCGGAAGAAAGGGACAGAACCTTATAAAAAAAGAAGTGGGGACAATTAGGAAGGCCTTCCTGTTTGATTATTCTTTTTTTTGTTTTTGTTTTTTTTTGTTTTTCCTTTTTACAACTCCATAAGGGCCACAAGGCACACAACCAAACAGGGCATTGTCCAGAGAACGCAAGGTCCCTCCTCCAGGCTGACTCCACAGCCTAAACCGGCAGTCACCTTGGCTGATGCCGAGCAGCGCGGAAGCCAACTTGTAAGCCCAGCATATGAAGTATGCCTACTAGTACAGCATTCCACAATGGAGGGACATGTAACCGGACGGCTTTGAATATGAACCTACAGATATCCCGCGCTTGCTCCAAGACAAGCACTGTGCAGCCTACTGGTCTTCCCGGAGCACCGCCACGACCCGAAGACCTAAACCGGCCAGCAAAAGACGACGTACGCTGGGCCCGAAGGAACCTGGTTGAACGGATCCCAGCACTCCCTGTATCGTTAGGATCGGAGCCTCCCCCCAAGGACTCAGCCCTGGCTGGAACCGGCTGAGCATAACTCCAGGCCCTGCAGCGAGCCCCCCACGAAGAAGTGGGACGCAACGATGCCTTGAGGAAAGGGAAGGCCCAATGGGTGAAGCAAGTTGCTAGCTGACCAAGGGAGTAAACCCCACACGCGCACCTCAACGGAAGGTCGGAAGAACCGAGGATTCTGGTCCCACAGGTGCGCCTGCTAGCCTTTAACAACATACACCTCCGCAGGTACAAAAAACTTAAATTGTGAGCACCTTCAGGGGTAAGGGGAATAGACGACAGCCTCCGACTGTTGACCACCTTGTCTTGCACAACAGACAGCAGCACCCCACCAAACAAATGATTGGGAATATATGACCTCAGAACCCCAAGACAGAGGTAAAACAGTAGAACGTGCAGTGGACGTGAATTTCCAGATCTGCCAGCCCCCCTGCCCACATTGAGAAGAGGCAGAGAAGAACTGGACCGGTGCTTCCTGGACAGCCGGGCCACCGAAGCGAAAGCTGATGACTGAGGCCCAAACTCCTCAGGATTGTCCCGTCTTGCATTGGCAACCCCATGCAACACCATGACAACCCCGCTCACGATATCCCAAGCGATCTCTGTCATTGCTGCAACAATCACCTGAGCATGAGATCACAGACGGAACACAGACATGCAGACGCACTCAAGGAGAGTGCACCTAAGAAGTATGAGCCTATCCAACATCCAGCACCACATGTCCAGGAGTCCCACTCCTGTCACCCAAAACACAGGACGCTTGAACCTAGGTGACCATCATAGCAAAGACAGGGAGGCCTGACTGCCGCTATCAACCCTTCCAGGACCCTGGAACACTAAGCCCCGGACTGTGCCATCCAGCAACACTTCTCACGATCCCCAGCAGGGGCCTTTCCCCAGATGGCCCAGATGGGCAGTGTTCCCGCCAAATGGGCAAGCTGCGCTCTGATAACATAGTGCAGAAAACCAAATCAAAGTGTCTTAACCTAGCTAATTTTTGTCTAATAGTGATCATTCATAATATCAGCCAGACTCAATCATAACATTAGTATTAATGATCTCTAAAGATTGAAGAGTTACTAATGTAACACTAATTGGGTTTTTTTTTTTTGTTGTTTGTTTTAAAGAGCTTCAAAGGCGATCTTGGAAACTACAGACCAATGAATCTGAGTTCAGTGCCAGTTAAATGATAGAACTTGTTCTGAAAAGCAGCACCAAGCTGTCTTTTCAAAGGGTTAATAAACATGTGAGTAAGCCAAATGATATGTATCTGGATGTTTTAGAAGGTACTTGACAAAGCCCCTTATGAACTTCTCCTGAGGAAGGAGATGATGTGCTATTATAGAATGGGAAATGGATCAAAAACAGGAACACAATAGGACTAAATGGCCAGTTTTCTCACAGGAGACCCGTAAATAGTGGAATGTCTCGGGATCTGCACTGGAACTGGCATCTGGTAACATCTACTGCACTGAAATGATCTGGAAAAGAGATCAGCAAGCATGGCGATCAAATTTGCAGATGACATAACGACATTTAGAGGCTGTCTGCACAATTTCCAAGCGTATAAACATGGAAATAGCATCCTTATGTAAATGACAATTTCAGAAAGGGCTCAATTTGTAGGTGGTTGTGCCGCCGATGACCCTGAATGGCCAAATCCTAGCACGGAAACCTGCTGCTGACAGACGTCGCTAACTGCCAGAATGCAGACAAAGGTAAAGGCACCCCCCAAGAAGTAAAACCCAAACCAATCACATTGCAGTCAAAGAACTATAAACTATCATGAAATTAAAAGGAAATTAAAATTAAAAGGAAATTAAAATTAGAATTAAAATTAAAAGTAACAGCAAAAGGAAGTCCTTATCTGGGTGTAGCCGCGTGGAACAGCGTCGTCTGCTCAAACGCGGGGCTGCTCCACTCTCCGCCACGAGGCCTCAGCCCTGCCGAGAAAATGGCGCCAATCCGAAGCAGGCCCGTTTGGCGCCAAACACCACAGAGGCGGCAAGAGCTCAGAGCCCCTCCATGCGGACTCAAGAGACTCCCTTGTGGCGTCGGGATGCAGCAGTTACCCCGCTGTAGCTGCGGGGTGAAGAGCTGTCTAGACACGCTGCTGCCTCGCGCCACCAGAAGTAGCAGACGCTGCGAGCCCCGGCCCACAGGCTAAAGAACCTCGAACGGCCTGAGGCTCCCGCCGCGATGGGAATCTGCCACATGGACACTGCCAAAATGCAGGTGTTCCACAGAGCTCTCCCCCGTACAGTCCTGGGGGAGAGATCATCACCGGGCACAGAGACCGAAGAATCCCAAGCAGAGAGGCTAGCTGGCAGCGTGAACTTTGAAAAGGGACAGAACCCCCCTTTACACTAAGGCAGACTAGGTGAAAATAAATAAAGTAAAAGTAAATGAAATTAAATGAAAATGAATTCAATTTACAGGATGATACCTAAAGAAGGGCAAAAGAAATGCAAGGTAAATCAAATCCTGACTAACTGCTCCTAAACTGCTTCTCAAGTGAGCCCAGCACCTAGGCTCACTATGTCCTCATGCTGCATGGAGACTGGACACACTGGGGGATCATGGGAGAAGACCAGCAGGATATACCCGGTGATGTCACAAGTTTGACTTGTCCAGTCTCCATGTTGCAGGAGAAGGTGCACTACCCAGTGGTGGAGGACTGAACTGTAGGACCGATAAGGAAAAGTCTTTCTGACTAGAGGGCAGAGTATAAACCTTAATTCACATCTCCACAACTTGCTAGTAGCACAAGTATCCAAGACCAGAGCATGCCTAGCAAGATTCGGTTGCAGAGCAGCCATCGTCCATATAGAGGGTAATTTTTTATAAACCTTTTTTATGTTTGGTTTTTTTTTTTTTTTTAATTTTATATTTAAATTTCCAATACAACAATTGAAAAAGAGAACAAAGGAAAAAGGGGAATTACAAATTACAATAAGACAAACCACTAATAATTCCAGTAATATATTTCACCCCAATTAGATAGACCCCATAGACAAAAAACCCTCAATACGGTTCCAAACTTAAGAAATTTAAACTTAACAAATAAAAGGAGAGAAACCCCCCCCTATCATATGAGCATAGATCACAATAATGGCTGCCAGTACAGGAGCTACCCTGCCCCCCCAGCCTCCCTCACTTGAAGAAAATCAATAAGTTGTTTGGGCTCAAAAAAGAGAAAATGTTTAGATTGAAATAATACATCACATTTACAAGGATAGCGCAATTTAAATTGAGCACCCAAGGCGACGGCTCTCTGACGCAAGGCCAAAAACTCCTTACGCCTCTTCTGGGTGTCCCGAGATAAATCAGGAAATATTAATATTTTAGAGCCCAAAAACTGGGAAGAAGAAATCCTGCGGAAATAAAGTCTAAGGACGGCATTGCGGTCGGATTCGAATGCAAAACCTACTACCATGGTTGCCCTGCTTGTCACAACCTCTAGGGAACTCTCTAAAAAATCAAATAAACCCATCGGACCATCCCCAACAGGGGCCCCAGTCCCCTCACCACTAGTCCCAGAAGAAATTACAACATATTGAGCTTTCACAATAGGAGGTAAATTATCCTGAGGCATCAATAATACTTCCATAAGATATCTGCGAACCAAAACTAGGGGATCCAACAGGGGGGATCTGGGGAAATTCAAGAAGCGAAGATTATTTCTCCTCTATGAGTTATCCATATATTCAAAACGCCTCAAAGAAATTAAACGGTCCTTGGCAATAGTCTCACCCATAACTTGTAAGTCCGAAACACTAGACTCCAGCAGCGCAATTTTTGCAGCCTGGTCCTCACACTTCGTTTCCACCACTGTACACCTCCCTTTCACCAACGGAAATTCTTGAGATAAAGCCCCCACAACTGGGTCAAGGGAGCTCTGGAGGGAAGAAATATCTTCCCATAAGCTGTCTAGAGTTACTTTAGCTGGTTTCTTTAAGCCGCAAATTACCCGGGGCTCCACAAACTCCGTCGAGCCGGTCTTCCTCCGAGCTCCTCCTGAGCCCTCCTTGGCAGAATGAACCTCCTCCACACCACCAGGACGCTCACCAGGACTCACATTCAGTAGAGAGGAGGCGCCCCCACCCACGGAGCTGACCTCCCGACCCGGAGACACTTCAGCTCCTTTCTCCTCCTCCCGACTTCTACCGGGTTGCGGCGGCAACAACTGGACGGGGCTCAACTCCGCACCGTCACTGCTCAGATCTGCCACACCACCAGGCGGATCCGCTGAGGCCATCGGCGCCGACCAAACGGTGCAGAAAGACACAATGGAGGCCTGCGCTGCTCCTTCACGGGGTGTTGAGGCTACTGGGGGCTTCGCTGTCACCTGCTTCCTCCTCTTCCCCATCGAGATCGCGTCTGCCGCACAGTCAATCCGCACCTACGAGCAGCGTCCCTGCTCCTCCGCCATCTTGGAACCCCCAGAACAACCAACCTTTTTTATGTTTAAAACATTGTTTTACACCTTATAAATTAGGTTATATCTAAAAATACATGTGGTGCAAGCTATGTGTACTTGTATAGTAAGCATGTTCAGGGGAGCAGTTTGGATGGCGTATGTGGGTGGCTCCAGGGTTTGAGACTGCTTACAAAAGAATTTAAAATCAATAGATTACCCTATGTTGTTGTTGTTAAGTACCGTCGAGTCAGTGTCTACTCATGTCGACCCTCTGGATAGTTGTCCTAAATTGTGTTCGGTCAGGCGGCTCATAGTTGATGGACTGGTACCCCTAGCTGCTGTTGTTATATTGATCCATCTCTTTTGTGTTGACCTTCTATCTTGCCAAGCATGATGTCTTTCTCTAATGATCTTTTTCTTCGCATGATGTGTCCAAAGTATGAAAGTCAGTCTTGTCATCTGAGCTTCTAAAGAAAGCTTAGATTTGATCTCCTCTAATACTGACTGGTTTGTTATTCGGGCAGTCCATGGTATACATAGTATTCACCGCCAGCACTATAATTCAAAGGCATCAATTTTCTTCCTGTCTATCTTTTTCACTGTCCAGCTTTCACGTCCATATGATGTTATTGAAAATACCATGGCTTGAACAAGTCGAACCTTTGTATGGAGAGAGACATCTCCGCCCTTAAGAATCTTGTCTAGGCCTTTCATAGCCATTCTGCCAAGAGCAATGCGTTGTCTGATTTCTTGACTGCTTGTTGCTTCTTTATTGATAGTTGATCCAAGTAGGTTAAAGTTGTCCACCATTTCAATTTCTTCTCCTTCAATGATGAACTTATTGATTTTGCTGGTTGTCGTGATATTTGTCTTCTTTACATTAAGGTGCAGGCCCATTTTAAGACTATGTTCCTTGATTGTGAGAAGCAAATGTTTCAGATCATCTTCACTTTCGGCCAGTAATGTAGTATCATCAGCATAGCGAAGATTGTTGATGAGTCTTCCACGAATCTTCACACCTCTGTTGTCTTCATACAATCCTGCTTCTCTGATGATTTGTTCTGCATATAAATTAAACAGGTAGGGGGAAAGTATGCAGCCTTGTCCGTACACCTTTGCTGATTTTAAACCATTCTGTTTCTCCTTGTTCCGTTCGAACTGTTGCTTCTTGATCAATGTACAGATTGTGCAAGAGAACGATCAGGTGTTTTGGTATACCCATGCTTCTTAATGTGGCCCAGAGTTTCTCATGGTTTGCACAGTCAAAAGCCTTGCTGTAGTCGATAAAGCACAAATAGATATCCTTTTGGTATTCTTTAATCTTTTCAAGGGTCCATCTCACATCCACGATGATGTCTCTTGTTCCTCGCCCTTTCCTGAACCCTGCTGACACTTCAGGTAGTTCTTGTTCCAAGTATGGTTGTAGTCTCTGTTGAATAATCTTCAGTAGAATCTTGCTGGCATGTGGCATCAGAGCGATTGTGAGATAATTTCCACAGTCAGATGGATCACCTTTCTTTAGTATTGGTATAAACACAGATCTTTTCCAGTCAGTTGGCCATGATGATGTCTTCCAAATTTCATGGCAGAGCCTTGTAAGAATGGTAACAGCTGCATTAGACTGCTGTAATATTCTGTGGGAATGCCATCAATGCCTTGTGCTTTGTTCTTTGATAAGGCTTTCAATGCTGCTTTGACGACTTCTTTCATCACCAATGGTTCCAGATCATAAGGTACAGGTTGAAACAGCTGTTGGTCTACTTGATCTTTATCATATAAAAACTCTATATATTCTTTTCACCTTTTTTATCTTTTCAGCATCATTCAACATAGAACCCTGATTACCCTATATGACAATTACAATAATCAGTACTACTATACAGGAATGGAAAAGTAACTTAGTAGTTACAGCAGTGACCTTGTAACCAAAGAAACTAGGACTTGAATCCCACTGGCATTCCTTGTGGCCTTGGGCAAGTCACTTAACCCTCTATTGCCTCAGGTACATACTGTGGCAAGGAGGCCTATCCAGAGTCCAGGGGAGGACAAAGAGACATGGAATTCACCCTAATAAAGGGCCCCCTTTCACCAGGTCAGGGTAGGAAAGCCACAACCACCTCCAGGAATCAGAAAACCTCCACTTCACCCACATTTCATGGGCCCCGTAGTGGAATGAGGGAGAGAGGATATAGGGCCCAGAACCCCTATAGCAGTGAATTCTCCAAGCACTCAGGTACCCGAAGTCAGGCTGATTACCGTCACCTGGGAAGGGAGGAGTTGGAGCTAGAGCCCTGGAAATATAAACCTATGCCAGAGAATGAGGAAGGGGGAAGAGAAGCAGGAAGCCAGGCTGACACGAACAGAGGCACAGATACAAGCAAGGGAAGCTTGACTTGACTAGTGCTGAGCAGAGGAACTGAGCTTCCAGGAGAAGAAAGTGCTAATTGGCATATAGCACGTCTGCAATCGAGATTGGGGCCAGAAACAAGAGAGACTCCAAGATCCCCCAGGAGGCTGTTAGCTGAGCACTGTGAGCAAGACGGGGAGTCAGAATCCATGTAGCTGGGAGAGCCCGAGATGGAGCTGAATAAGGAGGACACTCCCATGGATTGTTCCTTTTGCCAAGCTTTAAACATGGGAACGTAGAGAAAAAGCCAGTCTTGAAAGAAAGTCTTCAAGGAAAGAAGGTACCCATAGTCAACAAGCAGGGTGGCCGTGATTCCCACGAGTTGCCAAAGGGGAAGTTTACGGGGACTAACGAGCAAGCCAGGAACTGTGATATAAGCTTGTTAACCACCTGCTGCCTGAATTATGACACTGGGGTAATCTAAAAGTAGCTAGTAGAACAACGCTTTCTTTTGCCCCTAGGTTCTACCTTTTTGCTTGGAAGGTAGCCAAGAAAGGTTTGAAGCTGAATAGAAGCTGAAACTACCCCAGACATTAAATTTGATTTGTTTTTATGCTTTAGACAGCAAGGCTAAAAAAGGAATTCGATATCCTTGCTGTTAAAGACTGTATATCCTGAACTATAGAGAACCTTTGAACAGCCATTCTTATGTTTGGGTTTGTTTTATGGACAATGCACTACCTCAAAGAATCCTGAACAGATAATCCTGTGTGTGGTATGTTCGAACCATTGTGTGCAAAATAAAGTTCTTAACAAATCGAGATGGTCTTGTCTCAGAGCGATCACACAACTATAAAATCAATTAAATCCCTACGCTCTTTCACTTTATTTATATGCAATTGTCCTATGGAGCTGGGTCCAATGAGGAGGTTTGCTAATTATCGGGTCTCAGACTTACAATGGCATGGTTTTTCTGGGTTTGTTTTTATCCCCGGTAACATGCCTGTTAGCATCAATGACCCTTCATAACATCCATACTCTCCTCTCTTCTTTATATGTCCAGCAACAGTGTTGAAATACTTTTTAGATTTTCTACTTAGCTCACAATGTTATAAAAAGCTATATAAATACTGCAGTCATTCCATTGAAACAAAAAGTTGAAATGCTTTTAGATTTCTACTTAGCTCGCAATGCCGTGAAGTTTTATAAAGGTACCGCAGTCATTCTATTGAAACTGAAAGTCCCGACGCTATTATTTGAAGCGCCTCTGCGTTTCTCTAATATGGTTCTTCAGGGGACCATTAATTGTTGCTACTGTATTGAAAAACACAAAAACAAAAACACCCATCCACAGTTAAACTAATACAATCTACTATCTTACTAAACCTCCACTATCTTTCCCTCCAAATGTGCTACTTCAAATCAATTACCTTAAGTAAATAATGCTGCCCACGTAAAATTAACAGACCACTGGTTCCTCACGGAAACTCTTTTCCCGGTCTTCAAAAACACCGCGTAGGCGGACCTGGGGTTTAACCTCGTTAATTTAAACCCCTCTAGACTCCTCCCTTCAAATACTAAAATCTATGGCAAGATAGTTATACTCATATCTAGTATAAAACTACTATCATAGAATGCTTTATACTATCACGTTACTCTTCCTTATTATTTTTATCTTTCTTTTCCTGTTCATTCTTGTTTGATTTTTAAGAAGAGGCTTTTTTAAAAACAAACTCCCCAATCTATCGCTAGATTTAATCCCGCTGAGTGAACCGACCCCAACCGGTGTATCCAGCGCTACTCTCTAACCAATAGGGTTTGATCTCTCGTTTTACCACATGACCCTGTCTGTACCTGTTCAATACACCAACAGCATAGGTGTTCAAAACTATGTCCTTGAGTTATACAGTGAGTTACTAGGGGAGCTTCTACCCTCTTGCACTTAATCCTACTCTCATGCTCTTTCATACGAATTCTAAATTTACGAATTGTCTTCCCAATATATAGCAGGCCGCATGGGCACAGTATTGCATATACTACATAGGTTGAATCACAGGTAGTAATACCCTTTAGCCAGTACGTCACTCCCTTGTAGCTAAACTGATTTACTGTTTTTGAAATATTGCAAATAGTACATTGGCCACAAGAACGATGACCTAATTCATCTTCATTCATCATGGTCGGTTGTGCTACACGCAAAACTGGCGGACTTAAATATTCCTTTAGATTTTTACTTCGTTGCCACACGCAACGGATGGAGCGATGCTGCATACTGGGCAATATTTGCAAGACTCTGCTATTCTTTTTTATACTTTTCTGTATGCTCACACTGATGGGAGAATACTTTGTTACAAAATGCACAAATTGTGTGTCATGTTCATTTCGGGGCGGCTGAGAATTCAATATTAAAGACCGGTCACAATATAAGGCCCGTTTATAAGCTCTAGTGACCACATTTCTTGGATAACCTCTCTGAATAAAATGTACTCCCAATTGCTTTGATTTCTTCTTAAAATCTTCCCGACTAGAGCAGTTTCGACGATATCTTAAAAATTGTGAAAATGGGAGCCCCTCTTTAAGTCTCGGATGGGCACTATCATATTGTAAAAAAGTGTTTCTATCGGTGGGTTTACTAAACACTGTTGTCTCCCATTGATCAACGCCCTTAATAATCCGGACATCCAAATACGTTATACTATTCTCACTGAACTCGTATGTAAATTGTATATGAGGATCACACTGGTTAAGCCATTGGATAAATTCATATAGCTGATATTCTGTGCCCTGCCAAAGCAAAAAAACATCGTCAATATAGCAAAGCCAAGCTTTTATCTGTGTCGCTTGTGGGGCCTGAGGCATCCATTTTTCCTCAAAATTGCCCATATATAAATTGGCCACAGAAGGGGCACATGTGGCTCCCATGGCGACACCTGTCAACTGATGGTATAACTGCCCCTCAAAAATGAAAATTTTTTTATATAATGCCAACTGGGCTATTTGAGTCAGAAACTCAATATGTTCAATGCTAAGGTCTCCCCTATCTCGCAAAGCCTTGTTGACTATAAGTACCGCCTCTTTCTGTGGTATACTTGTATACAACGATTGCACATCTAAAGTGACCAGAAGTATCGCTTCCTCATTTACCCATCTGGTCAACCTTTCCAAATTACTCAGAAAATGGGTAGTATCATGAAGATATGAGGGGATGTTAAGCAACAATGGCCTCAGAAATGAATCTAAATAAATAGACAATGGCTCAAGCAGCATGCCCCTAGTGGACACTATAGGACGCCCCGGCGGTTGCTGTAGACATTTGTGGATTTTAGGGACTGTGTAAAATTTAGCAAATGTCGGAGATACGGCATTCAGAAAACGGAATTCCTTCCTGGAAATCAGCTTAGCAGTTAGCGCTCCAGTTGTTAACATTTTGACATGTTGTTGTAAAGTGGGACTAGGATCTGTCTGTAGCAAGGCATATGTCTTAGAGTCACTTAGTTGTGTTCGTGCTTCTTCTAAATAGTAATTACGATCAAGAACTACCACCGCTCCTCCTTTGTCGGCTCTTCTAATTACCAAATCTTGCCTACTTCGGAGCTCCTTCAAGGCTTGACGTTCTAGAACCGGTAAGCGATGGTTATATGGGGTGGGTTTTTTCTTCAACTCATTACTAACATCTTGGAGAACTAAATCTCTAAACAGGGCTATTGCTGGAGGAAGGGGGCTAGATGGAACCCAATTAGATGTCAATGGTAAAGGAATGCGGTTAGATGGAATCTCTGAGTCAGTTCTCTCAATGCTTAACGATTCAGTAAAAAAATAATCTTTTAAGTGCAATTTACGAATCAATGCCTCCAAATCTACTCGAAACTGAAATTCATCGAACCCAATATTGGGAACGAACGACAATCCTCTCTCTAATAAATGTACTGTCTCAGTAGATAGTTGACGTCCCGATAAATTGACAACCAAATTGTTCAGTCCTTCTTTCTCTGAGGTCTCTGTCTCACTCGATCCATAGACTCCCCTTTGCCATTTGATTTTTTCTTTACAGACTTGCCGTTTTGCCGCTCTTCCAAAAAAAGCTTTCCAGAAGACCTACTAGAATCTGAACTGTCATCTCCATCGGTGGAATCTTCGAAGGTCACTTGTCGTGTTCCTTTTTTAGGCTTCCGATTTTTATTCATCAACGGATACACGCATCCTGTGGAATAATCAGCTCCATCACGTGTTAATTTTTTTTGTTTTTTAGTCATCACTTCCTGTCTTACTTGATCCTCTTGTTACTGTATTTCCTCCTGACGCTGTACAAAGTGCTCATCTTGAATCTTAGACTTTACTAGAGCAGTCTTTAAATTAATCTCTTCGGTCAGTAATGTCATTTGTTGCTTAGATGAATCCACAATGTGAACCATCAGTATTTTGTTCCATGTCTCCACAAACTCAGGTCCCATTGTGGCCATACGAGGTTCCTTATATACTCTCAACCCCCTTGGGATTTGATGTCGACTGATGTACTCGATAAGGGAAGATCTATGTAACTCAACTCGTACTCTCTTTTTCTTCAATTGTAATATCGCCTCCCACAATGATTCTACATCTTCTGCCATCTCATCGGGCGCATTTACTCCTTGTGAAAAAGGAGTTTTTTCTTGTAGCAAAGTTGTAATATAATCTTGTGGATAACTTACTGTTTCTTTCCACAAACTTTGACCTTCCATTTTATGTATCTTAACAAATCGAGATGGTCTTGTCTCAGAGCGATCACACAACTATAAAATCAATTAAATCCCTACGCTCTTTCACTTTATTTATATGCAATTGTCCTATGGAGCTGGGTCCAATGAGGAGGTTTGCTAATTATCGGGTCTCAGACTTACAATGGCATGGTTTTTCTGGGTTTGTTTTTATCCCCGGTAACATGCCTGTTAGCATCAATGACCCTTCATAACATCCATACTCTCCTCTCTTCTTTATATGTCCAGCAACAGAGTGTTGAAATGCTTTTTAGATTTTCTACTTAGCTCACAATGTTATAAAAAGCTATATAAATACTGCAGTCATTCCATTGAAATAAAAAGTTGAAATGCTTTTAGATTTCTACTTAGCTCGCAATGCCGTGAAGTTTTATAAAGGTACCGCAGTCATTCAATTGAAACTGAAAGTCCCGACGCTATTATTTGAAGCGCCTCTGCGTTTCTCTAATATGGTTCTTCAGGGGACCATTAATTGTTGCTACTGTATTGAAAAACACAAAAACAAAAACACCCATCCACAGTTAAACTAATACAATGTACTATCTTACTAAACCTCCACTATCTTTCCCTCCAAATGTGCTACTTCAAATCAATTACCTTAAGTAAAGAATGTTGCCCACGTAAAATTAACAGACCACTGGTTCCTCACGGAAAAATACAGTACCAACAATTAATGGTCCCCTGAAGAACCATATTAGAGAAACGCAGAGGCGCTTCAAATAATAACATCGGGACTTTCAGTTTCAATAGAATTTAAAGACTGCTCTAGTAAAGTCTAAGATTCAAGATGAGCACTTTGTATGGCGTCAGGAGGAAATACAGAAACAAGAGGATCAAGTAAGACAGGAAGTGATGACTAAAAAACAAAAAAAATTGAAACGTGATGGAGCTGATTATTCCACAGTATACGTGTATCCGTGGATGAATAAAAATCGGAAGCCTAAAAAAGGAACACGACAAGTGACCTTCGAAGATTCCACCGATGGAGATGACAGTTCAGATTCTAGTAGGTCTTCTGGAAAGCTTTTTTTGGAAGATCGGCAAAACGGCAAGTCTGTAAAGAAAAAAACAAATGGCAAAGGGGAGTCTATGGATCGAGTGAGACAGAGACCTCAGAGAAAGAAGGACTGAACAATTTGGTTGTCAATTTATCGGGACGTCAACTATCTACTGAGACAGTACATTTATTAGAGAGAGGATTGTCGTTCGTTCCCAATATTGGGTTCGATGAATTTCAGTTTTGAGTAGATTTGGAGGCATTGATTCGTAAATTGCACTTAAAAGATTATTTTTTTACTGAATCGTTAAGCATTGAGAGAACTGCCTCGGAGATTCCATCTAACCGCATTCCTTTACCATTGACATCTAATTGGGTTCCATCTAGCCCCCTTCCTCCAGCAATAGCCCTGTTTAGAGATTTAGTTCTCCAAGATGTTAGTAATGAGTTGAAGAAAAAACCCACCCCATATAACCATCGCTTACTGGTTCTAGAACGTCAAGCCTTGAAGGAGCTCCGAAGTAGGCAAGATTTGGTAATTAGAAGAGCCGACAAAGGAGGAGCGGTGGTAATTCTTGATCGTAATTACTATTTAGAAGAAGCACGAACACAACTAAGTGACTCTAAGACATATGCCTTGCTACAGACAGATCCTAGTCCCACTTTACAACAACATGTCAAAATGTTAACAACTGGAGCGCTAACTGCTACGCTGATTTCCAGGAAGGAATTCCGTTTTCTGAATGCCGTATCTCCGACATTTGCTAAATTTTACACAGTCCCCAAAATCCACAAATGTCTACAGCAACCGCCGGGGCGTCCTATAGTGTCCACTAGGGGCACGCTGCTTGAGCCATTGTCTATTTATTTAGATTCATTTCTGAGGCCATTGTTGCTTAACATCCCCTCATATCTTCATGATACTACCCATTTTCTGAGTAATTTGGAAAGGTTGACCAGATGGGTAAATGAGGAAGCGATACTTCTGGTCACTTTAGATGTGCAATCATTGTATACAAGTATACCACAGAAAGAGGCGGTACTTATAGTCAACAAGGCTTTGCGAGATAGGGGAGACCTTAGCATTGAACATATTGAGTTTCTGACTCAAATAGCCCAGTTGGCATTATATAAAAAAAATTTCATTTTTGAGGGGCAGTTATACCATCAGTTGACAGGTGTCGCCATGGGAGCCACATGTGCCACTTCTGTGGCCAATTTATATATGGGCAATTTTGAGAAAAAATGGATGCCTCAGGCCCCACAAGCGACACAGATAAAAGCTTGGCTTCGCTATATTGACAATGTTTTTTTGCTTTGGCAGGGCACAGAATATCAGCTATATGAATTTATCCAATGGCTTAACCAGTGTGATCCTCATATACAATTTACATACGAGTTCAGTGAGAATAGTATAACGTATTTGGATGTCCAGATTATTAAGGGCGTTGATCAATGGGAGACAACAGTGTTTAGTAAACCCACCGATAGAAACACTTTTTTACAATATGATAGTGGCCATCCCCCGAGACTTAAAGAGGGGCTCCCATTTTCACAATTTTTAAGATATCGTCGAAACTGCTCTAGTCGGGAAGATTTTAAGAAGAAATCAAAGCAATTGGGAGTACATTTTATTCAGAGAGGTTATCCAAGAAATGTCACTAGAGCTTATAAACGGGCCTTATATTGTGACCAGTCTTTAATATTGAATTCTCAGCCGCCCCGAAATGAACATGACACACAATTTGTGCATTTTGTAACAAAGTATTCTCCCATCAGTGTGAGCATACAGAAAAGTATAAAAAAGAATAGCAGAGTCTTGCAAATATTGCCCAGTATGCAGCATCGCTCCATCCGTTGCGTGTGGCAACGAAGTAAAAATCTAAAGGAATATTTAAGTCCGCCAGTTTTGCGTGTAGCACAACCGACCATGATGAATAAAGATGAATTAGGTCATCGTTCTTGTGGCCAATGTACTATTTGCAATATTTCAAAAACAGTAAATCAGTTTAGCTACAAGGGAGTGACGTACTGGCTAAAGGGTATTACTACCTGTGATTCAACCTATGTAGTATATGCAGTACTGTGCCCATGCGGCCTGCTATATATTGGGAAGACAATTCGTAAATTTAGAATTCGTATAAAAGAGCATGAGAGTAGGATTAAGTGCAAGAGGGTAGAAGCTCCCCTAGTAACTCACTGTATAACTCAAGGACATAGTTTTGAACACCTATGCTGTTGGTGTATTGAACAGGTACAGACAGGGTCATGTGGTAAAACGAGAGATCAAACCCTATTGGTTAGAGAGTAGCGCTGGATACACCGGTTGGGGTCGGTTCACTCAGCGGGATTAAATATAGCGATAGATTGGGGAGTTTGTTTTTAAAAAAACCTCTTCTTAAAAATCAAACAAGAATGAACAGGAAAAGAAAGATAAAAATAATAAGGAAGAGTAACGTGATAGTATAAAGCATTCTATGATAGTAGTTTTATACTAGATATGAGTATAACTATCTTGCCATAGATTTTAGTATTTGAAGGGAGGAGTCTAGAGGGGTTTAAATTAACGAGGTTGAACCCCAGGTCCGCCTACGCGGCATTTTTGAAGACCGGGAAAAGAGTTTCCGTGAGGAACCAGTGGTCTGTTAATTTTACGTGGGCAACATTCTTTACTTAAGGTAATTGATTTGAAGTAGCACATTTGGAGGGAAAGATAGTGGAGGTTTAGTAAGATAGTAGATTGTATTAGTTTAACTGTGGATGGGTGTTTTTGTTTTTGTGTTTTTCAATACAGTAGCAACAATTAATGGTCCCCTGAAGAACCATATTAGAGAAACACAGAGGCGCTTCAAATAATAGCGTCGGGACTTTCAGTTTCAATAGAATGACTGCGGTACCTTTATAAAACTTCACGGCATTGCGAGCTAAGTAGAAATCTAAAAGCATTTCAACTTTTTGTTTCAATGGAATGACTGCAGTATTTATATAGCTTTTTATAACATTGTGAGCTAAGTAGAAAATCTAAAAAGCATTTCGACACTCTGTTGCTGGACATATAAAGAAGAGAGGAGAGTATGGATGTTATGAAGGGTCATTGATGCTAACAGGCATGTTACCGGGGATAAAAACAAACCCAGAAAAACCATGCCATTGTAAGTCTGAAACCCGATAATTAGCAAACCTCCTCATTGGACCCAGCTCCATAGGACAATTGCATATAAATAAAGTGAAAGAGCGTAGGGATTTAATTGATTTTATAGCAAAATAAAGTTCTGTCATTTGCCTTACTTCATTGAGCCTGACTACAACTTTCTGCCTGATGCACCTATATAGCTTAACAAAACAAACTACATTTCCCAGAGGATGCTGCAGGGAAATAATTTGTTAAGGCGGATAGCGGGAAGTTCCTCTAATAACCACGCCCCTCTAAGCTAGAGGCGGGTGGTGAGGCCGTGACAATACTTAGAATGTAAGCCCTCCAGGGACAGGAAAATACCTCTGTATCTGTTTGTAACTTACCTTGAACAACTATTGGAAAGGTATGAACTAAATAAAATAGAAAAAAAATGATTATCTGTCCCAACAATGAATCATGTTAATATACCCCACTAAGATCTACCCTATATCAACCATCAATTTGTTCAATCCACTGTGTAAAAAGCCACATCTTAAGCAATTTACGAAATTTTAAGTAACTTTGTTCTAATCTTATTTTCCTGGGAAGATTATTCCAAATCATAGGTGCCATCCCAACAATTGCTGGTAGCTGGTATCTACATTTTTATGAAGGAGGAATATCTGCCAGCACATCTTGCTCTGATCTCAAGGAATACTGTGGTATATACACCCTCACAATCTGAGAAAGAACAGGACCATGGCCCCAAAGACATTTATGAACAGTAGTTAACAATTTAAACTTTATATGAAAAGATACTGGTAACCAATGCAATCTTTTAGGATGGGAGATGTTCTATTCCACCTTTGTGCTTTCTTAACTAATTTTGTAGCTGTACTGTGAATTAACTGCAGCCTAGACAGAGGCCTCTTATTCAGACCCAAATAAAGACAGTGTAATCTAAAGAAATCACAGTAGTCTGTTTACAAATCATTTTCTGATAAATATGGTCTAAGTTGCTTAACCTTCCACAGTGATTTCCAAATTACAATTGAAATCTGATCATCTGCGCAGTTAAAGCAGAATCTAAAATAAATCCAAGGCTATGAATTGAAATTGTCAAAGGAATGACTGCATTGTCCACCTTTAGATTTAATATCAGAATCTGAATCTGTAACTCCCCAACCCAAGTATTTTTGTTTTATCTGGATTAATTCATTTTTAAGAGATTTTTATTCATCCATACCTGTACTGCTTCAAAACAATTCCCTAACTTCAAGTAGGCCTTCTCTGTCCTTTCCCTTTGCTGGTAGTATTATCGGCTCATTGTTGACATAAATAAGATATACCAAACCCAAAACATCCAAAATGTTTTCTAATGAACTCAAATAAACATTAAAAAGAATGTGAGACACAGGGGAGCCCTGAAGCATTCCTCATTTTAATTGTCAACTTACAGTTAGGGTTGCCAACCATCCGGTTTTTATATGGCCAGGCCGGCTGCCAGTGGGTGGTTAAAACAGGCACTTGAAAAGCTGGATTTTTTGTGGCTGGTGGGTAGAACTGCCATCATAGGACAGGTTTCTGTTCTGCTATTCTGCCAGGCTGAGACTAGTCAGCCGAATGAGCCAATGAGACAGCAGAGGGAGGGACTAGAGAGTAATGGGAGCTGAGTAAGTCAGCCGAATGAGCCAATGAGACAACAGAGGGTGGGACTAGGGAGTAGTGGGAGCGGAGTAAGTCAGCTGAATGAGCCAATGAGACAACAGAGGGGGAGGGACTAGGGAGTAGTGGGAGCTGAGTAAGTCAGCCGAATGAGACAACAGAGGGAGGGACTAGGGAGTAGTAGAGGGAGCTTCCAGCACAAGGTTTTTCATTGACTAGTAGAAAGAGAAAGCCAGCCAGTCAGAGCCAGAGCCAGCCAAGTGATGGTGAGTGGATCTGAACAGTGATACCGTACTTCCCAGGGTCTTAAAAAAAAAAAATGTTTATATGGGGGCAGTCATGGTGCTGTTGTGCTGTGCTGCACTGCCTGCACTCTGGTCCTTGATTCATTTAAATAAATGTCCATGTCACTTATTTTTAACTTCCCACTATTCAGATGCTCACTGCTGCCAAGGACAGTTCATATCAATATATATGCTTGCAGCCAATCAATGTAATGTCACTCAAACTCTCAGCATTATATATTTTATTAAACGCAAATCAGGCTCGCACTTATCAAGTTTTTTTTGTAACAGTGGGTTCCGGAAGATTGCGACCTGTAACGCAGAGACATCCTACACATCAAGAGATATCCCTGCACAATGCCTTCTCTGCCTTGGCTAATGAGGATGCCCAATCCAAAGAAACTGAAGGGCCCTTAAATGAGTCAGACAATGCCCAATCTCCTGCTAAAGCACCAAATATGAAGAAAACCTCACCAAACAGAAAACTATTACTACTTGGAGATTCCATCATCAGAGGCACCAACTTGGGAACACAGTTCAAAGGAGAGAAGATAGTCATGTGCCTACCAGGCTCTTCAGCCAGCAGGAATACAAACCAAGTTGTTGAAATACTCCAAACCTGATGTTATTATCCACTTGGGCACCAATGACCTGGCTAGAAACAGTGCCTCTACAGCCCAAAAGGACTTCCAATCTCTGGGAGAGAAACTCAAGCCCATTATTAACACTGTTGCATTCTCAGAAGTTCTACCTGTTCTTGGTAAGGGGACAAAAAGGCTGCATCACATTAACAGCTTTAATACATGGCTCCAGACCTGGTGCAAACAAGAAGGATTCAGATTTATTAGCAACTGGGGCAACAGATGGACCAACAAGAGACTATACTATGCTGATGGACTACATCTCTCTGTCGCAGGGAAAGGAATCTTAAGTGAAAAATTCAGGCAGTATGTGGATATGCATTTAAACTAGGAAAAGGGGGTGACGGTTGTGGAAGGTCAACATCTGCATGCCACCCCCTGCAAAAGAAGAACAACATCAGAAACAGCCACACTCTTAAACCGCACATCAAAAACAAGTGGGAAGAAGTGGGCAGAATAAAATCAATGCAAAATACACACAAGCCAGGTAAATGCTGGAAAGCAATGAGCACAAATGCTCGAAGCTTAGCCAAAACAATTCCAGACCTGGAAGCCCTAATGGTGGAAACGCATTTGGACATCGTGGCCATTACAGAAACATGGTTTAATGAATCGCATGATTGGGATATAGCCATAACTGGCTATAATCTATTCAGAAGAGACAGAGAAAATGGAAAAGGAGGAGGAGTAGCCTTTTATGTCAAAAGCAGTATTAAAGCTACTGAAATGCAAGGAACATGGGGAAAAGAAGAAGCGCTCTGGATTGCGTTGGAAAGAGGAGATGGCACTGTCATCCATATTGCTGTAGTCTACAGACCTCCGACTCAAATTGAAGAGAGAGATAACGAATTGATTATAGATATTGCCAAGATAGCAACAAAAGGGGACACGATCATATTGGGTGACTTTAATCTTCCTGATGTGGATTGGATTACTCCTTCTGCACATCTGGAAAGAAGCAAAAAAATTGTGGATGCTCTCCAAGATGTATTACTTAGACAAATGGTGATGGAACCAACCAGGGAAAGCTCAACGCTGGATGTAGTGCTCACCAACAGTGATAACGTGTCGAACGTCTGCGTGAGTGCCCCTGTGAGCAACAGTGACCATCACACGGTGTGGTTTGAGATAAAAGCCATGATACAGACCAATCATAGCAAGCTCAAAGTCCTAAAATTCAAAAACGCTGACTTCAATAAAATGGCCAAGTACTTAAAGGAGGAGATAACGGGGTGGAAGGAGATAAGGGAAGTGGAATTGAAATGGACTAAACTAAAGGCGGCAATAAAAGGGGCAACAGATAAATATGTAAGAAAAGTAAATAAAAACAAGAGGAGAAGGAAACCTATTTGGTTTTCCAAAGAGGTGGCTGCTCAAATAAAGGCAAAAAACACAGCTTTCGCAAAATTCAAAAGCTTGCAAACAGAAGAACACAGAAATGAATACAGGATCAAGCTCAAAGAGTCTAAAAGAGAAATAAGGATAGCAAAATCAAAGGCAGAGGAAAAGATGGCTAAAGATGTTAAAGGTGGCGACAAAACTTTCTTCAGGTATATTCGGGAAAGGAAGAAGATCAGAGTTGGAATTGCAGGACTCAGAAGTGCTGGGAAAGGACTCGTGGAAAGTGACACTGAAAAAGCAAAATTGCTAAACAAATACTTCTGCTCTGTTTTTACTAAAGAAGATCCTGGAGATGGACCAGCTATGACTCCCAAATATAAAAATAGCAATGAAGTAGATACCACACCATTCACAGAAGATGAGGTGTTAGAACAACTTGCTAAACTGAAAGTGGACAAAGCCATGGGACCGGATGGGATACATCCCAGGATACTGAAAGAGCTCAGAGAGGTTCTTGCAGGACCGTTAAAGGATGTCTTCAACAGATCCTTGGAAACAGGAGTGGTTCCTGAGGACTGGAGAATGGCTAATGTTGTACCTCTACACAAAAGTGGTGACAGGGAAGAATTGTCAAACTATAGGCCCGTGAGCCTTACCTCAGTGGCGGGAAAAGTAATGGAGGCGCTCCTGAAAGAGCGAATAGTGAACTTTCTCAAAACCAACAGGGTGCAAGATCCAAGGCAACATGGTTTTACCAAAGGACGGTTTTGCCAAACAAATCTGATTGAGTTCTTTGATTGGGTGACCAAGGAACTAGATCTGGGGCATGCAATGGATGTCATCTATCTGGATTTCAGGAAAGCCTTTGATACTGTTCCTCATAGGAGGCTTGTCAATAAACTCAGTAGCTTGGGGATGGGTCCCAAGATAGTAAACTGGATTAGAAATTGGTTGACTGACAGACAACAGAAGGTGATGGTACATGGAGCTCACTCGGATGAGAGGAAGGTGATTAGCGGGGTGCCTCAGGGTTCGGTCCTGGGCCCGGCACTGTTCAATATATTTGTGAGTGATATTGCTGAAGGACTGAATGGAAAAGTCTGTCTTTTTGCAGATGACACAAAAATTTGCAACAGAGTGGACTCCCCTGAGGGAGTGGTTAACATGAGGAAAGATCTACAAAAGCTGGAAGACTGGTCTAATGCTTGGCAACTATGATTTAATGTGAAAAAGTGCAGTGTCATGCACTTGGGTAGCAGAAATCCAAGGGAAAAGTACACGATAGGGGGTGAGAAGTTGGTAAGCACGGTTCAGGAGAAAGACCTTGGTGTGATTATCTCTGATGATCTCAAGGTGGCAAAACAGTGCGACAAGGCGGTGGCAAAAGCCAGGAGGATGTTGGGCTGCATACAAAGAGGGATTACCAGCAGAAAGAAAGAGGTACTTATGCCACTGTACAAGTCACTGGTGAGGCCTCACTTGGAATACTGTGTTCAGTTTTGGAGACCGTATCTTGCAAAAGATGTAAAAAGACTGGAAACTGTTCAGAGAAAGGCGACCAAAATGATTTGGAGCCTGCGTCAGAAACCTTATGAGAAGAGACTTTTGAAGACCTAAATATGTACACTTTGGAGGAGAGGAGGGACAGGGGAGATATGATTCAGACCTTTAAATACTTAGAGAAATGATGAACAAACAAACCCCTTCCAAAGACGGGGAAGCTGTAAATCTAGAGGGCATAACATGAAGCTGCAAGGTGGGAAATTGAAAGGCAATGTCAGGAAATATTTCTTCACTGAAAGGGTGGTGGATGCTTGGAATGCCCTCCCGATGGAAGTGGTGGGGGCAAACATGGTGATGGAATTCAAAACGGCATGGGACAAACACAGTGGATCCCTCTACAGCAACAGGACAAAAGCAAAATAAACAGTACCATCTAACTTCTGAACTATCTAGCGTCTCAAGAAATAGGGGTGTCCTACATGGAGTGGTGGGTTCACCCCTAAACAAAAACATGGGGAGGGGTGGCCTGCACAGAGCGACAGGTGCACCTACTCTTGCCATCTTGCTGGGCAGACTAGATGGACCATGCTGGTCTTTATCTGCCGTCACTTACTATGTTACTATGTAACTCCTCGTCAGCATTTCAATCTTCAAAACATGGCGCCTCGGCATCCCTGCATCACCATGGGTCCTGGGACTGACTGGCAGGTTACTCATACCCTGTAAAGGCAGCCCACCACTTTAGGTTTGCCTAAGGAGTTAGCTCAATGAATGAAATCCAAGCTTTAGACTGCAATGCATTACTCCAACGGCAGTCTTCATCCTGCAGTGCACTGAGCGTGTTAGTGGTGAAGGATTGGAGTAGGTTCTTGAGTTGATTCCTTCAGTATTTAGGATTATTTAGTTTAAGTAGCTCTCCTATTTGGGCAATATTATTCCGTTTGGTCCACCTTGGGAGGCAGGAAGTTCATAAATAAATCCACAGCATGCAGTGAGGTATGCTGAACTGCAACTTTACTGAAATATCATTGAGCTTCAGCATTCACAGTATTTCCCAAGAAGACACTCAGAAACACAGTATTCACAGTTCTGATAATAGATCTATATAATCTCATCCTTTCACCTTTAGAGTTTCTCCCCAGCTGAGTGTGGGGTAAGCGCCTTCATCGCTAGGTGCAGTGGAGAGAGGGCTGAGCCTGTATGACACTGAAGAAAAAGGTTTGAGATTTAAATTCTTTTAAATTCTTATGACAGAATAATCTTGTTGTTAATATATATATGTTTGTTCTCCCTCCTCTCCTCCTCCTTCCTCCATCCTTCCCCCTCCCCCTCTTTGACTTTTAGGTATTTTATATTGCTTTGTAGAGAAATCTCTTTTAAGAACTATTTTTGGCACTTTTATGGGTATGTTTATTTTGTTTATAGACTGCTAATTTCACTGGTCAACATTGAAATCGTTGCTGACTTTAAAAGGCCCTAATCTGTAGTATCTTGGTGAGCTGAACATGAATATAACATTAAAATAAATTTATTGGCTCTCGTTTTGAAGATATTGCATGTAGTTCATTTTTGACGTTTCACTGTGTAAATTTATCCAGTAGGACATCAACAACATCCCAAATAAGCCTTGAATGATGTAATATTGCATCACATTGCATAATACCAGCATGCACACAATATTCAGAGTTGATTGCATCATTTTCTGATGCAATGCAATACTACTGCCAGACGGCTGCTGAAGCCATCTGACGTCAGCAATGTACTATACGCAGTCGGAAAGGCTGAGCATTTAAAATATTTCAGACTGTGTGTGAGACAGTTTAAGCTACTGTTACATGTAACTTTTATTAATCATATAATTTTAGCCATTTAGGTACAATACAGAACAGTAATGCCGCGAAAGTGCGTTAATACCATTGACAATTTCTGCTACATTTGTGGTGAAGTGACATTTGCTAACCAGAAGAAAAGTATCACTTCTCAACTGAAGAAGGCATATCATCTTTACTTCGGATGCAAGATTGGTGACCAAGTCAAGCCTTGGGCACCACATATATGCTGCGCTACATGTACAACACAGCTTTCACAGTGGTTGAATTGCAAAAGACCATCAATGCCGTTTGCAGTCCCCATGGTGTGGAGAGAGCCAAGCAACCACATAAATGACTGTTACTTCTGCTTGGTTCCTCCTCTTTCCAGCGGAATAACGAAGCAAAAGAAGTCGAGCATAGTCTACCCAAACATTCCGTCTGCATTGAGACCAGTTGGTGAGGGACTTCCTGTTCCAGAACCTCCATCAGAATATTCTCTTGATTTGTCTGATGAGGACAAGGGTGAGCTGACCTGTTCTTCTCCTGGTCCGTCAGCATGCAGTGACCCAGATTTTCACTGGGATGCATAACAACTCCACACAGAATAACACAGGAAGAACTAAATGACCTGGTTCATGATTTGGACTTATCCAAGAACAAGGCAGAATTGCTAGGATCAAGACTCCAACAATGGAATCTTCTAGAAGAAGATGTCAACATTACTTCATATCGAAAGCACCACCAACAGTTGGAGCCTTTGTTCAGAAAGGAAAGTAATCTGGTATTCTCTTCCAATATTGAAAGCCTCATGAATGCCTTAAAAATCACTCATGACCCACAAGACTGGAGACTATTTATAGACTCTTCGAAACTGAGTCTGAAGGCTGTGCTTTTGAACAATGGAAACCGTCTTCCATCTATTCCAGTAGCCCATGCCGTCCACATGAAAGAGACATACGATAACTTCAAGCATCTACTGACTTCCATTAACTATAACAAGTACAGCTGGCACCTCTGTGGTGACTTGAAGGTAGTTGCCCTTTTAATGGGACTGCAGCAGGGATATATAAAATATATGTGTTTCTTATGTGAGTGGGATAGCCGAGCAAGGGATTGGCACTACTTGCGGAAGGAATGGAATTGCAGACAAAATGTAACAGTTGGAGAGAAGAATATCCAGCACCCAGCTCTGGTTGAGGCCCACAAAATCCTGCTACCACCCCTTCACATCAAACTAGGTTTGATGAAAAACTTCGTGAAAGCCATGGACTGCACTTTGTCTGCTTTCCGATACCTGTATGAAAAATTCCCTCGACTCAGCGAAGCAAAGATTAAAGAGGGAGTTTTTGTGGGTCCTCAGATTCGAGAGCTCTTCAAAGATGACTGGTTCAACAACTTGCTGCATGGAATGCTTTTCGCCTAGTGTCAACAAACTTTCTCAGGAATGTTAGGGCAAAAAACTACAAGGAACTAGTAGAAGACACGCTGATGCAGTATCAGAAACTTGGCTGCAATATGTCTCTAAAGATCCATTTCCTTGATTCCCATCTCGATTTCTTTCCTGACAACTGTGGTATGGTTAGTGATGAACAGGGCAAATGTTTTCACCAGGATATCGCAACGATGGAGCAAAGATACCAAGGAAAATGGTCCACTACAATGCTGGTACTACTGCTGGACACTCCCCAGAGAAGCTCCCGAACAGCTGTACAAGAGACAGGCGAAAAAATCTAAGAAGTAGTCTATGACTTGTTTTTTTACAGGTATTAACCCAAGGCCTATTATATTTACTTTTGACATGCATTTTGTGATGTAAACATTAATTCTTGTAGATTACAAAAAAAAACTAGAGCCAACTTTGCAATTTCACTGTCATGTTCATGTTCAGCATATAAAAATTGATGAATGACTATTTTTATTTCAGTAACATGACTTTTGTAAAAATTTGTTGACCAGTGTTTTTTTATTGTTGTATTAGCTCATTTCCACATCTGTTTAATGAGTAATGGTTATGTGCAAGGTGAGGAGGTTGCAATAGTCTGGACAGGAGGTGACAAGTGGAATTGTCAGTAGTCTGTTCAAAAAAGGAAGGGGCGAATTTTGCTGATGTTATAGAGAACAAAATGGCAGGTTTTAGCTGTCAGTTGGATGTGTGTGGAGAAGGAGAGGGAGTAGTCAAAGACGACATCAAGGTTGGAAGCCGAGGAAACGGGGCGTATTATCCACAGAGATAGAGAAAAGTGGAAGGGGGGGGGGTTGGGTTTAGTGGGAAGATAAAAAGCTCGGTTTTGGCCATGTTCAATTTCAAATGGCAGTGAGACATCCAGGCATCAATGTCAGATAGGCAGGCAGAGATCTGGCCCTGGATGCCAGAGAAATTTCAGGTGTAGAGAGGTAAATTTGATAGTCAAACCCCATGGGAGGAGATGAGTGTACCAAGGGACTGGGTAGAGAAAGAGAACAGTTTAAAACAAACCAGGCAATGCTCCAAAAAAACAGAATGTTGTTGATGATGGTATATAACATTTTAAATAAAGATAAAACACTGCTGTGGAGGGATTCCTAGGGCAGTTAGATAGTAAAACATTTTTCTTTACACATTTACTACTTCAGTCACAAAAGATGGCTTCAACAAGTGATCGTGTTCAACAGACTGCAACAAGAAACTCAAGTGACTATGAAACCGAGAATGATGACAATTCAGTGAATGCACCAGCCAAAGCACCAAGAAAGAAAGACAGAATATGAAATTGTGTATTTCAGAAGGAATGGCTGGAGCACCCAGACTACTGTGACTGGCTGGCTACACACAATGATCCAAAGTATGCATGATGCATTTATTGTAGTGTTGTGATTAGTATTAAATTTGATGATGTTAAAGCTCTGAAACATCATTGTGAATCACAGAAGCATGGGTCGTTTGTCAAGGCTCATAGACAACCTAAAGTAATTGAACATTGTTTTGTTAACATACGTGATACCCCATTACTTGACAAAGTAGCATCAATAGAGTTAGCAAACACATATCATGGTATAAAACATAATTACAGTTATTTGTCCATTGACTGTGGAAACAAAATGGACAATTGTCTATATTCTGATTCTGAAATCACCTCAAAGATCCAACTTGGAAAAACAAAGACGGAATTCTTAGTAAAAAATGTCATTGCACGATATTCCATTGAAATAACAGCCAAAAAATAAGACATGGAGACAATGGCTCACCTTTTCCATATTCTGTTTCCACAGATGCCTCCAATAAAGGAAACAGAACGTTCTTTCCTTTAGCAGTAAGAATATTTGATATAAAAGAAGGTATGCAAGAATGCATGAGGCCGCGGACCGGGTCCCGCGGCTGTCAGTAACCTGGGCCCGGCCTCGGCCTCGGCCTCCTGCACTGGACAAGGGGCTCGGGGGTGGGGGGAGGGGGCGGCGCAGAGGTGCGCGGCATTTGAAATCGCTCCTTGGACAAGAAGGAGCGATTTCATTGGTCTGGTGTGTCGGGTGGGCGGGGCAGGTGTTGGCGAGGAGCCGCGTGGCTGTCCTTTTCGCCGCGGCTCCTCGAGAAGCAGACGCGTTCCCGCCCTCCCCCCTTTTTTGGGTAGCGTGTAGGGATGTTGCAGCTGGTGGGGGCGGGGTAGAGAGCCAGCGCTCGCAGAAGCGGCGCGGGCTTGAACTGGTTTAGGAGCAGTGGGGGGCGAAGTGCTCCTTGGGGTGGGGCGAGACAGCCCGGTTGGGGGTCTCGGCCCGGTAAGGGGGTGTGGGTGCCGGCCTTTGCTACTAGGATGGCGAGGCAGGCGGTGGGGTCCGGGGAGGAGGATGCTCCGCCTTACTGCTAACATGGCGGGAGGGAGCATCGTCCGGCGAGGGGGTGGGGGGCTGGGGGGTTACGTTGAAGGTTGTATATTTTGGCCCGTTTTGGGCCGGTTGTTACAGGTTGTAAATAAAGCTGCGACCAAAGTTTGTACCATATTATAATTGTCGTGTATTTTGTTGGGGGGCAAATTATGTGGGGGGGGGGGGTGTCATGGATTATTGAGGGAGACGAGGCGGGTCTCCGGGTTACCAGAGTTACTATCTCTTAGATTTTTATGAGGAACCTGATAAAACATCTGTGTTGTTAGCAAAGTCTCTCATTACGGCTATTGAGTCTCTAGGACTGAATCTCCAGCATATGGTTGCATATGGGGCTGACAATGCATCGGTGAATTATATGGAACATACTGCTCTATCTTTCAAAAACCCTCAAATATAAAAGGAGAAATTATCAAGACGAATTGTAATTGTCACATCTTGCACAACACTGCAAAATACAGCTTAAAGAAAATTAGCTATGATGTAGAGACATTAATCATCAAGGTCTTTAACCATTTTTCTACATGCAAAGAGGCTAATGGTCTTAAAGGAATGTTTTGATTTTATACAAGAAGACTTTTGCCAAATCTTGCATCACATCCCTATAAGATGGCTCAGTTTATTCGTAGCAGTTGATCGGCTTTTACTGAACTGAGATGCTATAAAAGTCTATTTCCTGCAAATAAGTCCTGAAGATAGTGATAAGAAAATTTGGTCATATCAGACCAAGAAGATGGAATAAGCAAAACCCCAACGATGGCAGAATGTTATATATTCTTTTACCACTCACTTCTGTCAGTATTCCAAATGGCCATACTGGCTTTAGAAAAGAGCAATATTCAAGCCACTAATGTTTTTAACATTGTGGATAGATTAAGGACTAAGCTGGAGAATAAGCACAAAGATGGATTCTTTGGCTTCAAGGCTGGACAAGCAATGCATCACCTCAAAAAAAGGCAGTCTGAAAATTTAGAACCAAAGCTTTAGAAGTTTATTCAAGGGCTTTGGCATACCTTAAAAAATGGTTTGATTTTTATAAATCACCTTTTAGGAAGTTTGCCTGCCTTTCACCTGAAAAGGACTTGCCCTCCATTGAAGATCTGTTTGGCATTGAAGAACAACTCCACATGGATAATTTATATAGTGAACTATTGCTTTTACGCATAGCAGCTCCAGCATTAAATGAAAGCCAAGAAGAACTAACAAGTGCTAATAAATGGAACACATTTCTACAAAACATAGATGTGCCAAATTTGAAAAGGATTGTGCAACATGTGTTTGCAATTCCATGCAGCAATGCCTATGTGGAAAGAGTGTTCAGTGTCATGAATAATCTCTGGACCGATGAACACAACAGATTAGGTGTTACTATAAAAGCTGAATTGTGTATTCGGCATAACATAAACTTGTCATGTTTACAGTTCTTCAAAAGCATCAAAATGAATAAAGCTCTCCTTCGTGCAGCTAGATCAGCCACTAAGTTTTCATTCAAGCGAATAGAAAGTTACGGGGTTTTCCCTTTCTTTTACATCAAATATTCTCACTGCTAGAGGGAAAATCTTCCAAATATTATACCTTTTGATATTTTGGAGAAAGGGAAAGCTTGATGCTTACCAAGCACAGCTTCTGACACCAATCCAAAGCCCTGTGACTGTTCTGAGCCTACTGAGCTACATACAGAGCAAGGAGGCTGCCACCTATACAGTTGCCAGTGCTGCTGGAGGCTCAGCCTGATGTCCCCAGGGCCTACTGGGATCAAAACTCTACAAGAATAATGGTGAATGAAGACGTTCTGATCACCTGGGACAATCCCATTCTGATTGACGAAAAGCAGAAAGTGAAGGTGAAAACCACCAGAATGGCATTGATAATAGAGGTGAATCCAAATAATCCACCTAGGGAAATCTCTATCGTTTTCTTTATAAAGAATTGTTGGAATCTTTAGTGATAACTAGAATGCTTTCCTATAGAGGGGAACCAAGGAACATTTAATGCACACAGCACTATACCTGGTTTTGAAATATTTACAGAGAAAAAAATCACAGCAGATAAGGGCTGTCAGGGCCATCTAGCCTATCCATTTTCATTCCTGGTGCACAATTGATTTGTGACTTTATAGGCACTTCTTCACCTCTTGTAATATTACAGCATTATTTCTTCTGAAAGAGGTATGAATCTTGTAGATTATGTTTGCCTTGGAGGCATTTGAATGTCTCTTCTCTGGCCTACAGAATACATATTTAAGTAATATCTTATGTGTGTTCACCTTGCACCATTTTGGAGCCTATCAGATATGGCCTCCAGAAATGAATAAAGTATTCTCTGAGAGGCCTCACAGATTACCTGTATGGAGAAATTGTGAGCTCTTTTCTTCACTACTTTTGGATCATCAGATATGATCACCCCTTGCTACCTAGTTGATGCTACATTGTTGATTATTTAGTATTTGAATTCTGGGAACCACATACTTTCTCTTTCAATGCATGGCAGTGTGTTTCTGGTGTATGTGTGTAAGATATCAATAAAAAAAGATTCAAAAATCTATTTGGAATTCAATATTTATACAGTGAATATAGAACGGGTATGGCAGGGGAGGAGTTAGGGGTGTAACAAAGGGGTGTAGCAAAGAAGAGACATGGAGCAAAGGTGTTGAGTTTTTCTCTTTCAAAAGGTTAGCCTACACTTGCCCTCGGTAATTTTTGTGGGTGGGGCTGGAGTGGAGCATGGGTGGGACTTGGGGTGGGGAATGGGCGGAGCATGGTGAGCCAAAAGCATCTGGTTTTTCTCGTTGAAAAAGTTGGCAACCCTACTTAGCTTCCTGATTAACCAAACAAATCCTTCCTTGCAAAACTTTACAAATCAGTAAATCATGGTCTATCAAATCAACTAAAATACAAATCAAACCCTGTACTATGCTTTACTCAAATAGTAACAACCAATATTAATCTTATTACAATAATTTCTTTTAGCAGGCAAAAATGATCTCAGGATGGCTAATATCCCTCATACAGTGACAAGTCACTATAGGGAAATAGCAGACGCTTCACATCACAGGTCAAATAGCCTATACCAGGGGTCGGCAACCCGCGGCTCCGGAGCCGCATGCGGCTCTTTCTCACCTTTGCCGCGGCTCCGGAGCACACTGCCCGCTTTAAACGTTGCGTTATGGGCTCCCTCCATGTCAGCTCCCTCCCTTCTTCTGCAGCCGCGGTTCCCTGTCTCTTAGGGAACCGCGGCTGTGCTTTTAAAATCATCTCGGAGCCCTTCCTGTCTTGACGGGCTCCGTGCAGCATGTCCCGCCTCTAAAGGAAGTTTTGGAGGCGGGACAATGCTGCACGGAGCCCGTCAAGACAGGAAGGGCTCCGAGATGATTTTAAAAGCACAGCCGCGGTTCCGTAAGAGGCAGGGAGCCGCGGCTGCAGAAGAAGGGAGGGAGCTGACATGGAGGGGGGGGCTGACATGGAGGGAGGGAGCAGATATGAATGGATGTAGGGAGGGGGGCTGACATGGAGGGATGGAGGGGGCTGACATGGAGGGAGGGGGGCTGACATGAAGGGAGGGAGCTGATATGAATGGATGGAGGGAGGGGGGCTGACATGGAGGGATGGAGGGTGCTGACATGGAGGGAGGGGGGCTGACATGGATGGATGGAGCAGATATGAATGGATGGAGGGAGGGGGGCTTACATGGAGGGATGGTGGGGGCTGACATGGAGGGATGGAGGGGGCTGACATGGAGGGATGGATGGCGGGGGGCTGACATGGAGGGATGGAGCAGATATGAATGAATGGAGGGAGGGGGGCTGACATGGAGGGATGGATCGAGGGGGGCTGGGATGGAGGGGGCTGACATGGAGGGAGGGAGCAGATATGAATGGATGGAGGGAGGGGGGCTGACATGGAGGGATGGAGGGGGCTGACATGGAGGGAGGGGGGCTGACATGGAGGGAGGGAGCAGATATGAATGAATGGAGGGAGGGGGCTGACATGGAGGGATGGAGGGGGCTGACATGGAGGGAGGGGGGCTGACATGGAGGGATGGATCGAGGGGGGCTGACATGGAGGGATGGAGGGGGCTGACATGGAGGGAGGGGGGCTGACATGGAGGGAGGGAGCTGATATGAATGGATGGAGGGAGGGAGGGAGGGGGGCTGACATGGAGGGATGGAGGGGGCTGACATGGAGGGAGGGGGGCTGACATGGAGGGAGGGAGCAGATATGAATGGATGGAGGGAGGGGGGCTGACATGGAGGGATGGAGGGGGCTGACATGGAGGGAGGGAGCTGATATGGATGGAGGGAGGGGGGCTGACATGGAGGGATGGAGGGGGCTGACATGGAGGGAGGGGGGCTGACATGGAAGGGGCTGACATGGAGGGATTGGGGAGGCGGGCTGACATGGAGGGAGGGAGCTGATATGGATGGAGGGAGGGAGGGGGCTGACATGGAGGGATGGAGCACTGGTAATGGGGTTGAGGGGCCGCGCACTGGACCTGAGCTGTTTCGGGGCGGCTCGGACTGGTACTGCGCTGCTGGGGGGTCGGCCTGGTATTGGGCTGATTAGGGGCGGCTAGCACTGGTAATGGGGTTGAGGGGGGATTAGCACTGGAAGCGAGCTGATTGGGGGGCTTTGACTGGGCATGGGCTGATTGTGGGGAGGGGAGGATAGAGCTGCTGGCCCTGGAAGATAACTGGGGGCTAAGGCTACAAATGGGCTGATATGAGGGGATGGGAGAATGGAACTGGATCTGAGAGGGGCTGCCATGGTATTTGTACTAGAAGGGACTGGTCAGTGGGGAAGGAGGGGGACTGGAAGGAAATGGACACCAGTGGCAATCATGGGAATGCAAGTTGACATTGGAAGGTACTGGGAGTGAGGACTGGAAAGGGGCTGATATTGGGGAGGGTTACTGGGACTGGAAATAGGCTGATGGAAAGAAGTGAAGAAAACGAAAGAAGAGATAAGAACTGGCAGATGGACCATAGACCACAGAAAGAGAGCTAAGAGAAGACAGGAAAGCAGAAGCCTCAGATCGGGACCAGCATGATCAAAGAATAAATTGGTCAGACAACAAAGGTAGAAAAAATAATTTTATTTCATATTAGTGATTTGACTACAAAATCATCATAATTTTGAAATCAAATATTGTTACTTCTTGTTGTTATATTTTCTGGCGTATTTTTTTTGGTGTGCGAAGGAAGAGGGGTAGTCTTATACGGCGAGTATAGGCCAAACACCTATATTTTAACAGGAAAAGTAGGGGGTCGTATATAGCATTAAGGTAAGAAACAATATATGCAGTGTTAGATTTGTTATAAATGTCGCAATGGTTTTGCGGCTCCCAGGTTTTTTTTTCCCTTCGGAAACGGGTCCAAGTGGCTCTTTATGTCTTAAAGGTTGCAGACCCCTGGCCTATACCATCCAACCTAATAAATACAACCAATTTTACAAACTTAATACACCCCAGTAGGGGGCAATGTGCTGAAGAGCCGTTGGTTTTGGTCCCGTTGAGGCTGTGTGCTGTTTAAGCTGCTTACTTCAGATAAGTACAGTGTGCTCTTATTTGTGAGCCTATATTTACATGGGAGTAATTCTGTGTTATGTTTTTTCAGCTTTGGGACTGTACTGATGACTCCAGATGTACTGCCATGATTATTTAAGTGAGACGCTTTTAATGAGTGTGTGTTATTTATGTGGTGAATGTTTGTGAAGATTACTGGATATAGGTTCCTGAGTGAATTGTTTGGGGTGTATTAAGTTTGTAAAATTGGTTGTATTTATTAGGTTGGATGGTATAGGCTATTTGACCTGTGATGTGAAGCGTCTGCTATTTCCCTATAGTGACTTGTCACTGTATGAGGGATATTAGCCATCCTGAGGTCATTTTTGCCTGCTAAAAGAAATTATTGTAATAAGATTAATATTGGTTGTTACTATTTGAGTAAAGCATAGTACAGGGTTTGATTTGTATTTTGGATTATTGCTTCCCTGAGACAGCTTTGTGGTGTTCTATCAAATCAACTGCCAATGTTAAATTTAGCTGCATCAACAAAGCACTTTTCCTCTTATCAATCAATTTAAATTCCTCTACTACTGCCAGAAGAGTAGTGTTGGTACTATGATGCAAACGAAATCCAATATGAAAATTATGGAGAAAATCAAATTATCCAAATACTTGATCGGTTGTTTATTGACATTAGCTTCCCAAATTGTGGCCAAAAGTAGTGAGTTTGCCACTCGTCTATAATTTGTGTAGAAGGATCTTTCCTCGTTATCATCTTTTATAGTTGGACAAATCCGCTTCAATTCTGAGGAGTAACATCCGGTTTTCAAAATCTAATTAACAAAACTGCACAAC
Organism: Ichthyophis bannanicus; assembly: GCA_033557465.1. NCBI lineage: Eukaryota > Metazoa > Chordata > Amphibia > Gymnophiona > Ichthyophiidae > Ichthyophis > Ichthyophis bannanicus. The sequence goes on along the minus strand of CM066036.1, from coordinate 844,465,324 downwards.
CCATTTCCTTAAATTCTCTCCCCCCCCCCCCCTCCTACTTCTGAGTAGGCAAGGAGAACAGGGGTCGAATGGGCAATTACCTTTTCAGAATTTCTTTAACCACTGCTTCAACTCAAATGATGTAACCTCCTTAAACTCCCATAAACAATTCCCCTTTATTTCATGCAAATTAGATAACACCTCACTACTCTCCAAACTTTCCTCTATAACCTTCTTACCTTCTACTATCATTCTATACATTTTCTTTTCCCAGCAGTTCAGCTCTTAATAAATGTATCCTACTTTCAAAATAGGATGCAAGCTGCTGAGCTATAGGGACCTGGTACCTTGAAGTATAACTCACAGCCTTAGCTTGCAACAACTGATTAGATAACTTAAATAATCCTTTTGTAGCATTTCCCCCAAGAATAGTCTTCTTAAAGTAATAGCCCTTTTTAGCCTTCACAATTACTTATGGGTCTTTATTAAATATGCTGAAAATAGAAGCTTTCCTGCCTTATTAAACTAAATGCCCTGGTATAAAATTAGCCCTGTGGAGAGTAATTTTATAAGCTCCTGCTCAGTTAACGTGCATTTCAGTGTGTGTATTTGGGGCATATTTTATAAAGTGAGTTACAGTCAAACCTCGGTTTTCGGTTGCCCCGGTTTTCGTCGGTTTCGGTTTTCGACGTCTTTTCCCGACTGAGATCTTGTCTCGGTTTTCGTCTATCGCCTCGGTTTTCGTACACCCTGGTCTGCATACAGTACACTGCCTGCCCAGTCCCGGCAGCACTCCCCCCCCCCCCCGGACTCACCGATCGCGTGTGCCTGCAATAGTGTCACCTTCGCGCTGGTCTGCATACAGTACACTGCCTGCCCAGTCCCGGCAGCACTACCCCCCCCCCCGGACTCACCGATCGCGTGTGCCTGCAATAGTGTCACCTTCGCGCTGATCTGCATACAGTACACTGCCTGCCCAGTCCCGGCAGCAATACCCCCCCCCCCCCCCGGACTCACCGATCGCGTGTGCCTGCAATAGTGTCACCTTCGCGCTGGTCTGCATACACTGCCTGCCCAGTCCCGGCAGCACTACCCCCCCGGACTCACCGATCGCGTGTTGAGATCTGAAAGGCAGGTGAGCAACATCCTCGAGCCAGACATGCAAGGATTGCAGAGAGGAAGGCCCCGATCTCTCCACCGCCTGCCTGTTCTCTGGAGCGCCCCCTCAGGCTCGGAGGTAGCAGGGTAGCAGGAGATGTTGAATGGGTAAGCAGGAGATGTTGAATGAATGTGGCAGGCAGTTCTTTCTCTTGCGGGGTACGCTGTTGAGACGGAGTCAGCGATCAGATTAGTGTCCTACAGTATCTGTGTGTTTGCTGTGCTGTGGACGATCGGGCAGCTGAGAGAAGTGACAGGAGCTGTTCTACTGCTGGCTGAGTTATTCTCTATAAAATGTATTTTTTGTCAATATTTTTGGGTGTCTGGAACGGATTAATTAAATTTACATTATTTCTTATGGGAAATCTTGCTTCGGTTTTAGTCCGTTTCGGTTTTAGTCAGACGTTTTTGAACGGATTAATCATGAAAACCGAGGTTTGACTGTACTTTACATTATAAAATAGGGGTGTACTGTACTTACGGGTCTTAACCTGAATGTGGCAATTATGGATTCCCTAGAGCGGGCATAACTGCCCAAGTCTAGATTCTCCGGTAATGCACATTCTATAACTTACATATGTAAATATAAGCTCACTTACACTCCACCCAAGCTCTGCCCTCCATGCATCCCAACTGAAAGTATGCAAGATGACCCTTATGCGTGCAATTACAGAATAGTGACTATTTAAAATGTATACATTACTGCCCATTCATGCACATAAATCCTTTAAAATAAGGACTTACATGCCTAAATAGAGGGGTATTTTAGAAAGAATATCCAAGTGGAATCTGGATATCTAAGCCAGAACATCTGGAAAAAACTTTTAAAAAGCAGGCATGTCCAGGTGCAGACACGATTTCACAAACATGGACGTGTTTGATATGGACATCTACATATACATCCCCAGAATAGTATTTCAGAACTTGGAGTCTAGAAATAGCCTAGAAATACTTAGAGTAGTGGTCTAGGATCAGGGAAGCCAGGGTTCAAATCTCACTGCTGCTATCATTGTGATTGTGCTGAGTATGGGGGGAGATTGTCTTCTCTGTGCTCTCTGGATGTATTTCAGCCAAAACGAGCACTTTCTTAATTCTTATTTGTGTTTGGAGAAGGTCTAAACTTAGATGTGGCACTGGACATCCAGGACATTTCTGAGATAAGGCAGTGACGTCCAGCTACACCACCACCATGTCCCTATTCAAACTTGGGATGTCCACAGACCTGGCATTTGAAAAATGGCTCTGGAGACATCTCTGTGCATTGGGTGTCTTTATACAAGTTTTCAGATGACCAAATCAAGAATAAGGCTTCTAAAATAAACTCCATAGCGCCTCACCACTGCACTTCTTATACCGACACCATGTAACACAACCTCAACCATCCAGTCCTGGAACGCATTCAGAGACATCTTCCCTGAAGAACTCCTGGACATCATCTCACATATCAACACTACCTCCTCTCCACTAGACCCTGTCTGGTTTCCTGGGTTATCATCTCGGCCATCCTTCAAACTTCTCTGTCACAAGCATACCTCCCATCCTTTCTGAAACAAGCCTCCGTCAGACCCCTCCTGAAGAAATCCAAGATCACCTGCCTCATACAGGCCTATAGTTAGTGTTCCATTCCTTGCCAAAATCACCAAGAAGGCAGTTCAACTTCAACTCCAGGAGCACATTGACAGGCATGCACCTCTGGACAGAAATTAACATGGGTTCCGCCCCTTCCCTTCCACAGCGTTGAAACATTGCTCACCTTGCTCATATCATTGCTCATCACAGGAACTGAAAAGGCCACCACTGGTTTCGTGCTGCTCTTCCTAGACATCTCAGCAGCTTTTGACACAGACGCTACTCAACCAGCTCAATAACATTGGGGTTCAAAGCAAGCCACTTGAATGGATCCACTCCTACCTCTCTCAACAGACTCAGCAGATAAGAATTGGAAACTGTACCTCAGCACCTTACTCACTATCTCAAGGAGTTTCCCAGGGATCCACACTTTCCTTTTTACTCTTTAACATCTATATCAGGCCTCTCTGCTCCACAATTCAGAAGTTCAATGTTGGCTACCAACTATTCGCAGATGATATAATAATATTTACTCCATGCCACACCACTGCTCCTGACTATTCCAACTTAACTGCCTGCTTCAAAGAAATAGTCTGTTGGCTGCAACGCTACAACCTTGCAGTTAATGTCAACAAGACTGAGATCCTCCATGTTATCAAGGACCCCAATTTCACACCACCCTCCTCCATCAAAATTGAAGACATTGAATTACAGGTCAAGTCGCAAGTTAAATACCTCAGTGTCATTCTGGATCACCAACTGAACTTCCAACCACATATAAAGAACACCACTAAGAATATCTAGTTCAAGCTCAGAACCATTTGCAATCTACATCCCTCCTCTACTCTGAGAGCTTCCGCACAGTTTGCCAGGCTTTTATTACCTCCCTTGATTACTGCAATCCATCCTTCAAGGATTTCCCAAAACTACCACCACTCCACTACAGCTAGCCCAGAACACAGCAATATGCATCACTGTCGGAACCTCCAGACACACCCGCGTCACTCCCATATTGAAATTCCTCTATTGGCTTTCCATAGCATCAAGAATCAAGCACAAAGTTCTCACTATTATCCACAAGGCATGCAACAACACCACATCCAAGCACCTTCAGATGCCCTAACTCCAATAGACCACGCAGACAAAGCACACTCAGCCTTCTTCACCTGCCCCCTCAAGTACGTAAGAGCA